>OU426984.1:89816676-90443953 GCA_911387785.2 Aelia acuminata
AAAAAAAATTATTCAATCTTTAGAGCAAGAACAAGACTAACTCGGGGTCATCTGTGGTGTAGTGGTTAGCATAGCAACGTATAATACTAGATAGATAGAAGATAGATAAAAAATTCTTTTAATGATACTACTTACAAATTACAAAATTTTATTTTATCCACAAAAGTAAATACTGGTATACCACATTATACCATGATCTAGTTTTATTCTGTCTAATTACTTATAATCTAGTTATATATGATAATAACATCATGATTGGATCTTACAGTATACTATCCAACTATGCTAAATAGTGAACCCTGATGATCTCTATCGTTAAATAACAATGACCCAACACTAATTAGACTCGAAGATTCCAGACAAGCGTAGATTATTCTCGTACAGTCAAAAACATGTACTAGAACAGTTTCTTCCAACAACAAGCCTTAATTCTTATTAATCAATTTCTTTTTTTTTACGGATTATTATAAAAGTTATAGGAGCAATAAAAGTTTCAGCGGACCGCGAGGTTCAATACCGACGACATCTAACGTCCGCTGCCCTAATCCAAATAATCTCATATTATTATATTTCAAGCAGCCAAATCTGTGGAAAAGCAGATTATATCCCCAGTGAATAAGTGATTTAAGTCAAATCTCCGTACTATTCGTTGCACTCTTTTGAGGTATTTGTATTTAAAGAATTTTTCACTATTAAGTGTTAAAATTGAAAATTCTGCAATACCAAAAGGCATTTAATATTTAAATTAATTTTGATTTCAGAGAAGCTCATTATAATTTCACTATAAATCAGGACGCAACACAGGGATCAATTACTTTACAACATTGCATAAATATACTACACGACTGATTCCAACTATAGAAAATTATACTCAATCATTTAAAATCAAAACACATCACATTTACACTTTGAAAACATACCTGTCCACCTGTTTTATTGGCAATAACAAATTTCCACAGACAGACACAGTACACTATCTAGGACTCACTTCCGACAGAACATGGGGACCGCATTCTGACATGGGGCCGGCATGTCAAAATGAAAAAAAAGGACGCTTACCAAAAGACTCAAACTTCTCTATCTTCTATTTTCTAAATCTTCAATACTGATATTTAGATATTTAGATATTTATATTTCAATAATGATACAATAATATTTTCTAAATACTTCAACTGAAACAGAAACTAAATACCTACACATACTTATAGTACTGAAGCCCATATGGACATACTCCTCACAGATATTCGGCATAGCTAAAAAGACTCACTTACAAAAACTTCAAATGTTTCAATCAAAATTGTTACGACTTATTACAAAGTCACCCTCGTACATGACTAACAAAACTTTACATACATACCTCCATGTACCAACAGTTGACCAGCACATGACTCTTTACAAACGATTTTTTATTACTTGAACGGACATCCTAACAGTTTAATCAGTAATATGGCTGACATACGCATGAATACGAGAAGACTAAAAAGGTGCTGGATGAGAGATCTGCTCTCTTAGACAGCCGAGGTGATTGACTGAAGCCAGGAAGGGGGTGTTGCTGGGTGCTTTCCCTCCTCATGCCTCACATGTCATTATTTCCATGTTAGGGCGATGTCATTCGTTGATTGTCTTCATATTGCGGACAGGGGCGAATTAATAATTAAAGTAAAAAAAAAAATATTTTTAAATTTAAAAAATAGTTAAATTCTTATTTATGAACAGACCTTTTTCTATTTCGAAATGCAGACATATTTGAGGAGTTGAGGTGCAAAACTCCTTCGTTCCACATTAACACGTTTTTCAGGAAACTTAAAAAACTTACCACGTCTTGTAAATTGCCTGATAAAAAAAAAATTTTTTGTCTTCGAAAAGTACAGCTCCCCTGTGGAAATGTGCTTGGAATGAAAAAAATTACTGATTTAAAGGTAACAAAAAAAAGTAACATAGTATGAAATGAGAAAGATTTGCAACAAAATGTTTAAAGGAAAGACTTCTGCTGCATACCACATTGGAACGAACGATTTTTAATTCACATTGCATAAGTTGTCTTCCGTTAAAGGCAATACGAGGTGAAGAAAACAAAATCGAAGTTTTTTTTTTTTAATAAGTAATATTTATTCAGGTTAACAAACATTTTATTAATTAATTTTGTATAATTTTACGAAATAATATCACCTACTGATTTAAACCATTTGACTAACCATTTTTCTTTTCTTGATGGATTTTTCAAAAATATCAGCGTACAAATTATAACACGTCTGACAAAAAGACTAGATCCTAAGGCCATCTTCTTCTTCAATAATAGCCACTGTTGTTCTTAGTTTCCCTCGTCTGTGATATATATTGAGAACTCGTGTGAAATACTTCCGTTACCAAAATGCTTTTTCAGCGAATTTTCAACGTCTTACAGCTTTTCGGAGCCATTGGAAAATCATTTATTAATATAAGATGGAGTATAAACTGTAAAATAAAACACGCGAGTTTAAGGAGCTTCCGATATTTTGTTCAGAAATAGGAACAGCAACTGCTGAAGTTAACGAATGGGATGGGTGCAAAGTGAAGTTAGATTATGGATTCATCTTTGAAGATATTTGAACTTTTAAAGGGTCGTTATTGGTTTATTTTTTAGTAAAAGAAAACACCGACACAACTGCCTTTCTTATTTTAGGTTAGCTTTATTTTATCCTACGTCGGAGAATAAAGTTTTTATTCTTTGAAGCTATTTTTGTTCTCGGAATAAATAACTTACAAAAGTTGTTACTATAATTACCCAAAGTTGTCTATTCTTTTTTTTTCTTTCTTTTTTTTTTTTTAAGGGGAAAGTAAGTGATCAAAATTTATCCAGGAAGCTCCTCCTCAAAGTTGTGACATAAATATTAAATATTAGCTGAGTAGAAGGATTTGTGAAAAGGAGGTGGGTCATCAATTTGGCTTTTTTCTTCTCCCCGGAGCAGCCGTTACCTAAGCACCGCGCGCCTTTTAGGACCTCTTTATTTATGGACCAGGTTAAGGAGTCGTTAAAAAGTAGTCCGGGAAATTTCTTCAGTAAAAAATTACTCCGCCACCCCCCCCCTTTCCACAGGCCCTCTGGCAAGTACCAGTTTTAGCAAAGGCCTCGACACTTGGAAAGAAGCTCATGGGAATTCCTGAATACGGAATATACCGTCTTGAAAATATTACGGATGGTACTTAAAATGTGAAAAAGTTCATAAACCTAAAATACTGTAACACTTATATGGGTTAACAAATATTTATTGAACACAAATACTCAATAGTCAATACCACACGAATTATCACAACATAAATATCCGAGCAGGTTACAAAAATGATAACTTTATAACACACGAATCATATGGCTTGTTGAGCTTCACAGTCAAGACACAGACTAAGACTAACTGGCCCTGACACTCGCTCCTTGTATATAGTCGTAAGAGGAACCTTCTGGAAGGTTCCAGGTCTCCGTCGAAAAGATCTAGATCCATCCAAGTGCTCCAACGGTTTGTTCCGACCGATAGTTCGTTCGAACGAAAGGTTTGAGATTTTAAACCATATGTTTTTATTTGACGATTTAACGTTACAATAAAAAATCTGGTGCGGTGCGCGCATCACACAACTTTCACTAACCACTTAAATAAACAAAAAAAAACACGTTGTAGTGAAACAACATTTATTAAGTAAAGTGCCCCCTCCGTTAAACCAATTTTGATGAAATTTCGGCTGTCGCATCACGGTCATATACATACATCAAATGCCAAGCTTGATCGAAATCTTTAAAGCCGTTTTTGAGTAAATAAAAAAAAAACTCGTAAAGAATAGACAAAATTCTTTAAATAAAGTACCCCCTCCAATTAATCAATTTTGATGAAATTTTGACTGCCGCATCACTGGCATACACATACACCAAATACCGAGTTTAATCAAAATCGTTAGAGCTGTTTTTGAAAAAAATCGAGGAAAACGTAAAAATTAGGCAAAATTCTTTATATAAAGTACACCCTCCGTTTGACCAATTATGATGAAATTTTTGCTGTCACATCGCGGTCATATACATACACCAAATACCCAATTTCAGTTGTGTACGGCCTATAGTTTTTGATCTAGTCTGTTCACACACACACACACACACACACACAAACACACACACACACACACACACACACACACACACACACACACACACACACACACACACACACACACACACACACACACACACATACACAGACCATTTCGCGGGACTTGGTTATTTGGACTCAGGGGACCCCAAAACGTGTATTACCGTTGAAAACCGGAAGTCGAAATTTTTCAGGATCGCAATACTTTCCTTACTATATATTTCATATATAGGTAAGTGGAAGTAATAAAGTGAAGTATGTTATGAAGAGAGATCGGCCAGATAAGTGCTAAAACACATACATTTTATTTCATGTTTTCTACATATTGTATAGTAGATCTTTTGTGGGTTTAAATAATATTCATTAGAATGTTATTTAAAATGACATGACATGACAAGGAGAAAATGTAAATGTTACGCACACAATAAAAAAGTAACAAGTCCTAGTCAAATTTGGAAAACATCTACAGTTCAGTTCAATTATTTTTAAACATGATTTTTCCTGTTCGTGGACCTATTTTTGAGGGTTTAGAGACCAATAATTCAAAAACGGGTGGACATATATCAGTTATATTCCACAATTGTTCTAGTAGATACAATTAGTACACATGTACCAAATTTCAAGATACCCTTTAATTTTCAGATTACCGTTTAGCATCGGTTACCATTGAAATGCTAATAGAATTTGCATGCCGGAAGAAAACAACACAAACTTCAAATTTTTATTTAATTAAATATATCAATAGGAATTCGAATACTTCTTATTAATTTTAAATGTAAATAAAAATGCGAAAAATGTAGATTAAGCAGTCTCTATAAGTAACAAAAAAAGAAAATTAATAGCTAGACATGTTCTGAAAAATTAGCTGAGCTTCAGATCAGACCCAAAAATGCATCGTGGTGCTTTTTTCCTCCAGGGTAAAGAGTTATTATTAAATGAACTTTTGTGGTCAAGCACCATCTAACTATCGTCTATAATGTTATAACCCTATTTTAACATTTAATATCAACAGTTAAGAAAAGATCTGATATTTTTAATCAGTCATTATCAGTCTTTAAAAAACAAAAATCCAATCTAAGTTCATGTAATAATATTTCTAATATATTATCTAATAAATCATATCAAAAATACTGTATCGTGAAAAAAAATCATGATTGGAACGAGCTCTAGACTTGCTAGAACAATTAAAACAAACTGTTCTAGTTTATGTTCGTTACTGTTCGAGTGCCTTCTAAGACTATCCGGAACGTTCTAGAATGCTCTGATTCAGACTAAATATAAGCGCAACAGACTGGAGAGTTAGTCTTGTTCTGAAGCTCGAATCATATGGTTATTTTGTTTTACTGTATCGTTTGAGTTTATATTGTTCGTGAGGCAATGTAAATTATGATTTTGTTTGTTTGTTTGTTCAACGTAACTTTATAGGCTAATCGGACGATGCTACAGTGGGAGTCCTAAATTTTGCCTATCCAGGTATAATTAGGATAAGGATCTTTAAGGATCTTTACCTGACATTTTACAGGCTCGGGACCTCCATTTTACGTCCTATCCTAGGGACGGCATGGTTAAGGATTTTTTACTCCCATTAAAAAATCCTAGGGCCACCGCGGAACGCGAACCCTCGACCTTTAGTATTGTAGGTTGCCATGCTAACCACTATACCACAGGTGACGCCTAAATTATGATTTTTTTTTTCGAATAAAATTATTTAAATCCCCATAAGCGTTACCAATGCCTTTGAAAATATAATAAATATGGTAGTTTTAAAGTTTATTTACAACCAATATCGGCGGTAAAGGAGGTATTAGGGATTCTGGCGGGGATCTTTTACAAGTGGCACTAAAGGTTTGGGCTCCTTAACCTCCTTCTTCTCAAATATATTGCATCTATCTACTCTCCAGTCCAGTCCTTCTAACTCTAGTGGTTCCACTTTAATAGAGAAATGGGAGTATCAATCCTTGTAAGTACATTATCCAAAGAGTAGTTTAAGAAAGTTATAATTTATTAACCGGATAGAAAAAGGAAATATCTATATTTCGAATCCAAGGCAACCAAAGTTTGTTTCTTAAGGCCTGTTATAACAGTTAACTTTAAACAGGGATCACCTATAGTGTAGTGGTTAGCATAGCAGCCTACAACACTAAAGATCGCGGGTTCGCGTCCTGTGGTGGCCCTAGAATTTTTCAAAGGGAGTAATAAATCCTTGGCTATGCCGTCTCTCGGATTGGACGTAAAGTGGAGGTTCCGAGCCTGTACGATGGCTTGTACCTGTTAATGGTTACAAAATTAATGCTTCAGAATTTTTTTTTTTTTACCGTAGTGTTATAATTGTTAATTCATTTAACTTTTTAAGTGCAATAACTAAATGTTTAATAGCTAATATGTATGTCACAAGTTTGAGGAGGAGCTTCCTGGATAAATTTTGATCACTTACTTTCCCCTTTAAGAAAAAAAAAAAAAAAAAAAAAGAATAGACAACTTTGGGTAATTATAGTAACAACTTTTGTAAGTTATTTGTTCCGAGAACGAAAATAGCTTCAAAGAATAAAAACTTTATTCTCTGAAGTAGGAAAAAATAAATCTAACCTAAAATAAAAAAGGGAGTTTAAAAATAAATATTGTAGTTGTTTCGGTGTTTATTTTATTAAAAAATAAACCAATGACAACCCTCTAAATGGGGTCACCTGTGGTATAGTGGTTAGCTTGACAACCAACTATACTAAAGGTCGCAGGTTCGCGTCCCGTGGTGGCACTAAGATTTTTTAAAGGGCTTAAATCCTTGGCTATATCGTCCCTCGGATAGGACATTAAGTGGAGGTCCCCGAGCCTGAGATACCTGTTAAAGGTCCCTGTCTTATAAAATTAATGCTTCAGATTTTTTTTTTTTTACCGTAGTGTTATAATTGTTAATTTATTTAACTTTTTTAGCGTAATAATGAATTATATTTAATTAAAATATGTAAAATTATTTATTTCATTAATTTTATTAAAATAATCACAAACACAAAATAAATGTTTACAAAAACATGTGATCGACTTAAACGATGCTGAGTAGTTGTAGTTGCAGGGCTATGATTACAATTACAACTAATAGTTGTAGTTGTAAAAACGCAACTGCTTTTTTTCCAACTACTGTAGTTGTAGTTTGGAACTACAACTACAAACTGGTAATTGCAAAATAGTAGTTGCGCGCTGGCAACTCCAAACTAACGGTTAGTTGTCTGGGTACTTAATTACAAATGTAGTTAACTGCTGCCTAACTCTGCTTATAAATATTCGAAACGTTTTTCTTGTTCTGTCTTGTTCTATTATCTAAAAAGTTACAAAGTACTATCGTATACACTTTTCCAATAAAATTTTAATCCAAATATCGATGTGTGTTTGCGAACCTATCCTTATTTTTCTATTAGTGAAGTACCTATTAAAGTTACCTATTTTTCGTTACACTTGTAGAGGCAGCTTAGCATGCTTTTCACATTTTTATTGTGATTGATAAGTGATCGGAAGTATTTAAGTCCACGAGGATGAATTTAATTCAATAAGAATAACTAATTAAATGAAATCATACTTTTTCTTTAACTTCAAAAATACAATTTTATTTTTTTTTAAACAGAATAAGAAGCAATATTGTTAACAGAAAAAAAAAATCTCGTTTAAGAGTATAAAAATATTATTCGTTGGGGCCAATTACCAAGAATAAGAAACTCCTCTCGACGTTGGAAAGTTCTTGAAAAAGTAGTAAGAAGAGGGTTGGGGGGAAGGGGAAAAGGAGGGGAGTGGGGGGGTGTGGATGGGATAACTGAGGGGGGGAAATGAGGGGAGTGTGGGCGGAAGGGAAATTTTTGAAATGTTAACATATAAATCTTTAACTCCATCTTCGCATGCCCATTTCATCAGTCTTGCAGCATATATGATATGATAAAAACTAATTTTCTAATGCTATGACATTTTTATTTTATGTGTTTCTTTTTTTAACAATCATAGTTTATATAAAAATAAAATGAAACTTTTAACTTTCATTTAGCTATTTATTTATTTATTTATTTTTACCCTACCCTGCCTCTTGAGGCTATAAGGGTTGTTGCAGCAGTTGGCTGTTAGGCATGTCTGCAAAGCATCTCACTGCTGCTATAAAAAAAAAAAAAAAATCTGAACTTGAGGCCGGTAGGCTTCATTTGTTCAGTCCGGTTGGCCTCTAGGCACGGCTGGTCTCCCTCGTCCGACATTGAAGTGGGCAGGGCCGAGTGCAGTCTTCTATCCGTAGACGAAGTCCTTAAAATATTTTTAGTTATTTTCCGCTACTAGTTGGGGGAAATCGGACTCTGTGAGAACGTAGAGTCCGGTTTCTCAAAGCAACTTACCAGGTGTGTAAATATGAAACCGGAATTTTTCAAATAGCAAATAAGAGTTGATTGTGTAAAAATGATACATACTTTTTTATTCGAAGTACTGTCCTTCGCTATCTATGCATTTTCCCATCATTCAGGCAATTTGTGGATTCCCCGCCAAAGTAATACTTCCTCTTCTGAGTCAGACCAATCACTTAACCAATTTCGTACATTTTCATAAGAAGTGAAGCGCTGCTCAGCTAGTGCGTGTCCCATCGATGCAAATAGGTGGTAATCGGATGGGGCCAAATCTGGTGAATAAGCCGCATGCGGAAGAATTTACCAACCAAACACTTGGATCGTTTTCTTGGTCCGTTTAGCCGAATGTGATGGGGTATTGTCATGGAGCAACATCACTTTGTGTGTCCTTTCTTGATATTTGGGACTTTTTGGCGCAAATCTTTATTCAAATTTATCATCTGTTGTAGGTAGCGTTCCGTATTAACAGTTTCCCCAGGTTTCAGCAGCTCATAGTAAGTAACACCCATCTGATCACACCAGACACAGAGCATTTTCTTCCTCCCCAAGCGATGCCGATGGTTCACCAGGAGTTACCCAGGATTTTTTACGCTTAGGATTCTCGAAGTAAATTCACTTTTCATCACCAGTCACAATTTGATGAAGAAATGACTTTTTTTCTGTACCTGGCGAGCAGCATTTGCCATGAGGTTTTTCAAGCTTCCTGCTGCGTGTCATTCAGTTGGTGAGGTACCCATTTTCCGACCTTCTGGATCTTTTCCATGCCTTTCAAACAAATGGAGACGGTGTCACATGTAATAAGTGTCCAACAAACGCTTCCGAATTAGCGTTGTTGTTTTTTTTTGTGGTTTTCCACGGTCTTTATTTCTTTTATCGAAATCCATCTTTAAATTTTTTGAACCAATCGAAACATTGAGATTTGCCTAGGGCCTGCTCCCCGTAAGCTTCAACAAGCATCCTATGTGATAATGCTCCAATTTTTTTCAGAAGGAAACGGAAAATAAATGCTGTCCGCAAATCTTGATTTTGAACATGTCCACAAAAGTCGACATGTTCAACGCCACTAAAAACACGGTTATAGAATGAAACTGATGTTGGTATCAATTGGATCTCTTTATTACATGTAGGCAAAAGCAGATAACACCACTGACGGATTAGTTAGAAGATTATATTGACTGCTAACTCCTATCATTGGCGAATTCCGGTTTCATATTTACACACCTGGTAGGCCTCAGAGCCTCGAAGGCGGTGCAGTCAACAAGGACGTGCTCTGCAGTTTCCAGGATACCGCAGGTAGGACACAGGGGTTCAACATCAATCCCATGGCTATGGAGCTAAGGAGAGCTCGAAATGCCCCACGCCCTGTGAGAAATTGAAAGAGCCAGTAATCAGGGAGGAACCATTTGGCTTCCAAGCGAGACTGGACGGTGGGGAATACTTCTTGAAGTAGATCCTTTCCGGCTTCCGGTTCCACTCCTCAGTTGTGTCCTCCTTTAATATGCTCCTCCATTTCCTTGGGTTCTCATATATTCTCACCTTAAGATGTCCTGGCATGCCTGCAGAGCCTTCTCTCTTGTAAGTGTGTTTCAAAAGGTCTTCTCGCAGGAGGAGGTCGAGAGGTACCGCCAACCTGCTTTTCTGTCAGCGTGAAAGGTTAGGATACCAGGCAGGGGAATGCATGCATTCGTCCGCTATGTGACAATCAAAATTTCATATCCTGTATTATCAACAATGAAAATAAAAACTATTATTTAATAATATAAAAAGTTATTTTACTTTAGAGAGTAAATAGGTGATGCTCAAATTATTGAAGTTTTGAAAAAATATGGTATAAGATAACCTTTCTTTAATTATAATTTAGATTAGAAACATTAGTTCCGTAATAGATTTCTGAATGCTGTATAAAGTAAATTTTAGAGGAACAGTAATCGTTCTCGGTTTCCAAAAATGAGCATGCAGAACTCCGCTTGTAATATGAAATTTCTCAAGTTTTAATTCACCTGGTTTATGAAAATTAATAATTAAGCTGCTTAACAAAGAATTTTTAAAATTTACCTTTTCATTACACACAATTCTGGTGAGATTCCAGCATTGCACGACTTTCACTTACGAACTGACTTAGATTAGAAATTTACTTAGTTCGATAGTATGTAAATGCCATTCTCAACTTCAGAAATCTTTCCATGCTTATTTTTTTATATTTCCATAAGCTATAGAGTATTTCTATCGCAAAAAATTAAAGTTCTCAGTACTTTTCGATTCATTATTGCTTAGGGACCTAATTTCATCAAAGGTCGAGTCTTTTTTACTGCATGCTTGTTTTTTAACTACGAGTTGCTTTTTGTAAATATATCGTGAAGTTGAATCATAATGAAAGGTGAAAAATAATTAAAACAAGCCCTAGTGTTTTGTGTTCGTGATTCCTAATACAATACGCCCAATTATGCACTGTAAGAAGTAATGCTGAATTTTATGAACGTATCGTTCGCGAGTGATATATATACAAAGATCTTTATTAGGATTAGAAAAAATCTGGTGCGTGCGCGCAACACACAACTTTCACTTACCAACTTATTTAGATTAGAAATTGACGTGTTTTGTTAATTGCCACTTCACAAAGTCACAAATCTTTCCACATTCATTTCTTATTTTTTCCTTTTATGAGTAATTGAAAACACATGTGAAAATTATACAAAATTTATTAAGTAAAGTACCCCCTCCATTTGATCTATGTTGATGAAATTTTTACAGCCATATCTCAGGCATATTGATACATCAAATACTCAGTTTGATCAAAATCGTGAAAACCGTTTTTGAGTAAATAAAAAAACACGTGAAAATGAGACAACATGTATTCAGTAAAGTGCCCCCTCTAATAGATCAATTTTGATGAAATTTTTACTGTTACATCGCGAGCACATAAATATACCTAATACCAAGTTTGATCGAAATCATTAAAGCCGTTTTTGGGTAAATGAAAAAAAACACATAAAAGTGGGACACAATTTATTAAGTAAAGTACCCCCTCCGGTTGATCAATTTTAATGAAATTTTTACAGTCGTATCTCGGGCATATAAATGGATCAAATACTCAGTTTAATCAAAATCTCTAGAGCCGTTTTTGAGAAGATCGAAAAATACTTAAAAAGTTATTAAATAAAGTACCCCCTCCCTTTGAGCAATTTTGATGAATTTTTTGCTGTCACATCGCGGGCATATACATACACTAAATAGCCAATTTCAGGTTCGCACGATATATAGTTTTTAAGCTAGTCTGTTCACACACACACACACACACACACACACACACACACACACACACACACACACACACACACACACACACACACACACACACACACACAAACACACAGACCATTTCGCGGGACTTGGTTAATTGGACTCAGGGGACCCCAAAACGTGTATTTCCGTTGAAAACCGGAAGTCGAAATTTTTCACGATCGCAATACTTCCACTTACTATATATTTCATATATAGGTAAGTGAAAGTAAAAAACATAATATAAATATTATAAAATGAAAATAAAAATAAAACATTAGAAAAGTTTCTTAGACTGAACACAACTGTAATGAAATACGATTTTCGTCCAAAGTCCAAATACATTTTATCGTAAACCCTGACGAAATGTATGCCCAGCACAGTTCAACGAAAATTAATTACGACTTTCATTAACGTACCGTTAGTGAATACACTTAGTTTATCGTTGTTTGAATAAACATTTAACGTTATTTTATGCTACTAAGTTAATCGGAGGAGACTATAGATGGAGTCCAGAAATTTCGAAGTTCACCTGTGGTGTAGTGGTTAGCGTATCCTGTGGTGTAATGAATCGGTAGGAGATGTATTTACGTCCCGTAGTAAAGTTTGTCTCATCATTTTTTGTTAAAAAGTAACTGGCAGCCTTCATGTAAAGAATAACATAATTATTTATATATTCATCATTCTAAAATCTCAATAAGATATTCGCCCCGTGGTGGCCCTAGGATTTTTTAAAGGGAGTAAAAAATCCTTAGCTATGCCGTCCCTCGGATAGGTCGTAAAATGTAGGTCCCGAGCCTGTACGATGTCATGTACTCGTTAAAGATCCCTATCCTAACTATACCTGGATAGGCAAAGTTTAGGACTCCCACTCTAGCATCGTCCGATTAGCCTTAGTAGCATATAAATGGACGTTAAACAAACAAACAAACAATCAATAAGATATTCGGCCTTCAATATCATTTTAACTAGTTAATTATTCTTGGCAATTATATTAATAATCCTTTGTAGATTATACCTATCGAATCCTCGTATATTTACTCCCTAATTTCCCCTAAATCGCCTATTTCCAGGATAATATTAAGAAGGACAATAGAGAAGGGATGTAGGACATACATTAGGAAAGAGGAAGACGAATGAGATGGAACTTATTGGCTGCGAGAACTTTGATCGCCCGCCGGAATCGGGACGTCTTCCAAACCAATCTAAACTTGTCCTTCGCCTCTGTTTGTTCATGAAATAGGCTTCAAGAATCGATACTAGTATATATCGGCAACATCGATACTAAACCTGTTTCGAGATCTAAATACAGTAGGACCCCCATTATCCGGGGCTTTTACCGGGGTTACAATTAACTGCAGTTCCGAGGAGCCAATTTTTTTTTTTAATAAGATGTTTTTTTTTTTATGTTATTTATTTTGTATGTATAATATTTATTTTAAAAAAATGAATACGTAAATATTTTAACGTTTAAACGTAAAATATTTACGGTTAGTTATCTATTGTTATTAGAAATCATGAAATAAAGTAATAAATAGAAGAATACGACAAGCTGGTATCGTATGATGAGATGATTCCGGTAACTATTACTCCAATTCATATTCTGGGAACGATATTGTTTTCAAGTCTTTCTAGGAAACTCCTACTCTGGACTGATTGAATAAAAAACAAAATATTCTCAGTTTTGATTTAGTCTCCATTTAAAATACGAACCAACAAAATGTCGCAAACCTGTCGTTTTAACGCTTGAACAGAAATTAACCATTGTAAACCGAGAAGGTGAAAGTGTTAAAACATTGTCCGCTGAATTAGGAATCGTCGAGCAAACTGTTCGTGATATTTTGAAGAACAGAAGAGACGTTTCCGACTTAGTAATGTAATCGGCCTAGCCAATGAAGACCTCTCCAGTACAAGACGTACTCGTAGATGAAGCTGTCGATCAGTGGTTCAGACAAAAACGCGCTGAAGGAGTTTGTTACTTTTGTTATTTGTTAAAACGTTCGTTTGTAATAAAAGTGATTTTCTGCGCTGTACTTTTACGCTGTGGTACTAGCATATCTGAATCATTATCTAATATACAGTCCCTTAATTAAAAAATCTGGTGCGTGCTCGCAACACACAACTTTCACTTACCAACTTACTTAGATTAGTAATTGACGTGTTTTGCTAAATATCATTTCCCAAAGTCACACATTTTTCTACATTCATATCTTATTTTTGTTAATCGTTAAAGCCGTTTTTGAGTAAATAAAAAAAAACCGTGAAAATGATACAAAATTTATTAAGTAAAGTCCCCCCTCCCGTAGATCAATTTTGATGAAATTTTTACAGTCATATCTCGGGCATATAAATACATCAAATACCAAGTTTGATCAAAATCGTTAAAACCGTTTTTGAGTAAATAAAAAAAAAACACGTGAAAATGATACAAAATTTATTAAGTAAAGTCCCCCCTCCGGTTGATCAATTGTGATGGAATTTTGGTTATCACATCTTTGGCATATAAATACATCAAATACCAAGTTTGATCAAAATCATTAAAACTGTTTTTGAGTAAATAAAAAAAACATTTGAAAATGATACAAAATTTATTAAGTAAAGTCCCTCCTCCGGTTGATCAATTTTGATGAAATTTTTATAGTCATATTTTAGGCCTATAAATAGATCAAATACTCAGTTTAATCAAAATCGTTAGATCCGTTTTTGAGAAAATCGAAAAAAACTTAAAAAGTTATTAAATAAAGTACCCCCTCCCTTTGAGCAAATTTGATGAAATTTTTGCTGTCACATCGCGGGCTTATATATACTCTAAATACCCAATTTCAGGGTCGCACGGTTTATAGTTTTTGAGCTAGTCTGTTCACACACACACACACACACAGACACACACACACACACACACACACACACACACAGACCATTTCGCGGGACTTGGTTATTTTGACTCAGGGGACCCCAAAACGTGTATTTCCGTTGAAAACCGGAAGTCGAAAATTTTCACGATCGCAATACTTCCACTTACTATATATTTCATATATAGGTAAGTGAAAGTAAAAAAAAAAATCTGGTGCGTGCGCGCAACACACAACTTTCACTTACCAACTTAATTAGATTAGAAATTGACGTGTTTTACTAAATATCATTTCCCAAAGTCACACATTTTTCTACATTCATATCTTATTTTTGTTAATCCTTAAAGCCGTTTTTGAGTAAATAAAAAAAAAACCGTGAAAATGATACAAAATTTATTAAGTAAAGTCCCCCCTCCCGTAGATCAATTTTAATGAAATTTTTACAGCCATATCTCGGGCATATAAATACATAAAATACCAAGTTTGATCAAAATCGTTAAAACCGTTTTTGAGTAAATAAAAAAAACACGTGAAAATGATACAAAATTTATTAAGTAAAGTCCCCCCTCCGGTTGATCAATTGTGATGAAATGTTGGTTATCACATCTTTGGCATATAAATACATCAAATACCAAGTTTGATCAAAATCGTTTAAACCGTTTTTGAGTAAATAAAAAAAACATGTGAAAATGATACAAAATTTATTAAGTAAAGTCCCCCCTCCGGTTGATCAATTTTGATGAAATTTTTACAGTCATATCTCGGGCATATAAATAGATCAAATACTCAGTTTAATCAAAATCGTTAGAGCCGTTTTTGAGAAAATTGAAAAAAACGTAAAAAGTTATTAAATAAAGTACCCCCTCCCTTTGAGCAATTTTGATGAAATTTTTGCTGTCACATCGCGGGCATATACCTACACTAAATACGCAATTTCAGGTTCCCACGGTTTATAGTTTTTGAGCTAGTCTGTTCACACACAGACACACAGACACACACACACACACACACACACACACAGACACACACACACACCATTTCGCGGGACTTGGTTATTTCGACTCAGGGGGTCCCAAAACGTGTATTTCCGTTGAAAACCGGAAGTCGAAAATTTTCACGATCGCAATACTTCCACTTACTATATATTTCATATATAGGTAAGTGAAAGTAAAAAAAAAATAATGAAGATAATGCATCGCGATTTCAATTATTGAAGTTCAGCCTGAATATACCAGATTTCCCTTTGATCCAGTAAATATCTCACTGAAATATGAAACGGGGAAATACGCAATGATATCAATATCTTTATTTACAGCTTGGAAAGCAATACCTTCTCTCTAACTCTGTGCTCTTTTCCCGTTGATATAATAATGAAGCTATTATTACTAATATTATATTTTACAGAAATAGAGATTAATTACACTACGAGATGGGAATAATAATAAAAAATATAATCATATGTTGAAATTAAATCATTTATTATTTGTTGATAATCTATATAAATAAAGATGAATAATATTATTATATAACTATAATAATATTATTCTACTATAATAATATTATTCTCTATAATAATATTATTCTCTATTATAACTATAATAATATTATTCTACTATAATTATATTATTATATAATTATATTATATGATTAATATTATATAACAGTAACTACCTTCTGGCAGGGTTACTGTTAGAAGGAAAAAAAAAAAAAAAAGAAAAAGATGAAATGCTGTTAGTTCTTTATAGAAATCCAAATCGTTTGTCTTAAATTCTCCAAATTTTGCTCAGTGGTTCTTGAGCAATATACCTGGTGCGAACACCTGTCCATATTAAAATTGCATAACTTCAGCCAATCTCTGGGTATATTCTTTATTGTTATAAACATCGCTATGATCTCGCTTTACATTGGAGACGAGTACCGAGTGAAACCGGGATACACAGCTAGTTTATTTATATTTTTTAAACAATTTGATTAGAAGTTGTAAGATTTGACAGCGGTCGGGAATCGAACACAGCTCCTCTGCATCACCGTTGCTGCTGATTTTCATTCCTTGTCAAGGTCCCGAGTTCGAATCTGACATGGCTCTAAATATTTTTATTATTCTGCCACAGTTCGTCTATTGGGCCTTCCTGGGGTAAACCCAGCCTCTATAAAGTAGGTACCCTTAATTGAAAAATTGAGGGGAAAAAACCTGGCGGTTGAGCGTGATCACGGTCAAATCACCTCCTTGCACGACCGCTGGCCAAGAAGCATTGCTCTTCCTTATATAGTAATGAACCCAAGACCCTTCATGGGTTTTAGTGGTACAGGTTTTTTTATGAAGTAATGAGATCTAGTAGGATTATAATAATAATAAATTCTTTATTTTATTTTTATAACTTTATTTTAAGTCGTTATTTTATAACGAGTGAAGCACCATTATTATTTATAAAATTGTACCGGGAACTAGTCTTTTAGGAACAAAATTATGCAGAAACAGCTACCTAAAGCTTTTGAGTAGTATAAAAAAAAAATGAAGCAAACTAAAAGTATTGAAAAAATCGAGAAAATAATGATAAATAAAAAAGTAATCTTCTTATGATGAAAAATTAAAAATAAATTAAATATCCTGTTTGATATAAAAAAATTATAATAAAGGCCTGTACCGATTTAAAATTAAAATTGAGAATTCGTAGAGACAATTTACAATGGTTAGGGAAATTGGGTGGATATGAGGTGATTGAACATGCGGAATTTAAAGGTAGGGAAAGTGTTGGAGTGACGGATAAAAGGGGGAATAGAGTTACATAGGGATGAGGACCGGATAATGATAGATCTTTCGAAAGCTGACGTTCGGTGGGTCGTAGTATGTAGATCCGTATGGGTATAACAGGAGAGGACGAGAAATTGCGGTTTGAACTGAAGAAGTTAGGAGATATATGATGGACGTCGGAATCGGATAACTTGGAAAAGGAAGGAGGCCAGGAAATATTTACGGCGGTAGGTTAGGTATGACCCCTTTAATCTTTCTTAAAAAGGTGAGATGGATACGTCTTTTGGGACCCCAAAGATAAACCGTACGAAACAATTAAGTGATCGTTTCATATTTGCTTCAAGATCACCAGAGATATACACCGTACATCGCACAACAATTGTCGAAGTGGGAAAACACCAGGGAAGTGACCAGAAGCCTAAGCTTCAAATGGAAAAAATGGCCGCGGAGATGATTCAATAGCTCTAAGTATAAGAATTTATTAGATAGTAAACAATTGATTACAATATTGTATCGTTAAACAAAAACAAAATCAGAGAACAGATGGCTTAGAATAGTTCTAGCACGTTGAGCGCCAAGCGGTACGATCGTACCGCTGTTGGACTATTGGCTGGGGCCGAGGCGGTCCCCAGGTACCGCCCGCTCCCGCAAGCTAAAAGGTTGTTCTGGGCCAGGGGACCGCCTGCCGAGCGTGATTTCAAGGCATATGGGACCGCTCCGGCCCCGAACAATTCGCCAATGCAATTGGCCCAAAATTTTTTTTGTTTTTTTAATTTGGGGGGTGCATGGAGCCCCAACCTCGCTTCAAGAGCAGTGATGGCCAACCATGATCTCAGCCACCTCCTTTAGAATTTTTTTATTTTTACTTCTTTTAGGTTTTTTTTTTATTTTTTTGTGTGTGATCCTTGCTTTAGTTTTTTTTTTTATTTTTTTTTTTACAAAACAAAATATCTTATTTATTAAAATAATATCACAACAAATTTATACAAAATAAGGAATAGAGGCACTAAAATATTTATAATTATTTACTTGTGGTCTTCCATGAAGCACGGGCGGCAATAAAATGGTTCTCCCGGGCAATGAGGACAGTAAGTTGCATTTTTGCTTGCAGTTATTGCATCCTCTGCGTGTCTTTCTACTGTTGCCTTCTTTTATGCAAATGCTGTGACGGGGTCGTGGTGCTTGTAATTGCTCTACAGATGCCGGAATCTCAAATCTTCTCAACATGTCTTCCACAAGAATCTCTTTGAATCTCGTAATAGTAATACTTTTGCCCGTTACAGTTTGGTATACTATATGTGCATTCACCAAGGCGGTACCAAATAATAATTCTAATTCAATTTTCTTGTAGCATCTTGTACTTCGTCTTAGGGAGGTATTATAGGAACTCATTTGGTCTGATCAGTCTATTGGAGTCTTGCCTTCATTATAATCGACGATTACGAAGTGGTTGACGTCGCGGTCATAACCGGGCAGCCCCCCCACTACTTCAAGTAGCGGGCTTTACCCTGGGGCCGGGCGGTACATATGTACCGCTCACAAAATTATTGTTTAATTGCCAAAATTAAACTTTTTATTTATTTCTTTTGCAATTTTCGTATCATTCTAATCATATTAAAGTTATAAATTAGGAAAAAATGCTTTGGCCCCATGCAAAAATACATCATCTTTTCCCTGGCGCTCAACGTGCTAGACTTATCGTTGACAGGAACTAACAGCTGGGACAAACTGTCATAGTACATTTTTTGACTCAGATGCTCGAGTAGGTACCATACACGCCGGGCCAAAACATTCTACGCTAGTAATCTTACGACTAAATATCGTCGCTGTGAAATCAAAACGGCATATCTGCAAAATGTATATTTTTCACCTGAGCACTTTATAGTTTTCGCTCGTTTTGTTTTGGTTCACCTCAGTGCCACCTTATGTATGAATAAAATTTAGACGAATACTCCTTATTAAAGGAGTTGGTAAGTAGGCGTATTGCGCAATAGATCTGTCTTCTGATAAACAAGATGTCTATTTCCACTTAAATGCATACCGGCCCAACACCATCTGACGGATTTTTATTCAACTATACGATATGCCGATTTGACATGAAAATAGACGGGAAAAAAAGAAATTTTTTGACACCAACTCAAAAACTCAATTTTTTCACATATGCCGGTTCGATTTAACAGCGAAGATATAAGGAGCGATGAGCTGGCTAGTCTTCTTCTGAGGCGCAAGTCATACGGTTATTTCTTTGTTACAAAGTGATAATTTTTGTAACCTGTTCAAATATTTTTGTTATTATAATTTGTATGGCGTCGAAAATTGTTATTTTTCTTAAAAATAGTTTACATTATACTGCTTATGAAAGTATTTCTTTCTAGACTGTCAGCTAGCCTAGAAAGTGACCAATTACACTACTAGTAGTATAAAGGAAACATCTGTTTCCTTTACTGTACTAGTACAGTAAAGAAGACACATGTAAATAAAACTCTTAAAAAGCTTACTAACCTTTTTATCACTTTAATTTAAATATATCTGAAGTTAGTGCTGGCAATATTCCTAAAACTATATTTGATCAATGAAATGAAGGTACCGAAGAACTTCCTTCAAAATCACGACACATATACGAATTTGAATATACTCGTAATAAACTACAGGAATAAAGAAAAGTTGATGATCTATTTAGAGGCGATCCATTATATAATATGAATTATAAGAAGTATACTAACTCAAAAAGTGACATTCAATTACCATTTGAAGGATTCAATGTTAGTAATAATACTAATTGTACATTTAATATAAATATAAATATGTAGATTTTTTACGATTCATCAATAGCTCCTACCATATGATTTTCATTCATTATTTATTAACCTTACACGTTTTATTAAATGTTATACAAAATATAATTCTTATGATATATTTTATTTTATTTTTCAGCATAATGTAAAATAATTCACATCACTTTTACAGAAAGTGTCCCTACAGTACTCGGTCTAATGAGTCAAACCAGACCTCTTACTGTAAAAAGCCCCTTTCTTTATTAACCACAGAAGTGTTACAATATGCTCTAGACATTCCGGGAGGTGTGTACATACTGTATCGGTATGAGATAGGGTGTAACATTTTCTATCAGAAGTTATTACTAAAAAAATATATTAAATACAATTGGAAAAAGGAAGGCTGTGCAATATTCCTGAAGCTGGGCCGCTAACCATTAATCTTGTTTCCGTACCATCATCGCTTGGAGCAGGTATCAACACCTCCATTTTTCTTTGTAATTATTATAAAGCACTCTTCCTAACGATTTTTCTACCTTTCCGTCAAGCGCTACATTTATTTTGATCCGAACACACTACAAGAGAAAAAAAAAGAAAAAAAAAAAAAAAAAAGAGGTGAAATAATTTCGGTAAAAGCTTCCTATCTAAAAACATTCAGCTTCCCTACATGACATACTCATTTTCTCATGCAAAAACTCAAGTAAAAAACTAAAGCAACGTATAACATTTTGAGGAATATACTTTTTTAATTTATAGGGAATTTTATTTTTTTAAATGATAATTTAACACTTCTGTGATTTAACAAATATTTATTGAACAAAAATATACAATTACAACGCCAACGAATTATCACAACATAAATATTCGCGCAGGTTTCAAAAATTATAACTTTATAGAACACAAATCATGTGGCTTTAGCTTCACAGTCAAGACATCCACTAAGACTAATTGGTCACCGCTCCTTATATATAGTCGTAAAAGGACTGGTCTGGAATGGTTCCGATCCCCCCCCCCCCCCCCCCCCGGAATCATCCAGGCCTTGAACTCCAACAATCTAGCTCCAATCGCAAGTTGTTCCAACAGAAGGTTTGGGGTTTTAAACCATATGTTTTTTTTTTTTTTCTTATTCAAACAATTTAAGTTACAAGTAGAGATGGGAGATGGTCAACTGCTCTTCAATTACGATAGGTTAAATGATGGTCAGCATTTTCAGTTACAATGATATTTATTATGGTAAGCCAACGTTTCGATCCAACTTGTGGATCTTCATCCACTACCTCTCACCTTATTTTTACCTTTAGTCTTAGTATCCACCTGGACTCAGTAGGTAAATATCGGATTCTATTTTATCTTGTTAACCAGCCTCTTATTTTAATATCTATGTATACACCATCTTTTATATTATTATCAGTTCTGTAATGTGTCCATTTATTGTCACCTTCTAGCATAGATACTCATTTGTTTTCTTTTAGCCCTGATGAAGATCCACAAGTTGGATCGAAACGTTGGCTTACCATAATAAATATCATTGTAACTGAAAATCCTGACCATCATTTAACCTATCGTAATTTAAGTTACAATAATAACAAAATAAATTTACTTTTTACGGATAAGACAATAATATGTATTTAGTAGTAGAAGTGGTGACTATTTTGCTGATATTAATGTAGAAGGGAGTACGTTTGAACTTGTAGAGAAATTTAGTTATTAAGGGGCGATGGTAACTAGAAAAAACGAAGCAGGTGGAGAAATTAAGGCAAGATTAAAAGACGGTAATGCTTGTAACTGTTCAGTAGCGAAACTTAAAAAATAGAATTTTTAAAACTATTATTCTTCTAATGGGTCTTTGCAGATTCGAAACGTGGCCGGTGACATTGAGGGATGAACTAACCGGAGAATTGAGACGCTTACATAACGCCGAACTGAGTGAGCTGTACGCTGAAAATATAATTGACGTTAAAACAGCAATTCGAATAATATGGGCATTACGTTAACCCACAGAAGTGTTACAATATGATCGAGGGATTCCGGGAGGTGTAATAGAGGTGTGGAGGGAGCGAGCGTCTTAAGTGCGCCTAGCCTAATAAATGATAATAATAATAATCATAAACCTTTATTTATTTAATTGTCCAGGGAACTAGTCCCTTAGGAACAAATTATACAAAAGTACTTTTATATTGACACCATTTAGAAACCTCTGCTACCAAACCTCTATTACAAAAACGTTGTTTAAGTGTAGCGGTTAAGGAAAGCTTTAAAATGATGCCTCGTTCATGAAATTTGATGAAGCATTAAGGAAATTATGGCGTACCGACAAAAAAAAGGCCTTGAGAAATAATATATATGATGATTCGGAATGGAATCGATAGTGCTACTGCTTATTGAATCGAATTTTTGGTCTATTGCGGAGGTCATAATCTGGGCTAGAGAACAATTTAATACTCAAAGAGGTTTTCCTCTCTGCAAGCCAAAAATAAAAATAAAGAAACCTGCTTTAAGCAAAGTTAAAAGTTCTTAAAGTAGTTATTAGTGAAGGAGAGAATTGAATAAAAATCTGAAGAAGCTTCTTCACCGCCCCCCGATAGTAAGTACACTAAGTACCTAAGCTCAACTTGGTAATAACTTTATAATATAGATAAATATCATTGAAGATATATTGGCTGTTGAGTATCTTTATAAACAGCTCCGTCTACCGGGAGCAGTAGCTAACTTCATAACCTGAAAGCTTCTTTCAAACTTTTCTTCTCAACTCTCTAACTTTCCTCTACAAATCCTTTTTTCCTTTCTTCCCAAATCTTTAAGAGTGTTATAGTCAATCCACTTGGCGCTTGACACTTTGGGGAAGAATAAGCAAATAAGCAATGGTAATTTTGATTATTACATACGTAATTGAATCGGTCGTTTGAGAAACGCGCAACATTTCCACAAAATCAGATTATTGGAGCCGGATAGCCGATAATAATAATATACTCTTTGAATACGAGCTGTAAATTAAAGCAAATCGAAAAGGAAAGCTTTAAAATGATGCCTCGTTCATGAAATTTGATGAAGTATTTAGGAAGTTATGGCGTACCGACAAAAAAAAAGGCTTTGAGAAATAATATACTCGTATATGATAATTGAAGGGGTCGGGGCTAAATAGTGCCAAGCAACATTTTTAACAAATATAAACTGTAGCGCAGTCTGCGTAGGACTATATTTCTATGATGGAAATGCCACCTAAATATGACTATATAGATCCTCTATAGTCATATTTAGGTGGCATTGCACTACATAATATACAAGAGACGGCAGAAACAGTTTATTAAAAATGTTGCTTGGCACTATTTTGCACCGACCCCTTCAATTTGTAATTTAACTAAAGCAAAATCACATTATTGGGGCCGGATAGCCGAACATGTTGGAGCGCGACCCGCTTTAATAATATTATAACTCTTGGGTACGAGCTGTAAATTAAAGCAAATCCAAATGGGTAAATATATGGGCAAACTAGAACTACATTATTTGAAAATACTGGAAAAAAGCATTTCAAACTTGCCAATCAGAAGTTACGCTTTACAGGATTAAGCGAAAGTTTTTGCAATACAAATTGGGATTAAAGTTTTTAAAAAAAAAATTATGGTCAGTTTTATCTTTTCAAAATGAGTAACGATAGAAAATTTAACTAAATTATGGAAGAAAGTGCGAGATAGTCCAGTGAAGTTTGTTCTGAATTGAAAGATGTGTTTGAAGAGATGATCGTGCTATGTTTTCTTATGGACAAACACTGCCTTGGTAAAAATTTAATGAAAAACTAACCGAACAAAACCATTTTGTTACCCACTAACATAGATGGGACTAAAAATTAAGACCATCCATAGGAATGAAAATGTGTTCTGCAACTCGGGCACCTGAAAAGTTGGAATTTTCCATTTATTCTCCTAAATTTAATCACGTTAGCTATAGTAATAGTGTAATAAAATGGGGTTTGTCTGACGTTAAACACTTTTATATTTTATAGTAGGTACAATAGTATAATATAAAAATCTGGTGCGTGCGCGCAACACACAACTTTCACTTACCAACTTACTTAGATAAGAAATAGACGTGTTTTGTTAAATATAATTTCCCAAAGTCACACATTTTTCTACATCCATATCTTATTTTGTTAATCGCTAAAGCCGTTTTTGAGTAAATAAAAAAACCTGTGAAAATGATACAAAATTTATTAAGTAAAGTCCCCCCTCCGGTTAATCAATTTTAATTAAATTTTAACAGTCATATCTCGGGCATATACATACATCAAATACCCAGTTTAATCAAAATCGTTAAAGCCGATTTAGAGTAAATAAAAAAAAACACGTGAAAATGTTACAAAATTTATTAAGTAAAGTCCCCCCTCCGATTAATCAATTTTGATGAAATTTTTACAGTCATATCTCGGGCATATAAATAGATGAAATACTCAGTTTAATGAAAATCGTTAGAGCCGTTTTTGAGAAAATCGAAAAAAACCTAAAAAGTTATTAAGTAAAGTACCCCCTCCCTTTGAGAAAATTTGATGAAATTTTCGCTGTCACATCGCGGGCATATACATACTCTAAATACCCAATTTCAGGTTCGCACGGTTTATAGTTTTTGAGCTAGTATGTTCACACACACAGACCATTTCGCGGGACTTGGTCATTTCGATTCAGGGGACCCCAAAACGTGTATTTCCGTTGAAAACCGGAAGTCGAATTTTTTCACGATCGCAATACTTCCACTTACTATATATTTCATATATAGGTAAGTGAAAGTAAAATGTTGTAACGTGAAAAACAAAAAATATGATCGAAAAGAGTTCTAGAATTTTCCTTTGTATAGTCACAAACTGTTCTAGTACCGTTTTGTGACTGTTCAAGAATCTTCCTTTGCTTGTCGCGAACCTTCTAGACTGTTCTAATTCAGAATAAATATAAGGAGCGATGGACTGGAGAGTTGCTCTTGCTCTGAAACTGGAATGATATCGTTATTTTTGTGTTACAATATCGTTACAAGTTGATACTTTTTGTAGCGTTGTTAATTTTTTGAATTTTTATTGTTTGTCTGAAATAGTCAATAATTATTTTCGTTCTATAAAAATTATTTAAAACAACAATAGTGTTACAAAATATAATTTTATTTAATTCCACATATATATATATATTTTATTGTTACGTTTATATATTTATACAAAGTTTGAGACTATTCGGTTGAGATGATTCCCCCATTTCCCTTCAGAGATTTGCGACCAAAGGGAATCAATGAAGCGAAACCACGCTCGTACATTCCTCGCTGCGTCCGAGGCCCACTTTTCAGGGTTGGTTTGAATCGAAAACGGGTTAGGTAAAATATATATTGGATATTTCTTTTCGAAATTTTTGTAAATTATTTCGAAGTGAAGATATATGAAAATAAAAAAATTAAAAACCTTGATTATGTGGAAAAAAACATTGAGGAAAAATTAGGATTCTTATCCTCATTTCACAGGACCGAAATTATTTGTTTGTTTGTATAAAGCCCATTTATGCTACTAAGGCTAATCATATGCTACAGTGGGATTCCTATGTTTTGTCTATCAAGGTATAATTAGAATAGGGATCTTTAACGAGTACCTGACATCGCACAGGCTCGGGACCTCCATTTTACGTCCTATCCTAGGGACGGCATAGCTAAGGGTTTTTTACTCCCATTAAAAAAATCCTATGGCCCCCGTGGGGCGCGAACCTGCGACCTGTAGTAATATATTGTTTGTTTGTTTGGGTTTTCAGGCGTAAAACGTCTAGGTCATAAACGCCTTAAATCTTTACATATATGGTATAAGAGAGACTTAATAAGATATGATTCCTACTGAAATGAAAAACAAATCAAATATATAAGAATTAAAGAGGTGATTCTTTTTTTTTTTCTTCTTCTTCTCTTTTAAACTAGAATAATAAGTATAGTGATAATAATAATAGAAAAAAAAAATTTAATGAAGTTCAAGTCAATGGAAAAAAAAAAAAAAAAAAAAAAAAAAACAATAACGCATCTATATAAATTTTATACTTTATATAATTAAATTTAGCTGATCAATTTACATTCTGTAATAAATCTAATTACTTTTTCTATTTCAGATTTATTGTCTTTTAGTGCCGTTCTGATATCTTGTGGTATTTTGTGTTGGTTCAATATATTTTTGTAATAATGACATTCCTCAAATATATGCCTAACGCTAAGATAATTGTTACATTTGAGGCACTTCGGGGGTGTATCCCGTGTAATAAGGTGTACATGCGTGAGCCGGGTATGTCCTATTGTTAGGCGAGCAATAGCCACCTCTTCGCGGCGCTTACTGCGATTCGAAGTAAACCACGGCTTCACGTCCCTCTTTATATATTTAAGTTTGCTGGCTGGGCTCTCCTCCCACATTGCTTGCCACCTTTTATCAATAATTTCTTTAAGGGTGCGAACTAGTTCCTGAGCTGTTAGGATCGCTACTACACCACAGGTGACCCCACAGGACCAAAATAAAAGGTTTTTTTTTTATCTTAGTTTAATGACTAAAATTTCCTGTTTCAGGTAAGCGGAAAATGATACCATTGCTTGCTTGTAATATGAGAACGTAAGGTAAGACTAGTTTTATTAAATATAATTTTTTATTCAAAGCGCTCTTTGTTACTTCATACCACTTAGGTTAATCGGATGATACTTCAGTGGGAGTCCTAAATTATGCCTATCCAGGTATAATTAGTTAGGGGAGATCTTAAATCGCACAGGCTCGGGATCTCCACTTTACGCCCTATCCGAGGGACGGATGGCTAAGGATCTTTTACTCCCATTAAAAAATCCTAGGGCCACCGCTGAGCGCGATCCTGCGACCTTCAGTGTTGTAGGTTGCCATGCTACCCACTACACCAAAGGTGACCCCTTTTTATTAAAGTTACATTTATCAAAGTCACTGTCAAATGTATAAATATACATGTATCCGTTGCAGACGCCCGAAATTAATAAATATAATTAAATTGTGGAATTGAATAAATTGGAATGTTGATATCACTTTTATCTTCTCACACGGTATTTAAAAACAACAATAAAACAGTCGATTGTTTCCCACCTTTAATTAAGGAGAATAAATATTTAACCCATGTAAAGCCAAAATAAGGTACTAGGTCTGGTTTGTTAAATCTCAAGGAATCGAATTTCCCATTGTTTTTAAGAAATTTTCGAGCCTTTCTGTCCATCTCCAAATTTCAAACAATAAATTAATTAAGAGGAAGTTGCGGGGGGGGGGGTGTTCAAAATAAATAGCTCTAATATGGGAGAATTACATATTTTATTGTAGCCGACGTTTCAACCCAAATTTTGGGTCACCATCGGGGCTAAATGAGTAAAACCATAAAACAACCAATCAGATAAATTATACAAACAAATATATAAAATGTATGTGAAACACTAAAGTAAATTAAATATTTTAGATAAAAATAAACATAATTTTTTTTTTTGTAATCGTTGAATAATGGTAACATTACGAAACTGAAATGAATGAAGAAAGTGATTACTTTCTTGACAAGTGATGAAAGTGAATTGCCTTCTTAATTAGTAATAAGTATAAATTAAAAAATAATTTGAAGTTGGAAATTAAATGCTTTTAAATGTTTCTTAACATTGTAAGAATTTATTTTAACAAAATAAATTGAAATGTGAATGAATTATTGGTGGAAATAATCAATATATTTTAAAATTTAAATATAATAATAATTACCTTCGTTTATAACCTGCATTTGTTTATAACTTCACTACTTCACAACCATGCTTATAACCTACCAACAACATACCATAATCTTCACAACATCCTAATTTTGTTCATATTCTGGTTAGATCTGATCATGTATTACACGATTACAGAAAAAATTTAATATTACACTCGTGAAAAAAGTAGAATTTACAACTCTCGTGAAATTACCACACTCGCTTCGCTCGTGTGGGTAAACCTTTCACTCGAGTTGTAAAATGATCTACTTTCGTCACTTGTATAATAAATAACTATTTTATAGAATTTTTACAAATGATAAGATTATAGTTATTAAAGTAAGACCATGATATATTTAATATATTAAAAATTAGATAAAAGTCAAAATAGATTTTATCTTTATCTTTATCTTATAATAAATAGATTTAAAAAATTTATTACATTTTACTTTATTAACTATTATCTTATTTATTTATTTATTTATTTATACATATAAAATTCCACCAACAGACAAATTGTCCAAATGGTAATCTTAATTTTTTTTTTAAATTCTACGAATAAAATTATATTTATTTGTATCTAATCTATTTAATTTTTATATAGTTTTGATATTTGTTTATATAATTTTTCGGATCGGTTGCTTTCTGTTTTTTCTTATTTAGCCCTGATGATGATATAAAAATAATGATAATAACGATGATGATATTATAAAATAATGAAACCTTTGCAAAAATAAAATATGTAATTCACACATATTAGTGCTTTATTTATTTTGACCGCACCCCCAACTATTTCCTGCGGTCAACAATATTCCATCATTATAAATTGGTTATTGTCCCTTCCATATGAATTGAAAGAAAAACCCTCTGCAATCCACGATATAAAACTAAGTTACTATTCTTAAAGTATTTCGGAACTGTGGTTTCATTAGACATAAAGTTGGGGTTTGAAAACGTTTAAGAAATAACGCTTCAATACTTTTCAAAGGTAGGGAAAAATATGATTCTAAGAAAAGAAAAATTACTTTATCAGTGAGATTGTAGCGGGGAAAAAACAAGGGAAAGTTTGCTTGCTGAGCAAGTTGGAAAGGTTATGAAAATATCTTTTTCTTTCCTTCCGCTTTCCCATTTTCCACAAGTGGCCTAGTTCCAAAGAAGGCAATCACCGCGATCAGGGAACAAAAACAAAACAACCCCAAAACACAAACAAACAAAGCAAGTCGCATCAAAAGCGTCGATTCCTATTTTATTTATTTTTTTTTTTTTTTGTCTTATGTAAATTAGTAATTTTCTTTTCTTGCTAAGCTTAACAATTTGATTTCAAATAAAAAATGGTAGCATTATCTATATACTCTACGAGCAGACCCTTAATGTAGGCTGTGGCTAATTTATAAAACTGCTCATTTTCCAACGTTTTAAAATAATTCTCTTCTCTTAATCTTCATTTCCTTCAAGGCGAGGTCACTACGACTTCCCGAAAAGAAAACACTCATTTACCTAAAGGGGGAAACAGGGGGACGAGTTATTTTCATATTCATTTTCATATTCGTCATAAGGTGTGTTTTTTATAGGTTAAAAAATGCTAGCTGAAGTTAGCATTTCAATATTTTTTAATCGAAAAATAGCATTTCATAAAACATTTATTATACGTACACTATGTAAAATAATTATGTTAACGATGATTGTACATTAAAGTACCTGGCTTGAATATCCATATCGAAATAAGTGCGATTTTAAATTTAGGAAAATAATACTGGGGTAGTTAATCCGTCAACAATCCAAGAGCAACTGGCCTGTATCAACGTGTGAAAGATAAGACAACTTTAGACCTATGCCCTGGGTTAATCCTGTCGTCAACTAAGAAAATATTTATGTTATATTGTAGGCTATTCAATAGAGATTGTATTGAAGGTATTTTTAACTGGTTTGAGAAAAATATTTTTTTTCCGATTTTTGTCGTCGTAATTTTGACATTTGGCCTTGTGTGCGTACTGTGGAGAGGTCATCCAAACCATTTTGGAATAGTCTAATTGGTGAAGAGAGGAGGGCGGTAGAAGATAGGAGTAGCATACGGATAAGTTGTGGAAAAAGATGCTAAGAGCGGTGAATTAATGTGAAGATAGCTATTGTCCATCGGTATTATATCGATGTTTTTATTCAGAAAAAATAATTTCGAAATATAGATGTATAATTTATAATATATTTTTTTTTTTTGGCTTCATGTTTCAATTTGCGCCTGTCAAAAAACATAGACAATTAGCAAATGTGCGCTGTGCTATTGAAATAAGGGCATGTCAGGCATGGGGAAGGATGGCACCCAGCGGTACCTATTGTGTGCCTTGTTTCAGGTAACCTGGATTTTTAACGAAGGAGATCTCTCATCCAGCGCCTTTATTGGCATATCAGCTGTTGCCATGCCTCGACTCAGTTCATTTAAATGACCGTGTAAGTGTGTATGGAAACGTTTGTAAAGTGTCTTTATATGTTCGTCTACTCTTTACATTTGTAAGTCAGTATGTAGGGTATTGTTGATCACGTACCATGGTGCTTTTACGATGAGTCTTAAAATGTTTGAAAGGTCTGAATTCTTTGTAAGTGGGTCTTTTTTGGCTGTACCGTATATCTGTGAAGAGTGTGACCATATTAGTTTCAGTAAGTATGAATATGTATTTAATTTTTGTCTCAGTCCAAGTTTTGAAGTTTCAGAAAAAAGTGAGTACAGTAGGTATGTATAATTACCTATTATCCTTTTTTGTTGACATTATTATACAAATGTTTTTATTGCTAAAGTCCTGTTTTTTTTTTTTTTTTTTGTTTTTTTTGTAGGACGAGAACCGAAGAGAGAAATTCGTCCCGTTATCTATGTCCTCTAATACGGACATTTGTTACGTCCATGTCATTAATTTCGCCTTCCCTTATCGAAACTGCTCCAGTAACTAACAATAACAATAAATCCCTTCTTGTTTTTAGGTTTTATTTCGCACGAGTGAAATTAATATTTATATGTTGCGCTAAGTTCCCTTTTAGGTGGTTTCGATTTTATTATTCAAATTTTGGGGTAATGTTTCGAATAAACTCGCATTGCAACATTGGTTTTTTTTTTTTTTTTTTTAAATTAAAACATATTATAGTTTGTTCTAATCATAATTTATGAATTTTATTCATTTCACTGTTGAACGGTAGAAATAGGTTTGATTCGGTTGATTCAAGATATACCCTAGCTCCTCTATATAACTTCATAATTAATAATTATAATGGAAGAGAAAAGATTTAAACACAACCGGGAATCGACCCCAAGTCCTCTTCATTTCGGTTGCATTGCTCTCAATACTGAGGAAACCGTGTGACCATTCCATTTCAAAGTGTGGCTCAATGTTGGATATGCTGGTCAGAAGTATATAAGTTATATATAGTAGATTTAGTATCAAAGTTTCCTATTTTCTAAGCCTTTCTCTCTCTCACTCTATCTCTCTCTCTCTCTCTTTTCTTATTTTAATTCCTCTATACATATATGAATATGATTTTTCAAAGTGGATCCCTATTTTTATTTTCATTTATTAATTTTTTTTTTATCGGGTTTTATATTATCATCAAACAAAATAATTTTATATTCCTTCTCTAGATTGTACCAGGCATGTCATCTTCACAACCTACCTGTGTTAAATCTGGTGCCCAAAAGACTGTTTATTTATATTTTAGTCGACTTTGAATATTATCAGGAAGTAAGAAGAATATTAAAACTGAACACATCACTACCTGAAATATCGCTAGATCCGGAGCAAAGTGTGGAAAAACTTATGCGTTTCCTGAAAGTTTTCGGATTTTATAATAGAGTATAAATAACAAAATATAAAAAAACATTGGCAATGACCGTTGGGTAGAGGCGATTCCAACAACTATAAACAATATTCCTTCTAATGAAACATAATGACGAGATATATATATATTTATACATTAATCTATTATTCTAAAAGGACTTAAAATAAAATTATTTTTTTCTATCCATCTACATCTCGCATTAGAGTTCTATTAGTGTTATGATAATGCAGCTCCAGTAATCTACATATGTATACATTACTTATATTGTATATATTCTCATTAAGAAAACTCTATGTGAAAATTAATACGGTTGACATTGCCAATTAATGTATATACCTATATGGGTATATGTGTGTAATAGTCAACTGTTTTTCTTTACGATAGGATGATAGTCAGGATTATCAGTTTGATCTTTTTTATTTATTTTTAGGAAAGCCAACGTTTCGATCCCTACTTGTGGATCTTCATCAGGGCTAAAAGAAGACAATATATGGAGGTTACAAGTTATTAGAAGGTGACAATTAAATGTTTATCATGTAATTATTAATTATAGATAGGAACAACTAGGAGTAACAGAAAAAAAAATCCAACTGATGACATGTTTACATGATATGGATACTACACAAAACTGATAATGTCAATATCATGTAAATATACCACCAGTTGAAATTGTTTTCCATTATTCTGTTATTCCTTATTTTTACTATCTATAATTAATAATAACATGATAAACATTTAAATGTCATCTTCTAGCATAGATACTCATATAATTGAACGGAGGATCTTTGGTTCAGTATTGCGTAAGGAAATTCTGTTGTGCTTTGGTCAGCGGTCAGGCAAGGATGTAATTTGACCGCTTGTTGATTATCTGCCGTAAATTTTTAGATAAGATTATCCAGTTTGTAGAGGCTGGATATGCCCGAGGAGGGAAACAATGCTTGCCGGAAACCGAGGAGGGGGAAATGGGGTTATATTGCCGGAACATGGAAGTTAAATTAACTCTTCACTTCCACTTTCCTCTTCAAGAGTGTTATTAATTAGTTCGGCAAAGAAACCTCACAAGTTGTGGTCCTCTTCCGACTTCCGAGGAACCTGTTATCAAATTGGAAGTTCCTTAAAAACGGTTCCACTCTTGACATGACCTTGAATATTTTTGTTTCTTAATCATTTTATTTTATTTATTTAAAGTTGAAAGAAATCATATATATATTTTTTTAATTACAATAGAAATTCTTTAACTAAATTTTTCTTCAAGATTCTTTCTTCGCACTTTCCTATCCATGCTCGTAGTCCATATTGACATACCAGGACACATAATGTTCGGGCAACCTCTGACGTGTATAAAGAAGATTAAAAAGGTGCTAAATAACGATCAAATTTGTTAATAGTTAGTCTGATAATGGATAATTTTCAATGTGAATATTTATATTTATTTTTACAGTTATTCAAATTCGATGATTTTATTATTACACATCTACTTGTAAGAGGTATGGCCACAGATGAAATACCAATTAATGTGAGGAGGAGATTAAAAAGGTGTTGGATGGGAGATCTCCTTCTTTAACAGACCTCAATAGCTGACACAAGCCAGGCAATAGGTACTGCTGGCTGCCGTCTTTCCCCATGTCAGACATGTCAGTATATATCTAGTCATAACACCCATAAAATCTGCTCATTGCCGATATATTGTAGACAAGCGCGGAGATACAAATGAAGTAAAAATAGTTATTTATTATACAAGTGACGAAAGTAGATCACTTTACAACTCGAGTGAAACGTTTACCCACACGAGCGAAGCGAGTGTGGTAATTTCACGAGAGTTGTAAATTCTACTTTTTTCACGAGTTTAATATTAAATTTTTTCTGTAATCGTGTAATACATGATCAGATCTAACCAGAATATGAACAAAATTAGGATGTTGTGAAGATTATGGTATGTTGTTGGTAGGTTATAAGCATGGTTGTGAAGTAGTGCAGTTATAAACAAGTGCTGGTTATAAACAAGGAAGGTAATTATTATTATATTTAAATTTTAAAATATATTGATTATTTCCACCAATAATTCATTCACATTTCAATTAATTTTGTTAAAATAAATTCTTACAATGTTAAGAAACATTTAAAAGCATTTAATTTCCAACTTCAAATTATTTTTTAATTTATACTTACTACTAATTAAGAAGGCAATTCACTTTCTTCACTTGTGAAGAAAGTAATCACTTTCTTCACTCTATTGCAAAATGTTTCACTTTCTTCACTCTATTGCAAAATGTTTCACTTTCTTCACTCAATTTAGTTTAGTAATGTTACCATTATTCAACGATTACAGAAAAAAAATATTACACATTTACAACCGATTTAATATTAATTAAAAAACAGTAAATAATTTTAAGTTGAAGAAAGGTAAAGGGACATTATTTTGATGGCGCTGGTAGACTAATGCGCAGTACAGAAGAGTTGTGTTGGTTGCCTATATGCAGAGCCTTGTTCAAGCTTTATTAATAGTATTAATTTAGTAGTATAGTATTAATTTAATACTTGCATACTTTAATTTATAGTTTCTTTTTGTGTTCCTATTTTTCAGACAGAATAGCCAACCCCAATTTCAAAATTTTTTAGGAAAGCACTTCGTTTGAAATGTTTATTACATACTAAAAAGGTACGAATTTCCCAAAGAAAAATATGATTGAAATTGGAGTTAGTCATTCTGTCAACTTTTTTTTCTTTTTTTTTGTCTTTCAAACATTTATTCGCACCTGTCAGCCGTCTGCGACAATCAGCGAATCCGATGGCTGCAGCATCGCAATACTATTGAAGGCATGTATGGCTTGAAGGAAGGAAAGTGCCCAGCAGCACCTCTTTCCGGGCTTGACAATAAATTCAGGAGAGGAGGTCTCTCATCCAGCTTCTTTTTAGCCGCCTTCGAACGGGCAAGTCAACCGTGGCCATGTCGTGAATTAATCTATAGTTATGTCCATCCAATTTAACAAAGGAGCGTGAGTAAAGCGTTCGTATATGTTGTTGGATAGTCGGTTGTTGTAAGAGTTTGGTTACTTACGTACCTGGGAGCGTCCGTAATTAGTCTTAAAATTTTGGATTGAAAAGTTTGTAATTTTTGTAAGTGTGTCTTTTTAGCTGAGCCGAAAATCTGTGAGGCGTATGTCCAAATGGGTTTAAGTAAGTAGGTGTATGTATTCAGTTTTTGTCTAATATTCAATTTAGAAGATTTGGCAAAAAGGGAGTAAAGAATTTTTAAGCGTATGTTTAAGGTCTTCTTTTTCATTTTGACATGTGGGCCCCAAGTCATCCTTCTGTCGAACAGAAGTCCGAGGTAGCGTACAGTTTCTGTCTGTGGAATTTGGTTGTCGCCGATATAAACTGGTGGGCATGTATCTCGTCTGAGTGTGAAAGTTATGTGTTGTGATTTGTCATGATTTAATTTCATTTTCCATAGTGTGTACCATTTTTTTAATTGAAGTAAGTGATTCTGTAAATTCAATGAGGCAAGACTGGGGTCATGGTGTATTGTTAAAATTGCGGTATCGTCAGCGTAAGTTGCAGTGAGAATTTTAGAGTTGGTAGGTATGTCGTGAGTGTATATGATGTAAAGTAACGGAGCCAGTATTGAACCCTGCGGAACTCCTGCTAAGATTGGTCGGATTGAAGAAATCTCTGAGCCCTGCCGGATAGAGAAGAATCTGTCAGAGAGGTAGGATTGGAGTAGAAGATAGTATGTGTGGGGTAGTACGGTTTTGAGTTTGAAGAGAAGCCCCTGGTGCCAGACTTTATCAAATGCTTGGGCAACGTCCAGAAATACACCAGTTGCGTATTGTTTTTGCTCTAGTGCTCCAGCAATGTAATCCGTTACTCTGTGTAGTTGTTGTGTCGTTGAATGGGAAGTACGAAAACCGAATTGATGGTCAGGTATTATATTGTTTTTGGTTAGTGTGTCAACTAATCTTTTGTATAGTAGTTTTTCGAAAAGTTTGGAGCAGATGGGAAGAAGACTAATTGGTCGGTATGATGATGGATTGTATAAGTCTTTTTCTTTTTTGTGAATCATTCTGATGAGTGAATATTTCCATTGAATGGGGAATTTAGTTGTCCTGAGCATACAGTTGTATATAGTCGTAAGGAACACTAGAGCTTTCCTAGGCATTTGTTGGAGCGCCTCGGCTGTTATTAAATCATAACCTGGGGCTTTTCTTTTGGGTAGGTGTCTAATGTGGTGTGCTACTTGTGAAGGAGTAAAAGAATGAGGGGGTGGTGTCAATTGTAAAGGTATTTCCAAAGTATCAAGAACAAAAGATTCATGTTCTCTATTTGTGATGTCAGTAAGTGGAGTAAATACTGTGGAAAGGTGATCGGCAAACAGTTCAGACTTTTCCCTATCCGACACTGCCCACGAACCGTCTTCTTTTCGCAGAGGTACTGACACCTCTCGATGCTTTAACAAATTCTTAGTATGCTTCCACAAACTCCCATCGTCCGTCGATAAGTTTGTTAAGTAAGTATCATAGTTTGTTTTATTGAATTTTCGGATTTGTCTTTTGAGTTCATTATTTAGTATGTTAAAAGTTTTTCTATCTGATGGTAGTCTGTTAGTCTGCCACACCTTACGAGCTCTTCTCTTTGCTCTGATCAAGTCCCTTATATACTGTGGGTATTTTGGCAGATGATCAGTACTTGATGCCCTTGATATCGTTGAAGTCCAAGCAGCGTTTTGGTACTTTTACTGAATTTGTCGACTGCCTCTTCTAATTCCTCTTCAGTCTTAATAGAGCATGGAACTGAAAGTTCGGAATCAAGAAATGCTCTATAAGCATCCCAATCAATATTGCCGTAAATTAGCTTCGGCGGTCTTTGTACGTTGTTGGGCTCATCAAGAATAACTAACTGTACTGGGGAGTGATCAGAGCAAAGATCCGAGGTCGAATTTATTGTGTAAGGTATGGTCCGTAATCCTTTGGTGATAAAAAAGTCAAGAAGGTCTGGGGTTTTCCGTTGGGAAGTTGGCCAATAAGTTGGTGTGTGAGGTGATATGGTGTCTAATGAAAGTTCGTGGATAGCAGCCTTCAAGTTTCTTCCTCTAGGTGTGCATAGCCGTGACCCCCAACATTGATGCTTAGCATTGAAATCACCACCTACTATAAAGCATCTTCCTAGGCTTTGAAAATAGTTGCAAAACATCGAGGATGTTAGTACGTATCTAGGAGGACAATACACCGAAGCTATGGTTATTGTATGATGTTTTGTGTGTAGTAGTATGCCTGTGGTTTGAATGTCAGGTGTGGTGGGTAAGTACAATGGGTTATGTGAGAGTGATGTCTTTATTAGTATCGCTGTACCGCCATGAGCTGTGTTGTCGGGGTGGTCTGTTCTGTATGTCATGTAGTCAGAAATTCCAAATCTAGTGCGTGGTGTAAGGTGCGTTTCTGTGATCAGTGCTATGTCTATACGTTTTTCGTGTAAATATATGTCCAACTCTGTTTTATGTTGGGTTAGTCCGTTAGCGTTCCACAGAAGGATTGACAAAGAGCCCACAGTTAGCTGATTAGGGGCCATTTGGAGGGCATAGGCTTTGAGTTAGCTGCGTGAGCTGTTGGAGGAGACTAAAAAGAGGCTGGATGAGGGTGTTAAGACCATTCAACACCTGAGATAGTTGAGCTGGGATATAATTATCGGCTGAAGGTGACTGTCAACTTAAAAGCTCATAAATACAATAAGTTAACAAACAAAAAACTCCAAACTATTAATATATCAACACCATTTCAGCATACTTATACCTGAGTGATTATTGCATGTACATAGCAATTGATAATGCAGAGTATACTTTATTGAAATCTAAAGGCGTACAAACTAAAAATACATTCCACAATTTGACGGGGTAGCGCCGATATTAAAAGAAAAATATTGAGTCAAATCTAGTAAACTACATCAGAATATGATTTTAAAGGGTCGAATTAGGGGCAGAACCATGAATGTTGACAAAGACGCATGCTAATTAATCGTTTACACTGAGAATAGATTATCGGAGAATCACATCAAAGCTGAACAGAATCCACAATGATATGTTAAAGATAATTTGTACCCTTTGGGATTTTAGCGCGTATATCGAATCTGTCCAATTTGAATTTAAGATAATTAGCAGAAATAAAATCATAATAAATACTCTCATAGATGTTATTATAACATAGCAAACTAAAGAAGCAGTTCGTGTGTCGAAGCCAGCGAGGAGTGAACGAGTGTGGTTTCGCTTCATTGATTCCCTTTGGTCCCAAATCTCTGAAGGGAAATGGAAATAATCTTGACCGAATAGTCTCAAACTTTGTATTAATATAAAAATATAATAATAAAATATATATCGAATTAAATAAAATTATCTTACTTTTATAGCGCCCTACAAAGCATAAAACATTCTTTTTTAGAAAAAGACATTGGTTTTTATATGGGTGCCAAGTCAATGTTTGCATAATGGCCGATAGAGCAACCAACTAAACTCATAATTTAGAAAATATTGAAATTTATTATTTATCTAGCTCTGAACTATTTTTGCCTCTCAGAGAAAAAAAAATGGAACGTGACAGGTAATAAGGATGACCAGATTAATAATAAACTACACATGATTAAAGGAACATTTAAGACATAGGTTTTATGTTCTATCGCGACGAAAGAAAAAATAGGCAATCCTAAATAGTTTTAGGAGTGTCTACTTCATAAAGAAAAAATGCTAAATAAGGTAATTCCTCGGATTCTCGACGGAGCATTAGGTGAAAATCCAAAAATCGTCGCAGAACTCATATGTTTTACAAAAGAAATGGAGATCTACCCTCTTCTGTAAGAGCTAAGCAATATCAAATTCATGAGTGATGATAACCGTTGACTTTTGCAGTTTGTAAATACAAAAAAAAGTTTTAATCATTATATCAGGAATTAACATTACAGAGAGAAAAAAAACGCTGAAATCATAAAAATTAAGATTTATATTTCTAAAACTGCGAATAAGTCAATTCTTATTGGTTTTTTCACTGGACCTTATAATATTCCAATTCTAAAATATAATTATGTTATAGTACTTAGGGTAAACCATACAGTTATCCGCACTCAGTACAGTTATTGGCACCCCAATTTTAACTTAAAGATATAGGTAAACAATTCCTAATTTTATTACAAGATATATATGAGACTTATGCTTGAAGGGTCCTCTAAGTCATCTATGAAGTAAGACTTTAACAAACTAACCATAGGGAAGATTTCAAAATTAAATTCACAGGGTGCCAATAACTAGATTTGGCACTTTTAACAATAAATATTGCCATATTGTAAAACTATTCAACTTTTGACCCAAAAAAAACTCTTGAGTTATTATGAAGATAGATAATGAGGATAGATAATGAGCTATAGGAAGTTTCTATTGGATCCCTTTTTAAAAAGTTTTTTTTTAAATTTAAACGCAGAAATGTAGTCTTAAGGGTGCCAATAACTGTACGGTTTACCCTATAACATTATTATTAAATATTATATTTTACTACTTATAATATTATTCAAATACTACAATCTTATAATAAACGAATGCTTCTCCTCTATAATAACTCTATAATAACTTCTATGATAACCCTTCAGCTCCCTCCTCTTCCCCGTACTTATATACATTATCTATAAATATGTATATTTATTATAATACATTATCGATAAAGTTGTATTGATTTGAAGACAGTTCTTTTTCCAATTGAAAATGTCATACTAGTCCAATATGTTTGCACATCGCAACCAACTTTGCCTCACACACAATTGTATTTACTAGATCAAACAATTTTCAAAATGTAATCGTATCGAATCAATATCATTTGGTGTATTGAATGTACACAGAACAAAGGTTATCAATAAAAAAAGTAGATTAAAGTTTGATTTGTGTGCTTGGTGGAAAACGACGTATTCTTGCGTGATTGTATCATTAAATATTCATTTAGGCCTATATCGGTTTCCCCTCCAAGCAAACGTTAACATTATTTTTTTGTTTAGTATACTGTTTGTAAATGAAGAAAAATAAACTTTTGAACGAAATAAGTTGTAGTAATACTATTGTCCTGGGCATATAAATTGCGCCATCTATCTATTTTAATATTCAGCTTAATAAAGAAGAGTTCATTAGATGGTTTTGCTATTCCTTACTCTTTAAAATTAAAAGCAGTCTCATATAATGTTCGTCATCTGTGTTTTTAATTCTGCCTGGAAAGTACTACAAAATAAATAATTAATATGATGGTACATCATGATTTAGGAGAATAAATAAAAAAAATTAGAATAATAAAAAACTGGTTACGACGATTGGGTTCATCAGAATCAGCAGTGGTCTGGAGTTTTAAAAGGAAATATGTCTTTATATATAATATTTTAGTATGTACAACCGACCCTTTCATATGATTAACAGTGTATATCTAGCATATCCTACATCTTCATTAAGAAGAATTTTCTTTTTTTTAAGCAGTAACAATAAAAGCGCAGAAACCCCAAACATTGACATGAATAAAAGATTATAACACATCGAAAAATCACTCTATTGTTCTAGAAAAAAAAATGGGTCAAATCATTCTGTAGTGGCTAGCATAACAGCTCACAGTGCCAAGGTTTCGCATCGAGCCTGGAGGCTAAGGATTCTTTAAAGGAGTAAAAAATCCTTGGCTATCCCGTCCGTCGGATCGGACATAAATTGGATGCCAGGTACTCGTCAATGTTCCTTATCCTATTTATAACTGGATGGGCAAAATTTAGGAATCACACTGTAGCATAGTCCGATTAGTCATAGCAGTATAAAGTGACGTTAAATAAATATGTATAAATAAAAATAATTTAAAATATCACAGTGTAAAGTAAGAAGTATACGAAAGTATATCCAATCTAACTTAAAACTAAAAAATCTGGTGCGTGCGCGCAACACACAACTTTCACTTACTAACTTACTTAGATTAGAAATTAATGCGTTTTGTTAATTGCCATTTCTCAAATGAACAGAACGGCTTTAATTATGAACAATGGTCTGTCATTAAAGGCGTACTCCGCATGAGTGGGCTCAACGAGTTTTATGAGTTGACTTAATATTTTTAATTTTTGTCTCCTCTTTATGTTTTCTTTATTTTTATCATATCTCATATTTAGCCAATTCTTATTTTTAGGCGTAACGACACACAGTTAATTTCTCCATATAAACAAAAACAAAGTTACTTAATAGAAAACAAACAAACAAAAAAGGCACCCCCACAAAACAAAAGCCCCCTCAGAACATTTTAATAATAATAAAGCTTACCCGATATTAAATAACGCCTAATTTTCATTTAACATGACGAATTTGATAAAAATCGTTAAAGCCGTTTTTGAGATCATCGAAAAAAAGGTAAAAATTGGAAAAAAAATTAAGAAATAAAGTGCCCGCTCCGTTTGACCAATTATGATGAAATTTTTGCTGTCACATCTTGGGCATACAAATACAACAAATACCCAGTTTGATCAAAATCGTTAAAGCTATTTTTGACTTAATAAAAAAACACGTGAAAATGAGACAACATTTCTTAAATAAAGCGCCCCCTCTGGTTGATCAATTTTAATGAATTTTTTACAGTCATATCACGGGCATATAAATAGATCAAATACTCAGTTTAATCAAAATCGTTAGAGTCGTGTTTGAGAAAATCGAAAAAAACCTAAAAATTAGACAAAAGTCTTTAAATAAAGTACCCCCTCCCTTTGAGCAATTTTGATAAAATGTTCGCTGTCACATCGCGGGCATATACATACACTAAATACCCAATTTCAGGTTCGCACGGTTTATAGTTTTTGTGCTAGTCTGTTCACACACACACACACACACACACACACACACACACACACACACACACACACACACACACAGACTATTTCGCGGGACTTGGTTAATTGGACTCAGGGGACCCCAAAACGTGTATTTCCATTGAAAACCGGAAGTCGAAATTTTTTACGATCGCAATACTTCCACTTACTATATATTTCATATATAGGTAAGTGAAAGTAAAAATTAAATAGAACATCGATGGATACCATCGTCAGATTATTCTAATTAGCATAAATTGACGTTATCTATATATATATACAAATCTCGTGTCCCGATGTTTGTCCGTAGTAAATTCAGAAACTACTCAACCGATTTTGATGATATTTGGCTCATTGTGTGCAATTTTGTCCCTCTTAAAAGATAGGATAGTTTTCATCTCGATTATTGGTCTCGATATCTCTTTTTTTGCAAGTTAATTGCTTATTATACTACAATTGAGTGTGATTATTATTATATGTATATTACTGGCTTGGACTAGGAAAATCCGGGGTCCATCGAATTTATTTATTTTAGCAAATTACATTTTAGTAACCTATTTCAGGTAGAACTTACCGATATGATATCTAATCTTATATCATCATGTGTTATATTCTGAATTAAAAAATGATACCTATTATCGCAAAAGATTAATTTGGTACAGTTTGGTTAACTGAGTATTGTGATTGTACTAAACCATATTCCAATTATATTCTTTAGTTAGTTCTTTTAACATGTGTGCTATTTATACTTCATCTCGCCTCTGCTAGAATAATCCAGTAAGTGCTGAATGAATGGATCATTAATACCTACTATAGTCAAATATGAGATGTAAAAAATATAAACTTTAACCCTTCTGAATTTTTAACCAAAAATTTTTAAATTTGGCGTAAAGTTCTTTTTTAAATCCCGTTAGTTTTTTAATTAGTTGAGACTTCTTTATCAGTGAAATTTGATTTGATATTAAAAAGAATAATATATTAGTGATATATATATATATATATTAGAGCAACAGCAACGCGTGGCCGGGTCTGCTTGTAAACAATAAAATCAACATCTAAATTTTCATTAATGTGTTTTGATTTCATATTGTGATGTTCAGCTCGTTGCTTCGTACTGTTGGAGAGAGATGTGTTGTTTATTTTGGTGTCTCGTGTTGTAATCTAGGTTGTTTCTGTTCTGATGATGTTTGCTCATTTCATGAAACGTTCCCAGTTTGGTTGTTTACAAGCTTTTTGCCGACCTAAGCCAGTTGATTTTTTGCTTTACCTACCCAAGCGCCCCTGGCTTTTTCAAGCTCTGTCTACCCACTTTTCCCTATCCCTTACATCCATACTTTAATATATGTATATATTAGGTAATAGCACCTATTACCTTACAAAACCTATAAATTAAATGACTGGTGCAAATTGTGGAAAATTAGACTTAATCACGATAAATCTCAACATATAACTTTTACTCTCCGGAAAAATACTTGTCCTCCAATCTATATCGAAAATGTCCAACTTCCCAAAACAGACACAGTACAGTACCTCGGACTAACCCTCGATAGAAGGATGACATGGGTACCCGCACGTTAAAATGAAAAGGGAAACTCTTAACAAACGACTAAAGCTACTTTACCCAATTTTTTCTGAATCCTCAAAATTAAGACTGAAACAAAAACTACATACGTACGTATACTTACTTTAACCTATATGGATATACTGTTCACAGATTTACGACATTGCCAAAAAAATACATTTACAAAAACTTCAGACCTTTCAGTCAAAATTATTACGACTCATTTCAAAATGTACCTTGGTACGTGACTAATCATACCTTACATACTGACTTCCACATACCAACAGTTGACCAACTCATCAGGACTCTTTACAAACGTTTCCACACTAACCTACAAGGACATATAAACATACTAATAAGAGATATGGCCACAGATGAAATGCCCATAAATGTGAGGAGGAGATTAAAAAGGTATTGGATGAGAGATCTCCTTCTTTAACCGACCTGAATAACTGAATCAAGCCAGACAAGAGGTACTGCTGGGTGCCAACCTTCCCCATGCCTTACATGTCATTGTACACGGCCATCACATCTGCTGATTGTCTATATATTGTTGACAGGCGCTGATATACGAATGAAGTTAATCCGTATCTATTCATTATTATTGTTACTTATCTTGATCGCTAGGTCATACTATCATAATAATCAATTGTTACGGTTATTAGTTATTGTATTATTAGATTCAACCTATTTAATTATTTAATTATATAATTATTTAATTTGGATAGGGATCTTTAACGAGTACATGACATGGTACAGACTCGGGACCTCCACTTTACGTCCTATCCGAGGGACGGATGGCTAAGGATTTTTTAGTCCCATTAAAAAATCCTAGGGCCACCGCTGAGCGCGAACCTGCGACCTTCAGTATTGTAGGTTGCCATGCTACCCACTACACCACATCTGACCCCTCTTGAGTTATTGCATGGGATTATTTTTGTGTTAACATTATTTGTGATATTTCGTATTACATTATTATTTTATTACTTTTTTAATTTGTTTGTTTAAAGTCACTTTATGCCACTAAGGTTAATCGGACGATGCTACAGTGGGAGTCCTAAATTTTGCCTATCTAGATATAATTAGGTAAGAGATCTTTAACTAGAACCAGACATCTTACAGGCTCGGGACCTTGATTTTACGTCCTATCCGAGGGACTGTATAGCCAAGCATTATTTAGAAACTTATTAATTTTAGAGATGAGTGACAGTCAACTGTTATTCTTTACGATAGGTTAAATGATGATCAGGATTTTCAGTTTGAAAAATTCTTTATTTTCGAAAGCCAACGTTTTGATCCAACTTGTGAAACTTCATCAGGGCTAAAAGAAAATATATTCTTTATTAGTTTCTTTTACATCTGTGTTCTTTATATTTAATCTCGCCTCTGCTGAAATAATCCAGTAAATGGTAAATGAATTGATCATTAATACTTATTACAGTCAAATATGAGATGTTAAAAAATAAAAGTTTTAACACTTCTAAATGTTTTACCAAAAATTTTAAAATTTGGCGTGAAGTTCTATTTTAAATCCCGTTGGTTTTTAGATTAGCTGAAACTTCTTTATCTTTATCAGTTATATAATTAATTCAACGCATTAAAGCTACCGAGCCACAGAAATGCGGCCACGGGTCTGCTCGTCAAGTTTTAAAAATTGATAATTATTTTTTTGTATTATTATTATTATTATTATTATTAATTATGAAAAATCGTATAATTATTTATAAATTATGACAGGAAAAACTGAGGGGTGTTTTAGCCGGCGGTAGTCAAAGAGGGGCTAAGTTTAGGCATTAGTCGGATGAAAAAGAGCTAGTGCTTAAGAACTTGACTAAACTTCCCCCAAGTCCTTAAGCATCTTTTAAGCCCTAATAGAAACATTATTTAGTTCACAATATGGCCATATTCCGCCAAATTTCGCTTAATAGCGTTATAAAGAGCTACTCCAAACAATGACTAGCAATTATGATAATTGTCTTTTATTTTCATTATTTCTTCATAAAAATTATGACTCGGTGGAATTTATGTTGGAAAATTTTCGATATTTTCTATATAGCATTAGGTGAAGTAACACAATAGGTTTCTCGGATGCTCCCATCACAGGAAGAGGTTACGTGAATTCCACTGCTCACCAATAGAGATTTGAAACTATAATAGTCTCCGCTATCTATAGTTTCGATTGTATCAGACATAAAACTATCGATAGCATCCCTCTTCTGATATCTACAAGTCCATCTTGACACAGGGATCTTTGGGGAAGGGTTGTGTAGTAATTGATCAAACTAGAAACTATTTACATCATTTATTTAATACAATAAACAACCTGACAAGTGTCATTATCAAAGTGGGGTCTTTTTTTTTTTTTCGGTTGGCACATTAGGCCTAATGAGACCTTTGGCCGCGCAGTGTGTTCTTCTTACATACATTTTGTTGCTTGCGGGAGCACAGACAGCCTGGAGGGGGCAGCCCAAACCTCACGTTGCTGCAAGCCATAGTCACCATGGCACAGCGGCAGACTGCCCATAGCTCCATAACCAATCCCATTGGGGCCAATTTGGCAGTGTCCCTCCCACCGATGGCGTCAGCTCTCTCGGGTCCAAGGACACGAGTGAGGGGGTGGGGGGTAGAATAGTAGAATTTTTCATTTGAAACGATTGGAGCTATAATGCCTGTTTCCATCTGCACTTTTTTTTTCTCTTTTATTAGGGAATATGATGAACATTTCTGTGAACAGAGGATGTGTTCAATTATACCTTGAAATAATTTTAATAAGTTTCAAGCTTAGTCTTAACCGCAAAGAATAAAAACTTTATCAAAAGATCACAGAAACTGTATTTATAGAAAAAAAATCTGGTCCGTGCGCGCAACACACAACATTCACTTGCCAACTTACTTAGATTAGAAATTAATGCGTTTTGTTAATTGCCACTTCAACAAAACGGCTTTAATTATGAACAATGGTCTGTCATTAAAGGCGTACTCCGCATGAGTGGGCTCAACGAGTTTTATGAGTTGACTTAATAGTTTTAATTTTTTTCTCCTCTTTATGTTTTCTTTATTTTATCATATCTCATATTTAGCCATTTCTTATTTTTAGGCGTAACGATAGACAGTTAATTTCTCCATATAAACAAAAACAAAGGTACTTTATAGGAAACAAACAAACAAAAAAGGCCCCCCCCAAAAAAAAGCCCCCTCAGAACATTTTAATAATGATAAAGCTTACCTGATATTAAAGAACACCTAATTTTCATTTTACATGACGAATTTGATAAAAATCGTTGAAGCCGTTTTTGAGATCATCGAATAAAAGGTAAAAATTGGAAAAAAAATTATTAAGTAAAGTCCCTCCCTCCGGTTGATCAATTTTGATCTAATTTTGGCTATCACATCTTTAGCATATACATACATCAAATACCCAGTTTGATCAAAATCGTTAAAACCGTTTTTAAATAAATAAAAGAAAACGTGAACATAAGAAAAACTTTATTAAATAAAGTTCCTCCTCCGTTTCACCAATTTTGATAAAATTTCGGCTGTCGTATCGCGGGCATATACATACATCAAGTACCTAGTTTCATCAAACCGTTTTTGAGTAAATAAAAAAAACACGTGAAAATGATACAAAATTTATTAAGTAAAGTCCCCCCTCCGGTTAATCAATTTTGATGAAATTTTTACAGTCATATTTCGGGCATATGAATAGATCAAATACTCAGTTTAATCAAAATAGTTAGAGCCGTTGTTGAGAAAATCGAAAAAAACTTAAAAAGTTATTAAATAAAGTACCCCCTCCCTTTGAGCAATTTTGATGAAATTTTTGCTGTCACATCGCGGGCATATACTTACACTAAATACCCAATTTCAGGTTCGCACAGTTTATAGTTTTTGAGCTAGTCTGTTCACACACACACACACACACAGACCATTTCGCGGGACTTGGTTAATTGGACTCAGGGGACCCCAAAACGTGTATTTCCGTTGAAAACCGGAAGTCGAAATTTTTCACGATCGCAATACTTCCACTTACTATACATTTCATAAATAGGTAAGTGAAAGTAAAACATACCTAACCAGGATTCCCAGTTGTCAGATCAGTTGATTTAACATGACAACATTCGGAACGCAATCCTCGACTGTGTCTGACCTTCGAAGAAAAAAGGACGTTGTTGTGACATTTGTCTGGACATACCTTGGAATACTTCAAAAAAATATTCTCAGGTAGTTGATTAAGAAAGGTTAAAAGCATTTTTTTACAAAAACCGTGGTGTTGTTTCCATGCCAAGTAATTTTCAAGTCGAGGGACTGGCAGGCAATCAATTGTTTTATTTGTATATTATTCCATCAAGTTGGAAGAAATGTATAAACCACATTCAACCACATTCAATTTTTCAGTCTTATATTGTTTGCGTGAAGTTAATATGTTTTTATCTATAGAGTAGATAAGCATTTATTGTTAGAAACCTAAATAAAATTATTTTTAAAAAACACTGTTACATTTTGTTTATTTTTTATTTCCATGAATTCTATAGCACATAAGAGCTTAGAGGCAAAGGCTTATCACTTTATCCCTTAAAACTAAAGTTTTCAATAGTACTATCGTAAGAAATTCTTTGTAGGTATTGGGTTTTTGTTCATTGTCACAAGTGACAAGTACATTTTCGTAAATAAAACTGATTTGGTTTGATTTTTAAATAATAAAAAAAAAATATATTCTTTCAAGATAAGAACGTTAGAGAAAACCATAGATCTACATTTTTTAGACTATATGGATATGGGAAGACAAGGAGGCAGGGACGCCATCTATATGCCATTGCCACCGGGATCCCCTAACTAGCAGCTATCTCATGTCACATTCCCGTCATTTCGTATTCCTTAGCCATCTCCGACGAAGGAGAGAGCATCTTTTATGCTACACGCACATCCATGTTTCGTCTGTTTTATTCAATAACTCGGGTAACACAACCTATCTAAGTCTATTTGAAGGCCATTTGTCGATGTCGGATAACTCGGAGAGACTCGTTCAACCGCCATATAACGGTATAACCGCGATGCTAATTGAACTAGCTACGGTTTAGTGCTTCATGCTCTCAGCAATCTATCAAAGATCAAGGCACAAAGTTTTCTCTTCGGTAGATGTAGTCAGTTGCGCCGAACTTGCAAAAACCTTTTCGGAACAAGACTATTTTCATAAACTAGATACCAGAGCACGTTGGTTACCGAAAAACGAACCTTTTTTTTTCTGCAAGATTTGTCAGTGCAAATCCTAACTTGCCAAAGTACTATTCCTTAAGTCATGAGTAAACGAAAATATCATTTGACTAATGAAAAGCTATTCGAATATAGGCATAAGCTAACTGAACACACCCACACAGCCATGTATATATAACTGTTAAACTAAGAATGAAGGGGTCGGGGCAAAATAGTGTCAAGCAACATTTTTAATAAAAATAAACTGTAGTTGCAGTCTGCTGTATATTACGCAGGACTATATGTCTATGATGGAAATGCCACCTAAATATGACTATATAGAGCCCCTATAGTCATGTCTTCCACTTGATGGGATACATTACAAACAAAACAAATGAAAGTCAGAGAACTCGAAAATTACTCGGTAAATGACAGAAACCAAATCACATTTTTTTGGAGTTACGGCAAACTTGAAATCGACCAAAATTAACTCAAACCATTATGGAATACATTCTCTTTAAACGAAAATGTTAATTTTATTCTCTAACAAAAAATAAAACTAACAGAGCGTCACATCAAAGTTGAGGCTTCCGTTAGTAAAATGTGTTGATGTGACGCGTCACTGTGATGCAAAACCCTGAAAAGCTGGCCAAACGTCAAAAAGTAAAGTTTCTCTTTAGGAAATTCAAACAATAAGGTTGGATAGACTGATATTTCAAACGAATGACGGCATAGTTAAAAAGAGTCTATTGTTTATTCTTGGCGGTTATAATCCAGTGCTAAAGTAAACTTCTCACGAGTAACGTTGTTTTGAAATATTTGTAGAAATTCGTTAAATCTACCTTTTTCAATTCTGCAAAATGAATTCTTCTGTTAAAAGTAAGTAGAATATTATTATATAATACCCAAACAATAATAATAATATATGAATTAATACTTTAACAACAATTTGAGTGGAAAAAAATGAAAAATTACATGCGAACGTTTAGAACATTAGGGAAAAAGTTATAAGTTCTGCAGAGTTCTGTAACAAATTTTAGTTTAAATTGTAGTTTATACTATTGTTTAATAAATAAATAAAAACCAGCTGCCAATAGCTGCCATTACGGCTTTGCCGTAAGTTTTGTAAAAAAAAAATTCAAACACGTGTTAAAGTATGTTAAAAATAAGACGCTTACATTTTTCAGTTTTTAAAAAACTGGTAAACTATTTTGTAATTAACAAAATTCGTATCGAGATAAACTGTTTTTTATATGTAAATTTAAAATATTTAATTTTAAAAAAGTTATCTTAATTTAATTTTATACTTATCTGAATTATTGTATTTTAATTTTTTTATTTATCTTAATTATTGTATTTTAATTATCTTAACTTTTTCGAATCTTTTTTTAAAATAACGTAAAGTCTAGTTGTTGAAATAAAATTTAAGGATAATGTGACTCACAATGTTATTAAAAGGGTTACAAGAGAATATAAAAAAAATGTTTTTAAATTAACATTTATGAAAAATTTATATTTTCTATTTAAAAAATTATGTTTTTGTTGAAAATAGCTAAAATAAAATGTTTATATCAATTGTAATTTAAAATTGCTGTTATTCTCCAATTATTTTCAAGAATATATGTTTGTCACATTGAATCCGCCATTTTAATCAGCGACCTCAAAAACCCCTATATACTAAGTTTCATACAAATTGAATAACGTGATGATGTTTTGACCAGCTTTTCGGGATCTTGGATCACTGTGTGACGCTCTGGCCTTAATGGGGAGAATTGTGACAAATCCCGATACACGTGTCTAATATATTTTCAAAGTAGAAGAATTCCTGAAAGTTTCATTAAAATTGGTTCAGGTAGAATGGAGCAATGACTGTTTTGTGAAGCCAATTTTAACGATTTTTGGACGTAAAATATTTAATTTCTCAGTCCAGATGGCCCATTCAATGGAACGTCCGGACAGGTGTCGACTTATTTTCAATGTAGAATCACCAAAAAAAAAAAAATCATCAAAATCGGAGAGGGAAATGTGACGTGGTCCCATTGTAAGTGAAAATGAAATGTTAAAACCTAACAAAATAGGTGGTACTGTATCGTTGGATCGAAACATTGGTTTTCCAAAATAAAAAAGTTTTAACTGAAAATCGTGATAATCATTCAACATATCCTATTAATTTTAGTTTATCCTCATTAGTGTGGTGTAGGAGTGTTAGCCTACGGATGTGTGTTAATAAGTATTTAAGTCATACATATGTTAAAAAAGGTATACATAAGAAGAAGAGCTTAAAACAAATAGGGAAAGCAGAGGTGGGAATGAGGAAAAGGAATTTACGAGAGCAGCTGAATTAAGTACCGTTAATTGATAAGACTAATGGAATGGCAGCCTCTGCCGAGCTCAATTACAACTGATTATACACATCCTCCATTCATAGAACAGCTGACTCCTCCATTCATAAACGACTTCTCCATTCATAAACTGTATATAATATTAAATAAAAGTAATTATTTTAAAGATTCATGCCACGAATATTTCTTTTTCCTTATTTATAATAGTAATGCCTGTAGCTCAAATAAGTTTTATATCTTATGTGTTAATTTGTGCAAATGGGGTAAGGAGTTGAATTGTTTATATTAATTAAATATAATTAATAAATTATAAAATGATAATTTACGCCTAAGGTTAAGTATTCCATATTGCAAAATATAAAATTATTGTTTGTTTGTTTAACCTCCATTTATGCTACTATGGCTAATCGGACGATGCTACAGTGGGAGTCCTCAATTTTGCCTATCCAGTTATAATTAGGATAGGGATCTTTAACGAAAAGGCTCAGGTCCTCCAGTAAGAAATTGATTTAATTCATGGAACCGAAATTCCCACAAAAAATAAAATATAATGATATGGATGATTCTTAAATAATTAAAAAAAGAAATATATATTTTTAAGTCAATAAAGTCATTAAAAATCTGGGAAATAGTAATGTATTGTTATTAATACATTTTTTCATCGGTAAAAATAAAGATGAAATTCAGTTTGTTTTTTCTTCATAGAAATCCATACCGTTTGTCCTAAATTGTCCAAATTTCGCTCAGTGGTTCTTTCATACCGGGTGCGAATACTGCCCGTATTAAAATTGCATAACTTCAGCCGATCTTTAGCTGATATTCTTTACTGTTATAAAAATCGTAATGAACTCACTTTACAATGTTTTTTTACGAAATCAACCGTTTCATTAGAAAAATGAAATTCCCCGGGTGATACCGGGATATACAGCTATAATATGTTTAAATAAAGACGAAATTCTGTTAGTTCTTTATAGAAGTCAATACCGTTTGTCCTAAATTCTCTACATTTCGCTCAGTGGTCGTTTGATACGAGGTGCGAATACCTGTCCATTTTAAAATTGCATAACTTCAGCCAATCTCTGGGTATATTCTTTATTGTTATGAAAATCATTTTGATCTGGCTCTAAATTGGTTTTAACGAAATCGACCGTTTGAGTCGATGAAAGTCTCACTTTATAGATTTAAAAAATGACATTCTACTGATAAAACCGGTGTATACAGCTATTAAAGAATATAGGTTATAAAAAAATTATAATTATAATTTAATAAAAAATCAGCTGATGAGGCTCAAAAGAGAAAGTAAGAGAGGTAGAGAGAAATTTTTCAAAAATTTGTTACTTTGTTAAGGCGTCACCTCAGTACAGCGAGTCAGGCGAGGCTCCAAAAGCGAAGTAAAGATGAAAAGCTCCCTCGAAGATGTTTAGTATCGTATAGTGCGTCATGGCTATAGGTGAGGGTTGAAATAAAGATAAGATGTGTTTAAATAGTAGATTATGTATGTTTTGAAACTCCAAATTTTCCTTCCTTTGTTACCATGTTAAAAGACGGAATACTGAAATACACATGTCGGTTTCGCGGAAAGCGAGTGCGCTGATTCTATTGACCCAAATCGTATGTTTTGCTCGTAACTCGCAAACGAGGACGACAATCGAAAAATTGTATGGAACATAAAATTTTCGTCTCCACAAACTGAAAAAATTCCTGCGATCATTCACTTCGAAAAAGCCCTGCGACCATTTTCGCGGAGAATTGCAGTTTGTCGCTTTCAACTTGCAAACGAAGGGGTTAATCGAAAAAATGTGTATGACCGGAAATGTTTTCCTTAAAAACCTGAAAAGATTGACACCATTTAGAAACCTCTGCGACCATTTTCTCATAAAAACCGCGGTTTTGCGCTCATAGGTAGTAATCGAAGGCGAAACGAGCGATTTATATTTTTTTCCGATGTAGCGGTTAAGGAAAGCTTTAAAATGATGCCTCATACATGAAAATCGATGAAGTATTAAGGAAGTTATGGAGTACCGACAAAAAAAAGACCTTGAGAAATAATATATATATGATTATTGGGAAGGAAGTGCTGGACCGAGTAAGAAAAAAAAAATCATCTTAAAATCTCATTTCTTTAATGTTTGAATTTGATGTTTTACTTAGTACAGTGAGTTAAATTATAAAGGGGTCGCTCTATCACTGCCCAACATTAATTCCTTACAAAGAAATAAACCCATTACACTCCATGGGAGAGATAATGACTTATACTATAGTATATAGTTTTTGTATATATATTAGTAGTTAGTGAAGCGGATTTATGGTAGGTAGTATTCAGTTATGGAAGGTAGTTGTATCCTCCTGTTGAATATTATATTCCATATCAATTACATAATATTGATTAGCTGTGAGCAATACCTCTTGACGGGCCTACCATCAAAGGAGCACGTGTGATAATCCTCAATACCAAGAGATCACAAGCTGTGGATTAGAACCAATTAGCCTAATGGTGTCTACTTATATACCTGTTATATATACCATATATGTATATATATATATATATATGGTTATACATATACATACATATATATGGTACATACATATATGGTATACATATATATATATTTTAAATATTTTTTTAATAGAAAAGATTTGGCACCGCCGGGAGTCGAACCCAGGTCTTCCGCATGACATGCGAGGTATGCTAACCACTCCACCACGGAGCTCGCTTCCGAGCGGTGCCAAATCCTTCCTCCTCACTGACACATCTCCCTAGACCTCCCTAATGTTGGAAACCCTAGATCTCCCGAGTTTTGCGATTATTTACGGGAGATGGACAATTTTGGGCATCTCTTGTTTTTCGAGTATTTACGGGACATGGACAATTTTTGTCCAATTTTGGCTCGGTACCTCATGCGTTTTTTGTAATCTTATCCATCTCCCGTAAATACTCGCAAAACAAGAGATGCCCAAAATTGGACAAAAATCGTCCATCTCCCGTAAATACTCGCAAAATTTGCGAGATCTAGGGAGATGTGTCAGTGTGGAAGGATTTGGCACCGCTAGGAAGCGAGCTCCGTATTGTAAGTATTGCTTTCGTAAAAAATGTCGACTTCCGGTTTTCATGATGAGAAAACCACTTTAGAGGTTACCGCTGATAACAACTTATTATTAAATACTATTCGAAACTTTGGACTGAAGTCTATGGATTTCAATAATGAAATTTTAACTTTGAATGATAAGATTAGATTTAAGTCGCCCAGGCGTTTGATAAAGTTTGGCACCAGGGTCTTCTCTTCAAACTCAAGACCATTCTACCCCACAAATATTACCTTATACTTCAATTGTAACTCTGCGAAAGATTTTTCTCTATCCGACAAGGCACTAAGATTTTGTCAGTCAGGCCAATCACGGCAGGAGTTCCACAAGGTTCAATATTGCTCCTTTATTGTACATCATATACACACATGACATACCTACAAACTCTGAGACTTCAACTGCAACCTACGCCGATGTCACTGTAATTTTAACAATGCATAATTACCCAATACTGGCATCACTAAATTTGCGAAATCACTTATTACATTTACAAAACTGGTAATCACATTCGAAAATGAAATTAAACTATAACAAATCTCAGCATGTAACATTCACACTGCGACGCGACATATGCCCACCAGTTTATATCGGACACAATCAAATACCCCTGACGAACTCAGTATGCTGCATGGGACTATTATTCGACAGAAGGATGACTTGGGGCCCACATGTGAAAATGAAAAGACAGACGGCAAAAATACTGTTCTCTTTTTTTTCTGAATCGTCAAAATTAAAAATAGAACATAAACTGAATACATACACTTACACATTTGGACATACGCCTCACAGATTTTCGGCTCAACAAAGAGGACGCACTTATAACAATTACATACTTTTGAAAAAAAAATTGAGACTAATAACGAACGCTCACTAGTACTTAAAGAAAAAAACTCTACATACAGACTTACAACAACCAACTATCGAACAACACTCTTTATTCACGATTTTTCGTTAAATTACACGGACATAGCAATACACTAATCAACACAACATGGCCACGGTTGATATGCCTCTGGCTAGGCGACTAAAAAGAAGCCGGATGAGAGACCTGCTCAGCTAAGGTATCAAGCACGGAATGAGGTGCTGCTGGCCACTTTTCTTTCATCGTGCCTATAATGCCTATTGTATTTATTCTATCAACATATTCGCTGATTGTCGCAATCGCTGACAGGTGTAAATTTAAGTTCGAAGAGAAAAAAAAAATGTAAGTTGTTGAGGATAAGAAAATACTTTACGGTAAAACTGTTACTGTTTTAGAAATTTAAAACTGACCTTTAAAGTTTGAGGAAAAAAAAAAAAAATCAAACAGCATAATAAAGGGTGGAGCAGAGGAAACGCATGTTTTTCACTATTGAATGACTGGGACCAGGTTTGATAAAAATAATAAAAACAAACATTAAGCGATAGATTTTTTAATGCAGTTTTGAAATATACATTAATTAGGTTCGAAAAATAATGCTCGGAGATTACGTCTTTCTTGCTGGATACAAATATGGATCCTCTCCTGAAAGTTACGCACGTCTCTCACAAACATTTCATTCGAGACGGCTTCAATTTCCTGGCGAATGGTATTCTTCAGGTCGTCGATTGGGCAAGGCTTGTTATTGTTATATTGAATCTTGATTTTAAATATCCCCACAAAAAGAAGTAGCATATCGAAAAATCGGGTGAGCGAGGAAGCCAGAGAACATATCCATATTTGGAAATCACATGTCTTGGGAACATTTGGCGAACCACTTCCAGAGATGCTCTCGCCGTGTGAGCTGTGGCACGCCTTTCAAATTCTGGACGAAGAAAGTGGTTTTGCATTTCAACATAGCGCGCTGATGTTATAGTAACTGCAGTTCCTACCTCTTCAAAAAATGTTTCCTTCCATCATTGTCAAAATGCCTTAAGTAAAATTTCATTCAAAACAAACACATTCGCTGATTGTTACAATGGCTGACAGGTGTAAATCTAAGTTTGAAGCAAACAAATTATTAAAGTTATTTATTAATTTAACTATAATATTTCAATATAATAGTTTATTTCAACTGTATAAGGAAAAGGTTTATACATAACGGAATGATCCACAGTTACTAGGAGGAAGGTACAAGAATCGATAGCTTAATGAGTTTATTTCTATTCAGAAAATTTTTGGGACAATTAGGACTGGATTAACTTTTTTCCTCATGAGAGTAAAAGGCCATAAATTACAAAAAAAAATCTACAACTGATTAAAAAAAATAGAGCAACCGTTAATAAGCGAATAAAGCGGAAATATAGGGAAAACGCTCTAATTGAAGTAAAGAATTTTCCCGATTTTTCCTCCTTATTATACGCTATCCTCTGTAAAGGAAAGGGGGAATGAAAATCGATTATTTGTATTGTTGCGCTATTGTGGATTTAAATAATTTTATTTAGAAAAAAATAATAGGTCACAACGCCAAACAAAACTCAAATTATTAACGATGTTACAAAAAGTTTTTACTTGTAACAAAAATGTAATCATAAGCTTTGATATAAGGAGCGAGACTAACACTCCAGTCCATTGCTTCTTATATTTAGTCTGAAATCGAACATTCTGGAAGGTTGTAGAAAAGCTAGAGAGATTCTCGTACAATTGATAGATAGATAGAAATAACGTTTATCCAAGAAAAATAGTATGTAATACTTAGAAAAAAAAACAAAATATGAAAAAACTAAGACGTAAATAGACAATGGACGTAAGTCCGCCTGTCGAGAGATCCTAGCTTGTTATAAATATAGGTTAAATAAAATAAAACATAATTATTTTTATAGCTAAATAAAAAATATTACATCAACAAAAAAAACAAACTAATACAAAGCTTATTTTATTTCTATACAATTATATATTATTGCGGATTTGCCCGCGAGACTTTAAAATCAATTCTGTGATCATTATTTTGGTATTGATTTAATATAATATGTTAACTGATGTTAGAGTTAAACGACAATTTCGCCATTTAAACCCCTCAGGGGTTTCATTTTTGAAATTCCTTTCTTATCGGTTACCTAAAATCTAAATTCCGAACTTCAAGTTTCTATCATTAGTAGTTTTTGCTCTGCATTGATTCTATCAGTCAGGACAAAGCCTTTTATATGTATGGAGAAGAGATCGAAATAAACACGCACCATCCCCAATCATGGGAATCACAGTGTGCATAATTTGATTACCACTAATATTTAAATAATCAGTAGCCATATTTTATATGAATGTCTATTTTAATAATATTGTAACGTTAAATCGATATTCAAATAAAAAACATATGGTTTAAAATCTCAAAAATAGTTTTCCGTTAGAGTTAAACGACAATTTCGCCATTTAAGCCCCTTAGGGGTTACATTTTTGAAATTCCTTTCTTAGTGGTTACCTACATCGCGTTTAAAGCCTAAATTCCGAACTTCAAGTTTCTGTCATTAGTAGTTTTTGCTCTGCGTTGATTCTGTCAGGACAAAGCCTCTTATATATGTAGAGATTAATGATTTTTATTAAATAAAAAAAAAAATTTTTTTGTTTATTTTTCATTACAGTATTAGCCTGAATTTTCCAGGTTGTTACATGAAACAGTCTTTATATTGGCATGAAAATCGATTGTTGGTCTGAAAATTTTTATAAACGTCATCCGACCAAAGACGTGTAAAGAAAGCCCTCAAATCGAAAGGAAGCTTTGTCTTCCTTATTAATAGCTCTGTAATCAATTTCTCCTCTAGTCACCACCTAAAAAGGATTAAAAAAAAGAAAGTTGTAAAAAAAAGGGTTTGAAGAGATTTATGAAAACATTGGAGGGCGGGATATAATGAGTGGAGACAGAGACGAGGTGAAAGAATTTAATTAGTTACCTGGGGCGACAATACTCCCTTTGTCGGGGGCCCCCCCACACACACAACTTCTCACCGCGGCCCTAAAAAATATTTCGGTGGGAGCAACCAATACCCTTCGCTGATTTATCGCCTCTCCCTAAATCTGAATGCCCGCCCATTCTTTCCCCTACACTCCTCGTCCTAATAATGGAAAGTCTCACCCCACATTTTCCACCAACCTATCCTTTTTCTTTTTTTTTTTTTTCTTCTTTTTATTCGCCCTGTCGTATAATTATCCATGAATGAATAAGTACAGGAGAGGGTTTAAAAAAGCTTAGAAGAAAAAAAACGATTTTATAACCCGACGGCCAATCGACCTCTCAAAGGAGTGTGGAAACTTTTCAGAAAGGCCAAGAAAAAGTCTCATGTATTCAGGATTCACCAGAATAAAACAATTCAAGGGACATTTCAAGAAGACCTCCACTAGTTACTTTTATTGATAGCTCATATATAGAACACATATATATGTAAATGATATATTTATAACTGATATAGAAATAAAAGAACATACAGTACCTACCAGTCAAAAGTTTAGACTCACCCTTAGTTTTGTAACATTACAAAATTAACAACATAGTATTTATTTAACAACATAAAAACTATAATTTTATTATTACTCTATTTATAATTTCTTTGTTTCTTTAAGGTCCTTTTATACTACTAAGGCTAATCGGACGATGCTATAGTGGGGTCCTAAATTTTGTCTATCCAGGTATAATTAGCATAGGGATCTTTAACGAGTACCTGACATCGTACAGGCTCGGGACTTCCATTTCACGTCCTATCCGATGGACGGCATAGCTTAGGATTTTTACTCCCATTAAAATAACCTAGAGCCCCCCGGGACGCGAACCCGCGACCTTTAATATTGTAGGTTACTATGCTAAATATTACACCACATGTTACTCCTATTTATAATTTTATTCTAAACTTTATCATATAATTTTTCAAACGTTACCTCTTGATGTAATGATGGTGAAAATATCCACCATATTATACCTCTTGAGTTATTTTATTAAACTTGAAGATTGTGATTTAAATAAAAATGAGTCTTAACTTTTGACTGGTACTGTATTTTTGTATTTATGTATAATTTAAAACAATGAATAACCAATACAATTATAGATACGGGGTCAGCTGTGATGTAGTGGTTAACATAGAATCGTACAATACTAAAGGTCGCGGGTTCGCGTCCAGAGGTGGCCCTAGGATTTTTTAATGGGAGTAAAAAATCCTTATCTATGCCGTCCCTCGGAAAGGACGTAGATCAATAACAATACATTAGTATTTCCCAGATTGTAAATGATTTTATGGGATGAAAAATATATATTTCCTTTTTTAATTATTTTAGAATCATCCAAATCATTATATTTTATTTTTATCTGAGCTCCTTGAATTAAATCAATTCCTTAATGGAGGTCCCGAGCCTGTACGATGTCAGGTACTCGTTAAAGATCCTTATCCTAATAATAGCTTGTTGGCAAAATTTGAGACTCCCACTGTAGCATCGTCCGATTAGCCTTAGTGGCATAAAGTGACGTTAAAACAAACAATTATTTTTTCAAAACAACAATAATTTATTTTTTTTCCCATATTATAATCATACCTAAAATTGTAGATATTATGTACCTATTTTATTTCCGAATTGCGTAAAAAAACATAAAAAACCAACAACAATAACAATTTCCACTAATACTGAGGTTCTTTTCATGTCAGGTTATTTCAATTAGTTTGTAATAGTTATCAAGTAACTGCTACTGGCAAGTAACTGTAACTGGTGGTGGTCTTCTAGAAATTTTGTTTGTTTGTTTAACATCACTTAATGCCACTAAGGCTAATCGGACGATGCTACAGTGGGAGTCCTAAATTTTGCCTATCCAGGTATAATTAGGATAAGGATCATTAACGAGTATCTGACATCGTACAGGCTCGGGACTTCCATTTCACGTCCTATCCGATGGACGGCATAGCTTAGGATTTTTACTCCCATTAAAATAACCTAGAGCCCCCCGGGACGCGAACCCGCGACCTTTAATATTGTAGGTTACTATGCTAAATATTACACCACATGTTACTCCTATTTATAATTTTATTCTAAACTCCATTTTACGTCCTATACTAGGGACGGCATGGATAAGGATCTAGAAATTTTTAATGCAGTGGTATTTACTATCCCGTCATATCTATACATACATACAATAAGGATTAAATTAAATTTTGTAAATGAAATGAAAAAGATATTGTTTCTGTGATTTTTATATTTATTTTTAAATATGAACTACAAAAACTGATACAGAAACTAATTTTTTTCAAGCTTTAATACATTCTTTTCGGATCACTTCTTCTATAGCATTTATGTTTATTTACTATTTATTTCTATAACATTGTATGGGTTGATGATTGATTGTTTTGTTTAAAATTTAAACAAAACAAAATGTGAAAAATCTATTAGGAAAAGAATAAATTCAGTGTTAGCATATCTGTAAAACTATCCCTTGCCCATATACACATTCGTAATTAAAAATATAATTTATTCTCGATATTATTTCAAAAACACATTCAAACATTTAGTGACACTTGATAATCGCGGTTTAAAAGGGGATGTTAATATCCGTATTTTCGAAGAAAAATTGGACTCCCAGTTTTTTTACATCAATATCTTTTTTATACATATAAAAGTGAATAAAAAGTTCCCGAATATTTATCAATTATTATTTTCATTATTATTATTTTATCTTAAAGAAAATCAATATTAATATAATAATATTAATGAGAAAAAAATTCAACCTAAAACTAAATTATTAAAAATGTTTAAAAGAGTATAGTTTTATTGTTACTTCCATGTTTAAAAATAAGCTCGGTTTATATTACATTGAAAATGGAACTTTTCCTGATGAAGGATTTACGCAGAAAAATATGACATCACTCAATAACATTAATAACTGAAAAAATTGGTTTCAAGGAAACAGTAATCAATATATCGATTCCCTGGAATATATCATTATCTCTCTATTCAGAAGACATCAATATTGTGATCGTGGGCTAAATTAAATAAAGGAAAATTGTTATAGAAATTATATCTTGGAATGTTTGGGTGAACTAACAATATGTGAGTAGGGTGTTCGAGCCTACTTCACATCCTCCAGCAATCCGGGGGGGGGGGGGGGGGGTGGGGGGCGCTCTCATATTTCGTCAGAATAAAAAAGGTAGTAAACTTAGTATAAAGTACGAATCGGTAGTTAATTTTCTAAGAAATTCGTGGCTCCCTCTGGTTTGAAACGATGCGTTTCTCTGTCACCAGTTTTATTTAATTTAGCACTGGAACATGCCATTTGGGACTGAACATACCGGAAAGGGTTTGAATCTAGGAGAAAATATATCCGTGCTCAGATATATCGATATTTGGTTTTGCTTGGTGAGGAATCGGAAACTATATAACAAAATACAAAAAAGTTTATGAAAGCCGGTCAAAAATTCCGGAGGGAAATAAATACGGATAAGACAAACTATAGGGTTCGCCGCAAAAGTAGTAACGATTTAGCTATTCATGTAGAAGGGAATACGTTTAAACACGGAGAGACAGTAACAAGAAAAAATGAAATCGACGAGGAAATTAAGGCTAGATTAAAAGCCGGAAATGCTTCTTACTTTTCAGTTGCGAAATTGCTTAGATTTCTAGCACAAAAATTACAAATTAGGATTTACAAAACTATAATTTCTCCTAGAGTCGTAGATTATGGATTTGAAACGTGGCCGCTAACATTGATTTATTATTTATTTTCGCTTGATTAAATGTTATTTAAAAAGAACAGCTGAAAAAATATATAACCTTTACATACTGAACTAAATGAATGAACAATAAACATTGAGTTCATTGATTCATTCACGCACCCTAGCGCTTTCTGGTAGTCTAGAGTTCGAAATACAATTTTTTATTCTTAAACTCGTATGTCATTCTCAGGTAGGCAAATTACATAGTGCTAGAGGCTTAAATTTCTATTCCTTTTCTCTTCAATTTTACACCCTCGAGAGCAAAACGGAAACCTTCTTCTCCGTTAGAGGTTACATGGCTACACGCTGACATAACTTTCTTGAACGTACGTTGAGTCGTTTTTGAGCCTTATCCGCACGCACATTGTACACTTTGCTTTATAATATATATTGATGATTAAATGTAGAAGTATATATTTTTTATGTACTTATACCTTTTTTTTTGTCGACTATCCGGTTTTCACGGATAATCGGGAATTATTTACTGATTATGTTTGTGCGTATTTTATAAATATTATGGGTGTCCAATATTCCACCTTTGCATATATATATATATATATATATATATATATATATATATGTATATATTGCGAGAGTTCTTGAGAAGGTTTTTTAGCTTGTATCTTGTCCTTAGTTTGTTTTTTACAATATTGCTGTATCTGGAGATGCGTTGTATTTATTTCAAACATATATTTTGATGAAGGGTTCTTCGAATAGCTATTCCAGGTATATCCTTCGAAATCGACACGAACTTTCCCTGAAGATACTACTAACCACGGAACGGAGGTAGTTCCTTAGCGGTCCTCCAAATTGAGAGACAGGTCGGGGGCGGACAAGCAGTAACGACCCGGACAAAACTAACTCGACAGCAACTCCGAGGGAGACAGTTTGCAGTTCCTGCGGCTGGAGATATCGGTTAGTGGCGTTCCCTCTTCGCCACGATAATCGTCCTCCAAGTTGTGCCCAAGTTCCAGCGGGTAGCAGCAGGCCTTTAGCCGAGGAATCAGGATAACATTTAATGTCCTCTATCACATATAATATTCATTTTGTTATATCCAGATTAATTATAATAGTAATATAAGGGTATAAAATTTCCGTGAATCTTTGGAAATATTTATTGGTTGAATATAACAAGAAAAGCAAAGAAGCGCTCAGTGGAAGCGATTAAAGAAAAAGAGCCATATTGAATAATATACATCCATACAGATATATGTTATATAAAAGAAAAATTAACATGCAATATGAAATTATAACTAAGTACAAATCTAGTAAGTTGGAGCGAGGTGCACAAGATCAGATGAGGTAGAGAGCTAGGAACAGAGTGCTCATCCAATCGTTTTTATCTGATCAGTCACCTCTGATCGGTGGTGGGTAGTGTCCGACCGAAACCAAAATTTTAGCCGAAACCGTAACCGAATTTCGGCCATAGACCTAGTTTCGGGCCGAAACCGAAACTTATTTATATAATACGTATAAGTTTGTAATATGTCTAGTTTAGCAATAATATCAATGAAAGCTTATAAAATAACAGCAATTTAACTCAATTAATAAGTGAGCTGTTATACAAGAGTGGTAAAGCAGGTGTATTAGTTAAGTTATAGGATCGAATCTCGGCCCCCTCCTTCCCAGTACGGCTGGTCCCCATGGGATGTCAGACCATACCCCCTTAACTAGTACAGCCCTAAAAGTTGAAATAACAGGCTGATATTAATAAAAATTCATATTATTATGTATAAATAATAAATCATATAGTAAATCTTTCCATAATAAAGCCGATAGAGTAGAAAATGACGGCCTGTTGAATACGTAAAGCTGTATGTCAGAAGCTATTTAATCTACTGAGTTAGTTTTGGTCTCAAATGTTAGTGGATTTAATCTAGTTTGAAAATTTATAGAATAGTTTTTGGTCGAAAACGTGCTTCTTCATGGTAAATATTGAGACAAGTTTTTGGGATGCTATTTGTGAACCGCTGGGTGAAAGGGGGCTACCAAGATTGAAAAATTGGTTTGCATCTGATTCCCATTCCATACAAGAACAAAGACCAAAACCTACTACCACCATTTGATGCAACTTTTAATGACAAGGTTACTGACTAAAATATTTTTTTAATAAAGATACCAAAAGAGTGAGAAAAATCTATGTTCTACCGAAATAAAATAAAAGTGTAATTAACTAAAATAACAGATACTGCCCACTATTAAATTGGAGGGTGTTAAATGCCATGAAAGAGATCGAGCTTACAAGCTGAAATCGTGTAGTCCTACTTCCTTCTTGGAGATATCAGACACAGGAGCTAGTTTCGGCCTGACCGAAGATTCGGCCAATTTTTGGCCGAAACCGAAACTTCGGTCGGTCACTAGTGGTGGGGGATATTTACAATTCAATACTATACAAAGCATAACATTGCTTTATAACATTAAATCGTTAATGCTTTTATACATTTAATAATGATTTGCCTTCGTTATCTACCTTATGCAAACATAGAGATATGTTATCGTCTACACTTTGAACGTCTATGGCTTCAATTATTTACGAGTTAAAGGAACTTCATTTAATGCTATATAATATTAATGAATACAATAATACATTAATGAATACGATAATAATTTATACAATGCTGCCGTAATACAATTACAATTAGCAATACAATTTATTTATATTCAAATACAATTTTTAATAAACATAATAATTATATGTACCTACATGAATATGTATAAATAGATGACCTAATAATTATATGTGGGTCAACACAATTTTATTTTTTATCTAGTTTGTACTGTTTTTACACTGCCTTCTTCATTATCTCGCAGTAATTATACGAAGGATTCTCTTATAGAAGGTCCTGAAGTTAGTAAATTTAATCTAAACAACAGTTCATAATTAACAATCCAGAAAATTTTTCGATAAGCACAAAATCAAAATTCCAATAAACGAATCAATAGAAATTTGTACTCGTTGATGATTAAATTAACATTTCTCTTTATAGATTAAATATAGCCAATTCTTCATAGTTCATTTAAATTCATAGCCAAGAATTTCTTAGTTTGTTTGTTTAACGCCCCTTTGTTGACAGGCGCAAATTCAAACATGAAGCCAAAAAAAAAAAAAAAAAAATAAAATAATCTCATTCCAATCGAGTTGAACGGATTATCGTTTTTCATATAGTTAGGTGTTCTATTTCTACGAATATGCTATATATGGTACACTGAAAGAGTACTAGTATTTTTAGGAACCGTTCCATTAATGTATTGGTACATAATTATATGTTTTGGTATTACCTAGACCTTTTCGGATTGTTCCATTTTGGACTAAATGTAAGAAGCTCGAGAACATCAAAGAGAATAAGAACATCAAAACATGTCGTTACTTTTTATTCACTGGTAGTTTTGTAACGTTTGTTGTTAGTAATTTGAGCTTCAATTGTTTTTTGTTTTTTTGAAGTTGTGAATTTTAAGTTCACGTGATGAAAATTATTTGAACCCAGATTAGTGTTAAAATACAAACAATATTTTATTCTACATTTTTATATTGAGAATTAGTCAAATTTAAATTCATTACTTATTCTATTACTTTAATAACTCCATCCCAATCGTGTTGAAGGGATTATCGTTTTTCATTTAGGTAGGGGTTCTATGCCAAAAAGTATTCTGTATATGTTACACTGAAAGAGTAATAGTATTTTTAGGAACCGTTACATTCATGTATTAGTACCTGATCAGAATTGGAATGATCTAGGCCTTTCTAGCTTGTCACATTTCGGACTGATTATAAGAAGAGATGGACTAGGGGCTTAGTATAGCCTTGAAGATCGAAGCATGTCGTTAGTTTTTAGTTACTGGTGCTAGTTTTTATATGTAGTTAGTTTTTAAATTTATTTGTGATATATATATATATATATATATAAAACAAATAAATTTACACAAAAAAATCATGCTAAACTGCTGCTAATAAATTGTAATGGGAGTTTGAGTGAGGTAAAAAAGCCCAGGTGAGGTATTTAGGAAATCCAGGGAAGCAGGCAGGTCAACTTTTCGTAAAGTTTAGCTCTCTGATTGAAATTCCACGGTAATGAGCTTTCGTTTAATGGATGTGAGGATGGAAACCATTGTTCAAATAAAACCTCCTATCGAGAGAAATACAATCCTCGAGAGAATGAGTATACCTCTCAAAAATTTTTTGTTATCGATTATAATTAAATAAACATACAAATCAATATCAGAATTATTCAATATTAATGTAGGAATTCGAAATATGTTTACCTGATACGGGTATGAATATTTTTATTTAAGTAAAGCTACAATGATAATTGAATATCTGGTAATTGATGCGTGGAATTGCTTAAGGGTATAAGTGCCTTACGAAATGTGAAAAAGGATTGCGTGAAGGTAGATCTGAATAAGTTGGATATGGGCGGTAGTGATGTTAAACTATCGAGGCTATCGATAGTTTTTTAACCATCGATCGTACTATCGAAAAATTAAATTTTGTTTTTTTTTGTTTGTTTTTTAATAGAGCCTATATTCTGGTTTACCTACTCTGGATTTCTTAATACTTGACTGTTAGATATAGTAAGTATTTATTATAACGGCATCATTTTTATATTGAAGTAGTTAGTTGTATTTTTAATTTTTCAAATGTCGACTGAAATAGAAATGATAGTGTCGTTTATCGAGAATATCTTTTTTGTATTTTGTATCAGTGAAAAAATCCTAAGCCCGTTAAAATGATATAGCCCTTCTGCAAAGGCATTAAGCACAGCTACTGCTTCAACTTGAGAAACTCAGTTGTAATCTATGTCAGGTTTAACTTTGTCCAGCAAATTAAGTCTATTAAAACTAAGTTTCGGGAGACTTCCTGCTAGCAATAATGGGAGCCGAGACCATTTTTTTTTTCGTTCCTCCGCTTCCTCGCCGTGTAGGCTATACGAGGACCCCGGGGCAGGGGAGGGTGGGATTAATGCCGAGTATATTAAATGTCCCCTGGCGCTGGGTTATGAACTTGCTATCTTCGGGTTCCTAATTATACGTTGGCTTGGTCAACGAGATTTTTCTAGCGCGTTTGCCCAGATAGAATTTCGATTCCTAATAGTACACGCTTTCAATACGTTACTAGATTAATGCTGGGAGCCTGGACGTTATTTTTGTAAGGGTTTTTATTGCTCCAATACAAAATGCACCCCTCCTTGTACTTAGGCGAACTATTTAGTTCAGGCCAAGCAACTAATTAGTGGTAATTAGTAAACGAAAAATTCCATTTGGTCTGTTTTGATGGCTTCCTGATACTGATACTGGCTCCGTATTTATGATGTAGGGAGAGCGATAGAGAGAGAGAGAGAGAGATAGAAAGAGAGAGAGGGAGAGAGAGAGAGAGAGAGAGAGAGAGAGAGAGAGAGAGAGAGAGAGAGAGAGAGAGAGAGAGAGAGAGAGAGAGAGAGAGAGAGAGAGAGAATTTCTATACTACCATATTATTCATAGTAGGTTCTACTTCAAAGGAATTTAATATTGGAACTAAAATACCCTACAGCTAAAGGTTAGTGATGTAAAACTATCGATGGTGTCCGCTACCGATAGTTTCGATAGTAATGGATATAAAACTACCGTTACTATTAGTCTGAGATGATGACCGGGGGGGGGGGGGACTAGAATAGTCCAATTTTTCATTTGGAACGGAGCTATTTATAATGCACGTTTTCATTTCCACTATTTTCTTTTTTCTTTTTATTAGAGAATAATAATGAACATTTCTGTGAATAGAGGGTGGGTTTCGTTATATCTTGAAATAATTTTTAGCAGTTTCAAGCTTAGTCGTTACAGCAAAGAATAAGAACTTTACGAAAAGCATTGAATAAAGAGATGCTGCCCAATTATATTGGGTGGCTAATATAAAGTATAGTTATTTATCTTTTACAGATTATATATTACCTCTTAAATACTAATAAACTTAATGTAGCTCTGCATATATAATACAGCTTATAATTCTTTTTATACTTATAATTTCTCAATAGCCTAAACTGGCCACTAAATATTAATTAATATCGATATGTTCGATATGTAAAAGATTAAAACTTGGTAAAATATTAACAACATAGGATAACAACAGTAGCATGACAATGTTCTGTATTCCCCTCCGAACTATTTGCCATACACCTATCCTTAATCGTAATTACAAGTAATGACTACAACAGCAACAATTTTCTAGCTATCAGCGATTCTTATTCAGCTCTAAAATCCATACAAAAGTTTCAGTTCCAGGATATGCCCACAGTAACCGATAAAATCCATAAAATTTTAGGAACCAAAAAATGTACAAAATTTCTTACCAGGTGTGTAAATATGAAACCGGAATTTTTCAAATAGCAAATAAGAGTTGATTGTGTAAAAATAATACATACTTTTTTATTCCAAGTACTGTCCTTCGCTATCTATGCATTTTTCCCATCATTCAGGCAATTTGTGGATTCCCCGCCAAAATAATGCTTCCTCTTCTAAGTCAAACCAATCACTTAACCAATTTCGTACATTTTCATAAGAAGTGAAGCGCTGCTCAGCTAGTGCGTGTCCCATCGATGCAAATAGGTGGTAATCGGATGGGGCCAAATCTGGTGAATAAGCCGAATGCGGAAGAATTTACCAACCAAACACTTGGATCGTTTCCTTGGTCCGTTTAGCCGAATGTGATGGGGCATTGTCATGGAGCAAGATCACTTTGTGTGTCCTTTCTTGATATTTGGGACTTTTTGGCGCAAATATTTATTCAAATTTATCATCTGTTGTAGGTAGCGTTCCGTATTAACAGTTTCCCCAGGTTTCAGCAGCTCATAGTAGGTAACACCCATCTGATCACACCAGACACAGAGCATTTTCTTCACCAGGAGTTACCCAGGATTTATTACGCTTAGGATTCTCGAAGTAAATTCACTTTTCATCACCAGTCACAATTTGATGAAGAAATGACTTTTTTTCTGTACCTGGCGAGCAGCATTTGCCATAAGGTTTTTCGAGTTTCCTGCTGCCTGTCATTCAGTTGGTGAGGTACCCATTTTCCGACCTTCTGGATATTTTCCATGCGTTTCAAACAAATGGAGACGGTGTCACATGTAATAGTTGTCCAACAAACGCTTCCGAATCAGCGTTTTCAATTTTTTTTTTTTTTGTGGTTTTCCCCGGTCTTTGTTTCTTTTATCAAAATCCATCTTTAAATTTTTTGAACCAATCGAAACATTGTGATTTGCCTTGGGCATGCTCCCCGTAAGCTTCAACAAGTGTTCCTATAATCCTATATGATAATGCTCCAAATTTTTTCAGAAGGAAACGGAAAATAAATGCTGTCCGCAAATCTTGATTTGTTGGCACAAAAGTCGACATGTTCAACACCACTAAAAACACGGTTATAGAATGAAACTGATGTTGGTATCAATTGGATCTCTTTATTACATGTAGGCAAAAGCAGATAACACCACTGACGGATTAGTTAGAAGATTATTGACTGCTAACTCCTATCATTGGCGAATTCCGGTTTCATTTTTACACACCTGGTAGAGGTCCGAGTCATGTCGGAATAACGGGAAATGAACTGGCTGACACAGCTGCGACGGAAGCCTGCAACTTATTTCCAGTTCCCAACGTTAAAATTGCGCTCTACGACTTCCACACAGCTATCTTCAATCAATATAAAGAAGCCTAGAGCCAGTTTTGGACATCGGTTCCGGCTACTTACAAAATGAAGAAGCTCTTCATTGATAGCAAACCTCTCCCAGAAACATACGGAATCCGGCTAGAGCAAACTATAATATCACGCCTGAGAATTGATCACACTACGCTAACCAACGGGCATCTCTTAGAAGATAAACCTCCACCAACATGTCCAAGATGCAATATAAATTTAACAGTGGAACACATCTTAGAAGATTGCCGAGGACTGGAAGCAGCGAGAAATACGCACCACATCAAGGGATATGCTGAAGCTCTAAAACCAGAATGTTCAAAGAACTTATTTCAATTTCTAAAAGAAATCAATATTTACAAATACGTATGAAATTGCCAAATAACAGAGTCCGTATGTATTTATAATTTTAAATGGAATTTGCTGCCTCTAGCCCATGTTGTTGTACAACTAATATGTAATTAAATAAATAAATAAAGAATATTAAAATATCACAGACTAATAGCTTAAATTTACAAATAGAATAGCATAATACGATTGAAAAAAAAAGACAATAAAAAAATATTAGAATTTTTAAACAGTGGTTCGGATGCGGTTCAGTTTCGGTTCAGGCGCCCTTCACAGTTAGGAATGAGTTTATTATTTCTGAAGAAAGAGCGTAGCGAGCGGGACTGTAGAGCTAGGATTTAATAAAGCTAATCAAGACAATTTTCGCTTGAAAATACGCGATGGGAGTTCGATAATATCACGGTCACACAAACTCTCATAATCAGCCACACTTCCGAAGCAGTACCAAAATTTAGATTGAAAGATAAAAAGACTTCAATCCGAAAGAGACGCTATTGATTTATACAATAAAGCAGAAACGAGAAGAGTGGTATTAGCTGGCGGATATTTGTAAGACAACAAACAAAGGTTCGGTGGGCAGAGCAAAGCAGAAAGCAGCCAAACAGCGGGCACTCATCTCCAAACATTGTGCCCGTCATCCAGCTTATACATTATTTATACTTTCCCTTCAGATAGCCTTCTCGTATGTTAACTTATCTCGCAGCGGTAAGGTATATTAAGTATTTTTTTATTTATATCCTTCAGATCTTTTCTATTTGCCGGCCTCGTGATTTAACTGGGTAGTTAGTGATAACATATGTTATAGAAAAGTAACCTAAAATAAAATAGTCTGTAATTAAAGATAATCTTTATTAAAAACACCAATAAATCTCTATATATATAAGAGGCTTTGTCTTGACTGACAGAATCAACGCAGGGCCAAAACTACTAATGATAGAAACTTGAAATTCGGAACTTAGACTTTAAACGCGATGTAGGTAACCACTAAGAAAGGAATTTCAAAAATGTAACCCCTAAGGGGCTTAAATGGCGAAATTGTCGTTTAACTCTAACGGAAATCTATTGTTGAGATTTTAAACCATATGTTTTTTATTTAAATATCGATTTAACGTTACAATATTATTAAAATAGACATTCACATAAAATATGGCTACTGATTATTTAAATATTAGTGGTAATCAAATAATGCACACTGTGATTGGGGATGGTGCGTGTTTATTTCGATCTCTTCTCCATATATTTCTCCATATATATATATATACTTCTCCATATATATATATATACTGCTACATATATATATATATATATATATATACTTCTCCATATGTATAAGAGGCTTTGTCCTAACTGACAGAATCAACGCAGAGCAAAAACTACTTATGATTAGAAACTTCGGAATTTAGATATTAAAAGCGATGTAGGTAACCACTAAGAAAGGAATATCAAAAATGTAACCCCTAAGAATATCTAAAATGTAAATGGCGAAATTGTCGTTTAACTCTAACGGACATCTATTTTCGAACTTCAAGAAAATATATCTAATTAGGACTCATTTTAAAGAATTTGATACGACGAGTTTAACTCGAAAGGCCCTGTTGGGCGTCGAAAACCATGTTTTACAGCCGAAAAATGAAGCGTTCACGACGAGTAAGTCATTTTTTGTTTCGGCGGTTTTAGTGAACTCTCTCCATTGCGCGTCTCCGTCTCTTCTACCGAGCCGGCAGCTTCCCCCTCCAACATTCCACCTACCGGAAGCTCAAATTCTACTACATCTCCTTAGCATCAGTTAACATATTATATTAGATACCAAGGTAATGGTCACAGAATTGATTTTAAAGGCTCGCGGGCGAAGCCGCGATGGGGAATGCTAGTATATGATATCAATATCTTAATTATTAGGGGGCATAAATGTGGAAATATCTTTCAAAATAACTTCAAAAAGGTAGCCATTCATGTTACGCTTTCGCCACATAAACTCACATAGGTAAGAGTATAGAAGGGATTTCGCCGTAGCACATTCCACTTTGTGTAACATCTTAGCCTTTCCCCACATACTTTCAACCGTGTTGGTGTGGGCTCCTGTTTCAGGGTCTTTGAAATTTTTCGAATGATTCACAGTTAAGTGTTTGAATCTGTATCCTTTTATACTTGGAATGGTCTCATAACTCTTCCAGCAATCCCATATAATAAAACTTCCTGGGCCGAATGGATTCTTTTATAACTTTTATAATGGTGTTCTTGGTTCGGTATGGAACTGCGAACAAAAAACATTCACTTGTCTCCCTACAAACTATAAGGTTTTTAAGTTATGAAATGCCATGTGATAGTATTTCTATAACATATGTTATCACTAGTTTCCCAGTCACTTCAGAGTTGGGCAAATTGTAATCTGAATAATGATTAATGAATATGAATAATTGTAATCATAAATCAAATGAATAATGAATAACCATTATTCATAATCAGTGTGGAGTATTTTTAATGATTATTGAGTGTTTATGGTATTCATTTGAAATGAATAATGAATAACTGGTATTAAGTTATTCATGGTTAACGAATATTGATAAATTCAGTTAGTTATTATTCATGAATAAAATACATTCATGTGCTAGGATTAATATAATATTCACCAATCATGAATTCCTAATATTCATCAATCATGAATAACAAATATTCACCAATCATCAATCATGAATATGATATATTCATAATTATTATTAATTTAAATTTAAAAGACGAGGATGCATTTCTGAATTAAAAGTTGTCCTAATGAGCAAGGACAAGTCCTAAAAGTGGGTGTAGTCAACTGAACAACATTTGAAGTCACAAGTAAAGAATTAGACCCTAATTCCAATGGGTATTAGTAAAGGTCTATTGACAAGAATGGAAAGAGCAAACAAATTTTCAATTATCATTCATGACTAGTTAGACTCAGAATTGTGATTTTTTTTTGTAGTCATGATTAATGAATTAATATTATTCATGATTAATGAATGATCTGTAATCTTGAGTAGTGAATTCCCATTAGTCATGATTAATGAGTGATGAGTAGCCATGAATAATGAACTCTTCTTAATCGTGATTACTGACTAACATTTATTAATGAATAATGATCATTCATGACTGTTGAATACATTATATTCATGAATACTCCACGACCAGTGATTAATACAATTCATGATTGATGATTCCGCGCTAAAGAATGATTTGTGAATGATGATTACAATCATTATTCACATTTTTGATTATTAGTCATTATCATGATTATATCTTTATTTAAATATGCCCAACTCTGAGTCACTTAAGGCCGGCAAATAGAGAAGATCCTATCCTTCATTCTGATATCGAATGAGTAGGTATAATAATACTGAATTTTTAATGATGAAATAAATTTAAAAATATTTCTTAAAGAAAGAAGCTCAAAGAAGCCGAAGGTTCGGTGCCAACACATCTCTAACCAATGTCCGCCATCCTAACCAAATTTTGATAGATCTGCCCTAATAAATTCCTACCATACACATCACGGACCACCCTCGGATGTTTCCCATTAAAAAGTACATTACATAATGCTTAATGGAAAACGTCCGAGGGATAGGCCTAAGCGAAGGTGGTAGGATTCGCTGGGGGCTGATCTTGTGGAGTTGGATTGAGGTGTGCAGGGAACAATTGGTGGTTTCGGCATCAGGCCTTCGGGTTTGTTGTGGCCAACACACTTTTAAAATTTTTTTTTTTTTTATCTTGTCTAAATTAATATCGTATTAACCAGTTAAGTAATATTAAGTGATATTATGTTTGTATGTGGCACAAAGTCAGCTTCGGAAGCCCTACTATGACTTCGGGTCACTTCGGAAGTCTTCGGGAGCCCTCGGCTCTTCTCGTTCAACCATATGTTTAAATTAAAAAACAAAAAAATACTACATTTATAATCATACACACACGCGTACGCGGTGTGAATGTTGTCTGGAAGACCTTAATTAATAAAGTGTTAACCTTAACATTGGAAGACTTATGAACATTCAAATTTCATCACTATGAAAATTTTTTTGTGTGATTTTCTGTAAATTTTTTATTAAATTTAAATGTTTCTCTAATTAATCAATATTAGTTTTAGGCTAATGTAAATTGGTAGAAATGAAAATGAAACGCGCAATGGAGAGAGCTCACTAAAACCGTAGAAACAAAAACTTGCTTACTCGCCGTGAACGCTTCATTTTCAGGCTTAAAACGTGGTTTTCGACACCCTGTAGGGGCTTTCGAGTTAAACTCGTCGTATCAAGATCTTTAAAATGAATCCAAATTAGATATTTTTTCTGGAAGTGCAAAAATAGGTGTCCGTTAGATTTAAACGATAATTTCGCCATTTAAACCCCTTAGGGATAACATTTTTGAAATTCCTTTCTTAGTGGTTACCTACATCGCGTTTAAAATCTAAATGCCGAACTTTAAGTTTCTATCATTAGTAGTTTTTGCTCAGCGTTGATTCTGTCAGTCAGGACAAAGCCTCTTAAATATATAGAGATAGCAAGGTTCAAATATATTCCATTATATAACATCCGGTATTATTTTTAAGTTCAATTATTTTATATTATTTTTTAGCTTTAAATTTTCACTAGCCTAAGGTGACGAGGTTGGGCTAGGAAAGGCTTACTCTGAACCTCTACCCGCCATCACAGGGTTCGTTAAGACTTCATTCTTACACGAAGATCTTGTTTTCGTTGAAAAACAAGGCGTTTCAAATTTCGAATATAATTCACGTAGACTAAATATATATATCACTGTAGTGGACTCCTTGATAAAATCGTTAGATAGCGGCAGCTTACAGGACTCTACCAGAACTACTAGAGAGTTTGAGAGCCTAGAATTATCTAGCCCTAGTTTCTGTTCTCAGTTCCGGCGGATGCAAATTTCGATCCCAGTCCGTCCGCAAAGTTTTAATTCAAAGGAGAGAGAGCAGATAGTTGTAACAATCGTACAACTTATAGTTAGCTATTATCTTGTGGTTTGTTGGTCAGATAGTCATCGTTTGAGCCAAACTACTTATTTATAAACTACGATAGGTTAAATAATGGTCAGGATTTTCAGTTATACAATGATTTTATTGTGGTAAGCCAACGTTTCGATCCAACTTGTGGATCTTGATCAGGGCTAAAAGAAAACAAATATATGAGTATCTATGCTAGAGGGTGACAATAAATGGATACATTACAGAACTGATAATAATATAAAAGATGGTGTATACATGAATATTAAAATAAGAGGCTGGTTAACAAGATAAAATAGAATCTGATATTTACCTACTGAGTCCAGGAGGATACTAAGACTAAAGGTAAAAATAAGGTGAGAGGTAGTGGTAGGGGGTTAGTTTGCCGACTTCAAAGGTTTATGACGGGGAAATCCAACGCTTTTGAAGTGAAAGCACATGACAACTGAGTGGACAAAAATATTGAAAAACTAACAAAATATATGGTACTGTATACAAATAGTTGTGTCTGGACTCAATAATAACATAAAAATGAGATAATACATAATGTAACAATGCATAAAAATTTGGAAAATATACAGAAAGAAGCATACAAACAAAAATTATAATAGTATAAGAGGTATAGAGATAATTGCAGGTACCTATGAAATCAAAACTAGGATTTGAGGATGCGGAAGATGTTAGAATAAGTGGATGAAATTATCTCTTTATCTGTTTTGTGATTGACCGTGTTATTTGTTTCTACATGGGTGAAAATGGATTCTGAGAGGAGACGTTTATCGTGGTTAGATACAGTAGCTAATATGGAGGGGTTCTCAAAGTCGAAGGAATGGTTGTGGGCAATGGCATGTTCTGCTAATTTAGATGTAGACGAATTTTTACCTTTAGTCTTAGTATCCACCTGGACTCAGTAGGTAAATATCAGATTCTATTTTATCTTGTTAACCAGCCTCTTATTTTAATATTCATGTATACACCATCTTTTATATTATTATCAGTTCTGTAATGTATCCATTTATTGTCACCCTCTAGCATAGATACTCATATATTTGTTTTCTTTTAGCCCTGATGAAGATCCACAAGTTGGATCGAAACGTTGGCTTACCATAGTAAAATCATTGTAAACTGAAAATCCTGACCATTATTCAACCTATCGTAATTGAAGAACAGTTGACCATCTCTCATCTCTATTTATAAACTATTTAATTAGAAGATAAACGATTCGACCACGGCCGGGACCACTGAGATAACCATGGGGCCTCTCCCAACTGTGTTCGAATCTTTCTGGGTTGGGAGCGGCCCCATGGTTAGCTCTGTGATTAGAGTACTGCAACGGTGATTAAAATGTAATTAATTTAAAAATTATCAATGATCAAATATCAACTTACTTATTTCTTGTTAGGCTAAATAAAATGATGTTAAAGGCATAAAGTAAAAAAAATAATTATAATTCCTATCCCAGTAAATATTTGTTTGTGTTAATTTTTTTTCAAAAATAGGATAATTGACTAAAAAGATGTACGAAAGCATTTTCTTCTCAGCGAACTAATGTATAAGGCTTCCTGCAAAAGCAAGGCGTTGCTTAATGTTTAGTAGTCATAATAAAGAATTATTAAAGTAGTCGTAAATTCAAAAAATTATTGAACTCAAAGAATTCATAAATATTAACCACTTATTCGCTGGGAGGACAGTATATAATAACGAAGGCTTAAAAACAATAATACCTAAAAGAATAAAAAGCACGGGTCCAACTTGAAAACGTCAGAGGAGTAGGCCGAAATGGAGTTGGGAGGATTGCAGGGAGCGAGGTTTTGTGTCGGCATCGAAACTTCTGCCTAGTTAAGCCTTTAATTATTATTATTAATTATTTTTATAACTTTAAAGTAGTACTTACTTACTTAAAATAAAACATTAAACAAGAGATACAGAAACTGAATTGGAAATTTTAGAAAATTCAAGTCCAAAACATTTTTTTTTTTGTATTTCCTCGGACTTTATAAAAAGTTTCCTTACTGATAAATCGAAACGTAAGCAAACATTTCTATTATAACTTAGTTAAGGGGGCACCTGTGGTATAGTGGATAGCATAGCGTCTTACAATACTAAAGGTCGCGGGTTGGCGTCCCGCGGTGGCCCTAGGATTTGTTAAAGGGTGTTAAAATCCTTGTCTATGCCTTCCCTCAGATAGAGGTTCCGAGCCTGTACGATGTCAGGTACTCGTTAAAGAACTGAATCCTAATTATATCTGGATAGGTAAAATTTAGGACTTATTGAATAAAGTAAATTTAAAGAATTATTGAACTCAAAGAATTCATACCTATTAACCAATGATTCGCTGGGATGACATGTAATAATGAAGGCTTTACGAACCGGAAAATTAACGAATAAATTTTTCATTTGGATCCATAGGAGCTCATATTTACATTATAGCTATAAGGCTCGTTTTCAATTCCACTTTTTTCTTTTCTTTTTTTATTAGGGACTTTGATTTTGTTTCTGTCACTAACCGAGTGATTTTCAAGTGAAGGGACTGGCAGGCAGTCTTTTGTCGTTTGTATTATTTGCGCTATTCCATCATGTTAGATGGCATGTTTGAGCAAACCGCTCAATTTTTCAGTCAAATTCCTTATGTCTTTGGCCTAGACAAATCTGTATGTATTTAACATAGAAATGGATTTCCTTTCATGATTTTTAATTATTTAATTAAAATCCCATAGCGCGGTATAATTTTGAAATTCAATCAAAATTGTGTAATGATTACTCTGGTCAATAAATTTGAATTTTTTTTGTAAAGAGTTATTAAGCATTTTTTGTTAGAAAAATAAATAAAATTATATTTGTACCAGAGTTGGGCAGTAGTTAACTACATTTGTAATTAACTACACAGACAACTACATCTAGTTTGTTGTTGGAAGCGCGCAACTACTATTTTTCAACTACCAGCTAAGTTGTTGTAATTTAAAACTACAACTACAGTAGTTGGGAAAAAGTAGTTGGAAATGGCAAATACAATAAGTAGTTGTAAATGTAGTTTTAGAGCGGCAACTACATTTGCTAAGCAACGTCTAATTAAATCACATGTTTTTGCTATTTTTATTTTGTGTTTAGATAAATACTCTATAGATAAATGGGCTCCATTATGGTTGATAATCTGTTTTAAAAATAGTACAATACATATACGTAATACAAATTTTTTCCATGATTTCCGGCAGTCAATTATTTTTTTTAAACCTTTGGTTCTAGATCATTCCCATGTTTTATATATTAGCTGAATTTCATTTGATATACTCCTTATCGATAATACTACATATCGATAATTACTCGTTATCAATAAAAGTAGTTGTAGTTTCAGGCCCATAATTACAGTTGTAACTACTAGTTGAAGTTCTAAAAATGCAACTACTTTTTTGAAACTACAGTAGTTTTAGTTGTGGTCCATCAACTACAAATTACAAAAGTACTTATAGTTTCAACAACTTCCCAACTGCTGTGTCAGTAGTTTTGTAATTTGTAGTTCAACTTCTTTTTGCCCAACTCTGATTTGTACGATAATTTTATTGAAAATAAAAAAGGGGAAAAAATACACTTAATCTGATCAATATCACTAACGTAAAAAACGGGATAAAAAATTATTTCGCTCTGGTGAGCTCGGATAAGCAATTAATACAATTACATGAACTGTAAAATAAAAAAAATTATATAAATCTTTAATGCAACTTACCAAGCTTAAGCTGAACGCTGATTCTGAATTTCGGGCAAGGGTGAAATGAGGATAATCAGGTAAAAGACATTGGAAGGAGATTTTAGGATGAAGGAAATTTTCACCTGTTGCTCGTCCTTCTTGAATTTTGCGGCCAGCGGCAAACAATGTTGGTTGAAGAGAAAACTTCAAGACGATTATGAATTTCGTTTCCCAGGAGGCAGAAAATCGTAATAAATTGACACCCAAGAGGTACCAAAAAAAACATCGGCGGCGGACTCTAAATGAGAAACACACACGACGAGCGATGCTTACAATTAACATCCAGAGAGCAAGTTGGCAAAAAATAAAAATGGCTAAGCCTGGAATTCTAAACCCTTACAAATGCCATCATGATGCCACTATTAACTAATTGTTGGCCCAGCGATTGCTATCTCCGTGACAGTTAAGGTGGCAAATTCAAATTGAAATGTAAAAAAAAAATCTGGTGCGATGCGCGCAACACACAACTTTCTCTTCCGAACTTACTTGGATTAGAAATCGACGTGTTTCGATAATATGTAAACGAATTTACTCAACTTCACAAATTTAAGTATATACTTATATTTGTAGATCTCCATTAAGTTATAGAGTATCTGTATAGCAAAATTTGATAATTCTCAGCACTTTTCGTTTCATTATTGCTAATTTATATATGAAGGGACTAATTTCATCAACAGTCGAGTTTTTTACTGCTTGCTTGTTTTTTACTACGAGTTGCTTTTTGCAAATACATCGTGATGGTGAATCGATAGGTGTATTTTAAGCCGATTTTTGAGTAAACAAAAAAAAACAAGTGATAATGAGACAACAGTTATTAAGTAAAGTGCCCCCTCCGTTTAACCAATTTCGATGAAATTTCGGCTGTCGCATCACGGTCATATACATACATCAAATACCAAGTTTGATTAAAATCGTTAAATCCGTTTTTGAGTAAATAAAAAAAAACATGTGAAATGGGACAACACTTATTAAGTAAAATGCCCCCTCCAATTAATCAATTTTGATGAAATTTTTACTGTCGCATCGCGGGCATATAGATACACCAAATACCGAGTTTAATCAAAATCGTTTGAGCCGTTTTTGAGAAAATCGAAAAAAATCCTAAAAATTAGACAAAATTCTTTAAATAATGTACCCTCTCCATTTGACCAATTTTGATGAAATTTTTGCTGTCACATCGCGGGCATATACATACACTAAATACCCAATTTCAGGTCTGTGCAGTTTATAGTTTTTGAGCTAGTCTGTTCACATACACACACACAGACCATTTCGTGGGACTTGGTTAATTGGACTCAGGGGACCCCAAAACGTGTATTTCAGTTGAAAACCGGATGTCGAAATTTTTCACGATCGCAATACTTTCCTTACTATATATTTCATATATAGGTAAGTGAAAGTAAAAAAGAATCATGTATGATGAAATAAAATAAAATCAAAATACCGGACAATATTAAAATTTCGTTTTTTCCCATTCGAATGCAATTGAAATGAATTCTATAGCCGAACAGTGCAATAGACATTCTGAGCTGAGAAATTCACCTCTTATATGATAAATCAATATCCAATTTGTTTGAATTAAGCCGTGATGATAACCTACATTTTTAGGTCTTAACGTTGGATAGTTAAATTAAGAAGCTTTTTGACAGACACTTCCGACTATTTATCCCCCAGATTGCTTATAGTTATTCTTCCTTTTTCATTAATAATATAGTTCATAAAACAAATTATTAAAAATATTAAAACAAATTATGATACATTCATTGAAACCGTTCCTATAGGAACACAGGTTGTATTAACTCTTTAAACAAACTGATTTTTTTTTTCCAACTTTAATTTTTCCTCTTCACCGAAAACTCTCATTTCCATTTTTCAAAGCAAAAAAAAAAAAAAAATTCTTCAGTTTGATTGAAACCGACAAAAAAAAGAAGGTTTAGAGAGAATATTATCGGAACGTTTTTCGAGCATTGGCGGTTCAGAGAGGATGAAAGTAATCGGGATTTAATGAATGAAAAAGAGAAATTATTTTTTGTTTCATTATTCGACACTTTGTAATTTTAAATAATTTGCCTTAATTACTAAGAAACATTTTTTTTAATTAGGTTATTTTTTATCATGTTTTTTACGTCCTTTTTCTATTACTTTCTCACAGTTTTCTTTATTTTAGATGTTTGATTTAATAAACACCAGCATCAAGTAGTCAGACATTAATCCGGATCACGTTAGAATTTCGGCGAGTCCGCTTTCTTTTTGACGAAATTTATTTATAATTGTCAAAAATTCTTTTAAAGTTAATAATAATTGAGGACCTGGGTGCAAGAAGGGCACTTCCTCCGAAATGCCCTTTTTGCGTCAAATGGATTTTTGGAATAACGAACTCCTGATGTGCCTACCTTCCAAATTTGGGTTCAATATCTCACTCCTAGAATTCAGGAGAAGCAATTATTTTAAGTCCAATAAGTGCCCTTCTTGCATAAAACCCAGTAACTTCTTTATTTTCGTCCTGTTTCTCTAACTATTGAGTTGACTATGGCTGTATGTCAAAGGGATCAAAGTTCAATGATAATTGGAATGTAGGATTAACAATTGCTTTAGTTTTGTCTGTGCTTAGCTTGTGGCCAGGTTGTGCTAATTACTTAAAAGTGGGACGTTTATGGTTTTATTTTATCATGAGCGAAGAATCATCTTCTGGAAATGAGTTTGCGGTACCACGGACAGCTAGAGGGTTGAAGAAGAGACGGCAGGAGAGTAAGTGGAAGAGAAATCTAAGTAAACATAGGAGAGCTGAAGGTAAGAATTATATATCTACTCGTGGAACAACTGTGCAGGAACTGAAGTTTAAACCTGTTGAAAAATGCTGCTATAAACGATGCTATTTAAATGTGGGAATCTTTACTCAAAATAGCTGTTTTAAATCCTTTTATAAAATGGGTGATAAATGTTCCCAAGACAATTACCTAGGTACTCTCATGACACCTGTTCAGCCTTTTTTTCCTATAATGTGAATTAATTTCTAGACTTTCTTTGTTTATAAATATTGTTTTGAAAATTTATGTTCCCTTTATATATGTTTTCATGAATAATTATATAATTTGACTAATAATATATGTTAAATATGGTATATCAACTTTTCTGCTTCACCTAAATGAAGTTTTATGCAAGAAGGGCACTTTCTAACTACTAGAAGTATTAATTTTTAGTATGTTAGCATGTTATTTTCAAACTTAATTATTATTAGACAATCAAGGTGAGACTTTGTATTTTAATTTCCAAAAGGAATTAAATTTTTATCAATAAGCGTTAAAAAGTTGTGATCAATTCAATTTTTCAACTGCAGTTTTCTCGAAACTTCATTTTCAGAGAAGTGCCCTTCTTGCACCCAACTCCTCAATTACGTTAATTATGATTACGTTTGTGTCACTAGTAGTTTCGTTTATTTGGCTTTGTAAAAATAAAAATTATTTAAACCCAAATTAGTTTTACAATATTAATTTCACTTAAATATTAATGAAATATATAGGAAGGGAAAGTATTGCGATCGTGAACAATATCGACTTCCGGTTTTCAACGGAAATACACGTTTTGGTGTCCCCTGAGTCCAAATAACCAAGCTTTGTTTTCGTTTAAATGGAGAAATTAACTGTCTCACGTTACGCCTAACAATATAAGACGGCTACATATGAAATATGAAAAATCAACTAAACATATACCTACAACAATAAAAAAGAAAAATATTCCGTCAACTCATAAAACACGCCTCATGAGCCGACGCATGCGCAGTACGCCTTTAGCGACAGACCATTGTTTATAATTAAAGCCGTTCTGTTCATTTAATGGAAAACATTTGTTTCATGGTAACTAAATGAAGTTTTCAACAACTATCTGTTTTCTATATATATTGTAACGTTAAATCGATAAGCAAATAAAAAAAAACATGGCGTAACCTCCCGGACCGCATGTTGGAACAAAATAACCGGTTGGAACGAACTGTTTTTGTCTAGATCATTCCGGAATGACGGAGAATTGCCGACATTGTTCTAGAAGATTCCAGGCCCCACTATTTACGATATATATAAGGGGCAGAGACTGAATGAGTTAGTTGAAGTCTGTGTCTTGACTGTGTTGCTCAAGTCATATGATTGTGTGTGATAAAGTTATCAATTTTGTAACCTGTTCAAGTGTTTAAGTTGTAATAATTCGTTGGCATTGTGATAACTGAATATTTCTGTAAATAAATATTTGTTACCCACAAAAGTGTTACAATATAATCGGATTTCGATAATGAGGAAAGAGGCTTCCGTACCCTTCGGCAACAAGAAATTCTGCCTTAGGTAAAAAGGCTAAAGGATGTCTAAAATTGTTTTGTGTGCCTAAAAAAACTTAATATTTTTTTTTAGAGTCGATAAGCATTTTTTGTTAGAAACGTAAATAGAATTACACTGTTACATTTTGTTTATTTTTCATTACCATAAATTATCTATCAAATAGGTGCTTAGAGGCAGAGGCTATCACTTTATCCTTTAAAAATCGATAGTTTCGATAGTTTTACATCACTAGTTCTGTGACGACTTGATATAGGGCAGTGAAAGATCTGAAACGTCACAATGTAGATTACGAAATAAATAAAGAAACAAAGGTTTTAATGAAAATAGGACGCTAATTTCCCGAGGTGTTCTGTGCTGTTTTACTATGGATTAGCTAAAATAGTCGTGTTTGGGAAGAAAGCGATTCTCATGTTGACAATGGAGCGACTTATCTTTAATCCCATTCCTCGGTAGCCTGCTTCTCGTGTTTATCTTATTAATTATGCGCCTGAGGACGAACCGCCAAACCCAAACAAACCAAACAGCAAGCACCAGAATTCCAGAGTGTCTTGAGGAACAGTGTCCCACCAGAATACACATTAGTTCTACACCGCTTTGCCTTTCCTCACAACATTACCTCCGCCATCTGCTGAACATAATCTTAAGCTCTGTTAAAGTCTGTTGTGCAAATAATATTTAAAACCCATCTGCATAATAACGTGTGATATTTAGTTACAACAATTCGCAATACTACACAACGTTTTATCTGATTGTTTGCTTTAAGGTCACTAAGCGGACGATGATTTAATAGTAAGTAGTAAAGTAAATTTATTAATTTCAAATACATATAAGCACAAATATTATTTGGGGTCACCTTTGGTGTAGTGGTTAGCATGGCAACCTACAATACTAAAGGTCGCGGGTTAGCGTCCCGAGGTTGCCCTAGGATGTTTTAATGAGAGTAAAAAATCCTTGTCTATGCCGTCCCTCGGATAGGAGGTAAAATGGAAGTCCAGAGCCTGTACGATGTCAGGTACTCGTTAAAGATCCCTATCCTAATTATACCAGGATAGGCAAAATTTAGGACTCCCACGGTAGCATCGTCTCAGTGGCATAAATTGAAGTTAAAGAAACAACAATTCACAGTATTACACTACGTTATATCTGATTGCTTTAACGTCACATTATGCTCCTGTTGCTAAGTATTAAGTAGTAAAGTAAATATATTAATTTTAAATACAAATAAGTACAAATATTATCTTTATAAATAAAGATGAAATTCTGTTTGTTTGTTCTTTATAGAAATACAGTTTGTCCTAAATTCTCCAAATTTCGCTCAGTCGTTCTTTCATACCAGGTGCGAACACCTGCCCATATCAAAATTATTCACATATTAAAATTGTATAAATTCTGCCAATCTCTCGCTATATACTTTATTCTTATGAAAACCGTAATGATATCACTATACATTGGTTTTTTACGAAATCGACTGTTTGAGTAGAAAAAAGTCTCATTTTATAGATTTAAAAAATGAAATGCTCTGGGTGAAACCGGTATATACAGCTAGTTTACAATATATTTACATAGACTTGGATAAATACTAGCCGTCAGTCAGTGACATCGATATACAATAGAAAATATAAAAGTGAAAAAAATAAAAAGAATCATTATGTATAATCCTATTTAAATAATAACGCTTGAATTACAAATAGTAGACTATAATTAGGTCATTATAGTTTTTTCCATTTAGGTGTTTAATGACTTCTTCTTCAGGAATCTTGCTTTTGTTGAATATCTTGATTCTTATTTCGGACAAGATGAGACAGATTCCAATGAAATGAATAACACTTTCAGGTCCGTGACGATGATTTATGTTAACAAGAAATAAAATGGCTCAATTTGTTTTAACGTCACTTCATGCCACTAAGGCTAATCGAACGATGCTACAGTGGGAGTCCTAAATTTTGCTTATCCAGGTATAATTAGGAAAGGGATCTTTAACAAGTACCTGACATCACACAGGCTCGGGACCTCCATTTTACATCCTATCCGAGGGACGGCATAGGCAAGGAATTTTTTACTCCCATTAAAAAATCCTAAGGCACTTCGGGACGCGAACTCGCGACCTTTAGTATTGTAGAAAATGACTGGAATTTGGTAAGTGAAATTAAAAAACGATTTTCAGTTGCTTTGTTGAGCGATAATTTTTTCTAAAAAAATACTTTTATTATATTTTTAGTTCCGGTAATAAAATTAAAAATGGTAAAATATTGTTGATGAGGACAAAGCCTTTGACTGTGGAGCACTGTAGAACCTAGCACTGGAACGGAGGGTGACAGCGGACTGTCAGTGCCGGAGATTTCTCCACAAGGCCAGCGGCCAGCAATGAAATGTGATGAAGCCGGAATGAAATCATCACCTTCATCATCGCCGCAACACATCATCAAAGGGTTGGTGTTGATCAACTCGCCGTTCAAAGGGCTCCCGGTGTCAACTCATCCGTCGCTCCCTATTGCGTTCCGCTGTCATTAGTATATTTAGCTGTCCATATGTGTTCGTTTCACACAGAGCAAATATAGATATTCGTATTTAGCTGTATACTCTCATTTTATAAACGATATAATTGAAATATATTTATTTAAACGAATGAAAAAACATAGTTAAGCTATCTAGGTACATACTTAACTCTGTACCTGTGATAACCGTTATTTTTACCGCTATGGCATTTTCCACTATCTATCCCGAGGACAGGTCAACTGATACTTCTTTCAAACGTTTAGAAGCCATGCTAAATTTATCGAGTTACCATCTCCTAAAATTGCAGGCCGTTTTGGTGATTCCAATATTTTTATAAATGTTTTTGTAAAAGTGTAGCAGTAGCAACACTTTATATTCGCAAAAAGTGTTTTGCTTTTTTGGTAGGGGAGAGCGGGGTTGGTTGGCATAGGGGGTAGGTGGGCCATTGGCTTATAGTTTCCCTCACACCTGTTGTGAAGGCCCCACCATTGTACCACCATTGTACTCGACCTCGGTAGTCTTGTCTTGAGTTTTCAATCCGATGGAAACAGTGTAGATAAGAGTGTGCTTCATTGATCGATTTTACAACATCGAAGCGGTTTAAAGGCATAGAGAAAACATTTGACTCCGATTCTTTTCACATAACCCCAAACTCCTTTGAAAAACCCAACCTTTCGACTAACCAGTTTGTTGTTGTTCCCCTGTCCTGGCAGTCATCTTTCATATGATCTCTCTTGTGGGGTTAGTTGGCTCTCTTCAGCTTTTTTTTTGGCGCAGTAGCAATTCACAAAAGCAAGGTAAAAGGTGAAACCCCAAATTGTCTTTAGTTCCAGCAAGGAGGATGAGAGCAATATTTCCTATGCAGAAAGTGACGACAGTCTAAACTTCTATCCTCTTCTATTGTCATTCTATTTTTCCTTAAAAGCTGTTAAAAACCGATTCAAAATTATTATTCCATTATAGTGCAGCTTTTAATAACAATAATATGTGTCAGGCAGTACTTGAATGAGATGGCTAAACAACCCCACCTTCTAGGCCAACCTGCCCAGCATAGGGGGTTAATTGGCATACTCTGGATTGACGAATTCTTCAATTTTCTAAGATCTAAGTATTAAATATTATGTTGTGAAAAAAATACTTGAACTACTCTAATACTTGGAGTTTACATCGGTATCAGCCCCATTGGGATTATATTAACAGGAACGACTCAACAATCAAAAAAGTGAAAACTGTTGCCAACCAACCCCGCTCTCCCCAACTAAAGGAAATTATCTATTTTTAAAAAATCATCTATTTTTGGAGTGTCAAGTTTTTGAAAAACTGATTTAGTTTTCTTAAATATTTAAGAGCGAATAAATGCCACAATTCTAATATTACAAGGAAGCGTATAATTTTGCAAGGGGAAGTTGCCTAGAAGTTGTAAAAATAAATAACAATCATTAAATAATAATAAATAAAATAATTTTCGGTACTGTAGGAGATTATCTATAAAAAATTCATCTCTTTTTGGACTCGGTGAGGTCTAAGGTTTTTGAAAAAAATAATTTTAGATTGCGTTAAAAATTTACTGCTTGGGCTAAACAATAATCATCTCAGATTATTTAGTTTAGCTGTTATTTTTTGGGCTCAGATATAACCAAAATAAATACTAATAAAAAAAAAAATTGATCCTCAATTATTTTATACTTACAATTATGTCCTACAGCGCTCGGCTATTTTGAAGGTTAGAGTTCCTATGACCATAAAACTGTTGTAATTAAATAGAAATACTAATTAAATTAAATAACGAATTAAAACTTATAATTCGTGGTTTAGATCATTATAATTTTTAAACTATTTGACATGAGTGTCCGGCCAATTTAATTATACCAGTTTGTTGTTTAACCCCCTTTATACATGAACGTACCTGATATCGCACAGGATCAGACCTCCATTTTACGTCCTACCTGAGGGACGGCATAGCCAAGGAAGATTTTTTTAGGGCCATCGCTGGACGCGAACCCCAGATCTCTAGTATTTCAGGTTGCTATGCTAACCACAACACCACAACTAACCCCCAATACAACAGTTTTATTGTCACAGGAAATGACACCTTGAAAATGGCAAGAATTCCGAAACGTAGGATATACATAAAACAAGTGCGGTGGTAGTTGAGAATCTATTTGTAAATATTTAAATAAATAATAAGTTTTCAAGTATTTACAAAGATGAAGTAGAGTAAAAGTTTGAGGAACTGGGAAAGAGAATAATATCCATATTGTACAAGACCGAAGAGAAGGTTCATCGTATGTTTTGTGTTAAATGGAAGCACAAGTTTCATGAAGCCACATTCCGCAGTGCGGTACACGGCATCGCCTCCAAGGGATCAGGCACAGTACAAGTGCTGAATATATTAACTTAACTTCCTCCAGTTTGTTGTATCATATTGCTTAATTGTAGTCATAAAGTGGGCAATAAAAGTAATAATACTTATGTGGGTTTAAAATAATTGTTATTAAACAAAAACAATAATTCACAATATCAGACTATACAAACTCAAAATAACAAACAATGTTACAAAAGTATCAATCACAGTAACACAAACGTGACCATACGATTAGCTCTTCAGAACAAGACTAACACTCCAGTTCATTGCTCCTTATATTTAGTCTGAATTAGAACAGTCTAGAAGGTTCCCGACAAGCGTAGATTCGCAAACAAGTATTAAGTATTAATGTTGAACAATTTGTAACTGTTTAAAAAAAAAACGCTAGAAATCTTTTCGATCATATGTTTTGTGTTAAACATATTTTTTTTTTTTTTTTTTTTTTTTTTTTAACGTCCGTTTTATGCCACGAGGGCTAATCTGGACGGGTTATCTACGGGTAACCAACCTCTTTTAATCCATGACAAGGCACTGAGTCCGTTCAGCGAGGCCGTCACCGAACAGAATCGAGCGTGCTTGGGCGGGATTCGAACCCGCACCGCCAGCGTGGGAGTCGGAGACGCTATCCCATCGGCCACGCCGTGGCCCTGTGTTAAACATTAAGATATTATTTTATTCTAATTTTGCTCATAAAAAATAAACAAACCTAGATTTAAGTGTACCAATTATGGTATTGTAATATTTATTAAAAGACTACCAACCATACGATTGAGAAATTATTTATGTAAGTTATATTTAATTTATTTTATCTAAATTATTAAACTAGTGATTGGATCATTAAATGTTAATGGATATAAATTAATGTACAATTTTTGAGAATGGGGACACAGCCCCGAAACATTAACAATGTTACAATGTAGAAAATAAATTTTTAAACTATTTAATTAGAAGATAAAAGATTCGACCACGGCCGGGAATCGAACCCAGGTCCTCTGCATCTACGTCGCAGCGCTCTTATAAGACTCACGGTTAGCTCGGTGTTAAGAGCGCTGCGACGTAGATGCAGAGGACCTGGGTTCGATTCCCGGCCGTGGTCGAATCTTTTATCTTCTAATAAAATTGTTTAAAAATTATAAATTAATTATCTAACGATAACTAATTACTACATAATAGAAAATAAATATTTGTTGTGGAAAAAAGGAAGATACATTGCTTATTTATTATCATATACAATATAAAAATCTCCCTACCAAATTTAGAAGAAAAGAAAAACTATATGTCGATTGATACGCCGTTGAAGATATTGTTCCGATGTACCGGAAATATGATTTTCCACAACTACCTTCGCAAGGTATTTCATATCCTATACAATGTACATGTAAATGCCACAATCAGAATTTTACAAGGAGGAATTATAAACCGTTATAAATAATGTTGCCATTGAAAATTGGCTAGTAGCGGGAAAATAAATAACATAAAAAAACAGATGAGAGGAAGTAAAGGGAAAATTACTTATAGAAACGACTGACGCCATAAAAAGGCCGTTTCATGAGAGCGGAAACCGGCTAAGAGGCGGAAGCTATTTACTAATCAAACGTTGCGATTGGGTATTCAGTCCCCGCCACCTTCCGCATCTTTGCAAGTCAAAATAATTTAAAAGGCACTGGACCGCTTTTCTGATTCTTGATTCAAGAAATTCCTTCCATTCTCGTCTGTTCATTCACTTCTAGAAGTATTCACCGTGGATGGAATGTAGTTAGTACTAGCTGACCCGTGCGGAGCATTCCAACTCTAACTTACTTAAATTCCACTTAATTAAAGTACAGATCGTATATTTAGTACCGTATAGTGCGTCGTGGTCATAGGTGAGGGTTGAAGTAAAGAATAGATGCTTATAAATTGTATCGAAGATTATTTATTTTTTGAAACATAAGTTTAAGGTATTTACATAGTATTTACGTGTTTACAGGAACTCAAATGAACACTATGTTTGAAGTTACGATATGGACATCTGTAATTGTTTGTTAGTGTGTTTGTTTTACACAGACATAGATGTCACTGAAAGAGCACACTTTGGAAAATGCCACACACTTAAAAACACATACTGGTTTCGAGGAAAGCGATTGCGCTGATTCTATTGACTGAAATCGCATGTTTTTGCTTGTAACTAGCAAACGACGGTGACAACGGAAAAGTGCATATATTCATAATGTTCTTCGCGACAGACTGAAAAAAATGTGACCTTCGAAAAAACCCGCCGACCATTTTCGCTAAGAATTGCAGTTTTTCGCAAACGAAGGGGTTAATCGAAAAAATGTATATGACCGAAAATGATCTCCTTGATAACCTGAAAAGATTGGCTCCATTTAGAAACCTCTACGACCAATTTAATTTTCCCTCAAAAACAATGGCTTCTAAGTCGCAATCGAAGGCGAAATGACTGATTTCTATTTCTCCGGTATAGCGGATTAGGAAAGCTTTAAAATGATCCCTCATTCATGAAATTTGACGAAGTATACAACGAGGCTTGTTGGGTTTAGTAAGTCATTGGAAGTTGGATTGGTTATATTTTCCTGTCCAAATATTCCAAATCTTAGCCGTACAAATCGGTCACACCAACAGATTATGTGATAGGCTGTTTCGTTTTCTTTGCCATAGTATCTGCATATTGGTGTTTCTGCCAACTTTAGTTTATAGATGTGTTTGTTTAGTTTACAGTGTCCCGTGTAGATCGCTGTAATTTTTTTAAGTGCCTTCCTGTCAAGATTTAGTAGCATATTACTTCTTTTGACTGAATAGCCATCTAAGAAGAGTTTGGAGTGATAATGATTTTTATCCTTCCAATATTGTTTTTTGATAGCTACATGTATTTCCCCGATCCTTCTTTTTGCGTAGCTTATGCTTATTCCCATTACTGGTCCGGGGGGGGGGATGGGGGGTATGGGTTTATTAACTGAGCCTTGCCTTGCTAGGCAATCTGCCTTTTTGTTTCCATGGATACCGGTATGTCCTGGTACCCATTCCACTCTTACATTATTATTTTCTGATAATTTATTGAGCGTATTATTGCACGTTTAAACAACCTTTGATTTAGTTATATGGTTACTGATTGCACCATTAGCTGCTTGACTGCTTGAGAGTAGTTACTTGTATACAAGTAAGGCGTACCGACAAAAAGAAGGACTTGAGAAATAATATATATTATTGGTATAATTATTGTTAAAGATCCCATATTATAACAGGATATGAAAATTTAGGACTCTCATGGAAGCAGTGATGTAAAACAATCGATAGTCTCCACTATCGATAGTTTCGATCGTATAACTCTTGATAGCATAGATAGTATTTGATGACGAACCGAGGCCTCGGTTGGGCCGCGCGAGGGGGCGGTGGGGTAGAATGGTTGGATTTTTCATTTTGTTCGATATTATCTATTATGCAAGTTTCTATGATTATACACTAGTACAAATATGTGATATTTACATATTTTATTGTAGCTGACGTTTTGACTTCAATTTAGGTCATCAACAGGACTATATGAGAAAAAAACCAATCAGAGAAATTATATAAACAGATATAAATTTATGTGAAACATTGAACAAAATTAAATAAATTAGTTAAAATAAACAAAAACACTTTTTTCTATAATTTAAAAATTATAGCTATTTTAGTAAGGCCATGATAAAAGTAATAAATGAAAATGTGATAAAACTTAAACTAGCATATCTGGGTTAATGCGGAGTAATATTGAGCTCCAAGTGAACATATTTCTCCACATGATCCCAGATATGCTGTTTTAAGTTTTATCATATTGCTACTTATTTTGACCCCCCCCCAAACAATTCCTGTTCATTACATCTACGGTCAACTATCTTCCACCATCGAAATAAATAAATATATTATTTATTTCTAACTAAAAGGCTCATGTTCAGGGAACCCATTATTTATTTTATATAATTCTTTAGTTCAGAATTTTTAAATTAATTCTAAATTCAATAATTAATAAGTTGTAAATTCAGAAATTATTATATTGTCGTTAATTTATTAATCAAATTTAACATTGAATATCATACCAATCGAGTATTTAAGTATTTAATTAGCATTAGTTTATTGTTATGTACGTGGGCGTCTGTGATTGGTCGAAGACGCTCTGAGACAAACAAAAGACGCTTCAAGTCAGTCAGCTGTTGATTCTCGCCAGCCGAGTACGCATTACTCCTCCGCTAAAAACATTCTTTAAAAACATTTATTACATTCTCGTTCACCCAGGGTGTTCAGTTGTGTATTGTGCACATTTGCAGACATTATTTCAGAAGACTGAGCGAAGAGGAAGATTAAGTTCCCATGGATGGATGGACATTTAAAGTAAAATAACTCCAATATTACTTTTTATATAATGTCTGAACTTTAAATTTTGTTTAATCTTCAACTTTAAATAACATTCTATTAACATTGGACTTAACCTTTTTACATTAAATCAAATTGCTAAATTCAGTTATTAATCTATCTATGTATTATAGTTATTAGTCGTTTGTTGTCATTTGTTTATTACTTTACTCTTTAGTTCATCAATGGCCATTCGATTAAAGCATATTTTTGTCTATAATAGTTTATAAGTCGTGTTTCATTTTCATTCAATCATTTTAGTTTCATTCTTGTTTAATAAATTATTTTTATTTAATAAATTATAGTTTAAGATTTAAATATCAGAGAATTTTCTTTATTTCCTTTCATTCATATTATTTTGTTCTCCTTTTTTATTATGCTATTATTTTCTAAATTACACAGGTAAACTTTATGTTAAATATCTTTCATCTTATTCTTTTATTATATAAAACTTTTAATACATTAACCAACAAAACTAACAAGGGGAGGCTACGGACGTGGGGTTACCGATTACAATGAAACTTTTTTTCGAGTTTCTATATCCAAAAATATTAGATACGTGTCCGAGGGTTCTTGCCAATGGGCCTTCTGAGCCGAGAAAAAAAATTTCTTAGGTACGAAAATAGCCAAAAATTGCATTAACAAAGTTGCCGCAGCTCAAAGCTCCTTCAACCAATTTCAATGAAATTTTCAGGGATGTCAGAGTATTGAAAAATATTAGACACGTATATAGGGGATTGGCGAAATTAGCCTCTGGAAGCCCAGAATGAATCATTCAATTTTTTGTTATATTCACGCTCTCGGTAACGTTAAAAATCAATTCCATTACTTTGTAAATTGAATAAACTACGTTTTTTCAGCTTCTTACTTCAAAAACTAAATATTTATATATAAAAACAAATTATTTTGAGACGAAGTTTTTTTTTTTCTTTTTTTATCTTCTAAATTTATATTTAAATATTATAAATATGTTTCATAACAAAATTTCCTCGCTTGGATTGAAGAGATAGTCACCAAAAAAATTATACTCGTAAAATAGTAGTACCTATATTTAAATGTAATGTGATAAATTTTTGAAAAATTGAAATTAAAATCTTTTTTGTCCAAAAACATATTTTTGTCAGGAAAATGTTTCAGACTTTTCCTGGACTACATAATTATCCTAAAATACTAACTAGGAAATTAAAAATATGCGTTTACACCCCACACTCGTTTGGGTGATATTTATCAAAAAAACAGCTAAAACATAAGTTTTTTCGGCAATCAGAGCATTTAATAAAAGGTACACCTTTGCAGTTGCAGTTTCCTTCCTTTCTCATTCCATCAGAAAAACATATTTGATTGACATTTTGAAATATTGCTCTCATTGGAATTAACTTGGATGCAAACCAAGCATATTTTACCATGTCAACAAATAATAGAGATGATAATTGGTGGTGAATTAAGGAATGAATTTTCAGAGCATCTTCCCTTGAACTAATTTCCTGACGACCATCACTCAATATTTCAGGGCGATTTCGTATTTTTTTAATGAAGTTTTTTACTTGTCGAAAAAAATAAACATCACATGGTTGACAATATGCTGTTTTTTGGATTTAGAAGTTCATACAGTGTTTATAACTGCAATCCCTTAATTCAATAAAAACAGTTGTCGTCTTCCAAAGATTTATTATTTTTAATTTTTAACATACGTTTTCAATCATAAAATAATTCCTTAATTCTTTTGGCAAGGGAAAACAATAATGGAAATACTTTCAGATTCAAAATTCAAACTTTCGAATTCAATTTTTCGCAAAATTATCTTAAATATTTTTTTAAGTAACTATGAAATTGTGCTTTTTACATAAAAACTGGAACATATTTCAAATAGTAATTTTTTTTTTTTGTTGAAAAATTTTCTTCAGTCTAAGCAAAAAATGGTTTTTCATGAAAAATATTTCCTGTTAAATATTTAATAATATTTAAATACAAATATTTAGTTTTTGACGTAAAAAGCTGAAAAACATAATTTATTCAATTTACAAAGTAATGGAATTGATTTTTAACGTTACCGAGAGCGTGAATATAACACAAAATTAAATGATTTATTCTGGGCTTCCAGAGGCTAATTTCGCCAATCCCCTATACATGTGTCTAATATTTTTCAATACTCTGACATCCCTCAAAATTTCATTGAAATTGGTTGAAGGAGCTTTGAGCTGCGGCAACTTTGTTGATGCAATTTTTGGCTATTTTCGTACATAAGAAATTTTTTTTCTCGGCTCAGAAGGCCCATTGGCAAGAACCCTCGGACACGTATCTAATATTTTTGGATATAGAAACTCGAAAAAAAGTTTCATTGTAATCGGTGACCCCACGTCCGTAGCCTCCCCTTGTAAGAGCATTGAGCACCGGCCATACTTTCATCATCAGGGAAGCGAAAGGTTTTTAATATTAAAACCTAACTTGCCTGAACAGCTCATGTATTCCATCCATCCAGTTTAAGTATATAAATATATTTATTAATCCTTGGATTGAATGTTTTATTAAACTTGTGTTCTACAGCTGGAAATACATTTCTAACTAAATGTTTGGCATGTATGGATAAATATTGGGCAAATAAATCCAGTATAAGTAAATATACGGAAAAAGCGAAGGCTAGAGAGAAAGTTTTATTTTTTTTTCCCCCTCTATAAGAAGATGGCAGTACGACCACTTACCTGGATTACATTGGGAGGACAGGTGCGAGCTGGGAGCGTATGAGTGAGGGAGGGAGCAATGCAGGGCACGTTGGGAGGGAACAGTAGGGAGGAGAATACCAATATCTCTACACCATCCCTACACTACCTTTAATATCAATCAAACATTAAAGTAATCATATCTCATGGAATGGAATATGAATTATAATTTTTTGAAACTGAGTGAACTCGGTAAATATAATTGAAGTGATAGCAGCGAGACGATTCAAATGGTCTTGTAAAATTGCGAAACTTAGTAGTGAACGAATTCCAAAAAGATTAATAAGCGCGGTGCCTAATTGGATACGTCCGAGGGGTAGGCCGCACCACTGTCCAACCTGGGAAAAAACCTCATAAATGAAAGTAGCCCAAACCTAATTTTTTCTTGGTTTTCGAATACTTAGATACTTGTAGAACAATGGAAAGAATATATTTTTTTAACTAGTTCGAAATTAAAATGTGTGTGTACCATTAAATTTGAACTTTTTAATGATTGAAAAAATCGAACTTTTCTACCTACATAAAAAAAAAAAATTCTACTCTGTATAAGAATAACAATATAATATTCCACAATACATCAGGGGTGTGTCATCTATATGTGCACTGTTATGGACTAAACATGTTTAAATAATATCAATAGTTAGAGAAGAAATTAATTTTCGAAATCGTTGCTGAAAAAAGTATGATTTTTTGGTTTATAAAAAGCTACGGTCGCAATGGTGTAATATGTAACTGCAGGTAGTAGAGGAACTGTTAAATTTTCAGCGCCAACTTTGGGATTTATAAGGATTTAAATCTTCAGCTACGGTTCGAGTGGCGAAGGCGGGTGACCTTGGGGGAGGAACTATTAGTTAAGAAAAATCTTCCTATAGGTCTCTAAGGTAGGGGTACTGGCTTAGAATTTAAATGAAAATAGCGTGTGATTTATTCCATTAAAATACTAAAATAAAATAAAATAATTTCAATTTTAATTCTAAAACACTAAAAAAAAAGTTTTATTTTAGTTTTAAATAATCAAATAAACTACAACTACAAGTAGGTTGTTTGAAGTTGCACAGTTTGCTTATAGTGTATGGTGATCCTTTGCGCTAGAGCTGTCACCACTGAAAATTGAGGCGGTACATTTATTTCAGTTTGATGCTGTTATTGTTGCGAGTTTTTTAAAAATCCTTCATTAACCTCGCAAATTACAGGGATAAATGAAGAATTAATTATGAGATTAAAAACAGTATTAGATGTGATTTGTTCTCTGTACCCTATTGATACTGCAGCATTTACAAGGAACATCATTCCAGGAAGATATCTCGAGTCGCAACAAATGAAGATGTTTTCCACCAATTATTTGTAACAAGCGACCCATATATTACGGATTTAAGACCAGTATACAAGTATAGAAAGAAAAAAAGAGCTAACCGAAGAAGCATACAATTTATTTAAAAAAGATTAAGTAATTATATCCTATTTGTAGTATTGTACATAAATATGTTAACTAAAAAAAAATCTATTCAAATTTTTATTTTCCACATCAAATTTTTCTATTCAATCAAAGATTCGGCACCTCAAAAAATCAATACAGGGGTGGTCCCAAGCCGCTAGCAAAGTAATTATAAGAGATATTAGGTTTTTTACCATTTTCAGCTTTTTTAGACCACTGTGGGCCGTAGAGATGTAAAACTATCGATAGTTAGAGTCTCCCTTATCGATAGTTTCGACGGTATCGGACATCAAAAAAAATCGATACTATCGATAGTATCTGGTAGTAAACGGGGCGGGGGGGGGAGATTGTTGAATTTTTTATTTGGGACGGCAGAAGCTATAATGCTTTGCATGACGCATTATATCTACTGAGCCACAGCAAAGCGTGGCCGGGACTGCTCGAAACTATCATAATAATAAAAATAAATAAAATTTAGAAAATAATAATAAGTTATTACTGTTATATACACTAGCCCTGATATATGTTCGAGTATATTCATGAGATGAGATGAAGAGGATCTGTTTGGTGCGAACAAAAACACGGGGGGGAAGCTCATTCATCAGCAGATAGCGGGGACCAACAGGTCATATCTCCCCCCCTCAATCATGTCCCGGGGGGGGGGCAGATGTCCCCGGGGGGGTGCATAAAGGGGGCTTTGTTGTGTTCATTGTCTCCACAATGTGTTTGCCGCCCCCATTAACAAAAACAATTTCCTCAATTATACCATCCTTTCACTATGTCAACTGTGAATATTCGTCGGTGGGTTTATTTAGGAGTCCCGTGGATTATTCAATTTACTAAAAAAATAGCTTTTAAACTCTTAAATATTTTGTAAGGTAGGAAAATGTCTACTTTCTACATGCTCTTTTTTTTTATCTTTGCATAAATAAAGAGTTAATATTTTAATGAACTCTCTTCATTGGGCGCCTCCCTCTCTTCTACCGAGCCGGCAGCTTCCCCCTCCAACATTCGGAAGCTCCGATTCTACTAAATCTCCTTAACATCAGTTAAAATATTATATTAAATCAATACCAAGATAATGATCACAGAATTGATTTTAAATGCTCGCGGACAAAGCCGCGACGGGGAATGCTAGTATACACAATAATTGGAGTTTTTACGTCTTATGTTATGAATTATAATTTTTCATTTATAAAAACTACTTATACTCTTAATAGTGTTACAAAAATGATATTTTCTTTATATTCTATAAATGTAGTATTTTAATTAATCCAATCTTAAATTGTGGCCGACCACTAATTTTAAATAAATAATTTATCTTTGAAGAGAAAAGATTTGGCTCCGCCGGGAGTCGAACCCGGGTCTCCTGCGTTATATGCGAGGATGCTAACCACTACACCACAGAGCTCGGCTCAAGGAAGAGCAAATCCTTCCTCTTCACTGATACCTACTCCCCCTATCTCACAAGTTTTGCGAGTAGTTGCGGGAGGTAGACAAATTTTGTCCAATTTATGATATTTATTGACATAAGTCAATTTTTACTTTCAATTACCTATATATGAAATATACAGTAAGTGGAAGTATTGCGATCGTGAAAAATTTCGACTTCCGGTTTTCAACGGAAATACACGTTCTGGGCCCCCCCGAGTCCAAATAACCAAGTCCCGCGAAATGGTCTGTGTGTGTGTGTGTTTGAACAGACTAGCTCAAAAACTATAAACCGTGCGAACCTGAAATTGGGTATTTAGTGTTAGGTATGTGCCCGCGATATGACAGCAAAAATTTCATCAAAATTGCTCAAAGGGAGGGGGTACTTTATTTAATAACTTTTTACGTTTTTTTCGATTTTCTCAAAAACGGCTCTAACGATTTTGATTAAACTGAGTATTTGATTTATTTATATGCCCGAGATATGACTGTAAAAATTTCATCAAAATTGATGAACCGGAGGGGGGACTTTACTTAATAAATTTTGTATCATTTTCACGTTTTGTTTTTATTTACTCAAAAACGGCTTTCACGATTTTGATCAAACTGGGTATTTGATGTATGTATATGCCAAAGATGTCATAGCCAACATTTCATCAAAATTGATCAACCGGATGGGGGACTTTACTTAATAAATTTTTTATCATTTTCACGTGATTTTTTTTTTATTTTCTCAAAAACGGCTTTAACGATTTTGATCAAACTGGGTATTTTATCTATGTATATGCCAAATATGTGATAGCCAACATTTCATCAAAATCGGTCAAACGGAGGGGACCACAACAACGCATTAATTTCTAATCTAAGTAAGTTGGTAAGTGAATGTTGTGTGTTGCGCGCACGCACCAGATTTTTTAAATTATTTTAATTAATCCAATCTTAAATTGTGGCCGACCACCAATTTTAAATTATTTTTAAATAATTTATTTTTTGAAGAGAAAAGATTTGGCTCCGCCGGGAGTCGAACCTGGGTCTCCTGCGTTACATGCGAGGATGCTAACCACTACACCACAGAGCTCGGCTCAAGGAAGAGCAAATCCTTCCTCTTCACTGATACCTACTCCCCTTATCTCACAAGTTTTGCCAAATCTTTTCTCTTCAAAAAATAAATTGTTTAAAAATATAAATGTAGTATTTATAGAATATAAAGAAAATATTTACAATGTTAAGAGAATTCAGATAACAATAAACTTCTATATCTTAATGCTTCTTGTACATAAAAAAATAAAATAAAAATATCCCTATGCATTTTAGGGCAGTAAATAAGTTATATAACGTCCTCAGTTTTTGCACTATAAAATTATGATAAAAAAAAAGACATGCTAGCAGTTTTAGCTTATAGTAAACTCCCTGACCTCTGGATTGATTCGATATAGGACAAGTTATCTTGGGGCTGGAAGAGGCAGACAATATGTGGAAAAAATGAAGGTGGGCCGAGATGGCTTCGAAATTGGGTTCCAACTTATTTCGCTTTAGCTTTGGCAAAACGATATCCTTCGCTCCCTCCCCCCGCCACCCCTCTCCCATCCCCTCTCTGGTGGTCAGCCCACCTCATCTTTGTGGTCACTGTCCATGGGAGGTGAGTGCTTAATAGATATTTTATAACATAAAAATAAAACATTATAAAGAAATAATAATAATAATAGTTTAAAAATGAATAATCGAATAGGGTAATTTATAAAGGGCGCAGGTCTAAATTTTCACATTTTTTTTTTTTTGGTAGGATGAAAAATAAAATAGAACGCTAGAATAGAAATTAAAATATTATAAAGATCATTTCCTTTATATAATTATAAAATAAATATTTTATATTAATCTAATCTTAATTTGTGGGTGACCACCATTTTAAATTTTTTTTAAATAATTAATCTTTTCTCTTCAAAAAATTAATTATTTAAAAATAATTTAAAATGGTGGTCACCCACAAATTATGATTAGATTAATATAAAATAATGTAAAAATTGACTTACGTCAATAAATATCATAAATTGGACAAAATTTGTCCACCTCCCGCTACTACTCGAAAAAATTTGTGAGATAGGGGGAGTAGGAATCAGTGAAGAGGAAGGATTTGCTCTGCCTTGAGCCGAGCTCTGTGGTGCAGTGGTTAGCAACCGCGCATGTAACGCTAGAGACCCGGGTTCGACTCCCGGCGGAGCCAAATCTTTTCTCTTCAAAAAATTAATTATTTAAATATAAAATAAATAGTTTCCAATAATATGATAATAACTTTTTGAGAACATTTAAAACTTTTTTTTGTTTTCCAGAACAATAGGTATATAGAGGGATGAGCAAAGACTGAGAGTTTTTGAATTTAATAGTCCGGGAGCTGAAGGCCAAAAAGGTGCCTGATTTGAAGAAAGTTTTTGATCATATAGGCTGAAAGTACTCATCTCATAGACAACAAATATTAGGGACCGACCGAAGTTTCGGTTTCGGTTTCGGCCAGTTTCGGCCAAAAAAACCTGGTTTCGGCCGCAGTTTCGGTTTCGGCCAAAATTTGGCCGAATCTTCGGCCATGCCGAAACTAGCTCCTGTGTCTGATATCTCCAAGAAGGAAGTAAGTATGACCACACGATTTCAGATTGTAAGCTCGATCTCGTTCATGGCATTTAACACCCTTGAATTTAAAAGTGGGAAGTATATGTTATTTTAGTTAGTTACACTTGTATTGTATTTCGGTAGCACATAGATTTTTCTCATTCATTTAGTGTCTTTACTTGATCGAAAACTTTAAGTTGGGTGTGGAGACAAAAAATTTGAGAGTGACAAACAGAAATGTCCTCGTAAATCACATCAAGTCTTAACATGTAATGAAAGCATGATTTTCTTACAGAATTCTTTACGTTAAGTGTATTTATTCTTTACTTAAATAGTATTTATTCTTTACCTTGAGCGTTAAGAACCTTTTTATGTTTTCAATCATCTCCTCGTTAATAATGAAATTTATTCTAAGAAAAAAAGATTAACATAAATAAGAATATATATTTTAAATACTTATCTTAAATTAGTTGACATGTCGACAAATTCAATTCAAAATTGAAAAAAATATTTTAGTCAGTAACCTTGTCATTAAAAGTTGCATCAAATGGTGGTAGTAGGTTTTGGTCTTTGTTCTTGTATGGAATGGGAATCAGACGTAAAACCAATTTTTCAACCTTGGCAGCCCCCTTTCCCCCCAGCGGTTCACCAATAACATCCCAAAAACTTGTCTCAATTTTTACCAAGAAGAAGCACGTTTTCGACCAAAAACTATTTTATAAATTTTCAAACTAAACTAAATCCACTAACATTTGAGACCATAACTGACTCAATAGACTAAATACCTTCTGACATACAGCTTTACGTATTCAATAGGCCGTCATTTTGTATTCTATCGGCTTTATTATAGAAAGATTTACTATATTATTTATTATTTATACATGATAAAATGAATTAATATCAGCCTGTTATTTCAAGATTATTTCAACTTTTAGGGCTCTACTAGTTAAGGGAGTTTGGTCTAACATCCCACGGGGACCAGCCGTACTAGGAAGGAGGGGGCCGGGGATTCGATCCCGGTTTTACCACTCTTGTATACCAGCTGACTTATTGAATGAATAATTGAGTTAAATTGCTGTTATTTTATAAGCTTTCATTGATATTATTGCTAAACTAGACATATTACACACTTATATTTATCATATATAGACACGTAAATAAGTTTCGGTTTCGGTTTCGGTTTCGGCTAAAATTTTGGTTTCGGTCGGATACTAACAAATATGTACGTCTGCACCTCAGATCGGTTGCCATCAAATTTTATAGGCAAACAAAATCGACATTTTAGAAAATTATTACTTTTTGCTATTAATTCGAAAACGATTTATCGCAGAAGAAACTGTGTTCTTTCTAAAATAAAAAGGCATTAAATTTCGCGTCTACCGAGGTCCACACAGTTGAAATCGGTTAAGTTTTTTCGCCAAAACCGATTGTCAATTTAGCCACTTTTGGGGGAAAATTAAATATGCTTATGTTCCAAAGCCTGCAATTTAAAGGGGGTTACTCCAAATAAAAAATGTTATAATAGTTGTAGAATATCGAATTCTGTGTAAAACGATCACATTAATTTTAAAATTAGCCCACTCCTTTGGAGACAAAGTAATTAAAACGGGAACGAATTTAGAGCCTCGTGGTCTAAAATCCGTGAATTTTTTTTTTTTTTTTTTTATTCTCCCATATAAATCGGCAAATACAGATCACAAAGTATTGCTTTCTTTTTAGTATAAAAGGCTATACAATTGCAAATAGAATGATATATTTGAAGATTACATTGGTTTAGTGGTTTAGCAGGGTCCGGTACATCAAATATCTGTAATTTTGGCCCTCAGCTCCCGGAATATAAGGTATTGCTTAGAATACTTGGGCCGAAGAAGGAACAACTAACCGGACAATTTAGACGTTAACACAACGCCGAACTGAATGAACTTTACCCAGTAAATATAATTGATGTGATAACAGTTCGGCGAATAAAATGGACATGTAAAATTGCAAAACTCGGTTGTGAACGAATCCCTAAAAGAATATTAAGCACGGGGCCGACTGGGAAACGCCCCATGGGTAGGCTGAGACGGAGATGGGAGGATTGCGCTAAGGCTGATCTGTTGAAGTTGGTTCTGAACGGTGGTGGGTAGATGGAGCTACTATTCTTAAAAGGCGAGAAAGGGGCGGAACGAAAAAAAAAGCCCTTGGTGGGTCTTGGGTTCAGTACTGCATAAGGAAGCACTGTTTCTTGGTGAGCGGTCGCGCAAAGAGGTGATTTGACCGTGGCCACGCTCAACGGGAAGGTTTTCCCTCCTTAATTTTTCAAATAAGGGTACCCACGTTGGAGAGGCTGGGTTTGCCCCAGGAGGGTATTTTATTGCGAAATAATTTCATATTTTGGTATTAGGGTTAATAAATTACTGTTATTTACTCCAAATAAACAATATTAAACGTACTTTATTAGGAGCTTTTTTTTCCTATAGGCTAATTAAGCCCAATTAGATTTTTTTATAATGAAAACCTACATCATGGGCGTCATCTGTGGTGTAGTGGTTAGCATAGCAACCTACAATACTTAAGCGGTGGCCCTAGGATCTATTAAATGGAGTAAAAAATTCTTCGTTATAACGTTCCTCGGTCAGGACGTAAAATGGAGGTCCCGCGCCTGTGCGATGTCAGGTGCTATCAAAAGATCCCTATCCGAATTATTATAGGCAATTTTGAAGACTCTCACTTTAACATCTTCCTAGCAGTCTCAGTAGCGTGAGGGCGCCTTAAACAAACAAACCTACATTATATTATAGAATACTTCATTATGGTCTGCTATGTATTGTGGATGCTGCCATGATAGGAAAAGTAAGTTGAATTAATAATTTAATATAAAAAATTGTAGAGTACTGTATATGGTCAACCCGGTGGTCAGTTTCACCTGAAGGCGGGTAGGTCTTGGAAATACCCCTTGTAAGTATTGGGGCAATAAATCTTCTGCTTTGGACCGACAATGCTGCCTACAAACACCCAGAGAAATACCTAAGAAGGTTGTTAGAGAAATTTGTGGTCATAAACCCTGGTTTTGCCCCAGCAAAGAGGCCGCTGGGAAACACGTTGAATATGGAAAGGAAGGGAAATTTTAGGCAGCCAGCCAATCAGCAGAAGTCTGGAACCAACCAATCAGGAGAAGTCTGCAGCCATCCAATAAGAGGAAATATGAAGAGAGTGGAGGAAAGAAGACTTATACGGAGGAGAGAGAAGTTTAGAGGGGTCGAGAGGGAGAGTTGGTGGAGAGTCGAATGGAGAGTTCGGTGGTGGAAAGAGGTCGGGGAGAGGGCCGAGAGGGCGAGAGTGAAGTACGAGGAGTGCGGAGGTCCAGGGAGAGTGCGAGCGGCAGAGTCCAGATTTCCGAGACAGGCTTAGATGGGATGCTATGCTGAGTCTGAGAAAGCGTCAGAGATGGCAGGAACTGATCCAGCAGACAGGCCAGAGATAACAACTGAGAGTTCCCACCAGATAAGGTTAATGCATATACAGTACTAGTTGTAATATTGTGTGGTTAGTATTTATTTAAATAATGTTAAATTGCCAGTCAGCATCCATTAAATAATTTGTGCTAGTAAAATATGTTTATATGATATATTAAAGGGGGTATAAATAATTTACATTATGGGTCAATAACATTAAAGATATAGTTCAATTTAGATTTGTTTATTTATTATCATTTACCCTATGCCACAGGTTTATTAGAATAAAATAAAATTGGTAAACACGTCACCTCTGGAAAAGTATCCAATATACAATTGATACAAATTCATTAGATTAATTCCATATATTAACATGATATAAGCCGTTCCTGGTAACACCCACCCGCCTTAGAAAAGCGGGAGACCCGGAAGCGTAGCAGGTCAAACATGAGAAATTTTATCAAAACCGTTACTGCCGTTATTGATAAATCGTTTGCTCAATTTCACGAAATCTTTCCTGTTGCATTATGGGCATATTTCACCTCGATAACCCAATTTCAGGTTCGTACGATAAATAGTTTCTGAGCTGAGACCGTGCATTTGTGTTGAAAACCGAAAGTCGAAATTTGTGACGATCGCAATACTTTCCCGTAGTACATATGGTAAGAAAAAAAAATTGTATGTACTTTTAATTATTATGAGTTGATTCATTAAACGAATTGATTTTTCAATTTATTAAATCGATCTCAAGTTGCATTGATAAACTTCTTAGAAAAGTCTGCAACGACAACGTGAAGATGTTGTTCTTACACACATACTCAGACATATACGACCAACACACACAGAGGGTGAAGCTAAGACAGAGGTCTAATACACAATCCTTGTTTTATTGCAGGCCATGCCACCGTAATGGGGGGGGGGGGGAGCCTTTACTGTACCCTCGTGGTTCTACTTGTTCCTGCTCCTATCTCCCTTCTTGTATATTCTCTCAGCTGTTTCTTCATGTTTAAATTATTCATAAAGTTCAAAGTCTCTACACTTCTTTGAATTTTATTTAAATAAAAAAAAATCTTTTACGAGTTGCGGGATGTAGATTGCAGAGAATCATTTCATAGTCTTTATATATATACATAAAAGAGGCTTTGTCCTGACTGACAGAATCAACGCAGAGCAAAAACTACTAATGATAGAAACTTGAAGTTCGGAGTGCAGATTTTAAACGCGATTTAGGTATCCACTAAGTAAGGAATTTTGAAAAATGTAACCCCTAAGGGGTTTAAATGGCGAAATTGTTGTTTAGCTCCAACAGACACCTATTTTTGCACTTCGAGAAAAAATATCTAATTTAGACTCATTTTAAAGATCTTGATAAGACGAGTTTAACTCGAAAGCCCCACCGGGACGTCGAAAAAACATGTTTTAAAGCCAAAAAATGAAGCGTCACGACGAGTAAACAATCTTTTGTTTCGGCGATTTTAGTGAACTCTCTCCATTGCGCGTCTCCCTCTCTTTTACCGAGCCGGCAGCTTCCCCTTCCAACATTCCAACTACCGGAAGCTCCAATTCTACTAAATCTCCTTAATAGAGGTGAGAGATAGTCAACTGTTCTTCAATTACGATTGTTTAAATCATGGTCAGGATTTTCAGTTTACAATGATTTTATTGTGGTAAGCCAACGTTTCAATCCAACTTGTGGATCTTCATCAGGGCTACTGAGTCCAGGTGGATACTCCCTATTAATACAGGTGAGTATTCCACCTGGACTCAGTAGCCCTGATGAAAATCCACAAGTTGGATCGAAACGTTGGCTTACCACAATAAAATCATTGTAAACTGAAAATCCTGACCATCATTTAATCTATCGTAAATCTCCTTAACATCAGTTAGCATATTATATTAAATCAATACCAAGATAATGATCACAGAATTGATTTTAAAGGCTCGCGGGCAAAGCCGCAACGGGGAATGCTAGTATACACAATAATTGGAGTTTTTACGTCTTATGTTATGAATTATAATTTTTTATATATAAAAATTACTTATACTCTTAATAGTGTTATAAAAATGATATTTTCTTTATATTCTATAAATGTATTATTTATAGAATATAAAGAAAATATTTACAATGTTAAGAGAATTCAGATAACAATAAACTTCTATATCTTAATGCTTCTTGTACATAACAATAAATTTATAACTTTTATCTATTGATCGATATTTTTCCAGAATATTTCCTCCTGATTTAATTAAAAATTGTGCATATTCCAATAAAATGCACCATTCATTTTTGTTACAAATGGTACAATGGTAACTTACTCCATCTACCCCCGGTTCGTAAATTAGTTCTAACAGTTCTACTTTTACTTTAAATATTATTTTTATTAAATCTAAACTATTAACATCGTTTATATACGATACGACCAGTCCCGGCCACGCGTTTCTGTGGCTCAGTAGTTAATTATAATGCACTAAATCAACTATATCCTATTCTTTTTAATACTGTCAAATAGAAATTCACTTAAAGATTTTTTTCAGCAAATCTTAAACCAACACTATTTGAAATGTAACTTTATGCCATATTTAAATTTGCTTGGTAAAGAATTCAGAAAGATTAAAGTTTTTATTTTTTAAATCCCACATTTGAGTATATGCAGTTAATGATCCAATCATTTAACACTTATTGGATTATTTCAGCAAAGGCGAGGTTACACACGTAAAAGGAACTAATAAAGAATGTAATTGGATCAGGGTTTAGTACAATCACAAAAGAAAGTTAGCAAAAATGTACCAAATTAATCTTGTCCTGATAAATATTAATTATATTCAGAATATAACACATGATGATATATCGTATCAGTAAGTTCTACCTGAATCAGGTTATCAAAAGCGAGCATGAGGAACCTCAAACCATGCTTCAAGTTCTATATGCTACTTATCTATGCATAAAAATTTAATTTTAAGAATGAGATAGATAACGTTGTTTTATAACTTTTTATAACAATAGTGTACATTTTTACTTTCACTTACCTATATATGAAATATATAGTAAGTGGAAGTATTGCGATCGTGAAAATTTTCGACTTCCGGTTTTCAACGGAAATACACGTTTTGGGGTCCTCTGAGTCGAAATAACCAAGTCCCGCGAAATGGTCTGTGTGTGTGTGTGTGTGTGTGTGTGTATGTGAACAGACTAGCTCAAAAACTATAAACCCTGCGAACCTGAAATTTGGTATTTAGAGTATGTATATGCCCGCGATGTGACAGCAAAAATTTCATCAAATTTACTCAAAGGGAGGGGGTACTTTATTTTATAACTTTTTAAGTTTTTTTCGATTTCCTCAAAAACGGCTCAAACGATTTTGATTAAACTGAGTATTTAATCTATTTATATGCCCGAGATATGACTGTAAAAATTTCATCAAAATTGATCAACCGGAGGGGGGACTTTACTTAATAAATTTTGTATCATTTTCACGTGTTTTTTTTATTTACTCAAAAAAGGCTTTAACGATTTTGATCAAACTTTGTATTTGATGTATATATATGCCCGAGATATGACTAAAAATTTCATCAAAATTGATCTACAGGAGGGGGGACTTTATTTCATAACTTTTTTCCAATTGTTACCTTTTTGATCGATTATCTCAAAAACGGCTTTAACGATTTGTTTAATGAAAATTAGTTGTTATTTAATATCAGGTAAGCTTTATCATTATTAAAATGTTCTGAGAGGGCTTAATCGGGGAAGGGGCCTTTTTTGTTTTCCTATAAAGTACCTTTGTTTTATATTGAGAAATGAACTGTCTGTCATCACGCCTAAAAATAAGAAATGGCTAAATATGATATATGAAGAAAATCAAGTAAACATATACAGGAGAAAAGAAGAAAAATAATCCGTCAACTCATAAAGCACCTTGAGCTCATGCATGCGTCGTATGCCTTTAATGACAAACCAATGCGTTATTATAAAACATGTTCTGTTCATTTGAGAAGTAGCAATTAACAAAACGCATTAATTTCTAATCTAAATAAGTTGGTAAGTGAAAGTTGTGTGTTGCGCGCATGCACCAGATTTTTATTATTAGAATTCACAATTTCTATTTATTGTAGTGCTAATAGGTGCACAATGATTTTGGTTGACCTGTCTTTTGCTAAAACAAATAGATTCGATGTTTTCAACAAAAGTGAAAAGGCGACATATAATAGCCCATGGGAAAAACACGGATATTCCTAGTCCAAGCCAGAAAAAATAGTTTTGGCTACTGGATTCTTACCCTCCCTAAATAACGACATAAAATGAAATGTTATGTCAATAAATCAACTTACAGCGCCATCTGTTAGAAATTTATAGAACTTACTAATAATCACACTCAATGTAGTGTGATAAAAACTAACCTATCTTTTAAGTTGAACAAAACTACGCACGATGAACCAAAGTTCGTTAAGATCGGTTGAGTAGTTTCTGATTTTACCCGCGACAAACATCGGGACAGGAGATTTTTATATTGATTGTACTGGGTAATAAAGCTTTATAAAGCATATGATAGTCAGATTGCTTAGCTGCGGCTAAGCAATCACTTTTAAACTGCTCTTAATAGTGTTATAATATCAACGATATTATTGTTATTCATGAAAATTTCAATAAAACATTGGAAAGTGGCATGGCATTGCCAGTAGTAGCACAGCCAGCAAGCCTTGGCTTCAAAGGCAGGCAGCCCGATCCGAAGCCTCTAATTTACAATCTAATTTCCCTTCCCTAGCTCTCTCCTTTGTCCTACTGAATATTAATTATTTATTTACAACCGAGGAGCTCTGCCTTATTGGTTATTGTCCAATCAACACGGAGCAGCCGTAGCCAGCTTCTAAATTCACAGAAGTAAAATTCAAAATTAAACAGGACAAAGTATATAATGGGTTATTTTGTTATAAAAACATAGAGAATAAAGGCTGAACGAACCCGAAGGTTCGATGCCGACACCAGCAATGGCTCCCTACACAGCTCCACTTGTCCAATCCCAACTCCACAAGACCATCCATCACCGGATCCTCCCACGTTCGCCTAGGCCTACCCCTCGGACGTTTTCCAGTCGACAAAGCGTTCATCAATCTTTTAGGAATTCGTTCGCTACTAAGACTCGCAATTTTGCATGCCTACTTTAACCGTCGCGCGGCTACAACTTTTATTACCAGGTACATTTCACACAATTCACCATCTTGTAGCCGTCTAAAGTCTCCTGTTGAATCATCCTTCTTCAGCCCGCAGTATTTTATACTTTATTTTCAAACACCTTAAGGCGTTACTCATCCCTTAGTGTAAGCGGCCATGTTTCACACGCGTAGAGAACCGTCGGAAGATTTGCACTTTTGTCAATTCTAATTTTACAAATTTCGGGACAGAAGGCTTGAGCTAAGTAACTTTGCAACCAATAAACAACAAAAATTTCCCACCTTTAACCTAGCCTTCATTTCCTCATCAATTTCGTTTTTTTGTAGTTATTGTTGATTCATAAAATAAAAATATACAAACATAGTACAGGCAGAAAACAGAGACCCTTTTTTTTTTTTTTTACCTCTTTTGTCATAGTAGCTTTTTATTTGTTTGTATGTTTAACGTCCATTTATGCTACTTAGGCTAATCGGACGATGTTGCAGTGGGAGTCCTAAATTTTGCCTATACAGGTATAATTAGGATAGGGATCATTAAAGAGTACCTGACATCGTAGAGGCTCGGGACCTCCATTTTACGTCCTATCCGAGGGACGGCAGGGCCAAGGATTTTTTACTATAGTATAGTAATAATAGCATAGTAACTTATTGATATCGAGTCGTGAGAAAAAAAAAAAACATATGATTATTTCTGTTACTCTTGTGAATAATTTCTCACTTGATTCCTATGTTTTCGAAGGTCCTGAGCACGAATCTGATGTTTCTTATGAAATCCATAACCATTTTATAATTAGTATAATGTATGAAATATATAGTAAGGGAAAGTATTGCGATCGTGAAAAATTTTGACTTCGAGTTTTCAACGGAAAAACACGTTTTGGGGCCCCCTGAGTCCAAATAACCAACTCCCGCGAAATGGTCTGTGTGTGTGTACAGACTATGCTCATAGCCCGCGAGTGTGACAGCAAAAACGTCATCACAATTAGTCAAACAGAGGAGGCAAATTATTTCATAAATGCCGTCTCATTTTTAAGTTTATATTCTATTTACCCATTCCGAAGTGTTAAGAAAGTTGTGAGTTTCGCGCGCCTCTCAGACTTTCGTTCCTGCCCGCTAGCGGCACTGTGTGCCGCATTGGTATTTTTTTCTTTGTTTTTTGACATTTACGTCTTCTTAAAGCTACTATTTAAATATTTTTACATAAAATGTTGTCAAAAGAATAAGAAGAAGTATTAATGAGATAGATAAAGTTTAAAAAAACATTTTTGTTTTTAAAAAATAAATAATTTCGAACGTAAAGTAATCACCAAAATAGTAACAAAAACAGGAAACATGATAGTACAGAAGAAGACGAATCGCGTACATTTTGAACATCGGACAGTTGTATTATTCTTTCTATGTTTTCCACATTCATGGCAAGGACCTTACCTAGGTCCATAATAAGTCTGTAGTGAGATTTCTGTCCGAATTTCGTATTGGTTAAATGAGGCGTTTTACTATATCTGTCGGTTTGTTTGATGATCTGAATAGCCCACGTGGTTGAACTCCGCAATATATCCAAATCGTAGATGTAAAAAGTTTGCAGAATCCAAACAGTTCGTACACGCAAGCGGCACGGGATGCCGCAAAAATGGACTTATTTACTTTAAACAATTGCCTGTAAATCACAGAAACTCGGCTTCACCTTTCTCCTATTCTACGCACATCCGATGGGGAATACTGTGGTTATCTAGTTGAATTAAGAAATTAACGCGAAAATTAAAAATTACCAAAATTGCGGCATGGAGTGCCGCTTTGCGTATAACAAAGGGTTAAAAATGGTCGATTAAAATTCCCTATAAATTATTCCCCGTAATTTCCGCACGCTAGACACCCTGGAATCCTAAGTGAACCTTCCTCATGACACAGGTTTTCCCCGAGTAAATAAAAAAAACAAATAATACCTTCAACAGCACAGAGATTGAAGCGAGGATAAACACGTACACTGCAACAACTCGACCGAGTTCGGGAAAGAAAAACTTTTGTAACACCACTTCCAGATTAATCACTGGCGTGGGAGGTTGTTTCCATCTTTGAAAAGAATAAAACCATCTCCTTGTTATCTTTCCTCGAGGGTTTTCCTTCCGAGTTTCCTCACTGGAACAGGTATAGAACAGGTTCTGTTGTAATAAGTTAAGGCAAATTAAAGTTTATTTTTGTACCGGAGAGTCAATATCTCGTACATTCAAGGGAATTAACTACGTTCACGCCAACCTTGAACCACCGTGTACCACCAGTGGCTCACACTTGACTGCCTCATCGAGTGGCGTGTAGCACCTCTCACAACTAGAAAATTCCTAAATTGAAATAGATAGACATGGATATTACATATTAACATAATAGTTCGATTCAAATAAATAAATACTCAGCTGACAATATTATTTTTTATGGCAGCTAATAATTGAAGGGGTCGGGGACAAATAGTGCCAAGCAACATTTTTAACAAAAATGAGCTGTAGCTGCAGTATGCTGTATATTACTGCTGTATAATACCATAATGTCTATGATGGAAATGCCACCTAAATATGTCTATAGTGGCTCTAGATAGTCATATTTAGGTGGCATTTCCATCATAGACACATATTCCTACGTAGTATACAGCAGACTGCAGCTACAGTTTATTTTTGTAAAAATGTTGCTTGGTACTATTTTGCCCCGACCCCTTCAATCAAATTCCCTACATAAACTATACCTATAGGGCCAAGCAACATTACAATAGTTGGCGAGTTGAAGACGGTCTTTACCATTTAAGTAATCAATCGCTTCACTTTTTTAGATATCGTATAACTTATGTATCTAAATTTCTCTACGACTTTAGACATTTTCCTGTTTTAACTCAACAGACTTAGAATCTTTAACGTTGCACGTACTGAACTGAACGAACGAAAAAATAAACTAATATGGGTGATTCTCAATTAGTTATTAGGGTCAAGTTTTAGTCCATTACAACTTTTACATAAATGGTTAAGCCTAACCTGATTTTTTTTTTCCATTGCTATACGGTGAAGGTATATTTCTTCATAATAAAATATTAAAAATGAAAATATTAATGAATAATATGATTTATTATTACTTACTGTACATTTACAATTACTTAAGCTACTAAACTGTCATTACTACGCAGAGTCCCACTCCCGATTTTGTAGTAAAAATGTATGTTTTTTCTCTTGAAACCTACGTTTAATGATAGTGAAATTTATTTCCACTCATAAAGAATAACCGAAGCATTCTGAATTGTATTTTTTTTTTAATTTTTGTTAACAGTAAGTATGTTTAAGTAGTTTCAAAACTTTGTCCCTTCACTTTGACGTCATTACCGATCACTAAACAAAACGGCAGAGATAATGCATTGAAAAAGGAGGAACTGTGGGGAAATTTCTTGTAAGTGTAGTTGTCACCACAGACCAATTTCAGTTGGGCCTCCGCGCATGTGCCACGTAAAAAAAGTCACGTACTTTTATTGTTGACAATACCACCGCATGTATTAAAATGCTTTCTTTTCAAATTATTTCATTCTTTATATCATATTAATTTGACTATCGTTTGTCTAAGCCTGTTGGCAAAAAAAGATTATCTCAATTAGTTACAAAGGGGTTTTGGCCGAATAAAATACGTGGAAACGTCATTAGCAAATAAAATACATTTCTCACTCCCACGCCCGAATTACCAGCTCGGTAATGACATAATTTTGTAATGAAAATTGCCCATAATCTGAGAATCACCCATATGCGACATGATCACGAATGACATGTCCTATAGCGTCTGAAATGGAGTTGGATGATAGACCTCCAAGCCTGTAGAAAGAAATGTGCTATTGATGTACACATAAAGGTCAAGTACTACAGCTCTGGGTTATGTAGAAAATATTATTTCCAGCCCGAATTTCTTCCACTCTTCTTCAGGGATATTTTATTACGATATATATCTGAGAAGAGAATGGAGTAGAGATGCTCAAACTAAATAAACAGAGCTCGTAGAGAGCATAAAGTCGAGGATTAAAGGGCTTATACCTCTACCACGTGATGTTATTCTACTCGCTACTCGCTATTCGCTATTCGCTGCTATACACGAAGGATTTCTCTTGCATTATCCGCGACCACAAAGGGAAGTCAACACGAGGAGGATCAATTCCATTTTCCCGCTACTCCTCCGATGTCATTTCCACAACTACTGTACATTTTAGAGAAAACGAGGGTCTTTTATACATTAAAGGAGCCAATTACTTTTGATCACTAAACGGTTACTACAAACAGTTACTTTTTATCACCAACCGATTAAATTAAAAGTGATCGCTTTAATTAACATATTATTAGATAAACAAGAATATAGGTTAACGAAATATTTATTGTAAATTAATACGAAGACAATGTTTAGCATAGAAACCTACATACTAAAGGTCGCCTTAATGGAATGAAAAAATCCTTGTCTATGCCGTCCCTCGGATAGGAAGTAAAATGGATGTACCGAGTCTTGAACGATATCAGGTACTCGTTTAAGATTCCTATCTTAAATAATAACTAAATAGGCAAAATAGGCCCTGTAGCATCGTCCGATTAGCCTTAGTGGCAGACAAGGACGTAAAAGGTGCCTGATTTGAAGAAATTTTTTGATCACATTGGCTGAAAGTACTCATTTCATAGACAACAAATGTGAACTTCTGCCACCTCAGATCGGTTGCCATCAAATTTTATAGGTAAAAAAAATGGACATTTTCGAACTTTTTTCAAATTTTTTGCTAATAACTCGAAAACGATTTATTGCAAAAGAAAATGTTTTCTCTTCCAAATAAAAGGACATAAAATTTTGCTTCTAATGAGTTATTCAAAGTTAAAATCGGTTAAACCGTTTCGCCAAAACCGATTGTCAATTTAGCCACTTTAGCGGAAAAATGAATTATGCTCATGTTCCAGAGCCTGCAATTTCAAGATGGTTACCCCAAATAAAAAATGTTACCTAAAATAGATCTCATTAATTTTAAAATTAGCCCACTCCTGTGGAGAAAAACGTGAATGTATTTAGGGCCTTGTGGTCTAAAATCCGTGAAATTTTTTGGGATTGATTTTCAGTTTCTCGCATATAATTCGGCAAATACAGACCACAAAGTATAGCTTTCTTCTTACTATAAGAGGCTAAACTATTGCAAATAGATAGATATATCTGAAGTTTAAATCGGTAAAGTGGTTTAGCCGGTACGGTGGTTCCGTACATCAAAAATCTGTAATGTTCACGATTTTTGTGGAAACCGTGTTCCAACGCCTATAACTCAAAAAAACCTAGTTTAAATGGAAAATGTTTTAGATAGAAGTTGCAGAACATCAAATACAAACGTAAACGTGAAAGAATTCGGAGTAGTTACTTCCTGCGAAGACTTCGGTTTTTGAAGTATTAGGGGATTTGATAAAATATTCATAAAAATAACTTTATGGAACTTTAACATAACTTTACTTAGACAGGTAGGTACTTGGCAAAATATATCTTTTATTTTTATCACACGGAAGGTGGTTGTTTAATTAGTTCAAAATGGTTAATACTTCAAAAACCGAAGTCTTCGCAGGAAGTAACCACTCCGAATACTTTCACGTTTTCATTTGTATTTCCACGCAGGGTTTAGCTAATCTTGTATGTAAAGAGCCTGTTTCATGCTAAATTCGATGCTCTGCATCTTTTATCTAAAAAAATTTTCATTTAAACTAGGTTTTTTTGAGTTAGATGCATTGGAACACGGTTTCCACATTATAGATTTTGGTGTACCGAACCCGGCTAAACCACTTTACCGATTTAAACTTCAAATATATCATTCTATTTGCAATATTTTAGCCTCTTATAGTAAGAAGAAAGCTATACTTTGTGGTCTGTATTTGTTGAATTATATGCGAGACACTAAAAAGAAATCCCAAAAATTTCACGGATTTTAGACCACAAGGCGCTAAATTCGTTCACGTTTGTCTCCACAGGAGTGGGCTAATTTTAAAATTAATGAGATCTTTTTACACAGCATCCTATATTCTACTACTATTGTAGGTAACATTTTTTATTTGGAATAACCATCTTGACATTGCAGACTCTGGAACATGAGCGTAATTCATTTTTCCGCTAAAGTGGCTAAATATACAATCGGTTTTGGCGAAACGGTTTAACCGATTTTAACTTTGAATAACTCATTAGAAGCAAAATTTTATGTTCCTTTATTTGGAATCGAACACAATTTCTTCTGCGATAAATCGTTTTCGAGTTATTAGCGAAAAATTTATTGAAACCGATCTGAGGTGGCAGACGTTCACATTTGTTGTCTATGAGATAAGTACTTTGAGCCTATATGATCAAAAATTTTCTTCAAATCAGGCACCTTTTTGGCCCTCAGCTCCCGGACTATCTAGAGTTATGTTTGCTGGTCCCAGCTCGTCAAAGGACCGGTAAGACTGGTGATGGACAGACACTCGCGGAATGGAATGAAAAACTAGTTGATGCCGGTCCCAGGTCGGCAAAGGGTAAAATATAAAAGTGATATGAAGATTAAAAATCACCTTTGTTCATTAAAAACATGTAGTACCTATGAGATACTATCATCAGTCTAGGAAGCCTGCCAATTGATACGTGCCAGATGAAGAATTAAAAAAAATTGTTTTTTTAATATTTTCTAAAGCTAAACTCGTACCATTTTTCCTCTTTTGACGATAAATAAACCCCTTCAAAGACGGACAAAAAAACTAAGAAACTAGAACAGCCGAGAACCTAATTTGATGCTAATGACAGCCTTTGATAAGTTTGCAGACGAAGTAATATTACTTAGAGTACCAGTCCCCAATAAGGCAACTAGCTATATAAATCTCGTTTACTTTGGTCCCCAACTTTTTGAGAGCTCTCTCGATAGACGGAAAAATGTTCGATTTTTTTTATTATATGTTTTTTTTTTCTTTTTTTATGATTAGATTATTCATAATCATGGCGCTGATTTTTTGAAAACTTTATTTATTTACCATGGAAACAAATAATTTGCATAAAATATGTACTGCGCATGGGTGGGCGCAAGTCACACAATTTTCCACATTCATTTACTTATTTTTGTTTGTATTTGCTCTTTAAAGTACACTGATTTTATTTATTATAAAATAAAAGTTTTTACTTGTGATAATTCCGCAATGCAAGCATAATACTCGTCTGATTTTATAATTATCTATGTAGTTGTTGAAAACTTCATATAGTTACCATGAAAAAAATAATTTCCATTAAATGAACAGAACATCATTAATTATAAAGCATTGGTACATTACAGGCAAACTCTGCATGCGTTGGCTTGGCGTATTTTATGAGTTGACGAAATATTTTTCTTTTCTTTTCTTCTCCAGTATACGTTTATTCGATTTTTTCATACTTCACATTTAGCCATTTCCCATTTATAGGCATAAAGAGATACAGTAAATTTCTCAATATAAACAAAAACGCAGGTACTTTACAGGAAAACAAAGAAGTCCCCTTCCCCGTTTAAGTCCCCTCAGAACATTTTAATGATGAAAAAACACCTGATATTAAACAATATTTGATTATCATTAAACATAACGAGTTTGATTAAAATCGTTAAATCTATATTTGAGAAAATCGTAAAAATGGTAAATGGGTTATAAAATGAAGTGCCCCCTCCATTTGATCAATTTCGATGAAGTTTTTCCTGTCACTTCGCGGGGATATAAATACAACATTCACCCAATTTCTGGTTCATACGGTTTATACTTTTTGAACTAGTCTGTTCAACACACAGACCATATCGCTGGACTTGGTTATTTGGACTGAGGGGACCCCAAAACGTCTACTCGGTACCGTTGAAAACCGGAAGTTGAAATTTTTCACGATCGCAAAACCTTCCCTTAATATATATTTCATATATAGGTAAGTGAAAGTAAAAGGGAAAGAAAAAATAATTCAAACGAATACATGTTTTATAGCTCTACTAGCTAGTGTGCCCGGCTTCGCTCCGGTAGTTGTGTGGCAGTTTCAATAACAGAAAAACTTTAAAATTAAAGGAAATATAGAACAAAATTAGCACTTTCTTGAAAATTTTAGCATTGTATTAATATTAAGATTCGAGATCTGCAGTGTCCGCCCAAATAAGGAACCCTATATACTTTATAGGGTGTTGAAAATGGTGAATGAACAATTAATTTTGATGCAACTTTCTCGAGTCATGCATCGTTTTTGATGGTTTCTGTGATTATGAATCCTATAAGCCCATTCCAAGCAGTCAGCAGATAATAAGTTATTAGATTATTAGTTAAAAAAACTATATTTGGAGTACAACTTAAGCGCCGACTACTGTGATGGTCCCATTAGATCCAGAAGTTTAGAAAATACCGAAGATTCATAGAAACTTTTTTTGTAAGACCTTTCTTCCAGTTCAACTTCCCTTAATATATTCCCCCCACCCTAATTTGGCCGAACTCTGCACTTCTCCAGTCTTACTACTGTTACTAAGTGAAAACCAAAATATCATGACGGCACAATTTTTTCATCATATTTCTTTTCATCCTGAACTATGAGCGGTGATAAAAGCTTATTGAAAAAATTGTATTATTGGAGTCAATTCATCATTTTGTCAAATGGAATGGTCATCATACAAAGTAATAAAACCATTTTTCATAACTACATACAATAAGAACACTTCAAACTTGTTATTTTCGGTTTATAATCAGTCTATTCAGCTCTTCTTTTTTGTTTTATGTCTGTTTTTATTCGCTGACTCATATTGCATAATTTACTTAAGTATATGTTAGATATTTATTAAATTTAATGTGTTAATCACAATCTTCTTATGAGAAAATTAATTTTGTAAAGTATCCAGTCGGTTTTCTCATTGATTGCAGATATGTAAAATCATTAATTTATTTTAAAAGAAAAGGTGAAACTGATTATTTTCGATTGATTTTTTAGTAATTTAAAAAGAACAGCTGACAAAATATATAACCTTTACAAATATAACGGAATGAATGAACAATAAACATTGAGTGAAACACCCTTGCGCTTCCTGGTGGTCTGCAGCTCGAACTAAATTTTTCATTCATAAACTCGTATGTCATTCTCAGGTAGGCTAATTACATGTTGCGAGAGGCTTAAAATTCCAGTCCTTTTCTCTTCAATTTCATACCCTTAAGAGAAAAACGGAAACCTTCTCCGTTAGAGGACATGCACTTACACGCTGACATAAATCTCTTCATCGTATGTGGAGTCGTTTCTGAGCCTTTTCGGCACGCACATTGTACACTTTGCTTTATAATACATATTGATTTCAAAATAAAAATCATTAATACGGGGGTCACCTGTGGTGTAGTGGTTAGCATGGCAACCTACAATACTAAAGGTCGCGAGTTCGCGTCCCGAGGTGGTCCTAGGATTTCTTAATGGGAGTAAAAAATCCTTTTCTATGCCGTCCCTTGGATAGGACGTAAAATGGAGCTCCCGAGCCTGTGCGATGTCAGGTACTCCTTAAAGATCTCTATTCTTATTATACCTGAATAGGCAAAATTTAAGACTCCCACTGTAGCATCGTCCGATTAGCATTAGTGGCATAAAGTGACGTTAAAAAAACAAATCAATATTACTATCGACAGTATCGATAGTTTTATGTCCTATAATATCAAAACTTTACTCATATTTAGTAGGTATTGTATATATATATATATATATATATAAATAAACGCAAAAAAATCCAATTCATCACACTTGACACATTCATACGTACATACTAAAAAAAAATTATGCCGGCAAATAAAGTAATTAAATTTTCTTTAAGAAGGGAGAGAGAAGAGTGGCTTGGAGAGGAGACTATAAATTGAATTTTTTTTTCTATAGTTAACATTTATAAATTTTAATCTTGCTTGAGATAAGGCGGTGGTGAGGGGGGTGTTGAGGTCAAGCTTTTTGCTTGATTAAGGTTCCCCCCGGCCCACAATATAAATCTCAATTACTGTTCGTTTTTTTTTTCCTTCTTTTCTTTATTTTTATTTTAAAATGAAAATCATTAAGCGTTTTCTTTCCTCAATTATTCATTTTTTTAATCTTTGGCTCTTCTTATTAAAGCATTTGGTCGGTGATTGTCTCCTAAAGCAGAAAGCGCAGCGCTCAACATTACTCAGACCTAATTTAGTTCCCTTTTCTTGGTTATTTATTTTCTTTCTTTTTTTCTTTTTTACCACAACTAGCTGTTTTTGATGAAAAAATTTTGTCAATCAGGTAAAAAAAAAATAAAAAATAATAATAAAAATTAAAACTTCCGGTTATACTCCACTTTTATTAACAAAACATAATTACATTAATCGAATTTGACAATTGTGTAACGTTAAAAAAAAAAAAAAATCTGGTACGTGCGTGCAACACACAACTTTCACTAACCAGCTTACTTAGATTAGAAATTAATGCGTTTTGTTAATTGCCACTTCTCAAATGAACAGAACGGCCTTAATTATGAACAATGGTCAGTCATTATAGCACGTACTCCGCATGCGTGGGCTCAACGAGTTTTAGGAGTTGACTCAATATTTTTCTTTTTTTCTCCTCTAAATGTTTACTTTATTTTTATTGTATCTCATATTTAGCCATTTCTTATTTTTAGGCGTAACGAGAGAGAATTAATTTCTCCATAATAAACAAAAACAAAGGTACTTAATAAACAAGCAAAACAAAAAAGACCCCTACCCCATTTAAGCCCCCTCAGAACATTCTAATAATGATAAAGCTTATCTGATATTAAAGAACACCTAATTTTCATTCAACATGACGAATTTCATAGAAATCGTTATAGCCGTTTTTTAGATCATCGAAAAAAAGTTAAAAATTGGAAAAAAAATATAAAATAAAGTGCCCCCTCCGTTTGACCAATTTTGATGAAATGTTGGCTATCGCATCTGTGGCATATACATACATAAAATACCCAGTTTGATCGAAATCGGTAAAACCGTTTTTGTGTACCCGTTGACGACAAGTTGCCTACTGACACTTAATCCTATACATTTAGAACACAAAAGGTAAACACCAGTGTACGGTGTAGTATACAATATCACGGTACAATAACAAACATTTGAAATGATTTTCATTAATTTAAAATACAATTTAATTTACATTGTACCTACACACCCCGAAACATTAACTGCAACGTACGCAGACGATGCAACAATTTTAACAAAACACGATGACCCTAGACTGGCATCATTAAACTTACAAAACCACCTAATACATTTAAAAAAATATTTCTCACTTTGGAAAATGAAATTAAACCATGACAAATCACAACACATAACATTCACACTCCGACGAGATACATGCCCTCCTGTTTATATCGGGGACCACCAAATTCCTCAAACAGACAACGTTCGGTACCTTGGACTAATATTTGACAGAAGGATGACTTGGGGCCCTCATGTCAAGATAAAAAGACAGACTTTAAACAAACGACTTAAAATACTGTACTCACTATTCTCCAAATCATCAAAATTGAAAATCAGACAGAAGCTCAATACATACACATACTTACTGAAACCCATTTGGACATACGCCTCACAAATTTATGGATCAGCAAAAAAGTCGCACTTACAAAAACTACAAACCTTCCAAACCAAAATTTTACGACTAGTAACGAACGCACCTATGTACGTTAGTAACAAAACACTACATACAGACTTACAACTAACAACTATTGACGAACAAATAAGGACTCTCTATTCTGGCTTCCATATCAAATAGCACGGACATAACAATAGACTTATTAATGACATGGCCACAACTGACATGCCTTTTATGAGGCGACTAAAAAGGAGTTGGATGAGAGACCTCCTCTCCTAAAACAAGACCCGGATGATGTGCTGCTGGGCTCTATCCTCCCCCATGCCTTAAAATGCCAAAATACAGCAATTTTCATGAAATTTGCTGATTGTCGCTTATTATTTGTGACAGGTGCAAATATAAGTATTTAGTGAAAAAAATTTAATTCTATTATTCGATTCAATTATTTTGTTTCGAATTAACGATAAAAAAAAAGATAATGAATTAAAACAATTACAATAAAGATAAAGTATTTTTTTTTTTACAATACCTAAAACATCTTCGTTACAAATTTTTTAATAACCAATGAGCGGCCGTTACATGCATGAAATATAAATGACAACATTTAATTAAATTTATTTTTACAATTATTATTAATTCATACCATGTAAGTGCATATCACAGTTTTATTTTAGCTGTCGCTTAATGTTATTGAAACATCTCTATATTTAAAGATTGATATATCTATTTAAAAAATCGCATTAGATTAGAGCTACGTTACTCAAATCCATTGCTCACCGTTGTGGAACTGAAGTGGAAGGATGCTGAGGCAATCCGCCTAGAAGCAATCCACTTAGCTACACCACGGTTATACAAGCAGCGATGAGCTCATCAGGGATGAGGTAAGTAGAACACCCGGCCAACAATATTTATGGCTCAATATTTTCTAAAAATATTGCCCCCGCCGTCCGTCATCTCTCGGATTAAAGTCCCGAACGATTTCCTGTTATCGGGCCTCAACTGATCTCGAGAAGGTATTTGATGAGATGTCTTTCGCGTTTTACGTACATTAGGGTTCCGATCAACCGAGTCGATGGGGACCAAGGTTATTTCGGTTAATCGAAATAATCGGTTAATCCGGACCATACCAATACCAACTGAAAGCATAGGTTATTTTAAAGTAAAAACTACATATATGCTTAAAAACCTAATAAATATTTAATAATGCATGATAACAATAATTTTTTATTTTTACTTTAATTATTGATCCGCACCTGTCAGCAAGGTGCTGACAACCAGCGAATGAGATGGTGGTAATAGGTTATAATGACATGTGAGGCATGAGGAGGGAAAGCACCCAGCAGCACCCCCTTCCTGGCTTCAGTCAATTACCTCGGTTGTCTAAGAGAGCAGATCTCTCATCCAGCGCCTTTTTAGTCTTCTCGTACCCATACTTCTGTCAGCCATATTACTGATTAGACTATTTGGGTGTCCGTTTAAATTATTAAAAAATCTTTTGTATAGCGTCGTTAAGTGCTGGTCGACTGTTGGTACATGGAGGTCTGTATGTAAAGTTTTGTTAGTCACGTACCAAGGTGCTTTTGTAATGAGTCATAACAATTTTGATTGAAACGTTTGAAGTTTTTGTAAGTGAGTCTTTTTAGCAATCTGTGAGGAATATGTCCATATGGGTTTGAGTAAGTAAGAGAACATATTTAGTTTTGCTTCAGTTTCAGTTTTGATGATTTAGAAAGTAGTGGGTAGAGAAGCTTAAGTCTTTTGTTAAGACTTCTTTTATTCATTTTAACATGTGGGCCCCATGTCATCCTTCTGTCGAAAGTGAGTCCCAGTTAGTATACTGTGTCCGTCTGTGGAATTTGGTTATTGTCAATATAAACTGGGGGGCAGGTATGTTTTATAAGCGTGAATGTAATGTGTTTTGATTTGTTATGATTGAGTCTAATTTTCCATAGTTGAAACCAATCGTGTAACAATAATAATAACAGAAATTATGAAACATTTTTTTTTTTAAAGAAATATTTTATTGTAGTTTGTCTAAATGATTCTTATTATTTAGAGTAGCGTAGGATAGGATTTTTTCGAAAATAGTTCCCTCGCTAGGCATAGTTGATAGGGAGTCCATTTTTGAGCTTTTCGAAAAATGTCTATCCAAAGATAAAATTTAGTTCCCATTTCGTTCTACAAATTATTATCAAACCTTAATCCCTTCTATGACACTGTAGGCAGTCCTCTTCCAATTGATATAACATTTTGGGTTGTTTGATAATCTTTGTTTTTTCCATTTTCTATTAAGCGCAATAGACTGTGCGGACTGATAAAAATATTATTGAGAATAAACAAGGTTTAGCGTACCATATTCAAGGGGTTCTCTCATCTCGATTATTCCGAGAAGAGAGTTTGAGAAGTTATCAACATTTAGGGGCAGAGGGCTGAGGCAGTTATAGGCCAGGAGCTAGTTGGCTATTTATTGCATAGTAAAATATTAATAAAGTGGTTTAATTAAGGCTTTAAGAGCACCGAGGAGTGGGGGAAATGGGGGGGTTAATGCTCTCCAGGAGAATTTAAAATTCATATCAGTCCCCCCCCCCCCATTTCCCCCTCCTAATAATACCGTTATTCCGCTCTTTTAAGTCAACAGCTGTTACATACTTCAGTTTATGTATTTTTTATTAGTTAGGGATTTTTATATTAACATGTTTAGTACCTGGGTCATTCCATGTCTAATCAACACACTGACTTATGTTGTCAGACTTGACAGCAATTTATCATAGACTTATGAAAAAATATCAAATTTCAGTTATGTGGCACTATTATTTTTGAAGTTATTAATTTTTAAAGATTTAAATTTTTATGACAAAATTTCAGGTTTTAGCGCATTTAGATGCCTAATGGCTGGCAGCGAGTGGTAATATAAACCTAGGAGCGGTCTCATTTTAAAGCTGTTGAATGGGGCTTTAATATGATATGCCACAAGATAGGGATTACAATTAAAAAATATTATAAATTTGTCAAAAAGTGGCCATTTTAAAAATTTCAAAAAATTATCAAAAATATTTTGCAATGAGTTAGTCCAAATATCGTACCAAATATCCAAATTATCGTTTCAGAAAATCCGGCCACTTTTCGTCAGTTTTGCAGCCGACTTTTTGAAAAATTTAAATTTTAAATTTTTTGATGGACGAGAACCGGTGCGTTCAACGTGGTATGGCCGTTGGCTTTAAATTTTTTGAAATTGTAACCCCTATCTTGTGGCATACCAAATCAAAGCCCCATCAAACAGCTTTAAAATGAGACCACTCCTAGGTATATATCACCTATGGTTGCCAGCCTATAGGCATCTAAATGTGCCAAAACCTGAAATTTTTTCATAAAAATTTAAATCTTTAAAAATTAATAACTTCAAAAATAATTTTGCTACACAACTAAACTTTGGCATTTTTTCATAAGTCTATGATATATTGCAGCTTACCAAAAATCATGAAACCTGAGTCAACAACTCTGAAAATCCGCCAAAATTGTGTTGATTTGACATGGAATGACCCATCTATGGATTTTAGATTCTTTTATAGTAGGACCAAAGATTTACTTTTTTTTTCAATTATTTCTCTGCCATGACACCATAAAAGTTTTAAATAATTTATTTTTTGAAGAGAAAAGATTTGGCTCCGCCGGGAGTCGAACCCGGGTCTCCTGCGTTACATGCGAGGACGCATAATTGCTCTGCCTTGAGCCGAGCTCTGTGGTGTAGCGGTTAGCATCCTCGCATGTAACGCAGGAGACCCGGGTTCGACTCCCGGCGGAGCCAAATCGTTTCTCTTCAAAAAATAAATTATTTAAAAATAATTTAAAATTGGTGGTTAGCCACAATTGAAGATTGGATTAATTAAAATAATTTAAAAAATTGACTTAAGTCAATAAAATATCATAAATTGGACAAAAATTGTCCACCTCCCGCTACTACTCGCAAAACTGTGAGATAGAGGGAGTAGGTATCAGTGAAGAGGAAGGATTTGCTCTGCCTTGAGCCGAGCTCTGTGGTGTAGCGGTTAGCATCCTCGCATGTAACGCAGGAGACCCGGGTTCGACTCCCGGCGGAGCCAAATCTTTTCTCTTCAAAAAATAAATTATTTAAAAATAATTTAAAATTGGTGGTTAGCCACAATTGAAGATTGGATTAATTAACATAAAAGTTTTAATTTAATTTTTATCATAATAATACAAATACTAATCCAGGGAGACGAAATTGGAATTATTTCGTTTTAAAGCAAGGGTATCACAAGTTAAAAGCTGCGAAATGGGAAATAAAACACAATTTTAATCCTGGTTTACATTAGGCAACATAAAGAACTTAAAATATCTAGGGCTAAAATTTGAAAGATCGGGTCTTTTTTACTTTAGGTAAACCAGTTACTTTTTCACTTTATTAGTGATTTATCATACTTTTATTTAATTATTTATTATTTAATCATTATTATTTATTTATTTTAACATACGTACATATTAAAAGAAAAAAGTGAAACAACATTATTTATTATAATATTTAATAATATATATAAATAAATATTATATAATATTGAAAATGTAAGTATTACCTACCAGAAATTGTAATATAGAACCAGATTTCATTTTGGGGGCCAATAAGTATTCCTGTAGTGACTGAGTTTAAAAGACGACTTAATCTAAACAAATTCATTTTGAGATTAATACAATATCAAATTATTTTAAATAATTTATTTTTGAAGAGATAAGATTTGGCTCCGCCGGGAATCAAACCTGGGTCTTCCGCGTGACATGCACGGTATGCTAACCATTGCACCACGGAGCTCGCTTCCAAATGGTGCCAAATCCTTCCTCTTCACTGACAGCTCTCCCAACGATCTCGCAAGTTTTGTGAGTAATAACGGGAGGTGGACAATTTTTGTCCAATTTTGGGCATCTCTTGACGTTCGTCAATTTTTAAATTATTTTATATTAATTTAATCATTATTGTGGGTAACCACCTTGTTTTTAAACTATTTTAAATAATTTATTTTTGAAGAGAAAAGATTTGGCTCCGCCGGGACTCGAACCCGCGTCTTCCACGTGGTATGCTAACCATAATTTAAAAACAAGGTGGTTACCCACAATAATGATTAAATTAATATAAAATAATTTAAAAATTTATGAACGTCAAGAGATGCCCAAAATTGGACAAAAATTGTCAACCTCCTGTATATACTCGCAAAATTTTCGAGATCGTGGGAGAGGTGTCAGTGAAGAGGAAGGATTTGGCACCATTTGGAAGCGAGCTCTGTGGTGCAATGGTTAGCATATGGCGCATGTCACGCGGAAGACCCAGGTTTGAATCCCGGCAGATCCCAATCTTTTCTCTTCAAAAATAAATTATTTAAAATAATTTAAAAACAAGGTGGTTATCCATAATAATGATTAAATCAATATCAAATTACCTTTTTAAAATGGCAAATTGTATGAGGTTCTGTAACCATCAAGAAAGATCATATGACTAGGTAACAAAAATCACTAGGTAAAAAAGACCCGAAAGATCCCTCAACTTCACCCAACACATAAATAACGAAACCAAGACAGCTAAAAAAATAATTTAAAAAATGTTCCTATACTCTAACAAAAAATCAAAACTAATAATAGTAATCCGAAATCACATAAAAAAACATCATATTTTGTAAATCCTTAAATAAATAAAGAAATTTTGCTTTTATTTTGTTGCTGTGATAAATTTTATGGACTGAATATAAAACTTTATCATTACTTAAGGCCTTGGTTTTACTAATTTTGTCGAAACACCAAGGCCTTTTTCACCGTTTATGTCCCCGATTCTTTGATCAAAAGAACCTACCTCTTAAATACAAATAAGTATTAGTGAAGATTATAAAGTAACCCTAGATGTGGAATCCCTGATCACAAGAACATACAAACAGAAAAAAAAAAAATAAAACATAAAAGAAAGCATTTACCAAGAACTTACGAAGCAACTCATGTTCCAGATCCCTGATTGTGATTGCTATGCTTAGCCTGTTCCCTGCTCTAAATAAACTGTTCCTTCTTCTTCCTCTACCTCTTTGCTCTACCTCTTTGCTTTACCCTCACAACCTATTTGCCCCACACCCCCCTCTGCAATTTCCATTATTAGGGTACTTCTTAAAAATAAAAAGTTTGAGGACAAGAGAATCTAAACGACCAGCGTACCCTGATGACACGTCTTAAGAATATTGATATACTTGATTATCATTAAGATCGAAACAAAATCCTCGATTAACCGAAATAAGCAGGGTTTGAAACTTCGGATACTGATTTACTCATAACTAAAATTAAAGAAAAAGTCATAAGAATATTGATATACTAGATTATAATTGGGTAATACTGCATGTTAAACGGGGTAGAAGGGCGCAGAAACGAGTTTCCTATCTCAATTTGTTGGGGAGATAGAATTTTTTTGTTTTTATATTTTAAATCTTACTTTTTTCTGAAAAAATGACAGTTTTTTTTCTATTTTGGTTTAGTGTAGAAACAAAAACGATAATATTTTCTTAATCAGCATTAAATATTCTACAAGATGAGATGGGTCTAGTTATTTTAAATCCACTTTCAGTGGGGCTTTTGTATGATTGCCCTCAGTTCCTCATTGCCCCAGCAGTGGCATTCTCTAGCGTGTTTTTCATTAGAAAAACTTCTTTTAGACTGAAAAGGTGAAGTGAAATTGTATCATGGGTTACACCTCTAAAAAGCTAACTAGATTCCGCAGTTTTTAGGAAATTTTACAGCTTCTAGGGTGCTCCAGTGGGGAGTGAGGAATTTTCAAAAACTATTAAAAATTTAAGTTTTAATAAATGTTTTGTGTTTAGCGCGTTAAAAGTCCAACTGAAAGTGGCTTTGAAATAACTAGAACCATCTCATCTTTTAGAAAATTTAATGCTGATTATTATTAAGATTTTAAAAATAAAAACAAAAAAAATTCTATCTCCTCAACAGATTGAGATAGGAAACTCGTTTCTTTAACATGCAGTATTACCCTTTTTTTTATACTATGTCTGGGACACCCAAGTATTTACTGATTTAATCATGCCTTCAGTTGGAGAAGAATTCTTAAAAATATTGATATACTTGATTATCAATAAGATACAAAAACATTCCTCGATTATCCGAACTAATCATGGATTTCAATTCTCTAGTTGTTGAAAACTTCATTTAGTTGCCATAAAAACAAATAATTTCCATTAAATATGTATGTTTTAAAATACTTTGACAACTCCTTCTGATGATCAGAATGTCTTTAATTATATACAATGGTCTGTTATACAAGAAGTACCGCGCATGCGTTGGATCAACGTGTTTTATGAGTTGCCGGAATATTTTTCTTTTTTTCTCCTGTATATGTTTACTTGATTTATTCATTATTCTTATTTGGACTCACGGGACCACAAAACGTCTATTTCCGTTGAAAATCCAAAGTCGAAATTTTTCGCGATCGCAATACTTTTCCTCACTATATATTACATGAATAGGTAAGTGAAAGTAAAAAAAAAAAAAAAAAATTTCTTTGGCTAAGTTATTCGTAAACATAATAAAGTAATATTTACTGGAAACGCTTGTGATAGAAGAGATATGACCAAAATTACTTAATAAAAAAGAAGGTGGTTTAAAGCAAATATTATAAACTTTTATATCGATGGATAAGATGTGCTTTGTAATACACAAAAAAAAAACAGATATAAATACACAATCTAAAAATTGAAGAATAGCACCTTCCTAGTATATTGCAAGTAACAAAAACATTAGTTTTCATCATTAAATATTAAAAATATAAGTATGTAGTGTTTAAAACATTTTTTTTAAATTCTTTATATACTAATTCGAAAGTATTTTAATCTGAGAGAACGTATGTCCGTATCCAATTATACTGATAATTTATTTCTGCTTGGTGATGAAATTTGGAGAATTTAGGAAAAGGTATAGATTTATATAAAGAACAAACAAACAGAATTTCAACTTTATTTATATAGATTGTATTCGAAACAATCATATAATTTTTGAAATGTTATCTCTTGAGTTACAATTATTTTTTTTAATCTTGAAGATTGTGAATTGAATACAAGTGAGTATAAACTTTTGAATGGTACTGTATATTTACTAAAATCTTCACTTTAATTCCAATAGGATATGAGTGCTTATTCACTTAGGAAACACGCGACTAGTCCTAAGGAAGGACGAAGGGAATCTCAAAGAGTCCCCTTGGAAGTGAAGTCAAATTCCTGAGCGAGTGTGGTCCGCAACTCCTGAAACATTATCCCCAAAGACGGATGGGAAAGGTATTGAAGGACCAGGACCGATTCCCGACTTGAGAAGGGTCAAGATTCCGATCTTGCAGATCCTCTTCCACAAAGCCGACCCACACACCCTCCGCCTTTCAGGGAACTTTATACCCGCTTTTGGTCCGGTTCCTCTTCCGAATAATTTAGGGAAGGGTAGCCTAAGGGAACGCTCAACATAGGTTTACAAGTTAGTCAAAGTATTCCAAAGAGTAGTTCAATAAAACCAACTTTCCCACGACTTTTTATTCGTCATTTTCTTTGTTTGACGTTATGCCATTTAGGCTAATCGATGGAGTTGAATTTTTGCCTATTCAAGTATAATTAGGTTAGTCTTTAGCGAGTTCCTGGCATCGTACAGGCTCGGGACCTCCAATTCACGTCCTTTCCTAAGGAAGGCATAGCCAAAGATTTTTTACCGCCTTTAAAAAATCCTAGGGCCACCGGGGCGCGCTAACTTGCGAAATGGGAATTTGTTATGTTTTGAATGATAATATGGTTTTAAAAAGTAAGTAATACATTTTTTTTTCATGATTCTCATGTAGTCAATTACTTTTTTATTCTTTGGTTCTCAATCAGTCCTTAAGTTTTATATATTAGCCGAATTGCATTTGAAATACTTGATATCGATTTATATTTGATATCGATTAAAACTCTATTACCAATAAAAGTAGTTATAGATGTAGGTCTATAATTACAATTACAACTACTAGTTGTAGTTGCTACTACTTTTCAACTATTGTATATGTAGTTCTGTAATTTGAAGTTTTTGTCCAACTCAGTCTGGCAGACTGGTTTTCATAATTTGTGTGGCATATATTTGTTTGTTTGTTTGTTTAAAGTCCTTTTAATCTACTAAGGCTAATCGGACGATGCTACAGTGGGAGTCCTAAATTTTGCCTATCCAAGTATAATTAGGATATGGATCTTTAACAAGTACCTTACATCTTACAGGCCCGGGAACTCCATTTCACGTCCTATCTGAGGGACGTCAAAGCAAAGGATTTTCTACTCCTATTAAAATATCCTAGAGCCACTGCCGGACACAAACCCGCGACCTTTAGTATTGTAGGTTGCTATGCTAACCACTATACCACAGATTACGCCTCGTCATTTAGAAATTCAAGGGTTAAAACAATAATAAGTAATAATTAGAAGAAAGAATTAAAGTAATAAGTAGTTTGCTATCATCGCCAAACTTTTCCGTTATGAGAAACATTTACGTTTTTAGAGCTTTTATCATGGACACTTAAGTTTTCTAGTGCGAATATTTTCAAATAAGTAGCTTAAATTTCATTATCTAGCGCACCTTCAGATAGTTTTATACTGTATCTTTATTTTTCAGTAACAAATTATCTTATTAATTTTCTCAAAAAGGTCATTTTTTTAAATTGTTATATTTTTAAAAAATAGGTAATATTTAATCTATTCATTCGAAAAAAATATAAAAGTGGGATGAAAATTGGTTCATTACTAAAAAATTAGAAACCTATTAATAAAATTTCTTCAATCTAGCATTTTATGATTAAAAATAGCTGTAGATGTTTTCCAAATTTTACTAGGACTATCTATAGGACCTATAATGCATAGGTTGGTACTAAAGAATTTTTTTTTAAACTAAATGTAAAATATTAATTTCAATTTACTCAAAAAAAGCAAGTATTATAACTATTCATGCAAAAAAATATAAAAGTGGGTTGAAAATTGCTTCATTGATAAAGAATGTAACACTTACGATGGAATAAAAAGAGAAAAAGAAGACTGATCTGATCAAAATCATTAAAGTTGTTTTTTAAAATTTCGAAAAAAACGTAAAACTTGGAAAAAAGTAATGAAATAAAGTGCCCCCTCCGTTTGATCAATTTTGATGAAATTTTAGCTGTCATGTCGCAGCCATATACCTACATCAAATACCCAGTTTTATCGAAATCATTAAAGCCGTTTTTAAGAAAATTGAGAAAACCCTAAAAAGTTAAGAAATAAAGTACCCCCTCCGTTTGACCAATTTCCATGAAATTTTTGCTGTCACATCGCGGGTATATACGTATACTAAATAATCAAATTTCAAGTTCGTACGGTTTATAGTTGTTGAGCTAGTCTGTTAACATACACACACCATTTCGCCGGACTTGGTTATTTGGACTCAGAGGGCCCCTAAACGTTTATTTCCGTTGAAAACCGGAAGTCGAAATTTTTCACGATCGCAATACTTTTACTTACTTATATATTTCGTATATAGGCAAGTGAAAGTAAAAATAATCAGCTGGTTAACATGATACAATACAATATGGTATTTACACAGTAACAAGGATACGTTATAATATTCAACATATACCTCAACATCCTGATGTTAGAGAAGTTCGAGGTGTGGAAGGAATTGTGTCAGATCTAAGTGAAGTGTTTATCCCAAAACCGAGCAGTTTGGTTCCGTACCACAAACCTCTCAACTAGAGTATTACAACTCACTGAGCGCTAATACTGCCAGCTTAGAGAGCAAACGTTGTGTTTGTGGTAACCTCTGCTTTCAAAGCAGGGCTCGGTGCTCTATCGAGCGGAAAACCAAGATTTTATTTTTGTTGAAGTAGGTTAAATGATAGTCAGGATTTTCAGTTTACAATGATTTTATTGTGGTAAGCCAACGTTTCGAGCCATTTATTTTAACATTCATGTACACACCATCTTTTATATTAGGGAAGAGCGGGGTTGGTTGGCAACAGTTTTCGCTGTTTTGATTGTTGAGTCGTTCCTGTTAATATAATCCCAATAGGGCTGATACCACTGTAAACTCCAAGTATTAGAGTACTTAAAGTATTTTTTGCTCCACATAATATTTAATACTAAGATCATAGACAATTGAAGAACTCGTCAATCCAGAGTACGCCAATTACCCCCTATGTGGGGCAGGTTGGCCTACAAGGTGGAGTTGTTTACCCATCTCATTCAAGTACTACCTGACATATATAATGGTATTATTGGGAGCTTGTCTGAGGAATGAAGGGTCCCAATAAAGCGTGCTCAGTAATTTTTAGTATATGTATATATATTGATAAAAATAAAAATTATTACATAAAAGCTTCTGATAACAGAAGAAACAAAAAATAACACTTCTTTGAAATAAATATAAAAAAATAATAGTCTCCTCTGACTCCTAAATAACAAAATAAAATTAACTGATGAATTTCTTTTAAAGTCCTATGAATGAACGGAGTAATAAGCAGTTTCACTCACCGGCGCGCTGCGGTATTTCTTTCCCAGGTTCGGCTCTGAGTTTGTAACTGAGGGATGTGGCACAGCAGGTATATAAGTCTCATTTTACACTTAAATTACAGTTCGTGGAAGCCAACACTCGTAATAATAACACCCTTTTCTCAGAAGTCACCATGATGCCTTTTATTTGAATTCGATCACTAACGCTCATTTGAAAATCAATTGATCGATCCTGATCGATCCGCTACACCACCCCCCTCCTAATGACGGAGTCATATATCAAAGGTCACTTTCCTCCTCACTGCGCGTCCGGAACGCGTCCGATACTGTTGTGGGTCAGGAGAGGAAACTTGTTTTGCGCTTGCCGGACCGGAACTTACAGCTGACCCCCTTCTCGACGATTCTGACATTTGCTGGCTGATGCTTCCAGGTTCTTCTTCTTCCGCAGGGATGAAATAGGCAGGTTTCAACCTATCCAATGAAACGGTGACTTCTCTACCACCTATTTCTATGGTGTAGGTCTTTTCTCCGCGCTTTATGACTTTATAAGGGCCAGAGTAGGGTGGTACCAGCGGTTTCCGCACTGCATCCTCGCGTAGGAAGACATGTGAGCAAGACATAAGATCCTTATGGACAAATTTCTTCCTGCTATCTGCGCTACGAAGGCATGGTTTAAGGCGCGATAGATCCTCCCTTAAAAACTGAAGATCGATACATTGCTCCTGCTGAGTGGTGGATTCAGTTAGGAAATCCCCGGGCAATCTCAAGCTAGTTCCGTACAGAGCTTCGGCCACACTCATAGCCATATCCTCTCTGAATGAAGCGCGCAGTCCAAGAAGTACAGAAGGTAACACTTGGGTCCATTTCGTGCAACTAAGGTGTGCCATTAGGGCAGCTTTGAGGCTTCTATGCCACCGCTCGATACACCCATTGGATTGTGGATGGTAGGCAGTGGTACGTCGCTTGTCAATTCCCATGATGACGGTGAGGCGCTGGAACATTGCTGATTCAAATTGCCTACCCTGATCCGTGGTAAGCCTGATAGGGACTCCAAATCGCGCAATCCAATGCGTGTAAAACGCTTGCGTCACTGTTTCTGCAGTTATGTCACTTAAGGGAACTGCTTCAGGCCAGCGGGTGGCTCGGTCAATCATTGTTAGACAATACCGATTTCCATCCGAAGGCAAAAGTGGTCCTATAATGTCAATATGTACATGGTGAAAGCGCCCCGATTGCTGAAAGGTTCCTAACGGCGTAGTTGTATGACGATTTACCTTCGCTCTCTGACATGGTATGCATGCCCTGGCCCATTCCGCGATATCTTGGTTCATGCTAGGCCAATAGAATCTTTGGGCAATTAATTTTCTCGATGCGTTGATGCCAGGATGACTCAAATTATGAAGCCTTTCAAATGTGGGTTTACGGAAAGCAAGAGGTAGATAAGGGCGTGCCCTAGCTGTGCCCATTTCGCATAGCAAAGATTCCTCGCATCCTGGTATTTGGACCAGCTTTAGCTCATTTTTGGTTGACTTCTTCAGCTCCTGTAGCTCGGGGTCAATCTTCTGTTCTGACGCGAGAGCCTGGAAATCATCCGGAGTATTGATGGTGTCCACTCGTGACAGGGCGTCTGCAACGATATTAGATTGGCCGGATTGGTGTACTATATTGGTCGTGAACTGACTGATGAAATTCAGATGTCTGACACGCCTAGGGGTTGCATTATCAGCCTTCTGAGTAAATGCGTGTATCAAAGGCTTATGGTCCGTAATGATGGTAAAAGACAGGCCTTCTAAAAGCGGTCGAAAATACTTGACGGATTCATAAATTGCTAGGAGTTCCCTGTCGTAAGCAGAATAATTTTTCTGCGCTGATGTTAATGCACGGGAAAAGAAACCCAGTGGCTTCCAAATTCCGCTTATCTTTTGTTGAAGGACGCCTCCTATCCCTGAATCTGATGCGTCACAAGCAAGTGATACTTCCCCCTCAATTGTTGGGTGTGCTAGCTGCGCTGCTTCCGCAATGCTCCGCTTGCTTGCTTCAAATGCTGCGATAGACTCCTCCGTCCAGGGTACCGGCGTCTTGTCCTTTCGCCTTGTGTTGTGAAGAAGCTGATTTAGAGGCTTCTGGATGTGGGCTGCTTTTGGAATGCACCGGCGATAAAAATTGAGCATTCCCAGAAAACGCCGCAATTGGCAAATAGTCTCGGGCTGAGGGAAATCCACAATAGCTTGTACCTTGTTGGGAAGAGGCTTGATACCTGTAGCACTGACGCGGTAGCCTAAAAAATCCACTTCCGGTTTTCCAAAAACACACTTCCCTGCGTTCAGCGTGAGACCACTTTTTTCTAGACGCTTGAAAATTTCTTGCAGATGTCCCTCGTGCTCTTCCGGCGTACGAGATGCAACTAGAATATCATCCAAGAACGCGAACACAAACGTAAGTCCTTGTAGTACGCCATCCACAAATCTCTGGAATGTGGACGCAGCATTTTTAAGTCCAGGACACATCCTCAAAAATTCCTCCAGTCCGAACGGAGTGATGATAGCTGTCTTAGCTATGTCTTCCTCCGCTATAGGAATATGATAATACGCGCGCTCTATATCTAGGGTCGAAAATATTGCAGCCCCGTCTAGGGTAGTGGTAAAGTCCAATACATTGGGAACGGCGTATCGGTCAGGTACCGTCTGTGCGTTAAGCCGACGATAGTCGCCACAAACTCGCAAACTCCCATCTTTCTTTTCCACCACGTGTAATGGGCTAGACCAAGGACTATTGGATGGTCTACACAGTCCTTCTGCTCTCATATCCAGGAACAACTGCTTGACTTTAAGATACTTCTGTGGATGCAACCGCCTCGCTTTGCTTTTGACCGGTTGACCCTTAGTTTCGATGTGATGCTTAACAAGGCTAGGTGAAACTCCACGAATTGGACGCGGTCGAAGTAGGTTAGGGAACTTCTTTAAAATATGCGCGTAAGGACAATCGCCTAGAACCATCGACACTGTAGGAATAGCAGCAGTGGAAACTTTACCTTGAGCCGAGAGTCCTGATGTCCTGTCGATCAGCTTGCTATTGTGCATGTCTACTACCAACTGATGATGGCTTAAGAAGTCTGCGCCGAGTATTGCTCGCCCTACATCAGCTATTATGAAAGTCCAGCGGTAGTTTTTGCGAAGACCAAGGTCCAGAACTCTTGAACTTTCTCCATAGGTGGCAATGTTGGTATTATTAGCTGCTACAAGCTTGAAAAACGTAGGTTCCATCCGGGAGTTTCGGGGACGAGGAATAATGGAGACAGCAGCCCCTGTGTCTACAAGAAAACGCTGTCCACTTTTTCGGTCCACAATGAAGAGTCGACGGTGTGGCTGTGGAGTGATGGATTCCGCCGCATCCACCACTATATTTAGTTTAAAGGTTGGCTGTCAGAGAGTCGTGGTTTCCAGGAACAGGGCTGAGTGCATTTTTTTGCTTTTGTTTTGAATCTCTGATGATAAAAACAAAGGGTTCTGTGCTTTGATTTAGACCTGTTTCTTGAATGGTCTCGGTTAAAGCTACCCTGAAATTTACTCCGCGAACGCGACTCTAATCGAAGCTCTGCGACCTCTGCTCGCAGCTGTTCTAGTTCCTTTAAGATGAGTGCATTCCCTGCTGACGAAGATCCTTCTGCTACCCCCGCCGTGCATACCTCAGTCCGTTCCACCTCCGTAATTTTATCTGCGCATTCTGCTAGTTTATTTAAATCTTCTTGCCCAGTCGCGACCAAAATCCTTTGCACTCGATTCGGCAGATTCCTCAACCATAGTGTACTTATCACTTTTTCACTCACAATGTTGCCAGCCTGCTGCCGCATCTGCCTTAGCAACTGACTAGGTTTCTGATCACCTAATTGAGTCTCACTGAGCAATTTTTCGATGCGTTTCCGCTCAGAGTCCCCATATATGCTGAGTAGGCGAGACTTCAAATCCTCATATGGATTCTTACCAGGGTTGTCTATAATGTCCAAAATCTGAGTCAGGATATCAAAATCTAACCCTGCAATTACCGCTTGATATTGCATATGCGGTGAGGTTATTCTGGACGTCGCAAAGACGGCTTCAATTTGAGCAAACCATAATTTAGGGTTCGGTTTCCAAAATTGGGGAAGTCTGCTTGTAGCGCCTCTAAAAGCCGTTATTTCTGCTTCAAATTGCGGTACACCCTGTGGGAAAGCACTATGTTGCCCAATTAGGGGGGCTTTCGGTTGCTCCTCCCCTTTACTGATAGGTGGTTCTTCATCTGAAGACATGACGCTGCTAAAAAAATAAGTCTATCTACTTAAGTTATCCCTATATATAAATATTTATCAATGGATGCGGGGTCACCACTTATTGGGAGCTTGTCTGAGGAATGAAGGGTCCCAATAAAGCGTGCTCAGTAATTTTTAGTATATGTATATATATTGATAAAAATAAAAATTATTACATAAAAGCTTCTGATAACAGAAAAAACAAAAAATAACACTTCTTTGAAATAAATATAAAAAAATAATAGTCTCCTCTGACTCCTAAATAACAAAATAAAATTAACTGATGAATTTCTTTTAAAGTCCTATGAATGAACGGAGTAATAAGCAGTTTCACTCACCGGCGCGCTGCGGTATTTCTTTCCCAGGTTCGGCTCTGAGTTTGTAACTGAGGGATGTGGCACAGCAGGTATATAAGTCTCATTTTACACTTAAATTACAGTTCGTGGAAGCCAACACTCGTAATAATAACACCCTTTTCTCAGAAGTCACCATGATGCCTTTTATTTGAATTCGATCACTAACGCTCATTTGAAAATCAATTGATCGATCCTGATCGATCCGCTACAGTATAATAATTTTGAATCGGTTTTTAATAGCTTTTAAGGGAAAATAGAATGACGATAGAAGATTACTGTCGTTACTTTCTGCATAGGAAATATTGCTCTCATTCTCCTCACTGGAACTAATGACAATTGGTAGTTTCGCCTTTGTTTATGGTTACCTTGCTTTTGTGAATTGCTAGGGCGCAAACAAACCCCAGTTAACAAAAGCCAACTAACCCCACAGGAGGGATCATATGAAAGATGGCTGCCAGGTCAGGGGAGAACAATCAAACAAGAAACTGGTTAGGCGAAAGGTTAGGTTTTTCAAAGTAGTTTGGGGCTATGTGAGCAGAATCGGAGTCAAATGTTTTTCTATGCCTTTAAACCAAGTTTACTGAAAATATAAAAATTTACTTACATGTTGTAAAATCAATCAATGAAGCACACTCTTAGCATCGGATTGAAAACTCAGGACAAGACTTCCGAGGTCGAGGGGGTCACATAGTACAATGTTGGGGCCCTCACAACAAGTGTAATGGAAACTATAAGCCAATGGCCAACCTACCCCCTATGCCAACCAACCCCGCTCTCCCCTATTATCAGTTCTGTAATGTATCCATTTATCGTCACCCTCTAGCATAGATACTCATATATTTGTTTTCTTTTAGCCCTGATGAAGATCCACTAGTTGGATCGAAACGTTGGCTTACCGCAAGAAAATCATTATAAACTGCAAATCCTGACTATCATTTAACCTATCGTAATTGAAGAACAGTTGACTATCTCTCACTTCTATTTTTATTGAAAGTTTTAAAATAGAGGTTGCCGCTTAATCCGTTGCTTATCCGCTTAAAACGGTTTACACGAAAACGAGAATTTGAAGGTAAATTTTAAATGAACATTCTCCTATTTTATTAAGTTTTTTTTTTGTTTTTATTGTAGAGGTGAGAGATCGTCAACTGTCATCAACTGTTGAGTCCAGACATAACTATTTGTATACAGTACCATATATTCTGTTAGTTTTTAATATTTTATTTTCACTCAGTAGTCATGTAGCCTTGCACTTCAAAAGCGTTGGGTTTCCCCGTGATAAACCTTTGAAGTCGGCAAACTAACCCCTTACCACTACCTCTTACCTTATTTTACCTCCAGTCTTTGTATCTTCCTTGACTCAGAAGGTAAATATCAGATTCTATTTTATCTTGCTAACCAGCTACTTATTTAAATATTCATGTAATATGCTTACCATCTTTTACATTATTATCAGTTCTGTAAAATATTCATCTATTGTCATCTTCTGACATAGATACTCATAGATTTGTTTTTCTTTTAGCCCTGATGAAGACACACAAGTTGGATCGAAACGTTGGCTTTCGAAAATAAATAGTTTTTTTTTTTTATAACTTCATTCGTATATCCGCGCCTGTCAACAATATATAGACAATCAGCAGATGTAATGGTCTTATACAATGATATATCAGGCACGGGGAAGGATGGCACCCAACAGTATCTCTTGTCTGGATTGATTCAGTTATTCAGGTCGGTTAAAGAAGGAGATCTCTCATCCAACGCCTTTTTAATTTTCTCCTCGCATTGATGGGCATTTCATCTGTGGCCATATCTCTTATTAGTAGGTGTACACGTCCGTGTAGGTTAGTGTGATAATGTTTGTAAAGAGTCTTGTTGTGTTGGTCGACTGTAGGCATGTGGAAGTCAGTATTTAAGGTTTGATTAGACACGAACCAAGGTGCTTCGCTGATTGTCAGTACTGTACAATCGTACAGAAATTCGCTGATGTCTCACAGGTGTAAATAAAAGTATGAAGATAAAAAACAATAAAATGCAAATAAAATCAATAAATTGTAACTATTATGATGGGATCTATATTAAATATGACAAGGTTGTCATTTTTTTCTCTTTTGACATTTTAATTATTTTTAAAATGGAAATTTTCCCTGTGTCAACTTGTTTTTATTATCAATAGAGGAAAGGAACCAAGAGTTAATGTTAGACAACTCAATTAGTTTTTTCGCCACCGGCCACGGGCTTAATGAATGTTTTCCTTACGCGGAAAGGCACTTGTAACATTTCTCGGAAATATTAAAAAAACTAAAACAAAAATATAAAAAAAAAAAAAAGGCCATTGCCATAGAGATCTTTCCTTTGTTTTTTTTTTATTAAAACAATAAGCCTTTCCAGTTTTTTTTTCCTCTCTTTTAATCAAAGACAAGTGTCGAGGGTTAAAACAAATATAAATAAAAGCATTCGTTTGTTTTTCATTTGAATAGCTGGGATGCTGACCCCTATATCTTACAGGAATAATTTTAAAAAAAAATTTTTGATAGTAAAAAGTTTTACTAGGAGGTTAATTCATTTAAAAGTTTTACTAAGTTATACTAGGGTTTACTGTAACGCCTATGATTTAAAAATAGAAATTTATTAATACTCACCTGGAATTAGGGTTGCCAGATTTTTTTTCAGCCAATGCAAATAGGCAAAAAAATACGGGAATTTAGTTTCTTACCCGGGACAAATAAAAAAACAAAATTATATAGTGACATTCTTTATTTTTTTTTTTTTTTTTTTTTTTCCGAGGAGCAAGTCAGTTTTGACATATTTTTATTGGTTTTAACATATTTATAAAAATCAATACAATTATAATCTCAATTAAAAACGGTCATTAACTCGTTTTTTGTTAAATTAGGAGTACATTTATTTCTTACATCAGTCCACTTAAGTGCCATCTGTAGAAAAAACCCATTCCACGGAACAGTTTGAGCTAGGTATACTATGCAAGTTGGAATAATTTTTTTTTTTTTATTACTTGTATCTGTCGCGATCGAAAAGTATAGATTTTTCTCATGTGCGGTATTTAAAATAAACAGATTCCTTGGCCAGTACTTCGCATACAATCCTGCTTTTGTCCTGCCGAAGCTAAACTTCTGAGCAATTTTTGAATCACAACAGACATATGGTAACAATTTGTGTGAACTATGAACTAACTATTGTAGCTAAAGGGGTGCCTTACCGTTTTATAAACCGATGCGAGTTCTCCGGCAGCTATTTTTTCTTCCGTGTCCGATGCAGACTTATCAGGTTTTGAAAAATATTTTGTTAAATTAATCGATGCTCTATTCCTAACGGCAGTCATGTGAGATTTAGTTGATGCATGTTGTTTTACATCACTGAGACCACCATGAGCACAAGAAAAATCTTTAAATTATTTTAAATTAAAGTGAATAATTAATCCATAAATTCTCTCAGACTTCCATAATCCGCATTGATGTGTATGCAAAGTTGCGAACGTTGCGTGAGTGAGTATTTTTGTCTTAATAGCTAATAAAAAACGAAGCACGGTTCGAATAAGGGAGAGTCAGTCCCGCCGGGACATTTTAAACTAAGCCTAATATACGGGACGTCCCGGGAAGTCTGGCAACCCTACCTGGAATGCAGTACAGTCATTATACAGTTAATGATTCCAAAACTTTTATAGACCCCATAACTGGTGTACATACTCAACAAGTTAAGTCATTGCGCTCATCAGTTGAACGCCGCAACAAAAAAGAAAATGGTACTCGAAGAAGCATGCTTGACTCCTACTTGTGTGAGTTTGAATGGAGGCGTCGTATAGTGGTCCTGATCTGCCCATCATGGCGCAAAAAATACAGTAGACGGATCTTGTTCAAACTTTGTATTATTTTTAATTCACTATTGTAGAGTTGTTTTATATCGGTTTCATGAAAATAGGTAAGGGTGGGGGTGGGGGTAAGAGCGAGGGGTGGGAGAATTTCTTAATAATGCTATAACTTTTAGTGGGCAAAGTTTGTATAAACTTTGTATTGTGTTTATTAGTGGAATTGTTTTATATCGGTTGACGACGCGTCGTAACGAAGGCAAGGATTTATTCATAGAAATTTTGGAAGCAATGAAAGCCCATTGGCCTTCAGAACGATAACCTTTTTTTTTTTTTTTTTTTACTTTCACTTACCTATATATGAAATATATAGTAAGTGGAAGTATTGCGATCGTGAAAATTTTCGACTTCCGGTTTTCAACGGAAATACACGTTTTGGGGTCCCCTGAGTCAAAATAACCAAGTCCCGCGAAATGGTGTGTGTATGTTAACAGACTAGCTCAACAACTATAAACCGTACGAACTTGAAATTTGATTATTTAGTATACGTATATACCCGCGATGTGACAGCAAAAATTTCATGGAAATTGGTCAAAGGGGGGGGGTAATAAAAAAAAATTTCATCAAAATTGATGAACCGGAGGGAGGACTTTACTTAATAAATTTTGTATCATTTTCAGGCGTTTTTTTTATTTACTCAAAAACAGTTTTATTGATTTTGATCAAACTTGGTATTTGATGTATTTATATGCCCGAGATATGACTGTAAAAATTTCATCAAAATTGATCAACCGGAGGGGGGACTTTACTTAATAAATTTTTTATCATTTTCACGTGTTTTTTTATTTACTCAAAAACGGTTTTATCGATCTTGATCAAACTTGGTATTTGATGTATTTACATGCCCGAGATATGACTGTAAAAATTTCATCAAAATTTATCTACAAGAGGGGGGACTTTACTTGATAAATTTTATATCATTTTCAGGTGTTTTTTTATTTACTCAAAAACGGTTTTAACGATTTTGATCAAACTTGGTATTTGATGTATGTATATGCCAAAGATGTGAAAGCCAACATTTCATCAAAATTGGTCAAACGGAGGGGGCACTTTATTTCATAATTTTTTTTCCAATTTTTTTTTATTTAATTTTATTTTTTTATCAAATTCGTCATGTTTAATGAAAATTAGTTTTTATTTAATATCAGGTAAGCTTTATCATTATTAAAATGTTCTGAGGGGGCTTAAATGGGGAAGGGGCCTTTTTTGTTTTCCTATACAGTACCTTTGTTTTAGTTTATATTGAGAAATTAACTGTCTCTCATCACGCCTAAAAATAAGAAATGGCTAAATATGATATATGAAGAAAATCAAGTAAACATATACAGGAGAAAAAAAGATGAATATTTCGTCAACTCATAAAACACCTTGAGTACACGCATGCGCCGAACGCCTTTAATGACAAACCAATGCGTTATAATTAAATATGTTCTGTTCATTTGAGAAGTGGCAATTAACAAAACGTATTAATTTCTAACCTAAGTAAGTTGGTATGTGAAAGTTGTGTGTTGCGCGCACGCACCAGATTTTTTTTTTTATAGTAAATAAATCATGTGTTTTTCAATAATGATGTAACCTTTGTTACTATTTAAATAACCGTTATCATAACTTAGTGACAGGTTGCCTAAAATGAAAAACACCCCTTTATTTATATGTTACACCCTTCCTTACCGTGAAGGCAAAACGGTTTTGGCAGTGGTCACGTACTTGAACTGAGAACGTCACTCCTGCAAATAAACGTGAAATTCTGAAGATTATAAAAACTTACAAATACAGATACAGATATAATAAAAAGAAAGACTACAAGAAGAACGGCAATGCTAACATGATAAAACGATGGGGCTACCAAACAGCTAACTAATTACAGGAGAGATCTGAAAGCGGTCCCAGATAAGGACAATATGTCGCCTCTACAACTTAGCTTGTTAATACTCACGGCTTTATGGCTCCCATTAGCCACCGTCATCACGGTCGTAATGTTATTTATAAGTGTTGTTTTATTTTAATAATACTGATTTCTCTTCACTATTAATAAAATCCGAAACCCAGGTTTTTACTTTCACTTACCTATGTATGAAATATATAGTAAGTGGAAGTATTGCGATCGTGAAAAATTTCGACTTACGGTTTTCAACGGAAATACACGTTTTGGGGTCCCCTGAGTCCAATTAACCAAGTCCCGCAAAATGGTCTGTGTGTGTGTGTAAACAGACTAGCTCAAAAACTATAAAACCGTGCGAACCTGAAATTGGGTATTTAGTGTATGTATATGCTCGCGATGTGACAGCAAAAATTTCATCGAAATTGCTCAAAGGGAGGGGGTACTTTATTTAATAACTTTTTACGTTTTTTTCGATTTCCTCAAACACGGCTCTAACGATTTTGATTAAACTGAGTATTTGATCTATTTATATGTCCGAGATATGACTGTAAAAATTTCATCAAAATTGATCAACCGGAGGGGGTACTTTATTTAATGATTTTTGTATCATTTTCACGTGTTTTTTTTATTTACTCAAAAAAGGCTTTAACGATTTTGATCAAACTGTGTATTTAATGTATGTATATGCCAAAGATGTGATAGCCAACATTTCATCTAAATTGGTCAAACGGAACGGGCACTTTATTTCATAATTTTTTTTCCAATTTTTCTCTTTTTTTGATGATCTCAAAAAAGGCTTTAACGATTTTGATCAAACTGTGTATTTAATGTATGTATATGCCAAAGATGTGATAGCCAACATTTCATCTAAATTGGTCAAACGGAACGGGCACTTTATTTCATAATTTTTTTTCCAATTTTTCTCTTTTTTTGATGATCTCAAAAACGGCTTTAACGATTTTTATCATATTCGTCATGTTAAATGAAAATTAGGTGTTCTTTAATATCAGGTAAGCTTTATAATTATTAAAATGTTCTGAGGGGGCTTTTTTTTTTGTGGGGGGCCTTTTTTGTTTGTTTGTTTCCTATTAAGTACCTTTGTTTTTATTTATATGGAGAAATTAACTGTCTCTCGTTACGTCTAAAAATAAGAAATGGCTAAATATGAGATATGATAAAAATAAAGAAAACATAAAGAGGAGAAAAAAAGAAAAATATTCAGTCAACTCATAAAACTCGTTGAGCCCACGCATGCGGAGTACGCCTTAAATGACAGACCATTGTTCATAATTAAAGCAGTTCTGTTCATTTGAGGAGTGGCAATTAACAAAACGCATTAATTTCTACTCTAAGTAAGTTGGTAAGTGAAAGTTGTGTGTTGCGCGCACGCACCAGATTTTTTTTTTGCAATATTTCTTGTTAATAAGTTAGATAGTAAATAAATCATGTGTTTTTCAATAATGATGTAACCTTTGTTACTTTTTAAATAACCGTTATCATAACTTAGTGACAGGTTGCCTAAAATGAAAAAGACCCCTTTATTTATTTGTTACAACTTCCTTACCGTGAAGGCAAAACGGTTTTGGCAGTGGTCACGCACTTGAACTGAGAACGTCACTCCTGCAAATAAACGTGAATATCTGAAGATTAAAACTTAATAATAATGCCTAATAATACAGATGTAATAAAAAGAAAGGCTTCAAGAAGAGCGCCAAAGTTAACATAGTAAAGCGATGGGGTCAACCAAACAGCTAATTATACAGAGAGATCTCAAAGCGGCCCCAGATAAGGACAATATGTCCTCTCTACAACTTAGCTTGTTAATACTCACGGCTTTATGGCTCCCATTAGCCACTGGTATCACGGTCGTAATGTGATTTATAAGTGTTGTTTTATTTTAATAATACTGATTTCTCTTCACTATTAATAAAATCCGAAACCCAGGTTTTTAATAATGCTAATGGAGGCTTAACGAACCCGAAGGTTCAATTCCGACACCACAACGCTCGCAGCACACTCAGAACCAACTTGGACAGATCTGCCTTCACACAATCCTCCCACCTCCTTCTAGGCCTACCCCTCGGCCATTTCCGATTCGGCCCTGCGCTTATTAATCTTTTAGGGATTCGTTCACTACTAAGTTTCTCAATTTTACACGCCCATTTTATTCGCCTCGCTGGAAACACCTACAAATTATATTTACCGGATACAGTTCGGCGTTGTGTAAGCGTCTCTCTTTCTCTCTCCTCTCATATTGGTACAGGGACGTTTTCTAAGGCTCACTTTCCTGTCCAGGCCGAGGGTCAATCTTCCAGTATGAACAGGCACCCGTTGTCTTCGCTATCGATAGTTTCGATCGAATCGGACATAAAAGTATCGATACTATCGATCGTCTGAGGTGATGACCGGTGGTCGCGGTAGGGGGGGGGGGGGTAGATTAGTAGAATTTTTCATTTGGGACGATGGGAGCTACAATGCACGCTTCCGTTTGCATTTTTACTTTCCTTTTTGTATTAGTGAGTAAGACGAACATTTTTATAAATAAAGGATGGGTTTCATACTAATTTATAGTACTGTAACACTTATGTGGGTAACAAATATTTATTCAACAAAAAAATACAGTTATCAATGCCAACGAATTAATAAAACTTAAATACTTGGGCAGGTTACAAAAATGATAACGTTGTAACACAAAATCATATGACTTGAGCTTCACCGTCAAGGCACAGACTTATACTAACTCGTTCAGTCACTCGTTCCTTATATATGATCGTAAATGGTCAGGTCTGGAAAGTTCCAGGACAATGTGGACAGTTCTACGCCTTCGTGGACTAGGCCATAGAAAGATTCTAGACCCATTTTGTTCCAACCGCTTATTTTGTTCCAACAAACGGTCTGGTAGTTTACGCCATATGTTTTTTTATTTGCTTATCGATCTAACATTACAGTACTTTGCAAGAATTTTTGGCAATTTCAACCGTAATCGCAAAGAATTAAAAGGTCAAGGAAACTGTATCTAGAAATACCAATCCTGTTCAAGTAACATGCAACCAGGATTCCACTTGTCGAAGTAGTTGATTTGATATGACAACATTCGGAACGCAATCCTCGAATGTGTCGGAGTTTCTGGAGAAAAAAAGGACGTTGTTGAGATATTTCTCAAGAAATAACTTGGAACCTGCATACTTCAAAAAAATATTCTCAGGTAGTTTATTTATAGAGATCGAAAATGTTTTACTATGAAAACTATGATTTTGTTTCTCTGCCATTAACGAAGTAATTTTCAAGTCAAGGGACTTGACAAGTTGTTTTGTTTCTACATTATTCCATTAAATTGGAAGGCATTTATGAGCAAACCATTATATTTTTCTGTCTTATATTTTTTGCGTGAAGTTAATATTTTTTTTAAAGAGTAGATAAGCCTTTTTTTTTTTTTTTTAAGCATAATTAAAATTACACTGTTACATTTTGTTTAATGTTTCATTTCCATTAATGTTACAGGACATAAGTGCTTAGAGGCAGAGGCTATCACTATATGGTAAAAAAACAATGTTTTCGACAGTACTATCGATAGTTGTTTAACTATCGATATTTAAAAAACTATCAATAGTCTGGATATTTTTACATCACAAGCCAACCGGCGGGGATGGTTTCAAGCACTACAGACCCAAACGAGGGGGGGGGTCTGATTAAAATTCCTATTGGTCTCTGGGTTTCCAATAACTTACCAATATTTTCCTATTTAATTCGAGATTGTTAATAACGAGTCCGTCAGAGGGGTTTGCGTATTTTCGATGTAAGCTCGACAGCAGGGATTTCTTTACCTTTTTTTTCCCTCCCCCCCCCTTTACGTAAATTATTCTAAATACCTATGCTTTGTGCTATACAATTACATCAACTGATATTCTGATAGTTAACTTTCTTCAAAAAATTCAGATTGGGTTACTAGATCCGTTGTGACAGATGGCCGAAGCTATAGGTACATACCCCGGAGCTCGGAATGATGGCCCGACAAGAGGAAATGTGGAAGCTGTATTATGTGGAATGGAGGGTATCAATGGCTGGATATCAATCCCGGAGCAGTAGCAAACATGTCAATCCGAGCAGCTGTCACTGTGAGTTCCACACGGTCAGTGAACAACGGAGATCCGCTTCTATTTCGCATTCATAGCAACCAAAACAATATCAGTCTCATATATTCAGTAAATATACTGAGATACTGTTTTAGTTGCTTGTAGACTTTATTAAAATCTGTACAGGTATATTTTTGTTTTTATAAAAATCTCGTATCCCGATGTTTGTCGGGTGTAAACTCAGAAACTACTCAACCGATTTTTATGAAATTTGCCTCATTGTGTGTAGTTTCGTCCAATTTAAAAGATAGCATAGTTTTTATCTCTTTCTTTTCTTGGAAATGGAATTCTTATTATACTGCGATTGAGTGTGATTATTTATAAGGTGGCGTAGTAAGTTTTGTATTTAAACAACACATTATTTTCTTTCAATATTTAGGGTGAGTAAGCATTCAGTAGCCAATTCTATTTTTTCCGGCTTTGAGCAGAAAAATCCGTAGTTTCCCCATGGACAATTATGTGTCGCCTGTTCACATCTAGGGAAACCATCGAATAAAATTTGTTAGAAAAATAAAGGTTAAACAGAAACGTTTTGCTCCTACTAGCAACTTCAATAAATTCTTCAAATACTTTAATAACTTAAAATTATGGATTCTGATAGTTAAAATATATTAAAGTTATAAATTAGCGTTTTCTATCTCACTCTTTATATTCAATTTTTATTCAACGTTATTTTATATGTTCCCGCTGAGTTCTCGGTTTTGATGTCCTGTTTCAGGTAGAATATACCGATTCGATATCTCATATCATTATGTTAATACATACTGTAGTCAAATATGAGATAAATAAAATAAAATTTGTATAATAAAAAAATTATAAATAAATATAAAATATTTATTATTTATATTTATTACTTATTTTATCTACATTTGTTCAGGGAACACATTTGTTACTTTATATAATTGTTCAGTTTAATGTTTAGTTCATCATATTTCAACCAATTCTAAATTCATTAATTAATAAGTTCTAAATTCAGTATTTAATATGTTGTCGTTAATGTATAATTAATTTATAAAGTGAATCAAAATTATATAAGTCCTATCAATCGATGTTAAGTATCTAATTAGCATTAGTTTAGTTTCACGTGCGTGGGCGTTTTTGATTGGTCGAAAGCGCTTGGAGCCAAAGCTCTGAGAAAAACAAAAGACGCTTCATGTAGCAGTCAGCTGTTGATTCCCAGTTCACATTACTCCCTCACGCTTTAATATTCTTTAAAAACATTTATTACATTCTCGTTCACCCAGGGTGTTCATTTGTGTATTTAGTGGAGGAAGATTAAGATCCCAGTTGGATGGACATTAAAAGTAAAATAATTCCAATATTATTTTTTTTTAATGATGTATGAATATTACATTTTGTTTGATCTTCAAATTGAAATAACATTTTCTAAAAATTGGACTTTGCCTTCTAACATTAAAATTAATTGCTGAATTCAGTAATCTCTCTATGTATTATAGTTATTAACCGTTTGTTTATTATTTTTTTCTATAGTTTAACAATGGTCATTTGATTAAACCATATTTTTGTGTATAATAGTTTATGAGTTGTATTTAATAAATTATTTGTATTTACTAAATAATTGATTAAGCTCTAAAATACCAAAGAATTTTCTATAGTTATTTGCTTTCATTCATATTATTTTGTTCATCTTATTAATTATGCTAATATTTTCTAAATTTCAAAATTAAACATTATGTAAAATATCTTTCATGTTATTCTTTTATTATTTATATCTGTTTATTACATTAAGCAACAAAACTAGGAGCACTGAGCACCGGCCATACTTTCTTCATCAGGGAAGCGAAAGGTTTTTATTATTAAAACCTAACTTGCCTGAACACCATTATTGGCCTAAATATTTCTTTTTTTGCAAATTAAATGCTTATTATATTACATTTGAGTGTGATTATTTGTAGGTTATATAAATTTCCAACAGATGGCGGTGTAACTTAAGTTATTGACAAAGCACCATTTTCTCTCGATATTTAGGGTTGGTAAGCATCCAGTAGCCAAATCTATTTTTTCTGGATTGGACTAAGAAAATCTGGGTTTATCCCATGGGCAATTATGTGTCGCCTTTTCACATGTGGAACATCGAATCTATTTCTTTCAACAAAAGATAGGTTAACCAAAATCATTGTGCACCTATTGGTATAACCTCTTGATATGATATCTCATATCATAAAGTGTTATATTCTGAATTTAATTAATATATATTATGGCAAAAGATTAATTTGGCACATTTTGGCTAACTTTCTATTTTGATTGTACGAAACCTTGTTCCAATTATATTCTTTATTAGTTCCTTTTACATGTGTTATTCATTAACACATTATGGTCAAACATAAGATGTAAACAATAAAAACTTTAACCCACCTAAATTCCTTACCAAACAAATTTAAATTTGGCTTACATTTGTATTTCAAATCTTGTTGGTTTTTAGATTAGCTGAAGCGTTTTTATCTTTATCAGTGAATTTTGATTTGACTGTATTAAAGAGAATAGGATATAATTGATTCAACGCGTTATAGCTACTGAGCCGCAGCAATGCGTGGTAGGGTCTTCTCGTTTATTTACATGGGAGAGAATTTTATTTATTAAGTAGACTTTTTGCGATCCCTTCATCAAATAACTTTTCCAGGCATATTTTTCTTTTTGATTGGACAGAAAATAAAATGTGGGTCTTAGATGAAAAGGGATTAAGGAGACTTTTTTTATTTTTTTTTATATAAGTATATTTATTAATGGGTTATTCTCAAAGTCATCTTTTCGTATGTTTCTGGTTCTTGATGGCTTGGTCAAATGCTCCTTAGCAATGATGTTAAGTGTGCACACACTAATGTTCATAGTTTTCGAGATAATGATTTTCAAAGAAATAAATGTTCTTGGGAGTCACAAAATGTAACGTATGACATCATTATATTAATTTAAATCTTTTAAAACACAATTCTCTAAATTTTGCACTCTTATTTCGTCTGAAGTAAGTCTCGGTTTTATATAATGAATAGGATCCATACCTTCAAAATAGTCAAAGAACTATCAGTTAACTATTTGACACATAAACAGATGTTCCAAAATAGGAACCATAAAAACAACTCATTTAGTTTTTTAGATGAAGCGATTCTCTAGTTCCTTAGCTTTCATTTCTTCTTCAGCCATTCTTTTTTTCGATGCCATTTATCTGAAATGAGCACCTATGTTATTTACAGATTTATTCGGCAGTTTAAGGGGGTGAGGGGGATAGTAAAATATGGATGCGTAACAGGGGTGGATGGATGATGATGGATCCAGCATGAATTTTTTTTTTGGGTGGGTCGTAACCCCCTGTCTCATAATCATGTGTCTGACAACACCGTTTTTTAATGAGATTCATGTATGGATTAAATAGAGGAGCATGTATGCAAGAAGGACTGCTTTTTAAACAACCAAATGTTTACGGCATATTAACCATCTAATTGCATTATTGTTTAGAAACATAAAAAAAATTTAAAAAACCAAAATATTTGGGGGTCATGACCCATGTCACCCGGCCCCCCTGGATCCCAGGTACTGATTAGTGATGACCATAACAAGTTACTAATTTCATCAAATGTACTGACCAAGATTGTCACTACCTAGCTAGAAACGAAATCAGTATTAGGCTAGAGAGAGACAGGCTAGGGAGGGAAAAATTGGCTATTTATCATTAATTTTGGCAAAACTAGGACAAACGTTACTTAAAGGAGGTAATGGCTGTGTAGAGATTCGAAGGCTCTGTAAAACTATGATAAAAAATATACATATATTGTTTACTATCATCATATTGATAATGTATAGGGAGTGAGCAGGAAGTCGGGCAGGATTGGGGCTGCCATGCATGCCACCGTGCGGTGCGTGCGCCCCCCCCTTGATGGACTTGTAAAAAAATTGGAAAAAGGGCCTCGTACAGAAGCAGTGCGTGCGCCTCCCCCCCTAGACGGACTTGTAAAAAATAAAAGAATAAACCGCACACAGGAGCGGTGCGTGCGCACCCCTCCTGGACACACTACCTCTGCAATCTCTTAGTGACTTACCATAAAAATATTTTTCAGTTTTACACCTTCCTCCACGTCCTGAAAGCAACTGAGGGAACTTAAGGAAAAATGGTATGAATCGACGTATAGTCAGGTTTATAACCAGGGCACCCAATATGTTCTCAACTTGAAATTTCCTTTTCTGAGGGGATTGGTGGGTGTAGGAAAAACAAGCTAGGGAGTGATCTCACAACTGTGTGACAAAGGGAAAAACTGTTGTGGTACTTAGCCTGTACCCTTTGGGGTCAATTTTGGGCTCAATTTTATTTTGCATCCTAAAAGTTTGCTGATAAGATTTAATTTTTTTCAAAGTACTTGACCTACACTTTTTGGCCAGCTGGGGAGAGACAAAAAGAGCATTGTTATTGATTTTATGGAATGTTATCCTGTATTAAGGCTCTCGAAAATGAGATAGCTGTATTCATAATCAATGAGGTAATAATTATGAAAATTTTTGAAAAATCCTTCTGGGAGTTCTCGATATATCACATTCTGACACAAATAACACCATAATTTTAGAATCACCCTAATGGTAATTCTTTAATGTTAGAAACCAATCAGAGGTGATATATAAAATATCTTGTATGGATTGCCCAGCAAGATACATTAGCAAATATATGTCTGCATATGCATTAGCATAAGCAATATATTTATGACCAGCTGTACCAACATAGAAATTATGTTAAAAATATAGAAAAAAATGTTGCGATAGCAATTTAACTTATTAATTATTTTCAATCAAGTCGGCTTTGGCTATATGCTTTTTAGTGTGTGTACTTGTTACAAATAAAGACAAAGTTCTAACTCTTGTTTAATAATTGAGCTCTGCTTATTCAAATACATATAAACCTAATCTGGAAATTAAAGTAAAACGGTGAACAGAATTTAACAAAATACAGGTCTAGTGGGACACATAAATAAAACTAAGCATAGATTTGATTTTGATGGGTTGAAGTAATGCATATGGAGTCAAGCATGTATAGAATTAGAGAATAGAATAGAATGTACAGGAGATTGAATGATTGAGGCTATGCCAATTTCAGAGAACATTAATAAAACAAACAACAAACAATTTTATAATTGACTCTAAAAATTTGAATAAATACTATGCAGAGATTTAACATTAAGTATTAGATTACTTAATTAATCTATTTAATTTTAGTATTTAAAATTAAGCAGAAGTAAAGTTAATAATTGATTGTTATAATATTACAATGGGTTATATTTTGGATATTTAAAATTTTTAAGATTTTGGAAAATTAGGAATTAATAAGATACAATATGTAAAAATTTTAATCCTGGTTTTAATTAGTATTTTTCAATTGTTCAAGTAACAGTGAAGTAACATGTTGGAGGGGGTAAGGGGACTGGTATAATAATCCATTTGCCATTCAAGCTTTAATAGAAAAGGACTGTAGTTTTTAACTATTAAAAACTTATAATTTTTATGACAAAGGCATTCAGCCTATTTTATTTATTAAAAACATTTTGTGGTCACAGGTGGGTATAAATATAAATATATTTCATTATTTAATTGTTTTTAATTTAATTTGTTAAGTTGAAATATATCAAAGTTCTAATTTTAGATGTCCATTTTGATAATGGCGTGAGTGCCGAAACGTTGGACATTGAACAGTAAAAATTGAGGTGAAATAAAGGATTACAAAAAACTTGACTAATTTATATTTTTATATACGATTTTCTGACTTTTCGACAATCTAAGTCATTTCCGCCCAGTAATACAATATTTATAATATTAAAATTAAAATAAAAAAATAAATATAATATATTAAAATACAAAATATTAAAATAATAAAAAAGAACTTTGATATTATCACACAATTACAATTTACAAAAAAGTAAGTTATACTTTATTAAATATAAAATTAATTTGACTTGTATGCAGAATATGTTACTCAAAATGTCTTTTGAATAGTAGAGAGATCGAAGTGAATGTAATGACAGTGATAAGTTTAATAAGTGTTTACGTGTTCACTTGTGGTGTAGTGGTTAGCATGGCAACGTACAATACTAAAGGTCGCGGGTTCGCGTCCCTGGGTGGCACTAGTATGGCACTTTTTTAATTGGAATAAAAAATCCTAGTCTATGCCGTCCCTCGGATGGGACGTAAAATGTGGGAGCCTATGTGATGTCAGGTACTCTTTAAACATCCCTTTCCTAATTACACCTGGATAGGCAAAACATAGGTCTCCCACTGTAGCATCATCCGATTATCCTTATTAGCATTAAGGGACGTTGGACCGTTTTATACCCGTGAACAAAATGTTTTAAATTTCGTCAAAATCGGATGAATTGTAAAAAAGTTAATATTAATTTTAATTAATGTTAATATTAATATTAAATATAATATAATATGTATGATAATATTAATAGGGAAACTTTAATAATCCAGTTCCTCCCTCCCCTTCCCGGTTTTTTTAAGTTTAGGAAAGCAGTTACTTGTTAGTAGCGGTTATTTTTCAGTCATACATACATTCATACATATTTATCACGAATATGTTTATTGATACGTATTGCTATGGATGACATAATAATAGGTATAGTACACAGTAATAGGCATTATGAATTTAATTTAGACTATTATTTTGAGAAAAAGAAGAGAATTTTATTAAGTAAAATATTGCAAGTTGTAAGCGCAATACCGCGGTTTTTGCGAGAAAAATGGTCGTAGAGTTTCTATCTAAATGGTATCAATCTTCTCAAGCTTTCAAGCAGAACATTTTCGGTCATATACATTTTCTCGGTTCAACCCATTCGTTTGCGAGTTGTTAGCTAAAAACTGCAATTCTCAACGGAAATTGTCGCAGGGCTTTTTGGATGATGTCATTCAGATTTCAAGATTCAGTTTGTCCAGACGAAAATTGTTTTTTATTTCAGTCAATAGAATCAGCGCACTCGTTTTCCGCGAAACGTGTATATTTTCCGAAATATGTGTATTTACATAAGTATGCGGCGTTTTCCATGGTGCGCTCTTTCAATGACATCTATGTCTGTTTAAAACAAACCCACCAACAAACAATCACAGATGTCCCTATCGTACCTTCAAACCTAATGTTCAAAGAGATCCAGTAAACATGTAAATACTATGTAAATACCTTAAACTTATGTTTCAAAAAATAAATAATCTACGATACAACTTGAACACATCTATTCTTTACTTCTTTTACACGAACTAAATACGCACTATACGATACTAAATATACAGTTGGTACTTTAATTAAGTGGAATTTAATTAAGTTAGAGTGGGGATGCTTCGCACGGGTCAGCTAGTACTAACTATATTCCATCCACTGTGAATAGTTCTAGAAGTGAACAAACGGGACAAACAAAAACGGAAGGAAATTCTTGAATCAAGAATCAGAAAAGCGGTCCAGTGCCTTTAAAATTATTTTGACTTGCAAAGATGCGGAAGGTGACTGGGACTGAATACCCAATCGCAACGTTTGATTAGTAAATAGCTTCCGCCTCTTAGCCGGTTTCCGCTCTCATGAAACGGCCTCTTTATGGCGTCAGTCGTTTCTCGAAGTAATTTTCCCTTTCCTCCCTCTCATCTGTTTTTTTTATGTTATTTATTATCCCGCTAATAGGCAATTTCAATGACAACATATAGTTATGCATTATGTAAATTACAGTAAACTGATGTTTTGAAAAATAAATAATCTTCAATTTAGATAGATAGATAGATAGATAGATAAAGTACTGTATTTTGTTGTTTGTTTTTTTTTCAACAATTACAGGGGTCTGGTTACATTGTAAATACATAGTTTAAATTAAAAACCATTGCATGCATAATTCACATTTGATAATAATTCAAGGTACAAATTCATATTTTGACTAAATGGTTATGTATACATAAATCAAAAGAGAAAAATCAATATACATTACATAAAACATTAATATTCTAATATCGGAAATACTTATATAAAACATATAAATTATAAAATATAAATTAACAATACTTCTGTTCTCCAGTTTCCCTCTTCGCTTCTGTCATTCCTCTCCTCATCAATTCAGCTCCATTTTTCTTAGTTTCTACTCTTTTTTTCTTTTTTTCTTTTCCCCCTCATTCTCCATCTCCTTTCTTACTAACCCCATCTCCCAACCATACTTCAATCTTCAATTTAAACACATCTATTCTATAATTCAACCTTCACCTACGCCCATGACGCACAAAGTACGCACTGTACGATACAATATATACGGTGTGTAGGTACTTTAATTAAGTGATATTAAAGTAGGTTAGGGTGGGATTGCTTCGCCCGGGTCAGCTGGTATAATCTTATTCTCTCCCTTCATTTATTTGCCTAATAAATGAATTTCGGTGTACTTCCAGCAATCTCCTAAATTCCTCGTTAAGTACCAAACCATGCCAGCTGTTCGGGAAATCCTGACTGCCCTTCACAGATCTGAGATTAGATTAGAGAAGGATTTGGAGATGACAAGAGCTCTAGAGAGCAAACGAACAGAATAATGGATCTTAATACTCGAGGATTATTGATGGATTCCCACCCCCCCCCCCACTCTCACTTCTAATTCAATTCTCGCCCTTTAAGTAGAATACCACTTCTCTGATTGAAAATTTTAAAGGGCCTTTTCAGGATTTAGCTCTCATCTTGTATTAAAAGCAAATTGGATTATCCCTGTTATCCTGTGAAATATTGCGTTTATACTGACTCATCTAAAATATATTTTTCATATCGAGATTGGCCATCATAAAAATAGTTTAATCATTCAAAATATTTAGTTACTTGTTAGTTAAAAGTAACATTAAATAAATTTTGGTTAGTTATTCCATTCATAAAAATACGGCAATTTTTATGACTTTAGATGTATTAGTAGAAATGATAGTACTAAAGTTAATTTATTATACAATATATAGCTACAAGTTGAAAATTATTGATTGTATTAGTAAATTAAAACTATCAATAGTCTATCGATAGTCCTCTGTAATCTTCCTGAACATAAAAAAGGATGTTTTTGTGACATATGCCTGGACAAAGCTTACTTCGAAACGGGGTATTTCATATAGAGTATTCTGAGGTAGGTTTAGAGAGTTTAAAAGTATATTGTTAAAAAAAATTTTATTTTGATTCTATGTCATTTTGAAGACAAGGAACTGACTTGTAATCAGTTCTTTTTGGTTTTGTTTTAACATTATTCCATCAGGGGTCACCTGATGGTATAGTGGTTAGCAAAGAAACTTACAATACTAAAGGTCGCGGGTTCGCGCCCCGAGGTGGCCATAGGATTTTTTAATGGGAGTAAACAATCCTTGTCTAAGCCGCCCCTCGAATAGGACGTTAAAGATCCCTATCCTAATTATACCTGGATAGGCAAAATTTAGGACTCCCACTATAGCATCGTCCGATTAGCCGTAGTGGCATAAAGTAACGTTAAAACAAACAAACATTATTCCATCAAGTCTGAAGACATCTATGAGCAAGGGAATTCACATGTCTCTAGCCTATCAATGGGTTTTCTTTCTTCACTGTTGATTATTTGGTTTAGAGTCTAATAGAGCTGTCAACCTCGAAATTCAATCAGTGTAGAGAAAGGTCAGTTAATTTGAGTTAATATTTTTCAAATTTTTTGAAGACGCCAAGGCCATAACAACATTAAGTTACAACACAATGATTAGGAATACCAAAGGTAAGCTGCTAGTTATGGATCATGACATACTTGAAAGATGGAGGGATCACTTCAAGACACTCCTTAATCCCACAATTGAGGATCAGATTATGGATGACCCACCAGAAGATGAAAATGAGAGTGAGTTGGTTCCACCGGATAGCAATGACATACAGTTAATTTTGGATCAGCTCAAAAACAATAAAGCACCTGGATCAGATAGCATCCCAGCAGAATTTCTGAAGGCAGGAGGTCCGATAATAGCCGAAGAAATAACAAGAATCATAGAACAAATTTGGACTTCAGAAAAAATGCCACAAGAATGGAGTGAGTCTATCATTGTGCCAATTTTTAAAAAGAAAGGTGATTCAACCCAATGCAACAATTATAGGGGAATCAGCTTACTTAACACAGGTTATAAGGTGTTCTCAATTGCGTTGTATAATCGGCTAATTTCATACGTGGAACCACTCATCCGAGAATACCAAGGTGGAATTAGAGCCAATCGTTCAACCATTGACCAAATATTCTCGCTCAAGCAAATTATGGAAAAAATGAGGGAATATAACAATAGCATGTGGCTGCTCTTCATAGATTATAAAGCTGCTTACGATTCTGTCATCAGGAAGGAACTGTACCGGGCTATGAGAGAAATGGAAATCCCGGCTAAGCTGATCCGAATTACGATGTGTACGATGAAGGACACTGTTGGCAAGGTAAAGATTGGAGGAAACTGTGGAGACTCATTCCCAGTGTGTTCGGGACTCAGAGAAGGGAGATTCACTGGCCCCAATGCTGTTTAATATCGTCCTAAACGCAGTTATTAAAAGATCCCACGGTACAATTTTTAGCCAGATGACCCAGGTGATGGCGTATGCGGACGATGTTGTCATAGCGGGGAGGAGTCTACGAAGCATCAAGGATGCATTAACGGTGCTTGAGATGGAAGGGAGAAGAGTGGGTCTCCAAATCAACGAGGGTAAGACCAAGATACTTATATTGAGGAAGAAGAACCCACCTTATCTGCCGAGTCATTATGTAATAGGGAACTACAGATTTGAGAGGGTTAAAAGCTTTAAGTACTTGGGATCAGCGGTCAATGACACCTTGGACGAGGGAGAAGAAGTCAAGCACAGAATAATGGCAGCCAACCGAGCTTATTTCAGTCTATCAAAACGCCTTGGTAGTAGACTGCTCAGTCGCACAACTAAGCTCAGGATATACAAAACACTCGTCCGACCCATCTTGACATATGCATCCGAAACCTGGGTAATGACTTAAGTATCAGCTGATAATATTGACAGGTTCGAAAGAAGGATACTTAGACGAATTTATGGACCTGTTCAGGAGAATGGTGTGTTCCGACTCCGAAAAAACAAAGAGCTTTATACACTGTACGATGACCTGAGCGTATCACAATTTGTAAGGGTACAACGGATCAGATGGCTGGGGCACGTAATTCGGATGAGTGAAGAGAGGACAGTCAAAAGACTGTATTATGGAAAACCCGACGGAGCAAGACCTCGCGGAAGACCAAAGGGAAGATGGAAGGACGCTGTCGCCGAGGATCTGAAGAGAACAGGAATATCCATCAGACGCGCTAACGACAGGGAAGAGCAGTTGAGCTGGCCAAGGACCGCTTCAAGCGTCTGTTGCGCCGTGAATGAATGAATGAATTTTTCAAGTGAAATTATTATTTTTTTAAAGAGTAGATAAGCAATTTCGTTAGACAAATTAATGAAATTACACTTTGACACTTTTGTTCCCAAAAATAAATTATATAGCTCATGGATGCTTAAAGGCTATCACTTCTCCTCTTTAAAAATTTAAATTTTTTTTTTTTTTTTTTCCAAGTTACCTTAGGTAACTTCCATACCCAGGGTACAATGAAACAGTTGAAAAAAAACAAAACAGCATAACTAGAAAATAAAACTTTATTCGGATTCCAGTCGGTTTTTCGTTCTTCTGCTTTAGGGTAGCTACGAAATCCATTGGGGAAGAGGAAAGTTTGACTTTGGAAGAAAGTTATCATAAATTAATACAGTTGTTTTGGAGTTCCGTTGTAAATTTCGCACCAATCTGAAAGAAAATGAAAAAACCGACTGATTATTGCACAATGAAACACACATGCGGAACGATGAAACACTCGTCGGACTCAATGAAACGTTTCATTGTGCCCCAAACGCCCTCGTTTCAAGGAACCCCATACGAGCCATTTTGATATCTTTAACGATGAACGTGAAGAGGTAGGAAAGCCAAAGTTAGGCAAAATCTTATGAGATACACGCATAATGAAAATGTTGGAAGAACAGATTGAATAAAATAATTACTTATACCTCGAAAATTTTAGTTTTACCCCACAAAACCGCACTTTAGCACGTCGAGTCTGTCACGAAACAAGTCGAAAGGGGACAATAAGCTGGCTTTGTTTGGAGCCACCCTTACCGCTTGCTGTCTGAATTTGGTTGCTATAGAACTTTTGGTTGCCCAGTGCACCGACTGTTTCATTGTGCCCAAACCTTCCCTATATATATATATCATTTATCCAAGTGAATACGAGTTTAAGTCTAATTACGCAGGAAATGGTTAAGTCTCTGAAATGAAGCAAGGAGCTGGTTCTCTGTAGTCGTTAAGTGTAAAAGTGAGAAGTTCATTTAAAAATTAGTCATTATGGTTCTTTCCAAATTTATTGTCATCGACGAATGAACAATTAGTCAAATCTAATATCTCATTAATATTAATATCTATCCACTTGCCCGTGATCGGTAGCCACTGTAATAAAGAAATGAACGTTAAAATAATAACTTTACGTTCATCAATGACATAAATAATTATCATGATTTATATTTTATTGCTCTATATCATTAGCCATTAAGTAGCTAAGGTGTTTACCGTTGAAGCTGATAGCACTAAGTTATATTCAAGTATATCGTTTTCCGAGATAAGAGACGAGAGGCATCGAATCAGTGCGGCCCTTATCTTAACTCATAAGCGTTATAATAAATCGATACTAGACGTATAAATCGATACTAAACATATAAACAGATAAGGTTGTAGGATGGGGGGAGAGGTATTAGGCCCGGAGATTGGATCGTGGGGGGGGGGGAGCGATCATCTCTAATGAGGCCTTTATCGGGTTAACCTTAACCCTAACCCTCGACTTCAACCGGTTAGCGTTTGGCCTCACCGACCGGTTAGCAGATATTGACACCGCTCTCTCTCTCTCTCTCACTCTCTCTCTCCCTCTCACTCTCTCTCTCTCTAACTCTCTCTCTCTCTCTCTCTCTCTCTCTCTCTAACTCTCTCTCTCTCCAAGGTTTTTCGCCATCTTAATTTGGTCAAGGGGGAGACCCCGGGAGCCCTCACATTTTTATGACCTATTGATGGCCATGTTTTACTCACCCTTCCTTACAAAATGTTATTGTTCATTTGAGGGATTATTTTATTCATCAATATTAACAAAAAAAAAATGTATCTATTTGCTTATCTTTAAAACGGTTTAAATGACAGAAGATAAGAGGCTATAAAGTAATTTCATTTTCTATATATTATTGCATATAATTAAATAAAAACTATTTGTACTATGTAGCATTTAATTTTTTTTTCCAAATGTTTATTGCAAATGTTCTTTTTACAAAGTTCACAGATTTGCTTACTTTTTGATATATTGTTGTACTTCTGTCGTTTTGAGTTGGCTTCCTTTACACACATGTAGCATCATTTCTCCCTGCATACTTGTGATCGTGTGATCAGATGACAGCGAATGTCCCAAATTTTATGACATAGCGTTCAGTGTGTGTCTCTGAAGTCCGCAGAGGTTCTGGCTCCTTTGTCGAATACAGGGCTTAACAAGTGAGTCAGGAAGCTCATAAAGAAATAATTTTTCTCTGTTTGAATTATTTTGTTTCCACGTTGGCTGGCTCATTGTAGGCTCCTCAGTATCCCTCGGACTTGGTCAACGGGGTGATCCCAAGCGCCCGCAAGTCCACTTGTTCATTGAAATTTATTAAATACTGCATAAAAAAATATATGTATATTCCTTTTTTCCCCAGTTTTAAAATCTGCAGTATTTTTCTGACTAATACATTTTTTTTCGAATTTTTAAAGACCATAATTGGAGAAATTTCGGCATTTAAAATCTTGAGGGTTCCATTAATCCCCCCTTGGCCATCCTAGGGTTAATTATAATAGCAACTTTTATGTCCCCTAACTGAGGCCAGTGATGAGATGAAGAATTCAAGTGGAACATTAGAAGTGAAAAACGGTACGTAATGATTTTATACTACATAAGAGGTCTTCACTTTGTCATCACCCATGTTGCCGAGAACCAAGTTAGGGTGCATATAAAAATCAATATAAATAAAGATGAAAATCTGTTTGTTTGTTCTTTATAGGAATCCATATCGTTTGTCCTAAGTTTTCCAATTTTTGCTCAGTGGTCCTTTCATACCAGGTGCGAAAACTCCATATTAAAATTGCATAACTTCAGCCAATCTCTGGTATATTATTTATTGTTATAAAAATCGTTGTGATCTCGCTTTACATGGTTTTTTTATGAAATCGACCGTTTGAGTCGAAAGAAGTCTCATTCTATAGATTTAAATAATGAAATTTCCCGCGTGAAACAGGTGTATACAGCCAGTAAAATAAATTCCTTAAAAAAAAATCCAAATCGTTATATAACAATATAAAAAAACTCGAAAAGTCTTATTGTTTTACCATAACACCAACTGGGTGAAATTTTACTGGTGCCTTTCCGCTTACGGAAAGATTACGGAATAAATCATTGTTTGTTTGTTTAACCTCCATTAATGCTGCTCAGGTTAATAGTCCTAAAATTTGCCTATCCAGGTATAATTAGGATAGGGATATTTAACGAGTATCTGTAATCGCACAGGCTCGGGACCTCCACTTAAAGTCCTATCCAAAAGACGGTATACCCAAGAATATCTCACTCCCTTAAAAATATTCTAGGCTCATCTGGTGAGCTACTTTACCCGCGAACTTCTGTGCAGTAGTTAATAGCTATGCTAACCATCACAGAATTTTTAATCTAAAATGAATATTTGGAGTAATTGAAAGCATAAAAATTAATAAAATAAAACCTGGGTTCTATTTTGAGCAAAGAATCAACGACGAAGAATATAATTGGTACACAGGGATTGAACAGATCCAATACTAACTGCCGCATTCCAATCAGGCCACTTTAACAGGAATTGGACTCTCATCGGAATTCGTTGCCGATTGATCTCCGATTGGTAGCTGCTAGTGTATGAATATTAATAACTCTTATTTTTATTTTTATTTCTAATATATACCAATAGGTTTCGTGTTTTGTTTAATAAACCTTTAAAAAACACATACAATAAAATTTCCGTTTTAAAATCGACAAGTTAACTTACGTAAATTATCCTTGACCAACCGACTTACAGTATATAAAATAAGAACCAAAGTACTTAGACCCCTATGGACCTAAGGCATGGAACTTAAACATCAAAATAATCGAATCATTAAAAACAAAAATATTGAGGAAGATAGTAGAAGAGAGAGAGAGAGAGATAGTGAGAGAGAGAGAGAGAGAGAGAGAATGAATGAATGAATATCGATTTATTTAACAAATGTCGCAGTTTTTGGCCACTAGTGGCCACTCTTACAAACAACGACAAAAAATATTATACAATTATTAACCAAAGCTCTACATGATTTTTACAATCAAATAATTAGTCAATATACATAATTCTGTTAATATTCTAACAGATAATATTTACATAATGTTTGGAATAGCTCTTTTCTTTTCTTACATTATAATAAGTATTTTAAAGCTCATAACTTTATCTATAACTAGATAATAACTGTAATAGCTCTAATTCTTACAAGAAAATAATAAATAAAGAAATAATAATAAAAAAAAAAAAAATAATTATTTAAAAGTACATAATCACTGAAACAACAAAAACTCAAACATTAGACTTTAAACATTTAACATTAAAAAATAACAAATAATATTTACATAATACTTGGAATAGTTCTTTTCTTACATTATAATAAGTATTTTAAAGGTACATAATTTTATTAATGACTGAAACAACAAAAACTTAAACATTAAACTTTAAACATTTAACATTAAAACATAATTATCGAAAAGTACATATCAATAAAAAAAAAAAAAATTTTGGAAAGTACGTAATTTCATAAAGAGAGAGCAAGAGAGAGAGAGTGAGTGAGAGAGTGAGTGAGAGAGAGAGAGAGAGAGAGAGAGAGAGAGAGAGAGAGAGAGAGAGAGAGAATAGAATTTATATTCTTCCATATTATTCATAGTAGGTTATACTTCAAAGGAATTTATTATTGGAACTAAAATAGCCTACGGCTAAAGTTTAGTGGTGTACAACTTTCGATAGTATCAGACATAAAACTATCGGTACTATCGATGGTCCGAGGTGAATAGTAGAATTTTTAATCTGGAACGGAGCTATAATGCACGTTTTCATTTCCACTTTTTTCCACCTTTTTTTTTTTTTACTTTCACTTACCTATATATGAAATATATAGTAAGTGGAAGTATTGCGATCGTGAAAAATTTCGACTTCCGGTTTTCAACGAAAATACACGTTTTGGGATCCCCTGAGTCCAATTAACCAAGTCCCGCGAAATGGTCTGTGTGTCTGTGTGTGTGTGTGTGTGTGTGTGTGTGTGTGTGTGTGTGTGTATGTGTGTGAACGGAATAGCTCAAAAACTATAGGTCGTACAATACTGAAATTGGGTATTTGGTGTATATATATGCCCGCGATGTGACAGCGAAAATTTCATAAAAATTGGTCAAACGGAGGGGGTACTTTATTTAAAGAATTTTGTCTATTTTTTACGTTTTTCTCGATTTTCTCAAAAACGGCTCTAACGATTTTGATTAAACTCGGTATTTGGTATATGTATATGCCCGCAATGCGACAATCGAAATTTCATCAAAATTGGTTAAACGGAGGGGGCACTTTACTTAATAAATGTTGTCTCATTACCACGTTTTTTTTTTTGTTTACTCAAAAACGACTTTTACGATTTTGATCAAACTCGGTATGTGGTGTATGTATATGCCCGTGATGTGACAGTCAAAATTTCATCAACATTGATCAATTGGAGGGGGCTCTTTATTTCATAACTTTTTTTTCCAATATTTAACTTTTTTCGAATATTTCAGAAACGGCTTTAATGATTTTGATTAAATTCATCATCTTTAATCAAAATCAAGTCTTCTTTAATATCACGTGAGCTTTATCATAATTAAAATGTTCTGAGGGGGCTAAAATGGGGTAGGGGCCTTTTTTGTTTTCCTATAAAGTACCATAGTATTTGTTTATATGGAGAAATTATCTGTCTCTCGTTTCGCTTAAAAATAAGAAAGAGCTAAATATGAAATATGTCACTCTGAGAAATGGCAATTAAAAAAACACGTCAATTTCTAATCTAAATAAGTTAGATAATAAGTTGGTAAGTGAAAGTTGTGTGTTGCGCGCATCGCACCAGATTTTTATTTTTATTTTTATTGTTATTTATTGATTTTTATTTATGTAACATTTTATTTATTGCACAGCTTGACATACCTACATGTCATATTTATACCTATAATGTAATCGATAACCTATAATAGAATCGATGTTTGTATGTATAATGGTTGTTAGGTTTTTATTGTTTAAAATTAAAGTATAAGTAAATTGCTATAATTAATTGAGCACTATACACACAGGTGATGAATATGGACATACTAGTCCGAAACGTCCACCAGATTGAAGAAATATAAACATATAAAACATGAGACTGCAATGGGATGCTGGCAGTTCATTATTGTAAATAAATAAAGCAGTCTACCAAGATAATATAAAAAAAAAAAAAAAAAAAAAAAAAAATGAACTTTGTCTAGACATACATTGAAACGCGCATACTTCAAAAAAATGTTCACAGATAATTGGTTTATAGAAGTCGAAAATATTTTGTTACGAAAACTGTGATTATATTTCTATGGCATTAACCAAGTAATTGTGAAGTCAAGGGACCGGCAGGCAATAAGTTGTTTTGTTTGTACATTATTCCACCAAGTTGAAAGGCATGTATGAGCAAACCATTCAATTTTTCAGTCTTATATTTTTTGCGTGAAGTTAATATGTTTTTATCTATAGAGGAGTAAGCATTTTTTGTTAGAAACATAAATAAAATTACACTGTTACATTTTGATAGATCTAATAAAACAATTTAATTCCTGGAAATCAGGGGACCAATTAGTTATTTAATCAGTTCATATTAGTTTTGATGCCAATACATTTCCTAACCGTTCTACGAAGATTAATTAATGCTGAATAAATATTTCGATAAGGCTACGATTTTTTTTCCTTTTTTTTTTCACACCAAGAAATTAAGACCTCATTGGCAGGAGCAATCGAGTTAGTCGAGAGGGGGCGTGTTTACGACGAAGTAAACAAAGAATATTAGCCGGGGGATAATTAGAGCGATTTATGTAAAGTGGGCCCCAAGGGCCGGGGGGTGGAAAGGGGGGACAAAGGGTCCGCTCAAGTGAGTCTAATGAAGCTTTAAAAAGCGCCCCCCCCTTAATTGCGGACCAGCCTTCTTCTAGTCAACTTGCCCCGATCGCTGCCTAAGGCTAATAAAGCTCTGTTTAGATATCCGACGAATGCAAATAGAGTTTTCACACTAAGACAAACATTTCCTCCTCCCCTTCAACGGGAAGTTTATTTTCCATCCACAACCTCTCTGAAGTGGAAGAGAATTTTCTTGATCCGATCAGCGGGAATAACGTTTACCTTGGATATATACTTAAGGTCTAATATTGGCTCTGCACATAATACAAGTGTATCGATAATATTATAATACTAGCTGTATACCCCAGTTTCACCAGGAGAGTCCCATTTTCCTAATAAATGTATAATTTAAACAAAAACATTCAACACAAATAGCACTAATAGATTATTATTCCAAAACTTTAGGATGTACTACATTTTAGTTTTACCCTCAGATATAATTAGGCATTAATAATTAGGTCTTTAGATGAACCTACTCTAGAGCATGCAACGTAAAGCTGACCCTGAGAAAAACATGGGGATTCCAAATTGATACCAGCTACCCTCAGTGATTGCCCTTGAGCATTATTTATAGTCATCGCAAATGCGACCCGAACTGGGCTGGGAATCACTGGGAACAATGGTGATTCAATGCCTGGAAAGCCGTAAGGGCAGAAGGGGGTGAGCAAGGAGGTTATAGATTTCAATTAACCAAATGAACATTCCGGGTAGTTTCATAGATCAATCAGGTACGAAATATCAAAGAACAAAGAAGAAATCCAGTCGCAAAAACCAATGAGAAAAGCGTGGGTCAAAAAAAGTTCGTTTGGACAGAAGAGAGAGCCAGGGGCGAGAAGCGAGTAGCGGGAAGACGCCAATAACTCGAAAAGGACTCGTTCAACCTTAAAACGTGGACCCCGGCTCAAGCCTTACCGGGCGTTATTGGCCTCTTCAAAATCTATAAAATGACACTTTTTTCGACTCAAACGGTCGATTTCGTTAAAATCTAATGTAAAGCGAGATCATAAGGATTTTTATAACAATAAAGAATATACCCAGAGATTGGCTGAAGTTATATAATTATAATATGGACAGGTGTTCGGCCTGGTATGAAAGAACCACTTAGCGAAATTTGGAGCATTTAGGACAAACGGTATGGATTTCTATAAAGAACAAACAAACAGAATTTCATCTTTATTTATATGCTCGTGACTTTTCCAAAATCTTCTATGCTTGTAGGGACCTCTTCTTCTTCTTCTTTATCCAACCCTTGTACCTTACGGTGTCGGGGCAGCCTGTAGCCATCTTCTGAATATTTCTCTATCAGTTGCCAACTTCCTAAGCTCACCTAACGTGAGTCCTCTTTTCCTGGCCAATTCTGTTATAAGATCCTCCCACTTATTTCTTGGTCTTCCGCGTGGTCTTTTCCCTTCTGTTCTTGATTCCCACACTTGTTTGGGTAATCTATTGACTGGCATTCTTTGCACATGGCCTAACCACCTCAATTCTTTTCTATGAATGATGTTAAATAGAGGTTCCTGTCCTGTTTCTTCTCTTATTCTAGGGTTTCTCTTGTCTTACCTTTAGTCTTCCTCAGGAATTTCATTTCTGTGGCCTGTATACGGCTCTCATATTTCTTGGTGCTAGTCCAGCTTTCAGCTGCATAGGTCAGCGTAGGGATGAAGACTTGCTTGTTTAATTCTGTACTTGTTTAATTAATTGTATATAGTCATCTTTGTCTTCAGCTCCACTTCTCTCTTTCCGATAATGACGTTTCGGAGTTTGTAATAGATATTAGTTGCTTTTCTTATGCGCTGATTTGATTCGGAGTTCAACCTGCCGTCATTACGGATTTTGACTCCTAAGTATTGGTATTCGTGCTTGTAGGGACCCTTCTAGAATATTCAAATCCAGACTAAATATAAGGAGCGATGGACTAGATAGCTAGTCTTGCTCTGAAGATCGAATCGTATGGTTACTTTATCGTTACTTGATTGAAGTTGATACTTTTAATAACCTTGTAGATTATTTGATTTTCTATTTTTTGTCTGACATTTTAAATATTGAAACATATAGGTGAAAGTAAAAAAGACTGAATATAATGAGAAGGGATCCTCAAGTTAAGAGGAAAGGTTGGCCTCTGGAAAGGTTGGGCTTAGAGAGCTGTTGGGCTAGGCAATATATTTGAGCCACTTCAATAAAACGGGAATAAAGTAGCAGCGACCGCTAGAACAGCCCGGCCTCTGGAAATTAAAACTATTGTAAACCTTCCCCCTTTATAGAAGAAAACGGCTGCTTTATTGTTTTCTCTTAGGCCCTTTTATATAGAATTTTTTTCTCTTTATTTTATTAATAAAACCATCCCCATTTTTATATCGAATTTTGAATAAAACAAAAATCTGGTGCGCGCATCACACATAGTTACCCCTTATTTCTTTGACTAAAAATAGTCATTATATTTTTTTCTATGACCTATTTAAGCGCTATTACAAATAGGCCATAAATAAGTTCTCCACCTTCAGGAAAAATAGTCATATCTTATTCATGTTAGACGTTACATTGCAGGGTAATTCCACGTCAATTCAACACAGGCTTGAGCCTAACCATTTCAGATTTTCTTGAAATTTTGTATGTTTGTACTACTCGTATCTACAAGAACAACTGTGAAATATTACTGAGATATATCAACCCGTTTTTGAATTATTGGACTCTAAAGCCCTCAAAAATAGGTCCAGAAACATAAAAAATCATGATTAAAAATAGTTGTAGGTGTTTTCCAAATTTGACTAGGACTATGAGATTGGTGTTTTTTAAGAGCGCATTCCATGCCATTTTATATTATATACAGCAATGTATAGGTTGGTCTTAAACCTTAAATCTTAAAACCTAGTTTAAAATTTTGTATGTACCGATTGTATGTATATGTACCGAATTAATCTTTTGTCGTAATACATATTACTTAAATTGAGAATATAAAACATGGTTCTACCTGAAACAGGTTATGAACAGTTCTCAAACCAAGTGAAAAAACCATATGTTCTTCCATTACTACTTTTTTTTCTTTTTTCTTACAAAACAAAAAATTTAATTTTATGGATGAGATACTTCATAACTTTTATAATAATCATTCACATTTTTCTTTTTTAGCATAATTAACAATTTTAATTTATCGTAGTGCTAATAGGTGCACATTGATTTTTGTTAACCTGTCTTTTGCTAAAATAAATACATTCGATGTTTTTCCCACACGTGAAAAGGCGACACATAATTTGCTATGGGAAAAACACGGATTATCCGAGTCCAAGCTAGAAAAAATAAATTTGGCTACTGGACGCTTCCCACCCTAAATATCGAAAAAAATGGTGTTTCGTCAATAAATCAACTTACGACGCCATCTGTAGGAAATTTTTAGAATTTACAAATAATCGCACTCAATCGTAATATAATATAATATCAATATAATAAACAATATAATCAATATAATAAATCAATATATAAAATATATAAACATTTAATTTGCAATAAATGATATATTGAGGCCTATAATCGAGATGTAAGCATCCTATCTATTAACTTAAACAAAACTACAGAAAATGAGCCAAATTTCATCAAAATCGGTTGAGTAGTTTCGGAGTTTATCTCCGACAAACATCGGAACACGAGATTTTTATGTATATAAAGATTTTGAAAAAAAAAAAAAAAACCGAACCATAAACATAAATACAAAAAATCATTCATAAATAAACAATGAAAATAAAAGAACAGAAGAGAGCATTAACACGATTGTATTCAAGAGAAATATTAATATCAACTAATGACAGAAATACCTGTTGAATTCTGAAGCAACAGCAGCGCACTCGGCGAGTGATTTACGCGATTTCCTTTGGATCTCTGCCTAAAAACGGACATTATTCCAAACCAACGACCCTATTTACACCTATTCTTCAAAGTAAAGGGTTATGCGTCTAAATAAATAGAACAACTCATATACCTATATATTTTTTGTCTTAGTAGTATCTATATTAAGATACCGGTGTCTTGATTGTAGTGACTATCCGTGTATGTGAATACATTCAATACAGACACGACACGCAGTTCAACTGCACATCTGATGTTGTTTGGTCAGTTTAAAAATGAATTAAACACGTTATTAATATTCAACGGTCGTAGGAGTGATGTACCTTCCCCGTGTATCCCATCGAGAATCGTGGTTTGGTTTTCCAGGATATCAGTGACCGCCCAGAGGTTTGTTATAAGGACGGTATGCTTCAGGGAAAGAAATATAGGTCCTAGTGGCCAGCTGACTCTGAGCTGCCATAATCCTTGGACCTAGACACGTTTGTCACTGTCCTTGGACCCGAGAGAGCTGACGCCATCTGTGGGAAGGACACTGCCAAATAGGCCCAAATGGGATTGGTTATGGAGCTATGGGCAGTCTGCTGGTGACCATGGCTTGCAGCAACGTGAGGTTTGGGCTACCCCCTCCAGGCTGTCTGTGCTCCCGCAAGCAACACAAATGTCTGTAAGAAGACCATACTGCGCGGCCAAAGGTCTCATTGGGCCTAATGCGCCAACCGAAAAAAAAAAATTAATATCACTAATAATGCATTGAATGGACATTAAAATACTTAATGGTAAGCCGTGTTGTTCCTTGCACATTTTATAAATTATTAATTTATTTTGTTCGGGAAATTTTTACGGAACCCCATCACAGCGAGTTTGGGAGACCTAATTAAGAGTATACAAATTATCAGACAAGAACTGACACGATGTTGCAATCAACTGTTGTACCAGCTTGACTACCATCATCATTTAACTAACACAACGAACGAATGATTAATGATGATATTTTGAGATATTAAAATGAAAGTGGACACACGGAGTAGAAACTAGGAATTCCCCACAACTTAATTAAATTTTAAAATATTTTGCATTTTAATATGCATGTTGTTACTTTTTTTTCTTCACTGAATGTAGCTAAATATTATTTTCTTTTTTTTTCAGGTAAGGAATACCCATTTAATATAATTCTTATCTCTGGTTACACCTGCCCAGCGCTTGTTTATTACCGAATAGTGATGAATGAAAATGGAACGAGGTAACCTCTGAATTTTACTACTAGTGTACCTGTAAAAGAATATTGCCTAATAATTTAATCATTAAAAAAAAAATATCTGGCATGAAACAAATAAATGCTTAGGATACGAAATTGTCAATATTTCGATTCCGGTTTGACAAGGTAAATTGATATTTTTAGCAGTGATAGTTTATTTCGTTTTTCGGACTCTGTTTTATGGCATTCTTATTTTAAAACTAGCTATAACTTTAATTAAAGCTCTTTAATGTATATTTAATCTTATTGAACCTGTGCCAGTATTTTTAACTATGCGGGTCACTTGTGGTGTGGTGACCCTATGGCAACCTACACTACAGGTCGCGGGTTTGCGTCCCGCGGTGGCACTAGGATTTTTCATTATATTTATTTATACTTAGGAGTAAAAAATCCTTAGCTATGCCGTCCCTCGGATAGGACGTAAAATGGAGATCCCGAGCATATACAATGTCAGGTACTCGTTAAAGATCCCTATCCAAAAAATACCAGGATAGGCAAAAATTAGGACTCTAACTGTCCTATAAAACAATAATTTAACTGTGTTTGATATAAAATCAAAGATAAATATTTCTTATTAGACAATGAGTATTGGGGGAGAGTGGGGAAAAGTGAGACGCAGTTAACTGTTAGACAGTTAGCTCATAGACCAATTGCAAGGACCCAGTTCGTGTAGGATTTGTTTGAGCATAGAATGTTAGCCAAATAAGCTTTTCCTGGAAAGAAACCAACATTATCATAAGTTTGTGATTATTGTTTGTTTGTTTTGACGTCACTTTAATGCCACTAAGGCTACACCTGTCCATATTAAAATTGCATAACTTCAGCCAATGTCCGGGTATATTCTTTATTCTTATAAAAATCGGTTTTATCCCGTTTTACATTGTTTTTTTATGGAGTCGACCGCTTGAGTCGAAAAAAGTCTCATATTATAAACTTAAAAAATGAAATTTCCAGGGTGAAACCGGTATATACAGCTATTAAAATATATTCCTTGAAAAAAAATAAAGAAATCCAAATCGTTATACATAATTGTTTGTTTGTTTAGCGTCCATTTATGCTACTAGGGCTAATCGGACGATGCTACAGTGGGAGTCCTAAATTTTGCCTATCCAGGTATAATTAGAATAGGGATCTTTAACGAGTACCTGGCATCGTACAGGCTCGGGTCCTCCATTCTACGTCCTATCCGTGGGACAGCATAGAAACTGATTTTTTACCCCCATTAAAAAATCCTATGGATGGGTCATTCCATGTCAAATCAACACACTGATTCAGACTTAGTATTTGTATTATTGTGATAAAAATTAAATTAAAACTTATAATATTTTTTATGGTGTCATGACAGAGAAATAATTGAAAAAAAAACAAGTAAATCTTTGGTCCTACTATAAAAGAATCTAAAATCCATAGATGGGTCATTCCATGTCAAATAAACACAATTTTGGCAGATTTTCAGACTTGATGGCTCAGATTTTCATGATTTTTTTAATGCAGCAATTTATCATAGACTTATGAAAAAATACCAATTTTCAGTTATGTAGCACAATTATTTTTGAAGTTATTAATTTTTAAAGATTTAAATTTTTATGAAAAAAATTCAGGTTTTGGCACCTTTGGATGCCTGTAGGCTGACAACCAGTAACTAATACCTAGGAGTGGTCTCATTTTAAAGCTGAAATTTGGCATTTTTTCATAAGTCCATGATATATTTCTGTATATCAAAAATCATGAAAATCTGAGACATCAAGTCTGAAAATCTCCCAAAATTGTGTTGATTTGACATGGAATGACCCGGAAGCGAACCTTAAAAACCTTTAGTGACCATTTTGTTTTCGAGGGAACTTCTTTTTTTTTTTGTGACTTGGTTTCTCGTTGACAGAGTGAGTACCTACTATTGTTAATTTCACCGAATTTCTGTTAAAGCCTTTTATTTACCAACTAAAACTCTTTGTACTGCTTCTTGTCTTTGTACTTGTAATTCTTAAACGGCCAATGATTGTTCACTTCGGAAACAGAAATTCGTAATGAAAGACGGCAATGCCCTGTGGGGTGAGTGAGACGGGAACATTGAGACAGCCTACAAGACACTTTTACTGTTCTAATGGAAATTAAAATTATATTTATATTTAAATTATATTGTCTAATCCCAAGAAGGAAGGAATACCTTTAAAGGAGCAGGCCATCAACAGTAGTTAATTTCATTAAAATATAATATATAATTTTTTTATTACACCTAATTTTATCAAAATTCTATTTTATTTACTGTCGATACGTGATTTAGTAATGTTAATCTCAAATCCTGGTTGTAAGTATTGATTCCTAATTTTTTTTTTTTTTAACTTCATTAGTAACTATATCCGCGCCTGTCAAAATTAAAAAACAAAAATGAATTATATCTAGTGGTACTAATCTTGTCAACGACTCTTCATAGTAACTACTTCAAAGAATTCAATTGTAACAAAATGTATAAAAGGTATTAATTTTATTAAATGATTTAGTTTTAATATGGTGCCTCACTGTTAACTGAGCAAAAACCTCTTGTCGTTTTATGAAAATAAATATTTTTGTGTGTAACTTTTTCAGATTTCACATCAACTGAACAAAGGTCCATTGTAGTAAGATGTACCATATACATTTCAGAACTCCAGCTATAGCTTTTATATTTTTTTTGCCAATTTGAAAAAAAAAAAAAAACAGTATCATTGTTCATGTATAAAATGTATAAAAAGTAGGCTAAAAGATACTAATTTGATAAATTATCACAATTGATCAAGTTCTTGATTCTATAAATTAATCTTAAAGGAGTTAGAACCAAATCATACCGTTTCACCACTCAGTCTCATTCACACATCTTACCTTCCAATGTATCTATTAAAGGATCATTCCCTGGCAATTCAAAAGAGGCTTGAGCCTCATCATCTAAGATTTTTTTGAAAACTGGTAGTGCGTAGTAGATGTATCGAATAGAAAAATTGTAAAATATTTCTTAGTCTGTCTACCCGTTTTTGCCCTTTAAAGCCCTCAAAATTAGGACCAGAAACAGAAAAAAATCATGATTAAAAATAGCTGTAGATGTGTTCCAAATTTGATTAGGACTATGAGATTGGTGTATTTTAACAGCGCATTCCATATGTTATAATAATAATTCATATGATGTGATATAATAATTTATTTAAACTTTAGTTTTCTCGAAATTTCGAATGTGGTGCTTACTTCACTTTGGCGTTATAACGGCCAAATGTAGTTAGTTATCTCTTGGCTTATTGGGTTGATGCAAAATTAATGCAGGTTTTTAATATTCATTGAAAATAGGCCATATCTTTACTTTAACTATATATATATATAATCAAAATAATTTCCATCTGAATCAATGCACTTTTGCCAACGTTCAACAAGCTTTCTTGTTCCACCAGAAAAAAAATCTAAATCCCTGGACTCAATTAAGTCACAAAAAGAATTTTCATTTTTCATTTTGGTTTTGAAAATTTTTCCCCCTCAAAAAGTTATCCAGATGCCTGAAAAAGTGGAAGTCTGTAGGAGAGAGGTCAGGTGAATAAGGTGGGTGTGGGAGAACTTCGTAGCCCAACTCGTGCAGTCGTCGTAGCGTTGGTTGTGCGACGTGTGGTCAGGCGTTATCATGGAAAAGGATAGGTCCCTTCCGATTCATCAATGCTGGGTAAAGACGTTGTAATTTTTGTCAATTTCTTGACAGTGCTTCTCAGCAGTTATAGTCTCACCTCGATTGAGAAAGCTGTAGTGGATAACACCAGCAGTATACCACCAAACTGTGACCATAACTTTTTTTGGGTGCAGATTGGGCTTCGGGAAAGATTTTGGTTGTTCATCTTTGCCCAGCCATTGGCTACAACGCCTTCTGTTGTCGTATAAATCCATTTTTCATCGCACGTCACAATGCGATCGAGAAATGGATCATTTTTATTTCGTGTCACAAGCATGGAACATATTTCAAAGCGGCGATTTTTTTGTTGGTCGTTTAATTGGTGTGGCACCCACTTGGCCAACTTTTTTACCTAACCAATTGCTTCCAAGTTGTGCACAACTGTGGATTGGTTCACGCCGAGTTCTACCGCTATTTCTCTGGTGGTTTTGGTTGGGTCTTCTTCCACTATTGACCTCAGCTGGTCGTTGTCAAGAGCAAAATGACGGCCCCGACCTTCCTTGTCTTCGAGGTCGAAATCTCCACTGCGAAACTTCTGGAACCAACGCTGCACCGTGCACTCGTTAATAGCCCTCTGACCCCATACTTCGTTAATATTATGAGCCGTTTGCGCAGCGCTGCGCCCTAATTTAAATTCGTAAAAATAAATTTGACGAAAATCGTACTTCGACATTTTCGATTTAAGACCTTTGAACACACTGAACAAAACGATTTTACTGATCAAATTCATGGTGAAAGAGAGGGTATTAGATAAGGTTTGTTTAGGTATAATAATGATCAATGTTAGGATTTGCTTTGTTTACATAATTGGAATTAAGATATCGCAATAGAGGAAACCTACATTAATTTTGCATCAACCCAATAGTTGAACCCTTATTATAATTTTTTTCATGTTTTTACTAATGAAAATGTAAATATTGCCATCATTTTAGTAATCATTTCATCATCATCAGATACTTTAGTTAGTTTGTTTAGATCGCTGTCCTTGTTAATACTAGGTAATCATCTCATTAAAAAACGGTGCTGTCAGTGGTTATGAGGCAGGGGGGTCATGACCCCCCCCCTCCCAAATTTCGTGTTGGATCCGCCCTTGAGGATGAGGTAATTCATTGGTATTTGGAGAGATATTTTAATCAGATAAACGATATATGACTCCCTTCGCTATAAGAAAGTTTTTGCTGAATCTCATCTTTGATAAATCAACCGTTCGGATATCGTTCTTTACCTGCTATCGATTACAAAGGTAATGAACAGGCTCTTAAAGCGACCATAATTAAACATCGATATGATATGATGGGTTCATTAATTTGATAGGAAGGGCTATTAGGGCCCGGAGGGTATGAGGTGGTACAAGTGGAATTGATAGTCGCCTCGAGATTGCTAAATCGATTATCTTATCTCGATCAGCCAAAGGGGCAAAGAGGACGACCACTTGGACCGCAGCCAAGGCAGAGTCAGTTAGCCTTATCTAGTTCCCGGCCTTTCTTAGTACATGCTAATTCTTGGAGGGTTGCAAGAAGTAGTCGGGAGGATAGGATAAATTTTACCTTTCCTCTACAGTAGTTGCTTTAATAGCCTGTTATTATTAAGCCTTTTTTTTTCTTGCCTTCACTGACTCGCCGATAAAGCTAAGAGAAATACCCATTGAATTGGAAAACTATTTAGACAAGTGGAAACTAGAGCTTGATGTTTCAAAATCTCAAATAATGATTTTTAAACAATCAAATGGGAGAAAAAACAAAAATAAGTACAAATGGATGTATAAAGGGGAGGAGATAGAGGTAGTAAAGAAGTACAAATATTTAGGAATAACGATTGCTGATAACTTATCGTTACATAAACATTTTAAAGGGAAAGTTCAGACAGCAAAGTTGGGTTTAAATAGCGTCTGGAACAACGTTTTTGAAAGCAAGTTTGTACCATTATCAGCAAAGTATAGGGTTTTTAATTCAGTGGTGGAATCCGTTATGAGCTATGGATCACAATTCTGGGGTTATTATAACTATCAGCAACCGGAATATATACACAGACTGTTCATTAAGAAACTATTTAAGCTGCCTAGAAACACGCCCAATTATATGCTATATCTTGAAACCAAGAGAGACCTGTTGTTTTTTTCCAACTTCGCAATGCATATTGAGTATATTTTAAGGATCCTAAAATATAAAAATCACCGTTTACCTAAAATAATAGCGTTGGAAGGCATAAAAACAAAAAGCAATAGCTGGTTTAAAGAATGGGTAAAATTAGCGGATCTTCTAGGCTGTGAACTGGACAAGGATTTTAAATCGATAGAAAGATGGGAAAGACAATGAATACGGTTACAAATGAAGCAAAAGGAAATTTTAGGCAGGAATTAGTGATATCAACGATGTGGGCGGAGTATCATCTAATGTATAAAACACTTGATTCAAACGTTAATTATGTAAACGATGATAACTCCATAGAACTAATTCAGACGGTGTTAAAGGCTAGAGGGGAGCTTTTCAACTTAAACTGCAAACCATGGCTGAAAGATATAGTATACACCTGCTCCATGTGCAATAGTAAGGAGGATGAAACCATGTCTCATTTTATTGGCAGATGTCCGATTCTGAACTCATTCAGAAAAAATAATTTAGGAAAAAGTATCTTAACAGAAGTAAAGGTTATAGAAATTTTAAATGGGAAATGTTTGAGGGCGTTATTTTTCTATATAAAGGAATCTTTAATTTATAGACAATTTCTGATAAACGAATTTAATTATAATGATTAATATTGAATTTATTATGGTTTTTGTATACTCTGTAGTTTTAATTACATTATGATTATTAAAATTTTGGCTTTTTTATGTGAAAATTTTGTATGTTATATAAAAGGTAATTTTATTTGTTGTTATTTGTTTATAATATATTAAAATCAAATGTTTGCTACTTTAATATGATAGACCAAAACAATAAAAAAAATAAATAAAAATAAATAATAAAATAAAGGCAAAGATTATTGTAATTACTATTTTTGGCCATCAAGCTGATTCCCTGGCAGACGGCATATCCATGCCAGAATTTAGTGTTTTGTATAAAATGTAAAATTTTAAAAATAAATTTTGTAAATAAAGCACATCTATCTATCTATCTATCTTAAGCCTTTTTTAACCCTTCAGTACTCGAAAGCAATTATCTAGTTTTTTGTAATGAAAATGCTGGGGGTGCCGTCAATCAAATCAACCCTTTTTTCATTATCATATATTGTGCTGGCGTTTCAATCCGAGATTTAATTATTCATCATGACTAAATATAAACGAAGGTAGGAACCAATGAAGAATACCCTTGAAGAAATATAATTTTCTTTTACACAATTTTTTTTTTATTTTCGACTGTCAAAAACTTGTCGAAAATCAGCAGATTTGATGGATTCTACTAGACATATACTGACATGTCAGGGGAAGAATGGCACCCAACAGTACCTCTTGTCTGGCTTGTTCCAGTTAATACGAGTTAATACTCGTATGTTCTGCTAAAGAAGGAGATCTCTCATCCGACACCTTTTTGACCTCATCTTCACATTTATGGGTATGCCAACAGTAGACCAACACATAAGGACTCTTTACAAACGTTTTCACTCTAGCTTACTCGGACATATAAACCTAGGAAAATTGAATATATTAAGAAGGAATTGATTACGATTTGAAGAATATCTCTGTTTTCTTTTTAATGTATTAACATAATAAAAAGTATTGAACAAAAATCGTGTTTAAGTTATATTGTAATGTCAATGAAGCATGTGTTGCATCCTGGTGTTTAGGGATAATTGCTGTGTCATCAGCGTAAGTCGCAGTCGATGCAGTCAATAATATAATTTATAAAAAAATTTTATAAGAGAAAAGATTGTCTTGGCCGGGATTATTAATAATATCAGCAACTCCTTTCACTGACATTTCCAGATCAAAGGGAGCACGAATATAATATGTTATTACCTATCGATACATGTTAGATGACGTATGTTATATGTAATAGCACGAGCTTTGTAAATTGGGTACGGAATCGAAACAAGGCTGTCGGTGACAAGTGAAATTAATCCCATTGATATTACCTACTGCTGTACTCCTCTCATCCAATACCCAGTTACAATAATTAAATGTAATCCTACCGAGCGGAAGTGAAACTAATGAAAAGCCATTGTAATTACAGTATGTATATATTTATTGTAAATCTTGTAATCTCTTTAGATCTTTAATAAATATATTTTTTATATTTTAGTTCAGTTTTTCATTCAGAACTGTTTCTTACCTCGCAATTTTTTTTTTAAACTATATAAATAAAGATAAAATTCTGTTTGTTTGGATTTTATAGGAATCCATACCGTTTGTCCTAAATTCTCTCAATTTCGCTCAGTGGTTCTTTGATACCAGACGCAAACACCTATCCATATTAAAATTACATAACTTCAGCCGATCTTCAGCTGATATTCTTTATTGTTATAAAAATCGTAATTATCTCGCTTTACGGTGTTTTTTTACGAAATCGACCGTTTCATTAGAAAATTGAAATACCCCGGGGGGGGGGGGGGAATGGAGATGAACAGCTATAATCTATGTAAATAAAGATGAAATTCTGTATGTTCTTTATAGAAATCCATACCGTTTGTCCTAAATTCTCCTAATTTCTCTCAGTGGTTCTTTCATAACAGGTGCGAACACCTATCCATATTAAAATCGCATAACTTCAGCCAATTTCTGGGTATATTCGTTATTGTTATAAACATCGATTTGATCTCGCTTTACATTGGGTTTTACGAAATCAACCGTTCGAGTCGATAAAAGTCTGACTTTATAGATTTAAAAAATGAAATTCTCCGGGTGAAACCGGTATATATAGCTAGTTCACTATCAAATCAACAAAATTAAGAAAAAATAATCTAATATTTTCATCTGAAGATATTCGATGTGTTCTGAAGTGGCCCGGATTCGAACCAGGGTCCACGCATCTCCGTTGCGCTCACTAACCAGCTGAGATACCAGCTTCAGATCTCTTTAGATAAAATAACGTTCTTTTTTTTTTTTTTTTTTTTTTTGACTTTATTTAATAAATTCACAACTGTAAAATAATTATTACAACCAGTGAATGTGATGACTACATGAGAAAATAATAATAAGAAAGAAAAAAAAAATAGAAAAATAGTCATGAAGGCATGAAGGTAAAGGTGATCCAATGATGCTTCTCCATAAAACTTTAAATTTTGTTGGTCAAAAGATCCCTATTCCAGCTCCTTCGTAAACGTCGTCGTGTGTCCGGTAAGTCTTGTGTTGATAGTCCTTGAATAAATGGATTTAAGTGTGCGTTAAGTTTGTCATGAAATCGTTTATATAATGCTTTAATAGATGACTGAACGTACGGAGTCTTTAAATCTTTGTGCAAGTTCTTGTTACTTATATAGGGTGGAGCGGCCGTGATAAGTCTTAGTACCTTTGACTGAAATTGTTGCAGTTTTAATATGTTACTTTTTTTAGCATAGCCGTATATTTGGGCTCCGTAAGTCCAGATAGGCCTAAGTAAATACTTATAAATTTTGAGTTTTTCGGTTAATGGTAATTTTGATCGTTTATTTAAGAGATGTTGCAATAATTTAAATCTTGAGTTTAGTTTTTGTCTTGTTGATTTGATGTGAATAACGTCCTTTAAATTTAATATTTATATTTAATAATAATTCCACCTCTTTCCATCTCCTGATAACGTCGCCGTAAATATATGATTCAGAAGTTTCGGAAACAAATAATAATAATTATAATAATGAAGGCTTAATAAACCCGAAGGTTCGTTGCCGACACCACCCCTCGCCCCCTGCACACCTCTATCCATCGACCGCCATCCAGGACCAACTTGGACAGATCTGCCTTAACGCAATCCTCCCACCTCCGTCTCGGCCTACCCCTCGGACGTTTCCACCATTCGCTATTTTTACACGCCCATTTTATTCGTCTTGCTGCAATTACGTCAATTATATTTACGTTATTATTTAGGCACAGCTCACAGGTGTTGTGTAAGCGTCTAAATTCTTCGGTTAGTTCATCCCTCTTCGGTCCAAATATTTTACGTGATACTTTATTTTAAAAAACTCAATGCCGTTGCTCATCCCTCAACGTCAGTGACCACGTTTCGTATTCGTAAAAGACCGTTGGAATAATTCGAAAAAAAAATGTTGAAATTTTCAGCGAAAGCGATACCTTTCTATTCAATAATTTTGTTTCAATGCACACCTTCTCTGTTCCACAATCAAAGAATAAGTTATGATAAATGAACGATGTACCCTTATGATATTTTTAAATTTATTATACATAGCGTGATGGCCGGAATAAACAGCGTATCTTTATACATATAAAAATCTTCGTGTCGTAAATGTTTGTCAAGTCAAAAACTACTCAACCGATGTTTATGAAATTTGGCTCATTGTGTGTAGTTTTGTCCAACTTAAAAGATAGGATAGTTTTATCTCGATGATTGGCCTCAATATTTCTTTCATTGCAAATTAAATGCTCTTTATACTATAATTGGGTGTGGTTATTTGTAAGTTCTATAAATTTTCAACAGATGTCGGTGTAAGTTGCTTTATTGACATACCAGGTGCGTAAATATGAAACCGGAATTCGCCAATCATAGGAGTTAGCAGTCAATATAATCTTCTAACTAATCCGTCAGTGGTGTTATCTGCTTTTGCCTACATGTAATAAAGAGATCCAATTGATACCAACATCAGTTTCATTCTATAACCGTGTTTTTAGTGGCGTTGAACATGTCGACTTTTGTGCCAACAAATCAAGATTTGCGGGCAGCATTTATTTTCCGTTTCCTTCAGAAAAAAATTGGAGCATTATCATATAGGATGCTTGTTGAAGCTTACGGGGAGCATGCCCTAGGCAAATCTCAATGTTTCGATTGGTTCAAAAAATTTAAAGATGGATTTCGATAAAAGAAACAAAGACCGTGGAAAACCACAAAAAAAAACTTTGAAAACGCTGATTCGGAAGCGTTTGTTGGACAATTATTACATGTGACACCGTCTCCATTTGTTTGAAAGCCTTGGAAAAGATCCAGAAGGTCGGAAAATGGGTACCTCACCAACTGAATGACAGGCAGCAGGAAGCTAGAAAAACCTCATGGCAAATCCTGCTCGCCAGGTACAGAAAAAAAGTCATTTCTTCATCAAATTGTGAATGGTGATGAAAAGTGAATTTACTTCGAGAATCCTAAGCGTAAAAAATCCTGGGTAACTCCTGGTGAACCATCGGCATCGCTTGGGGAGGAAGATAATGCTCTGTGTCTGGTGTGATCAGATGGGTGTTACCTACTATGAGCTGCTGAAACCTGGGGAAACTGTTAATACGGAACGCTACCTACAACAGATCATAAATTTGAATAATGATTTGCGCCAAAAAGTCCCAAATATCAAGAAAGGACACACAAAGTGATCTTGCTCCATGACAATGCCCCATCGCATTGGGCTAAACGGACCAAGGAAACGATCCAAGTGTTTGGTTGGTAAATTCTTCCGCATGCGGCTTATTCACCAGATTTGGCCCCATCCGATTACCACCTATTTGCATCGATGGGACACGCACTAGCTGAGCAGCGCTTCACTTCTTATGAAAATTTACGAAATTGGTTAAGTGATTGGTTTGACTCAGAAGAGGAAGCATTATTTTGGCGGGGAATCCACAAATTGCCTGAATGATGGGAAAAATGCATAGATAGTGAAGGACAGTACTTCGAATAAAAAAGTATGTATCATTTTTACATAATCAACTCTTATTTGCTATTTGAAAAATTCCGGTTTCATATTTACACACCTGGTACTTCATTATTTTTTACACTTCATTTAGGTTGGGTAAGAATACAGTTGCCAATTCTATTTTTAAGTTGATTTATTGACACAACATCTTATTTCCTTCAATATTTAGGGTGGGTAATCATCCAGTAGCCAAATCTATTTTTTCCGGCTTCGACTAGGAAAATCCGTGTTTTTCCCATGGGCAATTATGCGTCGCCCTTTCACGTGTGGGGAAAGCATCGAATCTATTTGTTTTAGCAAAAGACATTTTGGTAACCTATTTCAGGTAGAACCTACTGATATTATATCTAATCACATATCATCGTTTGTTATATTCTGAATTTAATTAATATGCATTATGGTAAAAAATTAATTTGGTACATTTTGATTAACCGTCTATTGTGATTTTACTAAACCATACTCTTTATTAGTTCCTTTTACGTGTGTGTTATTTATATTGTCTCGGATGAAATAATCCAGTAAGTCCTAAATGAATGGATCATTAATACTTACTATAGTCAAATATGAGATGTAAAAAATAATACTTAACCCTTCTAAACACTTTACCAAACAATTTTAAATTTGGCACTAGGTTCTATTTTAAATCCCGTTGGTTTTTAAATTAGCTGAAACTTCTTTAGCTTTATCAGTGAATTTTGATTTGACTGAATTAAAAATAATAGCAACGGGTGGCAGAGTCTGCTTGTTTAATTATATTTAAATAACAAACATCAAAAGTGTGTTAATGTAAGCAAAAAGAAAAAAAAACATAAAAAGAACCCAGAAAGTAATTATTAATAAATCCTGAAATTGTAGGCGTAATATTTCCGGATGGGCACAGGTGACGTATTAAAGATTAATGTTTCAATTAGAGGTTAATATATTAATATTTCAATAATATGCAGTAACATTACCATGTTACTGCATATTATTTATTAAAGCAAATGAATAAACTCATGTTAAAATATTTTCTGGAATTCCTAATGCTCAATTATGGCAGTTGTCACTGTTCGGGACTAACATTATAAACTGACCAGGTTTTCAGCATTCAAACAAAATAATTTCCTGTTACAACTGAATTTTTTAAAAGTTTAAAAGGCATTTTTCTAGGTAATAGAAATTGCTTGTATTTTTTGTCTGTACTCATCCCGATCACACGGGTTCAATTATTTATGATTTTTAAACAATTACGCCATTGTTTTTTTTTTTTTATTCCATTTGTTTATCCGTGCCTGTCTAAGAATTATTGAAAAACAGCAGATTTGATGGTTTTTACTAGACTTTAAATGGTGTGTCAGGCATGGGGAAGGATGGCACACTGCAGCACCTCTTGTCTGCCTTGTTAAAGAAGGAGATCTCTCATCCAACGCCTTTTTAACCTCCTTCTCACATTTATGGGCTTTTCTTCTGTAGCCATATCTCGTATAAGGAGGTTTATATTTCCGTGTGAGTGTAAAAACGTTTCTAAAGACCATTTGGTATTCGGTTAAATTCAGTTTCTTTTTTTGCTTTTCATTGTTTAAAAGGCTATTGTAAGCACATAAACCTCAGCGAAATGTTAAACCAGAATAAGTATAAAGAAAGGTAGAAGGGAAATCTGAGAAGCTTTGGATAACTTTGTCTTCCATCCTGTTTGGTAGCGTGCTTAGGGTTCACTGCTTACTTTTCAACAAAAGTTTTCTTATAAAACTTTTTTCTCCAAGAAGACATTACAATAAAGTAAAGCAATAATATTACTTGTATTATCTAGCTATATTCAGGCAAGGGTCTCTATTAAATGTACACTAGAAAGTGCCAATATGGTTCAGACATTTCCCATCTTTTTATTAATTTATTTTATTAATTTTTAATAATGCATTTAAAGTATTCTTCTACATTTTAAATAGTACAGTGGTGTAGTGAACTCGTGATGTAGTGTTTTCATTACCAACTACAAAATACGAGGTCGAGGTTTCGTAGCCTGACATGTGGAACTAGTTCTTTCGCGAAATATTGTCGGATGGACGCAAAATGCAGGTGACGAGCCTGTGCGATGTCAGGTACTCGTTAAAGATCCCTATCCTAATTATCCTTTGATAGGCAATTATTTATGACTCCCGCTGGAGCACCGTTTGATCAACATAAAGTGATGTTAAAATATAAATATACTAAAGTGTGACAGGAACAGCTCAGCAGTAGTGTAGTAATTTCTTGAACGGGTTTTAATCAAGAAAACATTTTCCATGAAGGAATGAGAAGATTGGTGAAGAAAAGATAAGCGGAGGATACTACTATAATACTACATAATGCACTGGAATAGCTACCGTCCGATAGAGAGAAAACCATCAAGCTCAGGGCGAGTTGCATGAATTACAGTCGCGGCGTTGACGTGTTGAGTTCAAATCAATGTAATTCAAAACATTGTTCTCACAATAGTTTTTGACAACTAAATAGAGAATTATAAAATCATGCGCGCCGGAGTATTATGCTTGCATTGCCGAATGATCACAAGTAAAAACTTATTTAAATAACAAAAATAATTAAATGAATGTGGAGAAATGTGTCAATTTGAGGAAAGGCGTTTACTTATTTGCAAAACACTTAAAATTTAAATTTCCGTTAATGAGTGCATTAATATAAATGTTTATTTCGTAGGAAAGCAAAGAATAATATTTGCTTACATATAAATACGAAAAATTTATCATTTCTACTTTTATATTAGGTAGGTACTCGTGTTCCGACAACACTTAAAAACTTTGACAGCTCTTTCGCATGCGCGTAGTAACAGCCTATTGCTTACAATTAGAGCGTACTGCGCATGCGAATAAGTTTTCAAAAATTTAAATGCTATATTATCCTATTATTTATGAGAAATTATTTGTTCCATGGTAGATGAATGAAGTTTTCAGAACAACTACCAAATGTTTAAGCTAGTATTGTTCTAAGTAGTTGACCCCTATAGGTAGTATGGTAAAGAAAAATAGAACTACTGATATATCAGTACAAAATATTAATAAAAAAGTTTGTTTCGTACTTCAAAAGTTTAATTTTAATTACAAAAACGTGTATTTCCGTTGAAAACCGGAAGTCGAAATTTTTCACGAAAAAAAGCCAAGAGATATTTTTCTATTTATATTGAGAGACCTAACTGCCTTATAAACAAAGTCTGTTCATAGAATGTAAATAATTATTCTTCTCTTGTATGCATCATAAACTCAAATATCAAACCACATTTCCATCATACTGTTTCTATGAATGCAGCTGATTCAATTGGAAATACCAGTGGCTATTTCCACCCAGATGCCCTTACATGCATACTAACAGCTGTATCATCTCTGTCTCGCTGGCCAGCTACCATCTACCGTGTAACTAACACAGCTCTCTCTCTCTCTCTCTCTCTCTCTCTCTCTCTCTCTTACTTACTGTTATTTTAATTAATGTTATAATCAGGATGTTCGTAACAAGTAAGTTACCTACTTAACTGATATATCAGCACAAAATATTAATAAAAAAGGTTGTTTCATACTTTTTAAAAGTTTAATTTAAACAAATACCTTTAAATTATATCATCATTTTTATTTTTTCGCCCTAATTAATTCTCAAAAATCTCATGTTTCAACTCGCCTCGACCCCTGTTTCATCTCACCTCGATATGAGGGGAGTTGAAACAAGTTGACTCGTCACGGTTAAGAGGATTTTTAACCACAATATTTTACGTGTTCAATTCTTTATTTTTGTTATTCGCAAGTGTAAATAATGGCCTATCGATTGGAACTAATATCATACGATTTCTGTCTATAGCATTTGGGTTATGAAACATAAATATGAAAATTGTTTCAACTCCCCTACCTTTGATTTTGTTTATACGTATAAATTAACTTTCTCTTATCATAAGTATTAAGAAATAGCTAAAAAAAAAGCATGTAAGAATTCGAGTAACACCTACAGGAGAAAAAAAGAAAAATATTCAGACAACTCATAAAACACATTGTACCCAAGCATGCGCAGTACGCCTTTAATGGCAGACAAATGTTTATAATTAAAAGCGTTCTGTTCATGAGAAAGAGTTGTTTGTTTGTTTAACGTCACTTTATGCCTCTAAGGCTAATCGGGGCTAATAGTTACAGTGGGAGTTCTAAGCTTTGCCTATCCAGGTATAATTAGGATTGGGATCTTTAACGAGTACCTGACATCGTACAGGCTCGGGACCTCCATTTTAGTTCTATCCGAGCATTAGTTCTATCGACGGCATGGCTAAGGATTTTTTACTCCCATCAATAAATCCTAGGGCTACCGCTGGGCGCGAACCTGCGACCTTTAGTATTGTAGGTTGCCATGCTAACCACTATACCACAGGTGGCCCCATGGGAAAGAGTTGTCAGGGTGTTTTAAAATATTCGTATTTAATGGAAATTATTAGTTTCCATGGTAACCTAATGTTTAAGGTGCTCGTAGTATCGTTTTAAGTAGTTGACCTCTATTGGTAGGATAGTAATCAGAAATAGAACACTTAAAATTTATTCTAGTAACAGATTGTTTACACTTGTTCAGTGAACGCAAGCTTGAAACCGATATACATGTACAAAATATAATCAATTACAGTCCCGGCGTTGACGTTTTAAGTTCAAATCAATTTAATTCGAAACATTGTTCTCACCTCTAGAACCGAAATAGAACCGGCAAGCGTAAGGAGATTTCTTTCATAAAATAAAAATATTAGCTCCAAAATTATTTTATTAATTTTATTTTATACTACCTGAAACTTCAGTTTAGTATTAGTGGTAAGTTTAGAAACCTCAGAGTCCGACCATATATGGTTGGGGTATAAGAGATCCTATTAATGCGGTTCTCTTAATGCGTTTTCTTCCCTTTTCTTGATTAAAAAAAATTATTTTGGCAGCAAATATGTTCTGGTATGTACCATTTCTTATGGTTTCTATGTTCTGATTCCATTGAGATCATTCTCATGACGATACCGAATCCTTATCAAGTAACTTCTCCTTTTTCGAATTCGGTTGAAAATTTACGAACAGAATAGAACTATTAAACAGAAATATTGTATGAACACTTTATTTTTGATATATATTCCATTGGGTTATATCTTTTATTCATATTATCTATAGGTTATCTATTTTATTCAACGTTAGTTTTTATTCGCTCACTACACTAATAAGCAATTTTTCTTTTGTTGTAAATTTACTCTTATATTGTATATTGATTAAAGGCAATGTTTCGACAAATTCTTTCCTCTTCTGTAAAACTTAATGCGCTTATGAATCCAGTTGGTTTTGTTTTAAATTTCAATTCATTGCAGAGATGTAATGACCTCATTTAAAAATAAAAAGGAAAAAATAATTATTTATGCATAATCTCGTGTAATTTAAAGAAATCAGCTGAAGCTTAAACCATAACAAAGCGAACTAATGAACGATAACCTTATGAATTGAGCTTAGCTAGCGCTCCTGGCTTCCAAATTTCGAACTAAATTTTTTCATTCATTAACTCGCCTGGGCTTATTAGTGGGGCTAATTACATGTAGCGAGAGGCTTAAAATTACAGCCCTTGTCCCTTCAACATTACTCAGTTAAAATGAAAACTGAAACCTTCTTCATCGTTAGGGGCAATAGGGCAATACGACGACATAACATTCCATATAGTAGGTGTAGTCGTTTTTGTGCCTTTTCGGCACGCACATTGTACACTTTGCTTTATAATATATATTGATTAATAATCGCGAAGTTTTTTTTTTTTTTTTTTTTCCACGGTAAGCAATCTAAAGAAAGTGGATCCAGTTTTAAATACCCAATGACTAAGAAGTCCTTCAAAACAATTAGAACGAGATTTCCATTAGCGTTTGGGGCAATTAAAGTCAATTATATTCTGGGCCATACTGTCTTGATAGAAAATGAAAATTATACCTGGGCGCCCCCCTCAAATTATAGCATGAAATATGAAGTGAACCCAAGGGAATGAGGGCATTCTATTCACTGAGGCGCCGAGCGTTTCCATAATGAAGCCATGATCACACACAGCCTTCGAGGATTGTCGCGAGAGGCAATTTGGATTTCTCACTTGAGCGTGTTTGTCCCCTTAATACGTTCCTCGGATCGATTCTTTAGTTAGAATTCCGGACCCAACCTTCGCCGTAAGATGATTATGCTAAGTCTATAGAAGAAGTTCATTTTAAAATCCGGGTTTAAAATTTTAATGAATAGTATATACGTTCACCCTTAATCCTTTCGACAACGTCATATCTCAAAACTCGTATATTCAGGTGTCAATTTATAGATATTGTTCGAATCATACATAGGATTATAAGTCTAGGATAATAAAAAATGTTGAAGATAAAAAATTATATTATTGTAGAACTAAATTAAAATGGATTATTGCAGTGCGTGTTCAAAATGTCTTACATTACTTTGGACGCAGGCTTATCTTCAACATTTTGTATGTAGAATTTTTAAAATTTTAGTATAAGAGAAGAAAAAAGTTTAATTTATTTTAAAGAAAGGAGATTTATTAAAGGAGAGATTTATTTTAAAGTTTAATTTATTTTAAAGAAAATATTTTTTTAATTTAAGTGAACTAAGGAGTATTTTTACTTTTACCTATATATGAAATATATAATATAATAAGTGGAAGTATTGCGATCGTGAAAAATTTCGACTTCCGGTTTTCAACGGAAATACACGTTTTGGGGTCTCCTGAGTCCAATTAACCAAGTCCCGCGAAATGGTCTGTGTTTGTGTGTGTTTGAACAGACTAGCTCAAAAACTATAAACCGTGTGAACCTGAGATTGGGTATTTAGTGTATATATATGCCCGCGACGTGACAGCAAAAATTTCATCAAAATTTCTGAAAGGGAGGGGGTACTTTATTTAATTAACTTTTTACATTTTTTTCGAATTTCTCAGAAACGGCTCTAACGATTTTTATTAAACTGAGTATTTGATCTATTTATATGCCCGAGATATGACTGTAAAAATTTCATCAAAATTGATCAACCGGAGGAGGGACTTTACTTAATAAATTTTGTATCATTTTCACGTGTTTCTTTTATTTACTCAAAAACGGCTTTCACGATTTTGATCAAACTGGGTATTTGATGTATGTATATGCCAAAGATGTGATAGCCAACATTTCATCAAAATTGATCAACCGGAGGGGGGACTTTACTTAATAAATTTTGTATCAATTTCACGTGTTTTTTTTATTTACTCAAAAACGGCTTTCACGAATTTGATCAAACTGGGTATTTATGTATGTATATGCCAAAGATGTGATAGCCAACATTTCATCAAGATTGATCAACCGAAGCGGACACTTTATTTCATAACTTTTTTTCTAATTTTTACATTATCTCAAAAACGACTTTAACGATTTTATTCATATTCGTAATGTTTAATGAAAATTGAGTGTTATTTAATATCAGGTAAGCGTTTATTAAAATTTTCTGAGGGGTTTATAGAGAAAATGAAAACAAAAATAAGAAATGAATGTGGAAAATGTGTAACTTTGAGAAGTGGCATTAACAAAACGCATTAATTTCTTATCTAAGTAAGTTGGTAAGTGAAAGTTGTGTGTTGCGCGCACGCACCAGATTTTTTTATTGGAATTCGTACATTGTTCTTTCTAGTCTTAAAAAAGTAAAACTAACTCTAACTCATGGGAAGTTGGGCATCCATTAATTTGGATGCAGGGCTCTAGCGCGCTACCTCATTGGCCCAGCAGTGACATTCTCTAGCGCGTTTTTCATTAGAAAAACGTGTTTTACTATCAGAAGATGAAGTGAAACTGTATCATGGGTTACACCACTAAAAAGCTAACTAAATTCCGCAGTTTTTAAGAAATTTGACAGCTTCTAAAGTACTCCAGTGGGAGCATGGAATTTTCAAAAACTATTAAAAATCTAAGTTTTAAAAAATGTTTTGTGTTTAGCGCGTTAAAAGTCCCACCGAAAGTGGATTTAAAATGAGCCGTCCCATTTCATATTTTAGGAAATTTAATGTTGATTAAGAAAATATCATCGATTTTGTTTCTACGCTAAACCAAAGTAAAGAAAACTGTCATTTTTCAGAAAAAAGTAAGATTTTAAAAATAAAAACAAAAAAATTCTATCTCCTCAAGAAATTGAGATAGGAAACTCTTTTCTGCGCCATTCTACCCCGTTAAACATGCAGTATTACACTATGACTGGGGCATCGAGTATAATTTCTGTTAAATTATAGACAGAGAGAAACAGAGAAAGACAGAGTCTGTTTCTAGCTTGCTTGCGAAACTGTAGTAGCCCTGAAGATGCCTGAATAGGCGAAAATTTGGCATGTAACCTGCATGATTAAGTGCATTATTGAAGTAATACGAGACTTTGAGGCCTTGCATTCTATATTTTAAATATATAAAAAATTAAAAAATATATAGTGAAAAAAAGGTGAAAATACATATTATCAAATCCAAAATGGAGTTTCATATCCAATTGAACGAGATGTTCTTAATCCACGAGCAATCGAACTCGCGGAATCACCGGAATCGACTCGGCAAACTATCCCAAACTGTTCCACAATCGTACATATACTGTTGTCATGGCATGTTTCCGTGTATAAAGACAAGAGAGAACTGAATTGAGACACGACCGAGTGCATTGATGTAAAGCAAACAAAACTTTTTTTCTTCATTTCGTAGAACTTAGGCTTGAAATGTACGCTGTAAGCGACATTTTAACTGCTACTGTTCAAAGAAAAGTGTTGGCTCTAACCGACCTGTTCACTATAACCGATGTCCGTTGTAAGCGATATTAATGCTTTTTTTCTGTCTGTTATTTCATGGGGCCGACTATTTTGTTTGTTATATACGATTGTACGTTATAGCCGGTGTCGTTATAAACGATTTTGACTGCACATCTAAATAATTTAATTTTAATAATATTAGAAGTTATTACAAGAATATGATATTTTCATTTATTTTTTTTACAAACATAAATAATTTAGGTAACAAAAAACTCAAAGGAGTTTTTTTTTTAAATATATTATAGTAGATCTTTTCTTTATTTTCTTTTTTCTTATTTTTAAACACCTTTGATGGGGTCACCTGTGATATAGCGGTTAGCATGGCAACCTACAATACTAAAGGTCGCAGGCTCGCGTTCAGCGGTGGCCCTGGGATTTTTTAATAGGAGTAAAAAATCCTTAGCCATGCCGTCCCTCGGATAGGAAGTAAAATGGAGGTCCCGAGCCTGTACGATGTCAGGTACTCGTTAAAGATCCCTATCCTAATTATACCTGGTTAGGCAAAATTTAGGACTCCCACTGTAGCATCGTCCGATTAGCTTTAGTGGCATAAAGTGACTTTAAACAAACAAACAAACACCTTAGGTGAATAATTTAATTCAATTACTTAAATGGTCGTGATGATGTTTTTATTTATTTCATTTCATTTTATAAAACAATTTGTAATTGCTCAATTCTCTTGGATTGTTATAAGAGTTAACATCCCTCCCCCCCTTTTTTTTAATAAATATTTTATAATATTTTTAGGAAACATTTTTGTTGTTGTAGTTACATAGTTAAGTTGAGTAAGAGTAAAGGTTCTACTGAACCTCTCTAATCGATTTACAAATATTGATCAGTATACTCAGCCAATGAGCTTCGAAGTAACTTAGAAGTAAACAATTAATTCAGAGCAGTAATCGAAAAATGCTTCAGAAATTTAACGGATTTCAATATGATTAAAAAAAAAAAAAAAGCGAAGAGATATTTTTCTATTTATATTGAGAGACCTAACTGCCTTATAAACAAAGTCTGTTCATAGAATGTAAATAATTATTCTTCTCTTGCATGAATCATAAACACAAATATCAAACCATATTTCCATTATACTGTTTCTATGAATGCAGCTGATTCAATTAGAAATACCAGTTGATATTTCCACCCCCCCCCCCCCTTACATGCATACTAACAGCTGTTTCATCTCTGTCTCGCTGGCCAGCTACCATCTACCGTGTAACTAACACATCTCTCTCACTCTCTCTCTCTTAAGTAATGTTATTTTAATTATTGTTATGATCAGGATGTTCGTAACAAGTAAGTTACGAGTTAGCACAAAATATTAATAAAAAAGGTTGTTTCATACTTTTTAAAAGTTTAATTTAAACAAATACCTTTAAATTATATCATCATTTTTATTTTTTAGCCCTAATTAATTCTCAAAAATCACATGTTTCAACTTTCTTCCATCTCACCTCGGTATGACGGGAGTTGAAACAAGTTGACTTGTTACGGTTAAGTGGATTTTTCACCATAATGTTTAACGCTTGCAATTTCTTTATAGAAGCTATTCGAAGTGTAAGAATGGCCTATCGATTGGTACTAATATCATACGATTTCTGTCAATAGGATTTGTATTGATTGTTGAGAAAACACATAGAATTTTTTAACTTCCATGTTCTGAAAAAGACAAAGATTTTTTTAACCTCGATATTTGAAAATATATTGGATATATTACTTCTTTTATACCTACTCTTCCTTGGTTGAAATGCTCCTTGGTGTAAAATGTTCAACTTCAATTAAGGTAATAAAATATGAAAAAGCAAAACCATATTATCATTTGAATTACTTATTTAATGCAGATACTAGCAAAATATTTTAAAATATTCACCATAAATACGATTCTCTGTAAATACTATGGAAACGACATCAATGTATGACTATGTTTGGGTCCTAACAGTTGAATCTTTAGTAAATGAATATGAAAAACCAGCTATGTCGAAAACATCGATGTTTTTATACATTAATTATGAAAAATAAACATGCTTTACACTTAAACATCGATTTAAATACGTTTGGGCACTAATATGTTAATGTTTAAAGAATGTATTATTTAAAAAAAAAACTTCGGTGTTCTTGAGCATCGATATTTTGTGGTCGATGTTTTGATTGTCGCATCTCTATCTGAAACTAATTGAGGAGAGGAGGTCTCTCATCCAGCTGTTAGTCTGTTATCATTTCCATGGAATTTAACAAAAAAATGTTTGTATAAATAAAGACAATTTTTTTTATCTGATAATCCCTTGCTGCCTGCTGGTTAATCCGCACGACGAAAATTTTTTGTTTTTTTCGTACTTTCTGGAATCCAGATTTTGTTCGATCTAGGAATAATACGAGTATATAAGAAATAATCCTATGTATAAATTTTATCTGTGTATATATTAAAAACCATCGATGTTTTGCCTTCGATGTCGAAACTCTAAGTAGAAGAGGATTGATTGAGGATGGTTATTGGCTTCTGGAGTTTAGTATTGAATTTGAAAAGACCAAATAAGCCGTAATAAAAACATTTCGCTGGTATTGAGATGCTTGAATAGCACATCTCCAAATCTATGTAACTTGCTATGGCTGAAAACAAGGCCTCCGAAAGATAAACTTCAGGCGTATTCCAACCTCCCGCAACCGCCGTCACTAAATACCTTCAACATCGGTGCATTATCGAGCTCGGTGTAGTGTACAATGGTCGTTCGGTAACGCTTCAGTTTGTCAGCAATTAACAATGTTGTCAACGAAGGCCCCGCTGATTGGCCGATCCGGTGAATGCCAAAATGAGGATAACGTGCTTTGTCAGGTTATGAAACACACACAACGTTGTGCTCTGTCGAACTCACCTTATCCTGTATGCATTGAGTTTTTGTTTCTCCCCATGTCGTTTTATGAATACACTAAAATATGAATTTTTCAATTTTCAGGAGTTTAAATACAAACTCAACAAACAAATAATAAAATGAGAGCTGGGTGTTTTTTCTTTGTTCTTTTTTTTAAAATAAGATTATTTTTTATTAAGTACTGCTGATTTAAATAAGCCAAAAATAAGAAGGCTCGGATGTTTTTAATAACAATCATAACAGAATTTAATAAAATTGTGACTGAATTTTTAATTAATAATTTAAGTATTGTATTGCAACACTTTTGTGGGTTAAACAGTTATTATTCAAAGATAATAACAATTTTCATGGTATATTGACGAAGCTTAAAAAAAAATTAATTACAAGAGTAAAAAGGCACATAAAAATTTGCAACAATAATAAAAACGTAAATTTCACAGCTTTAGCACAGCATAGCATTTTAAATAAACATAAATTTAATTTCGAGGATGTTAAAATTATAGCAACAGAAAAAAAACACAAAAAATAGAAAACTAATAGAAACGATACATATTACCAAAGACATTGATAATGCAGTTAATTATAAAACAGATTTTATAAAAATCAATAGCCACTATGATTATATTAGAAAAAATGTAAATATAAAAAAGTGAATGAAAAAATGGTGGACGAAATCCTGAAGATGTAAACGAAGGACAGCTCACACTACTGTCGGTAAATGGAATATGAGGACGATACTGGCGCAAGTGATGGTGTTTGCAGACGACATCGTCCTCATTGCGGATTCTGAAGAACGATTACAAAAGGCAGTGACAGAATGGGAGGCGGAGTTGGAAAGGAAGGGGATGGCTATCAATGTCGGAAAGAGCAAAATAATGCATGTAGGCAGGGAGCAGGAAGTTGTCGAAATACGATGCAAAGGGGAAGTAATGGAAATGGTGGACGACTACACTTACCTGGGGACAGTGATAAGCAGGAATGGAAGATTGGACCAGGAAATCTCCAATCGAATAAAAAAGGCAAATAGTATCTACTATCAACTCAGTAGCACCATTATAGGTAAAAGAGAAGTAGAGAAAAACGTTAAAATGCACATTTTTAAAGCCGTTTATCTGCCTACCCTATTATACGGTAGTGAAAGTTGGACTCCATTAGAGAAACACCTTAGTCGATTGACAGCTACTGAAATGAAATATCTCCGAAGAGTGGCTGGTCGAATCAGAAATGAGCGTACAACAAGAGAAGATCTCGGAGTTGCTCCCCTGAAAGATACTCTTGAAAAAAAACAACTTCGATGGTTTGGACACCTCTGCCGGATAGACGAGAACTGTGATCCCCGAAAATTCTTCGAAGCTGTGCCCATAGGGAAATGACCAAGAGGTCGACCAAGAAGGCAGTGGATTGACCACATTTGTAGAATTGGCCAAAAGCGAAACAAGCCACTAAATGCAATGAAGGCTATGGCACGAGACCGAGAGGCTTGGTATGCATGGACCGAGGCACCTCCACGCTGAAAGGCACTACGGAGGAAGAAGAAGAATGAAAAAATGAAAACCAAAAAATAAATTACAATAACATTAAGTTTGATAAATATAAAGTTATTAAAGGACAAAGTTCGCTAGATAGGTGTGACAAGGACAATTAGGTCTATGTATGTGATGCTAAATAAGTGGTACCTAGTAATTTTAATATTTAAAAAAAGTGAAAAATAATCTTTTAAAAAATGTGACCTATTACAGTTGTAATGGACAAGTGAAAGAACTATAGAATATAAGATAATTGACCATGCCACCAAAAAATGTATGTACTAATATTTATACTTTTTATCAAATATTTAAGCTGATTTATGTAAGTGACTTTTATATATATACTTTTTGTATTTGTAGAAGAAAGTATGAAATAGGAGAATATTGCCCAGAAGATGGATGAAAATTGTCCGAAACCTTGGCGTTAGACCATTTTAATACATATAATGTTTAAATAAAAGATATTATTGGAAGATTGGCATTCAGAATATATGTATAATAAACAATTTTCAATTGTATGCGAATTATGAAAACAAATATTTGTGACAGGTTACAAAAATTATCACTTTGTAACACAAAATATGACTTGAGCTTCAGAACCAAATACCAAACTCTCCAGTCCACCGCTCCTTATGTACAGTCGTAAGGAGAAAGTCTAGAACCTCCTGGGCCTGCGTAGATGGTACTCGAACATAGTAGTCACAAACATGTGCTATGACATTTTATTCAGACTTTTAATTCTTTCCAACAAAAGGTCTAGAACTATTCTAAATCAAATATTTTTTTTTTTTTTAACGTTACAGTATTATTTAGTATAAAAAAATTATTGAATGAATGAATGAATAATATTTATTTACACATTAATATATCATATAATTAAAAATTGAAAAATATTAATGACAACGGCAAAAGCCGTCTGTCAGAGTTAACTGTCTTTGTTTTACAGAGTAATATTTTACAGAGATCAAGAAGTAGAGAAAAAATACAATTAAATAAAATAAAAAATAAAAATAAATACCAAGAAAATGAAAACTGTTTATATATCAGACAGCCAGTTGTACCTTGATTTCCAAGCATGGCGAGCATAGCATAATAAAGAGCGGGGGTCTTGTTGACCAGCTAGGTACAAAATAATTTCTTCCCTTGAGATAGAGAAGGCTTCCCAAAATGAAAATATTGATTTATATTTTTTTAAGCAAGATTTTAGCGAATTTCTTCCAAAAAGGAGCTAGCGCAATGAAGTTTATTCATTCATTCCTATTTTGACGTGATACCAAAACAGATGATTATTTTTGTTACAACTGAAAGTCGTAAGACTTGTACCGTAAATACCGTATTGTACCGGTTGACTGTACGTTCAACCGGGAGAAGGAAGAAGGAGAGGAAGGCCACCACTACGATGGATAGACGACGTGGAAGCGGATTTGAGAAAGCTTGGAGTCAGGCGGTGGAGAGCTGCCGCAGCAGAACGAGAGAAGTGGCAAAAAATCGTAAAGGAGGCCCAGGTCACCCGCGGACCGTAGCGCCGAGGAGTAAATAAGTAATAACAATAAAGTCTTTACTCACTGGGGGCGGTAAGAATAGCCTTACTCAAAGGAAGGTGGTAACATCAACATACAACTGGAAACATAGAGATAGTTCACATAGAGTGTAGAGAGAAGCGTCCACTACGGCAGTCATAAGAAGAGTAGCTGAAGTCTAGTGGTGGGGGTTAGAGCGGGAAATAAGTCAGCTGTTCGTAGCCTCCTATATTGCCACTAAATCACATTCGTAAGGAACTTAACCTGTTTTACATGTAGTAATCTGGAAGCATTGGGTGAGCGGGAATTTCAACGTATTTGAATTTAACCTACCGGCGGGCGCGTAGCCGCACTCAGTGCGGCAATCTCGGTTTCCTTGAATTCTCGTGGGTAAGCCGTGGGCGGAATTCTTCAGGACTTGATGTAATCCTAGTACTACTAATTGACTTCATGTTTGTTCAAGTGCGAGAAGTATATCTTCTATCGTTCGGTGACAATGGGATTCTCAATTAGTGAGTTCGTAGAAGCCGCACACAGTGCTGCTTGCGCCCGGTCTCGAAACTTATTTTTAGTACCTTCCAAACCCTCATCTACACTGTTCCTCACCCGTTTTTACAGCAACTGACATCTTAGTAAAATTACTAATTACTTATCCTGTACTACTTTGTATTATTATGTTCCAAGAAAGAACCTCGGGAACGAAGAAGAAGCAAGCAGAAGAAAGGAGGATTGGACCATGTCACCTCTGTGGCCGCCATAACTGGAACAATACTACCATCAAATGCAAGAAATGTGTCAAGCACGTTTGCAAGAAGCATTCTATTCAGGAAACTAGATGTCAATCCTGTAATGCAAGTACTGACAAGACTGAGGAAAAAGAAGATGATGGACTCTAGATTTTCGAGGACTGATAACTTTTTTAACCAACAAAATTATGTTACCCATTTGGAAATTTTGTGATTCCTTCGTTTTTTTCATTATTATATTCTATATTCTTCGTTTTATGTTTTTTTATATTGATAATTAATCATTAAAAAGTATTATTCCAATTGTATTTAAAAAAAAAGGTGGCTATCTGTAGCAATATTTTATATTAATTTTTTATATAGTAACATGTTTAAATAAATTAGTCGCTGTTTACTAATTATAATTTTCCATCTACCCAAGACTAATATTTCTATATAAAACCTGTAATTTTCACATGCCGCACGCGCCCGGACATGTAACTCCCTAGGACGCGCCCACCGGTAGGTTAAACAAACTACCTTGAGACTGAACAGCAACTAATAGCGATCAGTTGCGTAATACCCTGTACTATCAGGTCACAAGATTAGACCCCTACCCTCAGGGGTCAGAAAGAAACAAAAGCTATCAGAGTACTCTGAAACAGAAACCAGCGCCTGGGGAAAAGGTTGAGGAAGAGGATAAAGCCATCGAGAACTCTAGCAAAATGAGATCTGGAAGAAGTTTGCGTGGGATATAATTGATGGAACAGAGCCGGGAGCAGGCTGCAATCTAACTTGCCCTGATGTATGTGCTTCGGCCAACTTCCCTCCCCCAACTTCCAAATCGAAACATTCAATATTTACCAGCTCCTCTTCCCAAGTTTATATTAGTTAATTGATTATTCCCCTATCCGCTAGCTACACCAACCGCCTTCATTATTAGAACGGTTACGGGACAAGTTTTGGTAGTTTGCAACTGTATTAGCTAAATCCAGGGTCGATCGCTCATTAGAAATTCAATTCAATCACCAGATTAGGGGACATATTTTACACAAATGCGTCACATCAAGAGGGTCTCCTATTTTAGGAAAGATTTGTATTTATACAAACTATAACACTTCATATACTATAAAATCCTATGATTTTTTTGCACCTTACTATCATTCTCATACTATATATTTCATATATAGGTAAGTGAATGTATAAACAAAACAAATTTAGTTTTTTCTTTTATTATATAGTTTTACTAGCATTCCCCGTCGCGGATCCGCCCGCGAGCCTTTAAAATGAATTCTGTATGTCATTATCTTGGTATTAATCTAATATGATATGTTAACTGATGTTAGGGAGATTTAGTAGAATCGGAGCTTCCGGTAGGTGGAATGTTGGAGGTGGAGGTGCTGCCGGCTCCGTAGAAGAGACTCGCGATGGAGAGAGTTCACTAAAACCGCCGAAACAAAAAGTTGCTTACTCGTCGTGGACGCTTCATTTTTCGGCTTTAAAACGTGGTTTTCGAAGCGCCTAAGGGGCTTTCGAGTTAAACTTGTCGTATCAAGTTCTTTAAAATGAGTCCAAAGTAGATATTTTTTCTCGAAGTGCGAAAATAGATTTCCGTTAGAGTTAAACGAAAATTTTGCCATTTAAACCCCGTAGGGGTTACATTTTTGAAATTCCTTTCTTAGCGGTTACCTAAAATCTGAACTTCAAGTTTCTATCATAAGTAGTTTTTGCTCTGCATTGATTCTATCAGTCAGGACAAAGCCTCTTATATATATGGAGAAGAGATCGAAATAAACACACACCATCCCCAAACATGGGAATAAGAGTGTGCATAATTTGATTACCATTAATATTTAAATAATCCGTAGCCATATTTTATGTGAATGTCTATTTTAATAATATTGTAACGTTAAATCGATATTCAAATAAAAAACATATGGTTTAAAATCTCAAAAATAGATTTCCGTTAGAGTTAAATGACAATTTCGCCATTTAAGCCCCTTAGGGGTTACATTTTTGAAATTCCTTTCTTAATGGTTACCTACATCGCGTTTAAAATCTAAATTCCGAACTTCAAGTTTCTATCATTAGTAGTTTTTGCTCTGCGTTGATTCTGTCAGTCAGGACAAAGCCTCTTATATATATAGAGATAACAGCATTGTTGAAGACCTTGTTAACTGTTAAACATACGATCTGGCCTTGATTGCGGGGATTTAATAATGCAGTATATTTAAAGCTCAGTATTTGTATTAATAATGAAAAAATGCTAAAACGTGTTTTACTAAAGTTCTATTCGCTACAACTATGATATAGCCACGAGTTGACCAGCTTGGAGTGCAGTATTGGGCTTTACCAGCGCCATTCAAAGGACACTTTACACTTGATTAAGCTTATAACTTCACACAAACTGCTTTACGATTATCGAGATTAGTCTCCTATGCAAGGTATAACCTAGCCTTGTCAAGCCAGCACCCGGACGTCGATATAAATTATCCAAATATAAGTTTCCTCTAAACCTTTACCTCTTGTCTTACTCACAAAGAAGCCCCCCCCCCCAAAGCTCCCTCCCAGGAGCTCAGGCTGGACGCTTTAAATTGCATTCCTATCTCTCAGCGGAAAGTTAATTAGTGTCGGCGATTTATCTCCTGCCGATTGCCTTCCTAATTATTGGAGCAGCAGATAATAGCATTAAGTTTTTTGTTTATAAAAATGAGTCGAAAGTAGGGACTTATAAAAAATTATAGAGTTCCAAAAATAAAAAGCGAGAGTTCCAAAGAAATTTATTTACTTCAATATTAAGTTCATTAAACATTAGTCTCTAAGATCTTTTTCATCATACTGCATCAAAAAAAAATGTTTTCAATACATGTTTTCGGTCCTGGACTATATCAAAATATATCACTTTAACCCTAATTCTTAGATTATCTTAAAATTTCGTACATGTGTAGTACTTGTTTCGACTAAAACACTTGTAAAATATTACAGAGATATGTCTACCCGTTTTTGACTATTGGCCTCTAAAGCCATCAAAAATCATGATTAAAAATAGCTGTACAAGTTTTCCAAAATTCACTAGGACTATGCCCGCGATGTGACAGCAAAAACTTCACCAAAATTGGTCAACCACTGAGGGTACTTTATTTCATAACTTTTCCCTATTTTTACGTTTTTTTTCTCGATTTTCTCATAAACGGCTCTAACGGTTTTGATAAAACTTGGTATGTGATATATGTATATGCCCGCGATACGACAGTAAAAATTTCATCAAAATTGATCAAACGGAGGGGGCACTTTATTTTATAACTTAGTGTCCCATTTTTACGTTCTTATCGATTTTCTCAAAAATACCTTTAATGATTTTGATTAAACTCGTCGAGAATCAAGTATTCTTTAACATCAGGTAAGCTTTGTCATTATTAAATGTTCTTAGGGGGCTTAAATGGGGAAGGGGCTTTTTTTGTTTTCCTTTGAAGTACCTTTGTTTCGTTTATATGGAGAAATTAACTCTCTCTCTCGTTACGCCTAAAAATAAGAAATTGTTAGATATGAATATTAAAAAATCAAGAAAACATATAAAGGAAAAAATATTCCGTCATCGTTGACCCCACGCATGCGCAGTCCGTCTTTAATGACAGAGCATTGTTTATAATTAAAGACGTTCTGTTCATTTAATGGAAATTATTCTTTTCATGGTAACTAAAAAGTAAATAAAATCAGGCGACTTGGAGTATTATGCTTGCAGTGCCGAATTTTCACAAGTAAAAACTTTTATTTATTAATAGAAACAAAATAGTGTACTTTTTAAAGGGCAAATAATTAAATGAATGTGGAAAAATGTGTGACTTTGTGAAATGGCATTTAAGAAAACACATTAATTTCTAATAATAGTAAGTTGGTAAGTAAAATTTGTGTGTTGCGTTGTTGTAAAATAAATAAAATTACACTGTTACATTTCTCTAATTTCCATTTAAGAGAATTATACAGCAGAAGGCAGAGGGTATCACTATTCACCATTAAAAAGAAATTTTTCGATAGCACAATCTATAGTTTGACATCACTAATATTTGGATAGTTCTAGGGCTTTTTGGGCGGTCTAGTAGCAGTGGATTAGTCTAACCTTGTACAATGTACAATGCAGTTACTTCTGAGTCATTTTTACTTACTGTTTTGTATCGTTGTTATTATTTGAGTTCTAATTGATAGTTTGACATTATACATAAATATATTCGTTTAAACACATATTAGAAAATAATGTTTCAAATTATAATAATATTAAGTGGTCCTTTCTAATTTCCTATTGCCCTTTGCAACGTCTTGACCGACAACCGAAGCGACCCAATCGATAAGGCCAGGAAACGACAGCTCAAACAGGAATTGATAACTCTTTAAGATATTTCAACATTTCGTACGTATTCAAAGCTTGAAAAAAAAAACTGAAAATTTCAGCTTGAAAAAGGTGATAACTCATTATAAAAAACAAGAAATAAAAATGTCTCAATTAACTAACTTTTTTAAATTGTATTTCGTTTTTAAAAATGAACTTTTGCTTAGATTAGAGGGTTATGGTTTATGAATTTGATTCACACGTCGCACAGTGCTTCGAGTATATAGAGTTTTTGGACAAAAATAATAAAATATGGGCTTCCCCATTTAAGCCCCCTCAGAGCATCTTAATAATGATAAAGCTTTCCTGATATTAAAGAATACTTGATTCTCATTAAGCAAGATGAGTTTAATCAACATCGTTAAAACTATTTTTGAGAAAATCGAAAAAAGCGTAAAAATGGGGAAACAAGTAATGAAATAAAGTGCCCCCTCCATTTAATCAATTTTGGTTAAATTTTGGCTGTTATATCGCGGACATATACATATACCAAAAACAAAATTTCAGGTTATACGGCGTATAGTTTATGAGCTAGTCTGTTCACACACACACACAGACTATTTCGCGAGACTTGGTTATTTGGACTCAGAGGACACCAAAACGTCTTTATCTTTTGACCATGGAATATTATAGGAAATGCAGAGCTGATTACGAATATACCTCATATGCAGGGTCGGAAATAATATTTGACCAATTTAGACCAAAAAAAAAAGGCAAATCATGGTTTTAGCAAAGTATCTTTAATTTAAGGGAAATTAGAGAATCATTATCGGTTAGTTTATAAAAATGTATCTTTAATAAGATAATTAACCAATCACAACATATCAAATACAAAAGATACTTATTTAAATGAGACAAAACGGCATTTTTTTTAATGCTGGGAGGCGCAGATATCTACTTTTTAAAAAGTTCTCGATTCTTAAGACCTAAAAATATACTTATACCGAAAAACTACTAATATAAGAACTGATATACGAGAACTTTGAATATTTTGGGATTTTTTTTTTTTTCAAAAACACCGTCCTCGATTACATGATATTGGACCCCGGTGAGAAAAAAATCTAAGGATCTAACTTTTTCTTAGGGCATTCTCCCCCATCCACTAAAATACAAAATGGACATTTTTTTTTTTCAAAAACACCGTTCTCGGTAACATAAAAATTAATCCCCCGTGTGAAAGAAATCTGAAAATCTCACTTTTTCATACTGCGCCCTTAATAGTATTAATGTGATTTCAAAACATTATTTTTTTTTTTTTTTAGTTTTTTATTAGTTTTCCTTCCAACAATAACCCTGCCAGAAGGGAGTTTATTTTCGAGTTCTGTACATACCATACAATACAGCACCCAATGTACATGTGAGCCATATCGCTGGTGGTACCACAGAGACCTACACAAAACACTGTCATCGATATTGGCTACTTTATTTAAAAATAAAAATATTAGACTTGGTTAAAGATAACTCGGTCGCTACTTTGTTTTCTTTTCATCAAACCGGATTATCCTCTGAGGGGATTGGATGGCCGGATGCTGAAATGCACAGTTTTGAAGAAGTTTTTGATTGGCTGGGCGCTGTGCCCCCGAGGAACGGTAACCGAGCCTCTTGTCAATACTGGTTCCTACAAGAAAGTTATAATTACTGGAACAGAGTTTGAGGTAAAGACGAGAGCTATCAATATTATTTCCACGGTCCGGGGATAATCCTCTGACGTGAAGATTCGCTATAAACTAAACTGTTAACCAGCTGCCTTCCAAATTAATTTAAACTTAATAATCAGTTGCCCAGATTGGTTTCTCCTCTTAAAGTTTTACTTAGCTTGATTATGGAATCCGAATCGTTTAAAAATTCACTTAACTTGTTTATGTTAAACATCTCGAGAAAAAAAATTCCTATCGTTATTTAACTAATCAGTAGGGACGGGATGAAAACTCACGAGGTGAGGCAAAATGGCGATCATTCAAATTAGATTACTGGCTCTGTACGCGGCATTATAAATATTTGCGACGTGATTAGTTCTATTTGTAACAGTACGGGATCAAAATAATAAAAAGGTTTGATAAAATAAAAAATAAAAACACTGTATTCAGATAAAAATAAAACGAATAATGAAAATAAAGAAACTTCTGTTGAAAAAAATAAATAAACCACTTGAAAATATAAGTCTTAATATACAGTTTTTTTAGCAAGTCACAGTATCCCACACACGTAAAGGTCTGGCCACACATGTCCGCACCGGATCCGCACCGTAGCAATAATACAGGTTATGTTCAGAATATTTTTAATTTAACTTACATATTATCTTTAGTTATGCCTAAAGTGGCCTGTTTCTGACATGTGTGGCTTGAACTTTAGGCATAACTAAAGGTAATATGTAAGTTAAATTAAAAATATTCTGAACATAGCCTGTATTATTGCTACGGTGCGGATCCGGTGCGGCCATGTGTGGCCAGACCCTAATAAGCACACACTCTGAGATAGTTTATATGTCTGGTTACCCGCAGTGTAGCCAGGTATAAATACATTTATATAATTTGTGGTAACACTGACAAAGGCAGGTTTCTATTAGAAGTAGGTGCTGCTACAATTACAATCAACTGGAAAAGACTATAATGTTTATTTCAAAAGCGGTCATTTAACCACCATCGGTGTAAAGACGATGGATATATAAGATGGATATGGAAGAAATATGGATATATAATATGGCGGTAGGTTAAGTGTTAATTGGCTTGTGGATTTATCCATGATTCACATTTGACAAGTTTTTACAGCCAGTTATCATGTCATATTTTTCTGGAGAGCTATTGGGGTCTGATAGACCCCACCTCACCATTTGCACAGAAGCACTCTATTTAGAGTGGGGAGTGGTTTCAAGTAGGTCATTGAAGACCTCTATGACATCATTACAGACCTCTGCTAACTCCGCTTTACCTTCAATGGTCGCATAAAATATTATCACTAGACTCCTATTTTGTTATGTTTCATAAAAAATAAACAAATATTGTTTGTATATTGAATAAAACAAAATTTATGCGGAATGATCTTTCAGTCTATCTTCTACGTGAAGAAGTTGAACTTACATGTTTTAAGAATACTTTATTCATATCAACTTTCCTTTGAGGTTAGTAATAAGGTAATATCGATAGTAAGATAATTAAATATTTATGGCTTGCCAATTGATATATTTAAGCAAAAATATTATATTTTTATACTTTTAAATATAAGTAAGTAGTCTACACCACTTATAGGTTAGGGTAATTATAGTATATATAGGGATTACAAAATTTCTTGTTCAATCTTGTTCAAACTTGTAATTGTGTTTATTAGTGGATTTTACAGTTGTTTTATATAGGTCCATACTTCATTTTATATCAACTTATCATGTACAATATTTAATTTTTAACATAAAGGATTCTTATAATGCTCTTCAGAATTACTCATACTAACTAATCATTTAATAAGTCATCACTAGAGCATTTGTGAGTATTACGAAACACTTAGATAATATACAATTAAGAACGAAAAAAACTATATGTGCCGGGCGTGACCCATGCTTTATCTCTAAAAACTCGGTGCGCCAGTTTCGGGCAAGGTTCGGGGGGTTATCTGTTCGATGGTGAAATTCGTGCAGTGTAAAAGGCGTTTTATAAATGTGTGAGCTTTAATGCTTTTCTTTTTAGTTTTCAAGATAAAAGTGGGCAAAGACCTTGTTCTGTGTGTAAAGGTAAAAAGTTGAATTAATCTATAGAAAAAAACGAAAAATACTTGGCTGAATGAAAACCACAATTTTATTATTAAACCAGCAGAAAATAAAATAAAATAAGAAAGTCAAAGGTCTTGCAGAGTAGAAACCTTGGATTAAACTGGATGGATCTCCGTAGTTGAGTTACCATGTAACTTGCTAACTCCCCTTCCTTGGTAACTCTCTCAACTTCTTCCAACGACGAAGAAGACAGACAGTTAAAGTGGACCTTAATGAAGAAGCGACCTGCAATAAAGTCTCCTGGAAGGAAATTTAAAATCCGTTATTAAAGCTGGAACTCTGTAAAGAGCTCGTAAACCGGCATCGCTTTTATTCTTTTTCACTTCTTTTTCTTTTTTTATTATTTTATCTTTGACCGAACAGCTTTACTCAATGTCATAGCACAAGATGGCTATATCGTCTTCGGGTGCTAATTAAAGTAGTTTTTCCTTTTGTTGTTGTTGTCTGTTTGTTTGTTTAACGTCCCTTTGTGCAACTAAGGCTAATCGGACAATGCTACAGTGGGATAGAGTCCTAAATTTTACTTACACAGATACTATTAGGATAGGGATGTTTAACGAATACCTGATACATTAGTACACATCGTATACAGATGTATAATAATGTACAATGTCTCCATTTTTACGTCCTATCCAAGGGGCGGCATAGCCAAGGATTCTTTACTCTGATTAAAAATCTTAGGGCCAGAGTTGGGCATATTTAAATAAATATGTAATCATGATTATGACAAAAAAAATCAAAAACGTGAATAATGATTGTAATCATCATTCACTAATCATTCTTTAGCGCGGAATTATTAATCATGAATTGTATTAATCACTGGTCGTGTAGTATTCATGAATATAATGTATTCAACAATCATGAATGACCATTACTCATTATTAAATGTTGGGCAGTAATCATGAATTAAAAAGAATTCATTATTCATGATTACTCATTGCTCATTAATCATGACTAATGGGAATTCAGTACCCATGATTACAGATCATTCATCAATCATGAATAAGTTCATTAACCATGATTACAAAAAAATCACAATTCTGAGTCTTACTAATCATGAATGATGATTGAAAATTTGTTTTCTCATTCCATTCTTGTCAATAGTCCTTTACTAATGCCCATTGGAATTAGGGTCTAATTCTTTACTTGTGACTTAAAATGCTGTTCAGTTGACTACACCCACTCTTAGTACTTGTCCTTGCTCACTAAGACAACTTTTCAGAAACGCTTCCTCGTCTTTTAAATTTAAATGAATAATGATTATGAATAGATCATATTCATGATTGATGATTGGTGAATATTTGTTATTCATGATTGATGAATATTATATTAATCCTAGCTCATGAATATATTTTATTCATGTAATTAATTTATAAAATGTAGTAATTTTGCTAATCATTACTGTAATTTGAATAATACAGGTCAGAATTTTATAGGAGCAATTTTTAACCTTTTATTTTATTGATCGAATACTAATATGCTTATTTATATTATTAATTATTATTACAGTTATCTACATAAAAAATCTTAGACCTATTGTTGTTTAATGTTCAACTCGCTTTTCAGAATTAAATTTGATAAAATATAGTAGAATAAATAGATTACTAGGAAGAGTAGAAGGCAGCATTTGCCTCGCTTACTCTGATAAAGATACGGGAATTTAATTAAATATTTAAATTTATAGTATTTAATTTTAATAAGGATTCTAATTAAATTTATATGAAATATTAATGCTCTTCTCTCAAAGCAACTGTCTTATTTTTTATGATATATTTTCTCGGAAACTTCACTTCTTTGTTTAATGTAAAGTTATCGAATTATTATTGCGGCTGAAACTTGTTATATGCTATCATATACTTGTACACAGATGTTGCTTAATCGGTCATCGGACAATCCGCTTTGTCGTATATTCTGTTGAAAATGTACAGGACGAAAACCAAATGTTCCTTTAAAATATTTATTTAGCGGATAATCTGTTGTTTCCTCCCGATTAATCTTCTAACAATTTAACTCCGTTTAATCCTGTTGGTGAGGAAATTATTTTTTCTCCGTGAAATGCGAAGATGAATGTGCAATTTTTTCTTACTTCTTTATAAAGCACGCAAAATTTTGGCAAAGGACTCGTTATGTAAAGGGCAAACATGTTATGACATAATGTAATGTAATGTAAATGATATGGCTTGCGCCGTATGCGAGGAGTCCTAAAAATAATAGTACATTCATAGAAAATAAAGAAAATATTTCCAATCTTAAAAGAATTCAGGAAAAAATAATCTTCTATATCTTAATGCTTCTATAACATAAAAATAAATGTAATTTAGTACATTTTTGTTGAACAATATTAATATCTTCTTTATTGATCAATATTTTTCCAAAATATTTCACCCTAGTGTAATTAAAAATTGGGCATACTCCAATAAAATGTATCATAATTTTATTACAAATGGTACAGTAATAATTTACTCCATCTACCCATGGTTTGTAATTTAGGTGTAACATTTTTCTTCACTTAAATCTTTATAGAGTATATGATAGCCAGATAGCTGGGCTGCCGTTAAACAATCACTTTTAAACTGCTCTTCAAAGAGACCGATGAGTTTATTAGTTTGTTTCTGTTACCTCTCAACCGTAATAAAAAAGGGGTCTAACTAAATCAGTAGCTAGGCGATCAGCTAGTGCAATCCACTCAGCGAACCATGAACATTTAGTTTTTACTATTTCATTTGCAATTATTTTAGGGAATCTATAGTCCGGCAAACAAAATATTTTAGAATCCATTTTAAGAATAGTGATAAAAAATGGGTCTAATTGTGTCTCTAAGTAAACTTGATAGTTAGATATGTTGTTGGGAAGTGAAAATATTTTTTTTTCAAAGAATTTCAACACCCCTTCAATTTTTTCGAACTTATTAGCCCCATATCTGACTTCCATAAAAAAGGGAAGCCATTATAGTGGAGTTGCAACGTGACGTACTACTGAGTGTGCGTCAACTTCCAAAATGTTTTCTTTAAGAGGGAAAAATGACTCAATGACTACACTAAAGAATAGTTTTCTAGTAGAATTTTTTGTCTACTTTATTATCGAACTTGGAAGTTTCAATATACATTTTATTTCTAATTGAACATTATAATCACTGTTGATTAAACTAAATGCTTGTAGTATTAATTTGGCTTTAAGATTATACTTTTTCTTTATGCATTTAATTTTTTTACTCTTTTTAAAAAATGTTAAACAGTAGTTTGGAATGATTATAGTTGTTTTATCCTCTTAATAAAATTTTTTTTCAAGATTTCATAATTTGTTCTAGTAATTGACCCTTTTGTAAGTACAGCTTTATTGTTAAAATTTAAACTAACATATGATCAAAATAAAAAAAAAAAAGGAGTGCTTGTTGTGAGAGAAATTTTCACGTGCGACCATCCATGTTGGTCTAGCGACCAATGCCGGGTTAACTTCGTCGTTCATTACCATATACTATCGATAGTTTTATGTCCGATACTATCGATACGGGAGACTACCGATAGTCTTAAATCACTTGATGCTTTCCTTTATAAGACCATTCTATGACCGATAAGGTTACAGCTCTCATCTGAGGTAGTGTACCCCCAATTCCATATCTTGGGATAACAAGTCATCCATGTTACCCTATTAATCCTAAGGGAGTGGCACAAATGATAGTTGCATGAATGCTCTTTAAGTCCTGACCGAACAACACAACTCCTGTGCGACAAACACACACTCAGATACTACAGTTGAAAGACCCCACGGGAGGTGTTGGAAGGTGTTGAGAAAGAAGACTAGCGCCTGGTGGGCCATCCCTCTCACATAAATCGCGAGCTGGTAGTGCTTGCTTTGGGGGGGAGGTGCTTGGGGGGGCGGGGGGCCTTGGGGCCTTTGTGCTCCAGGATTTGTGTGCCTTTGGGGGAGGGAGGCACCTCCAGGTTTAGCCACACCACACAGTTACCTGCCCCTGCCTCTTAGCTCTTCCGCTCCTTTACCTTTAATTGTGGCTTCTTAACTTGGAACAGTTGTTATTGTTCCTCTGGTTTATACTTCCTCGAGTCTCTGGTCCTTGCTCTGTATCATCTTAAGGGGCGGCTGTAATGTGAAACGGGTTATTCCATAGCAAACTCAAGATGGGTCTAAATCTACTTGGATTTTCATCATATTTATATTTTTATTTTCATCGTTGCATATATTAGTTGAGATGTAAAACTATCGATAGTTTTTTTTTTTTTATAATAATTTATTTATTGAAATTTACAACTGTATCTACAACATAATAATCTGATACATGTACATCAATTACATGAAACGACGTGTGGAGAAACCACCCATTGGTAGAACTCGAATATTGTTTTAGTTTAGAAGGTCTCTAGGCCATCTTGTTTTCAGACGCCTTGGAGGATTGTCTGTGATAGCGGAGGAAGCAAGGTTGGAGACAAGAGGGTTAGGATGAGCAGGGAGTTTACTGTGAAAGGTCTGGTATCTGGATCCGGCCAAATCGGTGACATAGGAAACATTAAGGTCTTCGTGGATATTTTTATTTGGGACGAAGTAAGGAGCATTCGGGATTTTACGAAGGATTTTGGATTATAGTGATTGAATGCGAGAGGAATGGGATGGTTTCTTGGAATCCCGAAGTTCGACACCATAAGTCCAGATAGGTCTTATTATTGTCATGTAGGTTAGTCTTTTATAGTGAATCGGAAGTTTGGAGCGTTTACGTCTAGTAAATGTTGTAGTAGTCGGAAACTGCGGGCGGTTTCTTGTCTTTTCAGTCTTGTGTGGGGATTCCACGTGAGACGTTTATCTGTATGGAGTCCTAGGTTCGGATCTGTTCGACAGGTGTAAGTTGGATATTATTGAAGGATACTGTAGGACAGGATGTTGTGGGTTTACGACGTAGATAGTTTTTTTTAAATATCGATAGAAAGAAAGAAATTTTTATTCTGGGACATCTAATCTCCTAAGAATAACAAAACATAGTCAGATCCAGAGCCATTTGTCTGACTGGTTGAATACGTAGAAGAAAATGGATAAAATATTTAAGAATAAAAAGAAAGAAAAATTAAAAATAGATCAACGCTATTATGTGCAAATGTAATTGAGTGGAGTTATCAAATCCTGCTTATTTTTCGATGCTTATTAAAAAAAAAAGTCAAATCTTTACTTATTTCAACCTTAGTTTTAGAATTACTTCAATCCTCAGGGTTTTCTCTTAACACTATTTTATTATTTTTTTTTTCAACTATCTCTATTCCTTTCTTTTTTGTTGTCAGTTTTCTATTTCCTAAAATTGAATTTAATAGATCATTTTTAATTATTACAAAAAAAAAAACAGTAGTTATGTGTTTTTCTTTTATAAATGTTGGTAATATAAGCTTTATTACAATAATAAAAATTTGGTGCGCTGCACACAACTTTCACTTACGAACTTACTTAGATTATAAATTAATGCGTTTTGTTAATTGCTACTTCTCAAATGAACAGAACGTCTTTAATTATGAACAATGGTCTGTCCTTATAGGCGTATTCCGCATGCGTGGGGTCGACGAGTTTTATGAGTTGACTGAATATTTTTCTTTTTTTCTCCTCTTTATGTTTTCTTTATTTTTATCATATCTCATATTTAGCCATTTCTTATTTTTAGGCGTAACGAGAGACAATTAATTTCTCCATGTAAACAAAAACAAAGGTACTTTATAGGAAACAAACAAACAAACAAAGAAAAAAGTCATATCTCGGGCATATAAATAGATGAAATACTCAGTTTAATCAAAATTGTTAGAGCCGTTTTTGAGAAAATCGAAAAAAACTTTAACAGTTATTAAATAAAGTACCCCCTCCCTTTGAGAAATTTTTGCTGTCACATTGCGGGCATATACGTACACTAAATACCCTATTTCAGGTTCACACGGTTTATAGTTTATGAGCTGGTCTGTTCACACACACACACACACACACACAGACCATTTCGCGGGACTTGGTTAATTGGACTCAGGGGACCCCAAAACGTGTATTTCCGTTGAAAACCGGAAGTCGAAATTTTTCAAGAAAAAAATAAGGATTCGATATATCACTAATCAATTACATACAAACAAGTATTTAAGATGATATAGAGTTAAGGGTATAGAGTTGTGTGGGTAATAGTCGTGTGGGCCGGTATAATACATAAGTACCAATTATTTCAAAGCATCTATATTTTTTTTTTTTTCTTAGAAAGTGGGAAGAGGTAGAGGTTGAATAGTTAGTCTATTTACAATAGGGTTTCGTCATGTAGATGTATGTTTTAAGAAACGATTCAAGTTTGAATATTAAACAATCGAAAATATTAAAAGACAGATCGTTGGTCAAATGAAGATAGGAATGAAGCAGGTGTGACAGAGGATAAACGAGGGGAAAAGAGAGTGAGAGAAAGGGAGTGAGAGTGTGAGAGAGAGAAAGAGAGAGAGAGAGAGAGAGAGAGAGAGAGAGAGAGAGAGAGAATTGTTTTTTAATAAACATATAAAAACTAAGAAGTAATATTAAAGACGGATCGCTGGTAAAATGAAGATAGGAAAGAAGCATAAGGTGTGACAGAGGAGGAACGAGGGAAAAAGAGAGGGAGAGAGAGGGAGTGAGAGTGTGTTTGAGAGAGAGAGAGAGAGTGTGAGAGAGAGAGATGGGAGGAAGGGAACATTAATAAAAAGTATGGAGAGAGGAAGGGGACGACATTAGGTAGAGTAGGACTAAACGTTTCTGATACGTCTTGTCACCTTCCAGTCTGCTTTATCTTCGTTAATTGCTGGCTATTCTCTCTCTGCTTCTTCTAGTAACTTGTCATATTTAAATATCATTTCTTTTACTTTTATATTTTAAAGTAAAAATAAAAGGTTATCTGAAATAATAGCTGGGTCGTTAAAAAAAAGTTTATGTATATAGATATATATATTTTTTTTCTATACCACCCATGAAGGATCTTGGGTTCAGTACTATGTAAGGAAGTACGTTTCTTGGTCAGCGGTCGTGCAAGGAGGTGATTCGACCGTGATCACGCTCAACTGCTAGTTTTTGTTCCTTATTTTTTCAAGTAAGTAGGAATCGGAAGATTGGCTATCCAAAATAATAAAAGATCAAACTGAAAATCCTGGCTATTAATATACCTTTCGTAAAGAAAAACAGTTGATCATATTGACAGACATCTTGAAAAGAAGAAAAATGGACTTGATTTCAATGAAACTGGGATTTAGCGGATTTTTTTGTATATATATTATGGTTCATCATTTTGCACATTTTATGTTTCAAAAAATGAATAAATCTTCGTAAAAAAAAGTTTATATTGGCTATGTAATATTTTATTTTTTATAGCCTACTAAAATACAATTATACCTAATGCATTACAATATTTGTTTAACGAGTAATTGTACGAGAAGTGCAATTGTATAAAAAGTTGTAAATTGGGGTTGGTTTTATTTTATTGATATCAGATGCTCAATAGGGAAAACAAAATAATAAATATAAAAGAAAATTGTATACGTCAGTAACAGAATAGCTCTTATGAATTTTTAATTTTCGTTTATTCATTTTTTTTAGTTGTTTTGTATAAAACTAGCGCTTTTTTTACTTTCACTTACCTATATTTTTTTATTTCCTCCCTACCTTGCCTTTCAGCAACACGGGTGTTGGCAAGATAAGAACACTAGTAGTGCTCTTATCTTGCCTAAAAAACTTTATTTATTTTGTTCAACTTTCTCTTGGATGGATTTTCTGTTTTGTCTAGGAATACTGCCTTCTATCCAGGTAGCTATCCAGGTGGCTCGCTGTCCGGTGGTCTTCCATGTGGTGGTCCCCTTCTCACGAGGTTGAACACGGCTGGCCCGACGGCTTCCTTCCACCCGTAGACGAACTCTTTGTAGTACGGGTAGTTACGTTCTTTCATCAACTCAGGGAACTGGTTCTCTGTGAGGACATAGAGCCCAGTGTCCCTGAGTAGCTTAGACCTCAGTGCCTCAAAGGCGGTGCAGTTCCAGACGACATGCTCAGCCGTCTCCGGTACTCCGCATGCTGGGCACAGGGGATCGATATCCTTTCCAAAACTATGGAGTTTAGCACGATAGGCCCCATGCCCGGTAAGGAATTGAGAAATCCAATAGTCCGGGAGGACCCACTTTGCTTCCAGACGTGCCCACACCGTAGGGAAGTATTTTTTCAAGGTAGAACCTTTCGTGGTTGCTACCCACCGCTGGTTCCACTCTGTGGTAGTGTTCTCCCGGATGATCTTCTTCCATTTCCTAGGGTCCTCTTCTACCCTTACCCGGATGTTTTCCGGAAGACCAGCTGAGCCTTCAGTTTTGAACTTCCGATTTAAATTGTCTTCCCGCAGGATGAGGTCGAGAGGAACCCCTCCTGCTAGGACCTGCACCGCCTCATGAGACACAGTCCGATATGATTTCGTAATCCGCAGCAGAGCCATTCTTTGAAATGTCGCCAACCTGCGTTTCTGCCTTAATGTGAGATTCTGGGACCACGCAGGGGAGGCATACCTCAGAACACCCAGAATCACTCCGTTGTAAATAGCCATGTTTGCTGGGTATCTGAGGCCCCATAACGCGCCTCCCAAGCGGCTCAGGCCATTCAATGTTTGGGCTACCCTGTTTCCCAGGTAGTCCAAATGAGGGGTCACATTAAAGCGTCTACCAAACCTTACGCCAAGGTAAGTGACCACTTCACTTGGACGTACTCTGGTGCCTTCTATACTGATATGTATAGGGTGGGTTCTATCCGTCTTCCCTTTTAGCAGGATGGCTTGAGTCTTTGCCGCGGCCATCTTTAATTTCTTCGTCCCACACCATTGGCTTACCAGGTTGGCGCATCTTTCTGCTTCTTCTTTGATTCCGGCTCTGCTGTTAGACGCCACAACTGCCGCCAAATCGTCAACGTAAGCCGTTGCAGGGAACCGCCCTTCTTCGAGCACCCCCAGCACCTCGTCAAACACTAACTTCCATAGCGCTGGCCCAAGAACCGAGCCTTGAGGGCATCCTCTCGCTATGGAAGCTTCGACTTCAAAAGAGGTACCTCGAAACTTCACGCTCCTGTCCCGGAGGTAGCTTTCAACGAGGGTATATAGGTTGCTAGGGGCATCGTACTTCTGCAGCTGCTGTAGTATCAGGGGCCACCACACGCTGTCGAAGGCAGAGGATATGTCAAAGAGCAGCAACATGACATACTTACCTATATATGAAATATATAGTAAGTGGAAGTATAGCGATCGTGAAAAATTTCGACTTCCGGTTTTCAACGGAAATACACGTTTTGGGACCCCCGGAGTCGAAATAACCAAGTCCCGCGAAATGGTCTGTGTGTGTGTGTGTGTGTGTGTGTGTGTGTGTGTGTGTGTGTGTGTGTGTGTGTGTGTGTGTGTGAACAGACTAGCTCAAAAACTATAAACCGTGCGAACCTGAAACTGGGTATTTAGTGTATGTATATGCCCGCGATGTGACACAAAAATTTCATCAAAATTGCTCAAAGGGAGGGGGTAATTTATTTAATAACGTTTTACTTTTTTTCCGATTTTCTCAAACGTAAGCTTTATCATTATTAAAATGTTCTGAGGGGGCTTTTTTTTTGGGGGGGGCCTTTTTATTTGTTTGTTTCTTTCTTATAAAGTACCTTTGTTTTTGTTTACATGGAGCAATTAACTGTCTCTCGTTACGCCTAAAAATAAGAAATGGCTAAATATGAGATATGATAAAGAATAATAAAGAAAACATAAAGAGGAGAAAAAAAGAAAAATATTCAGTCAACTCGTAAAACTCGTTGAGCCCACGCATGCGGAGTACGCCTTTAATGACAGACCATTGTTCATAATTAAAACCGTTCTGTTCGTTTGAGAAGTGGCAATTAAGTAACAAAACGCATTAATTTCTAATCTAAGTGAGTTGGTAAGTGAAAGTTGTGTGTTGCGAGCACGCACCAGATTTTTTTTTTGTTATGAATTCTTCATGAATGTTATTCACAGACAGAATATATAATTCGATTCCCGGCCGTGGTCGAATCTTTTATCTTCTAATAAAATAGTTTAAAAAATATATAAATAGAGGTTCTGCGAGAGAGACTTCAAGGTGAGAGGCACATCCTTTGGTTCGGTATATACCAAGTTCAACAAGGAGCTTGGAGGATCTTGGTGTCGACATTAAGGACTTAGCGAAGATTGCGGAACATATTGTGCTAGACTCTATGGGAATATTACATTTGCACATATGATAGGGGCTAGACCAAACACTGTTGAGGTGACATCCATGTATGGGTCATTCTCACCAAAGTGGGCACTTTTTACGGCGTTTTTATTTTAAATTTTATGGTTACAAATAAACTTTTTTTTCGGTGTAATACTATTCCTTACCCTATAAGAAGCAAGGAGTCGACGTGGGAGAACACCAATTCACGTTGAACGTTTTTTTTTTAATTTCTCATTATTTAGGACTGATGATGCTTTGAAAAAGTTGAGCACCAAAAGAAAACTTCAATCCACGTCGCTATCTTCATTTCCCTGCAGCATTTTATTTACAGTAAGACAGGGGAATGAATTTTTAAGGTTTACTTGATAACCGTTAAAAGGAAAAAAAAGATATAATAATGCTGTTTGAAAAACGAAATCTGTGCTACAAAATCTTTTATCTCTCAAAAATTAGAAAAGAAAAAACTTGCCTGACCAAAACTATAGAGGACAGGGGAATGAAGACTATTAAACGTAACCTCTCAAGTTTGAGAACTTATTTGCTTCTGGAGAGCTTGGATTTGTACTGAGGTTAAGTTAACAGTTGGGGTTGCTTAGGGAAAGACACCTTCCTGCTGACTATATATTTTTTACTAATTTCCCGCCTGAATAGTGTGGTGACAATTTAATTTTAGAAATTGACAGGGGAATGAAAGAAAACCTGTGGGACATCATAAAAATTCTGGCCTTATAGTCCGGGAGCTGAGGGCCAAAAAGATGCCTGATAAGAAGAAAATTTTTGATCATTTAGGCTGAGAGTATTCATTTCATAGACAACAAATGTGAAATTCATTTTCCTCTAAAGTGGCAAAATTGACAATCGGTTTTGGCGAAAAGACACCCGATTTTAACTGTGAGGATCTCAGTCGACACGAAATTTAATGTTCTTTTATTTCAGAAAGAATACAGTTTCTTCTGCGATAAATCGTTTTCGAGTTTTCAGTGAAAAATTGAAAAAAGTTCTAAAATGTCGATTTTGTTCGCCTCTAAAAGTTGATGGCAACCGATCTGAGGTGGCAGACGTTCACATTTTTTGTCAGCCTATATTATTAAAAATTTTCTTCAAATCAGGCGCCTTTTTGGCCCTCAGCTCCCGGACTATTAGATATCGAAGAATAAGGTTACTTTTGATTCACTTATAGTCACAGTTTTGTAACGATGTTACTAGTTTGAATTTCAATTGCTTTTGAGGATGTGAGGAATCTCGCTTTGATATACAGTAAACCCTCATTATTACGAACTCGGATATAACGAATACCTCGATATAGAGAACCAAAATACTATCCCCCCAGAATTACCATTATATTTTTGCTGAACCCCTCGTTATGGCGAAATCCCTCGGTTAGTGCGAACTACGAACTAAATTTGATGCCTGAGAATTATTATATTCTGTTATAACGAACTACTAGAATTTTTATTAATTTTTTTTTACTGTATTACGTAGAATGAGCGCGGGAAGACGAAGTAGCTCCAGTTTCTAGAATTGAAGTGTTTTTTTACTCTTAACTAATCCGATTTCCTTTTGCTCTCCCTCTCTGATTCTATTGACTTTTATCTCAAAACTAGCTCAGTTCTGTTTCGACCTCTGTATTATTCTAATCATTATTCTGTAGTTGTTTATACTGTTTTTTTTTTTTTAATACAAAATGAGTATGTTGGTAAACGTGTGTCAAAAAACGTAAATCCTTATCAATTGAGGACAAATTGAAAATTCTCCAGGATATTGAATCGGGAATTCTAACTAAGAAAACCATCGCAGAAAAATATGGAAAAAATTCCAAAATCAACATTGTCAACCATTATAAAAAACAAAGATAAAATAGATTCAACCGCAGCCCAAGGATTAACTTCAGCATCAAATAAACGACTGCGCTCTGCGGCTCATGAATATTTGGAAGTAAATCGATAAATTGCTTTAAACAAATGAGATCTCAAATACCAATCTCAGACCCTCTTATTAAAGCTAAGGCTAAAGAACTCTCAAGTGAACTTGGAGGTAAATTAATGAATCTCATTGTTTAATTAATATGTAGTTTATCTAAAAATAAATTACATACATGCGTTTTAATTTAACTAGTTCTAATGAATGAATTCTAAATATAATCAAATTAGTGCGGCCATTGGCTAAAAAAAATATAAAAAAAAAAAGAATCCTCGGTTATAACGAACCTCGTTATAGCGAACTATGAATATCAAACCCCCTACCAGTTCGCTATATCGAGGGTTTACTGTAGTAGTTTAAGCATATTATATTATTTAAAATTCCAACTTCTGTAAATATTATCGTTCGTTTGGCCGGAATAATAAAACAATAAGTAAGTGGTATAAATACAAAGGCTTTAAGTAGTTCAAATACAATGCGAAGGCCGAGAGGCAGCGATGAAGCACACCGGTGGAGCGCGAACCATCAAATGGAACGTAAAGGAAGTTAAAAAGGGCAATTTAGCTTCGGTGGGGTTCAAAGCGTTGCCGAGTCTTTGTGCGGTTCCCTCTACCTCACTGCCAACCTACCTTCTAGATCTGATACCCTGTCAGTTAGTATTCTGAATTATTTCAGGCGATAACTCCCAGATTTTATGACTTAATAAATAAAACTAGCTAACTTTCTTCCACCTAGATTGGTCAGTCGTCCCACTGTGCGGCAAGACGGCAAAAAAAGCGGAAAACTAACTCTATACCTCTAAAATGGTTTGTCCCATTGAGAGGAACATTGTTTCATTTGATTAAGGATGGAAAATTACAGTGGGATTGCAACAAGAAAAATTTAGAAAATGTATTACTTACGTATAAGATATAATTATAAAGGAAACTTAAGAACAGATATTTTAAATAAAAAAATCTGGTGCGTGCGCGCAACACACAACTTTCACTTACCAACTTACTTAGATTAGAAATTGACGTGTTTTGCTAAATATCATTTCTCAAAGTCACACATTTTTCTACATTCATATCTTATTTTTGTTAATCGTTAAAGCCGTTTTTGAGTAAATAAAAAAAAAACCCGTGAAAATGATACAAAATTTATTAAGTAAAGTCCCCCCTCCCGTAGATCAATTTTGATGAAATTTTTACAGTCATATCTCGGGCATATAAATACATCAAATACCAAGTTTGATCAAAATCGTTAAAACCGTTTTTGAGAAAATCGAAAAAAACTTAAAAAGTTATTAAATAAAGTACCCCCTCCATTTGAGCAAATTTGATGAAATTTTTGCTGTCACATCACGGGCTTATACATACTCTAAATACCCAATTTCAGGTTCGCACGGTTTATAGTTTTTGAGCTAGTCTGTTCACACACACACACACACACACACACACACACAGACACACAGACACACACACACACACACAGACCATTTCGCGGGACTTGGTTATTTTGACTCAGGGGACCCCAAAACGTGTATTTCCGTTGAAAACCGGAAGTCGAAAATTTTCACAATCGCAATACTTCCACTTACTATATATTTCATATATAGGTAAGTGAAAGTAAAAAAAAAAATAATTGAACTTAATTTTAATTTAATTTAGCTTATTTTACTTCGATTTAACTCAATTTTAGTATCAATTTTCTTTAAGGTAGCATTTTTTTTTTTTTTTTTTTTTTTTTGTCAGCTAATGTCTTGTAACTTTTATGGGAAAATATTGAAACCTGAAAAATATTTGTCTTTAATCGACTTTCTAATCACCTCATACTGATATTTAGACACTTTCTACTGGATAAAAACAGCTACAGCAGAAAAATTGTCGAAAATTGCACTTGAACTTTTTTTTTCATGGAAAAACTTAAGAACTCCTGGCATTTAAAAGATTTACGTTGTCAGACTAGGAGGTCCCTTATCCAACTCCTTTTCAGCCTTCGCCGAGGTATGACAGGAATGTCACGTCTTGTACAAATTTGTTGGTATGTCCGTGTAATTTGTCTTAAAACCGTTTGTAATTCTTACCAGTGGCGGTCCCAGGGGGGGGGGTTATTGGGGATCAATCCCCCCCCTGAAATTTCGATGAAAAAAAATTAGTGGGATGAATTAAAAAGATTAATTACGCATCTAACATTTACGAGTTTTCTAGTATAGTTTAATTTTGACTAGAATTTTTTATACAGAAATTTGTATATGAACTTAATGTATAAGCATAAGCAAATAAAGTGTGCTATTTTTACGCTGTTTTTTTTTCCTACCGACCAATCCCCCCCGAATTTTTTTTCTGGAACCGCGCCTGATTCTTACGTCTATGATTTGTCACAGTCGGAACTCTTAAGTCATTGTGAAGGGTCTCGTTTGAAATGTAGGGTGGTGAGTTCGTAATTAATCTTAAGTATTGGGATTGAAAGGTTTGTATTTTGTTTATATGTGTCTTTTTTGCGGGTCCGTAAATTTGGCTGGCATAGGTCCGTATAGGTTTTAGTATTTAGCTGTGTAGGTTAAGAGTTTGTCTGAGGGGTAATTTTGAACGTCTATGTACGATGGAATATAATAGTATTAGTCTGAAATTTAACGTTTTTCATTTCATCTTGACGTGTGGGCCCCTTGTCAGTCTTCTGTCGAGAGTAAGTCCCAAGTATGTTACTGTATTTGTTTGTGGTATTGGGTGATTGTCTATGTAATTTTCCATTTTCTACATCAATTTTGTATGTTGTCAAGGTTGTGTTGTAATGTTAGGGTGGCATGTATAAGATTCGTGTTTCTTTTAATAATAGCGGTATCTTCAGCATACGTCGAAGTTAGTATGTTATTGCCTGTTGGTATGTCATTTGTGTATATTAAGTACAGGAGTGGTACAAGAATTGAACCTTGTGGGACGCCTGCAGAGATTGGTTTCATTGATGAGATTACTGTGCCCTGACGCACAGAGAAAAAACGATCGTACAGAAATGATTGTAAGACTAAATAGTAAGTACTGGGAAGAATAGGTTTCAGTTTATAAAGAAGGCCTTGGTGCCAAACCCTATCGAACGCTTGAGTAGCATCTAAAAAAGCTCTAGATATAGTTAGATTCATATGTATATATATTGGGGTCCAATAAGTTGAGGTTGAGAAATATTATTCATGTTTTTATAGCGGTGGTATCTATATATAGACATGGTACAATAAAGTGGCTAGCGATATAAAATGCTGCTATACAATATTGTACCCTTTTCCCCCCGGCAATGTTATTTCTCATATTGACCTAAACTCGCTCCCTTCCAGCCCGATTACATTTTTCTCTCCACTTCGTTTAATGTAATATTTTTTATCTGGTTTGATTTTTTTGTAAATAAAAATCTATATAAATAAAGATGAAATTATGTTTGTTTGTTTGTTGTTTATAGAAATACATACCGTTTGTCCTAAATTCTCTAAAGCTCGCTCAGTGGTTCTTTGATACCAGGTGCGAACACCTGTCCATATTAAAATTGCATAACTTCAGCCGATCTTCAGCTGATATTCTTTGTTGTTATAAAAATGTTAATGATCTCGCTTTACAATGGTTCTTTACGAAATCGACAGTTTCATTAGAAAAATGAAATTCCCCGAGTGAAACCGGGATATGCAGCTATAATCTATGTAAATAAAGATGAAATTCTATTTGTTCTTTATAAAAATCCATACCAGGTGCGAACACCTGTCCATATTAAAATTGCATAACCTCAGCCGATCTTCAGCTGATATTCTTTATTGTAAAAAAAATCGTAATGATCTTGCTTTACATTGTTTTTTTACATTAGAAAAAAGAAATTCCCCGGGTGAAACCGGGAAATAAAGATGAAATTCTTTATAAAAATCCCTACCGTTTGTCCTAAATTCTCCAAATCTCGCTCAGTGGTTCTTTGGTACCAGGTGCGAACACCTGTCCATATTATTTATTTATTTGTATGATTTCAGGCAATCCACAACCAGGGTGATGTTTGCCGACTTAATGTTAATTTTTTATATATTACTTATAACAGTTTAGTATTGTTCGATTGTTAGATGATATAAAAATGGTAGAGTGAAAAAAAAAAGAATATATAAAAATAATGATACAGAAAATGAAAAGATAGAAAATAAGATTAAAAAAAAATAAATACATGCGTAAATAAATAAAACATGTATAAAGTGAAGTGTTTTTAGATCTCTTTGTATATTTGTGTGTGTTTTAAGTAATTAAATATCTCTGAAATATGCGTGCTTTTGTCATTTAGCAGAGTCGCTAAATGGTATGGAAGATCCGTACCTAGCAACTGTCTGCAGTCGGTCAGTAAGTGTTCAACTGTCAAAGGTACGTTACACTGTGTACAGGCTGGTCTTGGTTTTCCAGTCAGGAAATTATGATGTGTGAGTAGTGTATCTCCAATTCGTAATCTTGTTAATATAATTTCTTCTCGTCTGTTGTTCCGAATTGATGATGTCCATGGTCGTATTGAATGTTTTATTTCTCCTAGTTTATTTTCCCTAGTCTTTTTCCAGTTTATTTGCCATCTGTCTGTTATTTTTTATGCTATTATTGGTTATATGTCAGTATGGGGATTCTCAAGACAGTCAGACGGTGGAATTAATGATGCTGTCCATATTAAAATTGCATAACTTAAATTGGTTAAATTTACATTGGTTTTTACGAAATAGGCCGTTTGAGTCGATAAAAGTCTCACTTTATAGATTTTATAAATTTAAAAAATGAAATTCTCCGGATAAAACCGGTATATACAGCTAGTAAATAATAATAATAAATCGAATGGACAAATTTCAGGAATGACCAATGATGTATATAACCTAAATAAATGGGCTTAGAGCATGGAATAGATAACTCACATAAAAGCGCAATAACAGAATCGGAAGACATTAATTATAATGAAAATAACACAACTTTATTTTACTAGTTGATTATAAATTTTCCCATACATGTACTAAACACACCCATATGAAAAATTATAAACTACAATAATAGAGGGAGATGTCTGACCATAGTGTTAATATAAAAGTTATTTGGGAAATAGTTATATACTGTTTAATACATGTTCGAGAATCCTATGGCTTTTTGAGAAGCTTCTAGAATATTCGATTTCAGACTAAATGGACCTAAGCAATGGACTATGGTGTTACTCTTGCTCGGAAGATGGAATCATATGGTTAATTTTGTGTTATGGTGTCGTTACAAGTTGATACTTTTTGTACCACAGTTAATTATTTGAGTTTTATTGATTGTCTGATATTGTGTATTATTATTCTCTTTTAATACAAATTATTTAAACCCACATAAATGTAACAATATCATGTATACTTCCAAATATGATTAAGGAAACTAGGCGAAAAAAAAACGAGAAAAATAAAACAAGGCACTGATCTCACTTATAGTTCATTTTTACACTTAAATTTTTAATTAATTTAAAGAAGCGGACCCGGCCACGCGTGGCTGTTGCTCAGTAGCTATAATATTTTAAATTAATTACATCATATTCTTTTTAATACAGTCAAATAAAAATTCGCTGATAAAGATAAAAAAGTTTCAGCTAATCTAAAAATCAACGGGATTTAATTTAGAACTTTTAGCCAAATTGGTTGGTAAAGAATTTAAAAGGGTTAAAGTTTTAAAATTTATTACACCTCATATTTGACTATATTAATTATTAGTGATCCATTAATTTAGCACTTACTGGATTATTTGAGTAGATTATATATAAATAGCACACAAGAAAATGGAACTAATAAAGAATATAATCGGAATTAGGGTTTAGTATAATCACAATAGGCAGTTAGCAAAAATGTACCAAATTAATCTTAATCAAATTAAATTCAGAATATAACACATGATGATATTGTATCAGTAGGTTCTACCTGAAACAGGTTATGACAGTATTACTTATTAAAACATAAAAAATTAATTTTACGAATGAGATAGATAACGTTAATTAATGCCTTACTATACATTATATATACACATGACGTTCCTACACACCCCGAAACATTAACTGCAACATACGCAGACGATACAACAATTTTAACAAAACACCATGACCCTAGACTGGCATCATTAAACTTACAAAACCACCTAATACATTTAAAACACTATTTTTCACTTTGGAAAATGAAATTAAACCATGACAAATCACAACACATAACATTCACACTCCGACGAGATACATGCCCTCCTGTTTATATCGGCGACCACCAAATTCCTCAAACAGACAACGTACGGTACCTTGGACTAATATTTGACAGAAGGATGACTTGGGGCCCTCATGTCAAGATGAAAAGACAGACTTTAAACAAACGACTTAAAATACTGTACTCACTATTCTCCAAATCATAAAAATTGAAAATCAGATAGAAGCTCAATACATACACATACTTACTGAAACCCATTTGGAAATACGCCTCACAAATTTATGGATCAGCAAAAAAGACGCACTTACAAAAACTACAAACCTTCCAAACCAAAATTTTACGACTAGTAACGAACGCACCTTTGTACGTTAGTAACAAAACACTACATACAGACTTATAACTACCAACTATTGACGAACACATAAGGACTCTCTATTCTGGCTTCCATATCAAATTGCACGGACATAACAATAGACTTATTAATGACATGGCCACAACTGGCATGCCTTTTATGAGGCGACTAAAAAGGAGTTGGATGAGAGACCTCTCTATCTTCCCCCATGCCTTAAAATGCCAACATACAGCAATTTTCATCACATTTGCTGATTGTCGCTTATTATTTGTGACAGGTACAAATAAAAGTAGTGAAAAATTTAGTGAAAAAAAAAAATTAACTTTTTACAATAATAATTTACATATTTTTTAATTACTAGAATTCACAATTTCTATTTATTGTAGTGCTAATAGGTGCACAATGGTTTTGGTTAACCTGTCTTTTGCTAAGGCGAATAGATTCGATGTTTTCCCCACACTTGATAAGGCGAGGCATAATTGCCCATGGGAAAAACACGGATTTTCCTAGTCCAAGCCGGAAAAAATAGATTTGGCTACTGGATGATTACCCAACCTAAATATCGAAAGAAAATGAAGTATGTCAATAAAGCAACCGCCATCTGTTGAATATTTATAGAACTTACAAATTATCACACTCGATTGTAGTATGAAAAGCATTTGATTTTCAATAAAAGAAATATTGAGGCTAATAATCGAGATAAAAACTCTGCTATATTTTAAGTTGGACAAAACTACTCCCAATGAGCCCAATTTTATAAAGCTCGGTTGAGTAGTTTCTGATTTTACCACCAACAAACATCGGGATACGAGATTTTTTTTTATATAAAAGATTTAAAAGATGTTAAGAGAGTGAAAACAATGCAAATTTGTTGGAGACTAACAAAATTTTAATAATGAAGTAAAATAAAATTTTCTTGTTAAAATATCGACGTGGGGGGTCACCTGTGCTATAGTGGATAGCATAGTATCTTAAAATACTAAAGGTCGCGGGTTCGCGTCCCGAGGTGGCCCTAGGATTTTTAAAAGGGAGTAAAAAAATCCTTGGCTATGCCATCCCTCGGATAGAACGTAAAATGGAGGTCCCGAGCCTGTACGATGTCAGGTACTCGTTAAAGATCCCATTGCTAATTATACCTGGATATGCAAAATTTAGGACTCCCGCTGTAGCATCGTCCGATTAGCCTTAGTGGCATGAAGTGACGTTAAGCCAACCAACCAAAATCGACGTGGGGATGTCACGATATTTATGAACAATGAGAGAATCAAGTCACCAAACAGCTAACTCCTTCACCTAAGACTTCATATGTACCCCATTATTTGTAATCCCATAGTCTCTAAGTGTTTGATATCGTTATTAGCTAGTTCAAGCTAGACTTTTTATCTAATCCTTCACCTAAGCTAGATATTAAGATATTTTCTCAACCTTTTTAAGGAAGATGATTTAAGTTATGTAGTTCGATTTTGTTTTATTCCATTACTTATTTGATATTTCCTGAAGACTTATAAACCTAAAATCTATATTCCTAATCACTGAGACCGAAAAAGAAGAAATATTAATACCAAAATGATTTCTTATTAAATATGATGAGACTTAATACACGTTTCAGTGAATAAAATGAATATAATTGAATATCTGGGGACAGTAAATTCCCTTAAGGAGAAAGCGATAGGACCCAGGGGAAAAAGGGGGCTTGCCTTTATTAATTAATATTTGAAGGCCCTACCATGAATTTAAATATTTAAATTAGTATGCCTCACATAACATTACTTTTTTCTGTATTTTTTTTTGGATAATTCATTTTTAGAGCCGACAAAAAACCAAACACACAATGATATTTGTGTCCCATAAATAAAAGAACACCATTTAATTATTGAAGTCAAGTTAACACTATTAACTAATATTTTATTAGTAACTAAGAAAAATACTTTATATTTAATAAACGTTAACGTTATATTTAATACTCTTATTAAACTGTTTATACGACTAAAGTGAAAAAAAAAATAAAAATCTGGTGCGTGCGCGCAACACACAACTTTCACTTACCAACTTACTTAGATTAGAAATTGACGTGTTTTGCTAAATATCATTTCCCAAAGTCACCCATTTTTCTACATTCATATCTTATTTTTGTTAATCGTTAAAGCCGTTTTTGAGTAAATAAAAAGAACCCGTGAAAATGATACAAAATGTATTAAGTAAAGTCCCCCCTCCCGTAGATCAATTTTGATGAAATTTTTACAGTCATATCTCGGGCATATAAGTACATCAAATACCAAGTTTGATCAAAATCGTTAAAACCGTTTTTGAGTAAATAAAACAAAAAAACGTGAAAATGATACAAAATTTATAAAATAAAGTCCCCCCTACGGTTGATCAATTGTGATGGAATTTTGGTTATCACATCTTTGGCATATAAATACATCAAATACCAAGTTTGATCAAAATCATTAAAACCGTTTTTGAGTAAATAAAAAAAAACCTGTGAAAATGATACAAAATTTATTAAGTAAAGTCCCCCCTCCGGTTGATCAATTTTGATGAAATTTTTATAGTCATATTTCAGGCATATAAATAGATCAAATACTCAGTTTAATCAAAATCGTTTGAGCCGTTTTTGAGAAAATCGAAAAAACTTAAAAAGTTATTAAATAAAGTACCCCCTCCCTTTGAGCAAATTTGATGAAATGTTTGCTGTCACATCGCGGGCTTATACATACACTAAATACCCAATTTCAGGGTCGCACGGTTTATAGTTTTTGAGCTAGTCTGTTCACAAACACACACACACACACACACACACACACACACACACACACACACACACACACACACACACACACACACATACACACACACACACACACACACACACACACACACACACACACACACACACACACACACACACACACACACACACACACACACAGACCATTTCGCGGGACTTGGTTATTTTGACTCAGGGGACCCCAAAACGTGTATTTCCGTTGAAAACCGGAAGTCGAAAATTTTCACGATCGCAATACTTCCACTTACTATATATTTCATATATAGGTAAGTGAAAGTAAAAAATTAATATCTCCAAGATTTAAAATATCTGCTCTCCTCAACAAACAAAAGAATGTAAGATGGTATCATTCTTTTTATAACCTTCACAATATATTTTAATATTTTATAAACACACACACACACATATGATGTGCATCTTTTATAACATATACTTTCTAGAATCTATGCTATTCTAGGCCTAAAATAGTAGATAATTATAAAAAAAATATTAAAATTCATATCAATATAAATATTATTAATAAATAGTTATATGTTATGTATATGAAAATCTCGTTTCCCGAAACTACTCAACCGATCATTATAACATTTGGCTCATTGTCCGTAGTTTTGTCCAACTTAAAAGATAGGATCATTTTTATCTCGATTATTGGCCACAATATTTCTTATTTGCTAATTAAATGCTTATTATACTACAAACAGTGTCATTAACTGCTTTTTAGTTATATAAAATTCCAACAGATGGCGGTGTAAGTTGATTTATTGACACAAAAGTTCCTTTTCTTTCGATATTCAGGGAGGATAAGCCTAAATCTATTTTTCTAATGCTGTCAATCTTTTCAGGTTATCAAGGACAACATTTTCGATCTTATGCATTTTTCCGATTAACCCCTTCGTTTGCGAGTTGTAAGCAAAAACTAGAATTCTCAGCAAACATTTCAAATTTTTTTTTTTTTTTCTCACCCTCCTCAATTTATTTTATTTAAAACTACAATATAAATATACAAGGATAAATATATGCACCATATATATATACCAATATATATATACCATCTCAATATATATATATACATATATATATATATATATATATATATATATATATACCAAATATATACCATCTCAGCAAACATTTCAAAATGCTCGCCGGACTTTATCGAAGGTGTCATTTTTTTTTAGTTTTTCGAGACGAACATTTTGGTTATATAAATTTTTCCGATTGTCACCGTCTTTTGCGAGTTACAAGCAAAAAAATGCGATTTCAGTCAATAGATTAAGCGCACTCGCTCTCCGCGTGATGAATGACACATCTATTCTTTATTTCAACACTGACCTTATCTGGTATTAAACAAATTAATTATAACAATAGCTCGAACATTAAGAACCAGATAGCAATAATTTTAGACAAATTAAAACATAATTATTATTAAATCTTATTTGATTCAGTCATCACGTACATCCAAATTCAACCCGTTATATAAAGAATTAAGCATTAATCTGGGAGAAAACAGTTATTACTCAGATAAAAATAATTTTCATTTTATTAAAACTATTTTTAAAGTACGGGGTCAATTATTGAATTTAAACTATTCTGTTGGGCGTTCAGAAGACAGCCATAAATGCACATTATGTAACCTGCGGCTAAATGAGGACTTATACCATTTCCTAGCTATATGTCCTATTTTGACAGAGTTTAGGATTAAGTGGTTCGGACAATGCATTCTTGATAAGGATAATGTTGTTGAATATCTTAATGGGAAGTACTGGAAACAATTATATTGGTTTACCACAGAAGCTGTTAAATACAGACAATTTTTAATTAAGGAATTTAATACACAGTAAAAAAGTAAAACAAACAATATATTATTTATATTAATTAGCTTAATACCTCAAAGGATAAATTATCATTTATTTAATGCTTGGTTAATAAGTACAATTCTGTATTTCGTTTGAATGCGGAATGTTTTAAAAGCAATAAGAATATTGAAAAAGTGTGGTCAACTCGGCAGACGGACATTGTCCATGCATATATGTTTATGTATATTATGAGCTTTTATGTGTCTTTATTTTGTTAAATAAACAGTTTATTATTATTATTATTATTAACACTGGCCTTTGCCCATGACGCATTACGCATTGTACGATAGTAAATATACAGTATGTACTTTAATAAAGTGGGATTTAACTAGGCTAGCACGGATCAGCTAGTATGTATTAAATAAAAAACTATTAAGCACCCCTGGAATAGCAAATCACTTGTTCTTATTACACACAAAACTATATCGTTTACTGCCGAAATAATTATAGTTTTAGTAGTAAAAGGTCATAAAAGTTAGGTTATGATAAGACATGACATAAAGAAGAATCCAATTATATTCCGAAACGATCTCGAAGAGGAAGGAGATCCGGTTTACGAGCAGTAGGAGGTTGTGAGAGTTATGGATGAGCTCGTACGGCGGCTGCAATATTCTGTCATGGCAGGCCTCAACCTATCTCAGGCCTGTCTTTTATGGTTCAATATATTGCATCCTATACGATAGCTAATTGTGGGTTATGGTGTAAAAATATTTTAATCTGGAAAAAAATTATGTGACGAAAGAGTTTAAGAAATTGTTCTGGAAACAAATACGGATAAGACAAAAATATTTGGTTAGCCGTAGAAGTTCTGAAGATTTTGCTGATATTAATGTAGAAGGGGATAAGTTTGAACACGTAGAGAAAATTAGGCTAGACTAAAAGCCGAAAATGCTTAGCTCGTGCCTTCTGTCCCGAAACTTAAAAATTAGGAATTACCAAATTATTGTTCTTCAAATGGTGCATTAAGGATTTAGTTATTTTAGTCTTTAGTACTAGGATTTTAGTATTTTAGTCTTAGGGAAGAGCGGGGTTAGGCAGGGGTTAGGCAGATCTACAATAGATCAAATATTTACTATCAGAACCACTCTGGAAAGGTGCAGGGAATATAACATCAGCACACACCATTTGTTCATAGACTTTCGAATGGCCTATGACAGCATAAAGAGAAATGAGCTATATCAGGAGATCTTGGAAATGGGAATACCGCCGAAGCTGATACGTCAGGTTAGGGCAACTATGAAGAAGGTACAATGTACAGTGCGTGTTGATGTTGTAAAGATCATAAAAGTGGGACGGCTTCGATGGGCAGGCCACGTAATGAGAATGTCCCAGGATCAGATTCCTAGAAAGGTCCTGGAGGAGACGATTCATGGGACCAGAAGAGTTGGAAGACCTACGCTCCGATGGATGGATGGAGTGACAGCGGATGCCAGATCCATCATGGGGATCCGCAATTGGAGAGCGGCGGCTACCGACAGGGAGCGCTGGCGGACCATGTTACAGGAGGCCTTGACTCTACAAGAGTTGTAGCGCCAAGAAAAAAGAAGAAGAAGAAGAGCGGGGTTGGTTGTCAACAGTTTTCACTTTTTTGATTGTTGAGTCATTCCTGTTAATATAATCCCAATAGGGCCGATACCAAGTGAGTACTTCAAGTATTTTTTTCACCACATAATATTTAATACTAAGAGCATACAAAATTGAAGAATTCGTCAATCCAGAGTATGCCAATTAACCCCATATGCGGGGCAGGTTGGCCTAGAAAGTAGGGTTGTTTAGCCATCTCATTCAAGTATTGCACATGTTATTGTTACTAAAAGCTGCACTATAATGATATAATAATTTTGAATCGGTTTTAACAGCTTTTAAGGGAAAATAGCATGACAATAGAAGAAGATAGAAGTTTAGACTGTCATCACTTTTTGCATAAGAAAAATTGCTCTCATCTTCCTCGCTGGAACTAAAGACAATTGGTAGTTTCACCTTTGATTATGTTTACCTTGCTTTTGTGAATTGCTACTGCGCCAAAAAAAAAGTTGAAGAGAGCCAACTAACCCCACAGGAGAGATCATATGAAAGATGGCTGCCAGGACAGGGGAGATCAATCAAACAAGAAACAGGTTAATAGAAAGGTTAGGTTTTTCAAAGGAGTTTGGGGCTATGTGAATAGAATCGGAGTCAAATGTTTTTCCATGCGTTTAAACCAACTTTACTGAAAACATAAAAATTTACTTACATGTTATAAAATCAATCAATGAAGCAGACTCTTATCTATACTGTTAGCATCGGATTGAAAACTCAAGACAAGACTCCCGAAGTCGAGCGGGTCACATGGTACAATGGTGGGGCCTTCTCAACAGGTGTGACGGAAACTATAAGCCAATGGCCAACCTACCCCCTATGCCAACCAACCCTGCTCTTCCCTAATTAATTACAATAGTGATCTTTAGCGAGTACCTGACATCGTACAGGCTCAGTTACAGTTACAGTTACAGGTCCCATCCGACGGACGGCTTAGCCAAGGATTTAAAAAAAAAAGTTTTATATAATTAAATCAAAAGAAAAATGTTTAAGCAGCCAATTATTTAAAAAAAATCTGGTTCGATGCGCACAATACACAAATTTCACTTGCAAACTTACTTAGATTAGAATATACATTATCCCACAATTCTTTGCTAATATTGTTGAATTTCATTAATTTAGATATTATTTGTATTGCAAAACTTGAAAGTTCTTTGTACTTTTCGATTCATTATTGCTTATTTCATTTTTTGAGGCACTTTAAATTTCATCAAGCATTGAGCATCATTGAGCATCTTTAAATTTCATTTTTTGAGGCACTTTAAATTTCATCAACCCTCACACTGCGGAATCACCGGAAATGAGCTAGCAGATCAGGCAGCACGTCAAGCGCGAATTCTAGATGCCAACGATGTGACAATTATAAATAAAATTTCTCTAGATGACCTTTTTAAAACAACAGCTGGCAGACCAAATGGAACCAAAAAGAATCGAAACTAAACGACATAAAGAAGAACCCGAGAGAATGGACTACCTCCAACAGAAATTCGCGTAGAGAGGAAACTGCCCTTTGCCGACTAGAATAGGCCACTGTATGTTCTCCCATGCATACTTGCTCGAAGGTCTCGAACCCCCCACCTGCAAATTATGCAAAGTAGAAATAACAGTAGAGCACCTTCTACAGAATATCAAAGCCTATGAAAAACTAAGGAAAAAATTAGAATTGGGACCATCTTGAAAAGAAAATCTTAAAGATGATGAAACAACAGTAAAAAAAAACAATACAATATTTAAAACTAACAAAATACTACAACAAAGTCTAAAATACAGATGTTGCCAATGACCCTGCAGGGTAGAGGCAACAAAAAAACCAAATAAATAAATAAATAAATAAATTTCATCAACAATCGAGTTTTCTTTACTGTTTTCTCTGTGAATTGCTTTTTGTAAATATATCGTGAAGGTGAATCGATAGAATTTGTATTTACTTCTCCTAGTAAAGTTTGTCTCTTATGCTTTTGCTGGAAACCAAGATCGATTACTGTCTCTCTAAAATAACTTTATATTGCATTCAGATATGTATTATGGAACTACAGTTTGTAGGCTAAATTAATGATTATCCAATACCATATTTTTTCACAACTCAAATGCTTTAAATAATTTGAGCATTACATTTGTTTGTTTGAAATGAATCACTGGAATAGCCCTTTTGCCCGAACATCATTGATTTATACTTTCACTTACCTATATATGAAATATATAGTAAGGGAAAGTAATGCGATTGTGAAAAATTTCGACTTCCGGTTTTCAACGGAATTGGAGGTTTTGGGGTCCCTTGAGTGCTAATAACCAAGCCCCGCGAAATGGTCTATGTGTGTGAACAGACTAGCACAAAAACTATAAGCCGTATAAACCTTAAAGTGGGTATTTGATGTATGTGTGTATATACCCGCGATGTGAAAGCCAAAATTGATCAATTACGGGGGGCACTCTATTTAGTAAATTCTGCCTTATATTTACGTTTTTTTCCCATAAAATACCTTTGTTCTTGATTATTTGGAGAAATTAACTGAATCTCGTTATGGCTAAAAATAAGAAATGGCAAAAATGAAAAATCAATTAAACATATACAGGAGGAAAAAAGAAAAATATTCCGTCGACTCATAAAACACGCTGAGACCACGCATGAGCAGTACACCATCCATGATGATAAATGATGTTCATTTAATGGTAATTATTTGTTTCATGCAATATGAATGAAATTTTCAACAATTACATTGAGAATTATAAATTCAGACGACTAGGAGTATTATGATTGCATTGCAGAATTATCACAAGTAATAATTTTTAATAATAAAAAAAATAGTGTACTTTAAAGAGTAAATACTACCAAAAATAAGTAAATGAATGTGGAAAATTTGTGACTTTGAGGAATGGCATTTAACAAAACACGTCAATTTCTAATCTAAGAAAGTTATGTTTCGCGCATTGTATCAGATTTTTTACTCAACGAAACCAGATTGTAGGTACATATAATATAATTGAGAGTTGGGACAGATGACCCGATCCAGGGATGGGATGTTTTTGATGTAGGGGACGCCGGAGGACGGGAGTATTGTGGAGCGGATCCTGGGAGTGGCAGCCAGCGCTTTCTTCCGTTATCAGCTCCTCCTGTTCCTCTATGGCTCTGTCATGTCCTCTTCGGCTACGTCCTTTATCTTCCTGTTTTCCCTTCTTTCTCTCTCTCACACAGCCTTTTCATAATATCCTGCTTTTTCATATATAGTTTTTTTCCAGTTCTATTTGAAACAGAATTTTTAAATATTTTATTTTTATAAACATAAAGACTACCTGAGTAATATAACCTATGGGGCCAGGGGCTGCTAAGGACTCGTTCAGCGGGTTATTTTTTTTTGTTTTACGTTCACTAAGGGGAGGGTGGGGCACAATGAAACACTTGGTGCACTCGGCGAACCAAAAGGTCTAGTGCAACCAAATTCGTCCCCTTTCGGCTTGTTGCGTGATAAAACTAAAATTTTTCGTCGAACGGATTTTTTGTTCAATCTGCTCTTACATTTCATTATGCATGCACCTCTCAAGATTTTGCCTGATTGACTTTTCTTCCTTTTCGCGCATATCGTAGGAAGTGAAAAACATCAAAATGGCTCGTATGGGGTTCCTTGAAACAGTGGCGTTCGGGTCACAATGAAATCTTTTGTGGAGCCCCACGGGTGTTTCATCGTGCCTCAAGTGTTTTTCATTGTACAATAAGCCAGTCCTCTTTTCATTTTCTTAGAGAATGGTGCGAAATCGAGAGCGGAACAGTCTATTACTTTATGACAACTTTCCTGACTACCAAGTCAAACTTACCTCTCTTCTGAAGAATTTCGTGACTATCCTGCAGCAGGAAAACGAAAAGCCCACCGGAACCCGAATAACGTTTTTTCGTTAATTATGGTGTTCCTTTGTACCCCGGGCATGGGGCAGAATGAAACAAACTTTTTTTTTTTTGGAAAATGGCTGCTAGCGGCCACACATGATGCATAAAATAACTTTTAACACATTTCTTACATAGATTAGATCCTACTGTAACATGGAAAACATATAAAATTGAATTTAAAGTCTGAGGTGGGGTGCTACGGGTAAAATAAAGTTTTTTGTTTCATTGGGCCCTACCACCAAATTTTTTGTTTGTTCCTTAGCTCTACGTGGCCATGTGTGGCATACAGGGGGTTACTCAACAGATAACAGATGTAACCAACCTATTCTAACCATGGTGGGTAGGTCGAGATTTATTCCGTGGGGCCTCCACGAAATAGATGTCAACCCTCCAAGAGCGGATTCGAAACCCGACGTTCGGCGTTCACTTAACTATATCTGAAATATATAGTAAGGGAATGTGCTGCTATACTTACGGCTTTCAACGGAAATACACATTTTGAGGTCTCCTTAAGTCCAAATAACCAAGTCCCGCGAAATGGCCTGTGCCTGTACAGAGTACCTCAAAAACTAAAAACTGGGTATTTGATATATGTATAGGCCCGCGATGCGCCAGCAGGAATTTCACCAAAAAGACCCAAACGAGGGGTTACTTATTTCTTAACACGTTAGGTGCGGCGGCGTATTTTAGGGATATCCTGAATTGAACGGTATCGGTCCCGGGGGTCCGACTGCTGGGATGTGCCACAGGCGATGTCGGGTGTCGGGGTCCAATGGGAATGCTTAGACGACAGCGTTATCTTTTGACTAAAAAGTGAATTAAATGTGCTTCTCAAGGGCATTATCTCTTGGTAAGGATTGGAACTAGACATAATTGGCGCAGGACAGTCCGATACAGGATTTACGCCATACTTTAAGGAAAATCGAACCTCGGAGTCCGATTCTAAAAAACAACGAAATTTCAGCTGTTAGTAACATTTTCGGCACTAAAATGCAATAATCTCATTAAAAATAGACTAAATTGGGTGTTAGAAGTGTTCGACACACTTCACATTTCACATTTTCATGTGAAAATCGGCTATTAAGATGGGAATGTAAGACATCGGACCCCGGGGGCCGATGCCGCACCTAACGTGTTAAATTCTGTCTAATTTTTACGTTTTTTTTTATTTTCTAAAAACGGTTTCGATCAAACCTTTAATGTTTATTGGGAATCAAATATTCTTCATAATCAGGTAGTTTTTAACATTATAGAAATGTTCTGAGGGGGCTTAAATGGCGAAGGAAAAAAGTTGTTTTTCCTGCAAAGTGCCTTAGATTTTACTTATATAGAGGTATTAAATATCTCTCATTTTGGACGGCATAAAAAAAAAAAAAAAAAAAAAAAAAAAACCTGTACCACTACAACCCATAAAGGGTCTTGGGTGCAGTACTATGTAAGGAAGAGTACTGTTTCTTGGTCAGCGGTCGTGCAAGGAGGTGATTTGACCGTGATCACGCTCAACCGCCAGGTTCTTTCCCCTTAATTTTTCAATTAAGGGTACCCACTTTCTAGAGGCTGGGTTTGCCCCAGGAGGGTCTCTCGGCTCACGAGACGAACTGTGGCGAATAATAAAGATATCATAAGCCATGTCAGAATCGAACCCGGGACCTTAAGCACAGCAGTCCACTGCCTTACCAGTGGGCTACCCCGCTCCCTGTGGACGGCATAGCCAATGATTTACTCCCATTATAAAACTCTAGAGCCATCGCGGGACGCGAACATGCGACCATCAGTATTATAGGTCGCCATGGTAACCACTACACCACAGGCGACCCCACACAGCTAAGTTTATCAGAAAAATAAATAGTTCTTATTATTAGAAAACATTAAAAAATGTTATATAAATAATCGGATTTCGGTGTACAGCATATGTTTGATCAACAGCAGCCTCATTCATGTAGAATAGACCACATTTTAGGGCGATTCATAAATCCAGGGTGAGTGCATGAAGGGACCGGCTGAGGTGAAAAAGGGCTTTGTTAATAGGCCAGCGGACTGTCCAATCAGAGCTCAGATAACAACTCCCCACTCCCATGCATAAATCTTCACCAAACAGTCTTCCCCTCTTTATCACCTCTATATACCGTTATTTATCTTGTTTTTCATTTTCATACTATATCGAAGCATAATTCGATATTCATTTTTAAAAGTTAAATGATTGAACTCACATAATGCAATAATTATTTACAAAAATTAATTTATTGGTCTTGAAATATCAACTTTTCACAGACTGTGTGTAGAAAACAATAAAGAGTAAATGGTTGGGGGTGCGGTCAAAATAATTTGCACAAATATGTGAGGATTGCTTATTTTATTGTAGCCGACGTTTCGACCCAAATTTTAGGTCATCATCACGACTAAATGAGAAAAAACAGGAAACAACCAATCAGAGAAATTATATAATAGCTATTGTCATCACTAGTACCAAAAATCTGGTGCGTGCGCGCAACATACAACTTTCACTTATCAACTTACTTAGATAAGAAATTGACGTGTTTTGTTAAATATCATTTCCCAAAGTCACACATTTTTCTACATTCATATCTTATTTTTATTAATCATTAAAGCCGTTTTTGAGTAAATAAAAAAACCCCTGAAAATGATACAAAATTTATCAAGTAAAGTCCCCCGTTCGGTTGATCAATTTTGATGAAATGTTGGCTATCACATATTTGGCATATACATACATTAAATACCCAGTTTGGTCATAATCGTGAAAGCTGTTTTTGAGTAAATAAAAAAAGCACCTAAAAATGATACAAAATTTATTAAGTAAAGTGCCCCCTGCGGTTGATCAATTTTGATGAAATTTTTACAGACATATCTCGGGCATATAAATAGATCAAATACTAAGTTTAATCAAAATCGTTAGAGCCGTTTTTGAGAAAATAAAAAAAACACGCGAAAATGTTACAAAATTCATTAAGTAAAGTCCCCCCACCGGTTAATCAATTTTGATGAAATTTTTACATTCATATCTCGGGCATATAAATACATCAAATACCCAGTTTGATCAAAATCGTTAAAGCCGACTTAGAGTAAATAAAAAAAACACGTGAAAATGTTACAAATTTTTTTAAGTATAGTCCCCCCTCCGGTTAATCAATTTTGATGAAATTTTTACAGTCATATCTCGGGCATATAAATAGATGAAATACTTAGTTTAATCAATCACACACACACACACACACACACACACACACACACACACACACACACACACACACACACACACACACACACACACACACACACACACACACACACACACACACACACACACACACACAGACCATTTCGCGGGACTTGGTCATTTCGACTCAGGGGACACCAAAACGTGTATTTCCGTTGAAAACCGGAAGTCGAATTTTTTCACGTTCGCAATACTTCCACTTACTATATATTTCATATATAGGTAAGTGAAAGTAAAAATGGTTATTTTCGGTGCGCGGCCGAGTTTAATGAATTAGACCAAGCACCGAAAACTCACTCTTGGTACGTGTTATGAACAATACTTTTCATGAGGAAAAGTACTGATATATTTAATTTAATTCATTAATATTTATGCTAATAAACAATGCTGATTATTAATAACATTAAAAACTTTGGCATTGCCTTTTGGAATACTGATAACTTTTGATTAAAGTAATTATTTTCAAGTAGTGGTTCATCTCAAAAAGGTCGGGATTTAGCTGTAAGTACTCGTAGTTTGTTTAAAGCTTCTTGGGCTTCTTCTAAAACATCTTCTGGTATATCCATTTCATTTTACACCAGGTGCCCCAAGGATTTCTTATAGGGAGCAAAATATCCAAGAATCTGCCATCCTCATAGAGAATAGAATAACATTATATAAGAACAAATCTTATTCCATACTCTATGACCATTCTTCGAATGGGACGTAAATGGATCTCTCAAGCCTTTGCTATGGCAGGTACTGGTTAAAGATTCAACCTTTTGGTCAAAAATATTATGACTCATTTCAAAAGCCAGCTGTCGACCAACTCGTAAAGACACTTTACAAACCTTATTACACTAACTTCATCGGACATTTTAACCTTTCAGACGTAACCCAATGGCTGTAGATGAATTGCCCATGAATGGGAGGATATTAAAAAGGCCTTGGATTTGAGATTTCCTCCTTTAAGAGTCCTGAATAACTGAATTAAGCCCGACAAGAGTGTGACTGCTGTGTACATAACTTACTTACTTACTTACTGCGTGGCGTTACGGTCCATTGAGGACCAAAGCCTCCTCCATTACTTTGTTCCACTCTGCTTTATCCATAGCCTTGTTGCGCCATCGTCTAACGTTAAGCTGGCGTAGGTCCTCTTCCACATCGTCCAGCCATCGTTTGCGAGGCTTACCTCTTCTTCGAGAACCTCCAGGGTGACCATACAACATTTGTTTGGGTAACCTCGAAGCATGCATCCTTTCCACATGTCCAAGCAATCCCAGTCTTCTTTTCTTAATAACTTGTACTATGTCCGCTTCGGTGAATAACTCTTTCAGTTCTTGATTTGTTCTTGCTCTGTATTCATCAGCCTCTCGCACGGGACCAGATATTTTCCGTAGTGTGTACATAACAGTGTTACTAAAAGTATAAACCTGTAACGACATTGTAGCACAAACGTGTGATTCGATCTTCGGAGCAAGACTTATATTTCCTTATATTTAGTCTGAATTAGAAAATTCCCGATGATCTCCGACAAGCACAGTCACGAACATTTATTAGAACAGTCACAAACAGGTGTTAAAACAGTTGGTATTTGTTCCAACAAAACTTTTAAATCATATCTTTTGTTTGCTTGTTTAACGCTACTTTAGGCTACTAAGGCTAATCGGACGATGCTACATTTTTGTACTACTAAATTTTGCCTATCCAGGAATCATTACGGTAGGAATCTTTAACGAGTACCTGACATCGCACACGATCGGGAAATCCATTTTACGTCCTATCTTAGGGACGGCATAATAGGACCACCTCGGGACGCGAACCCGTGACCTGTAGAATTATATGTTTCTATGCTAACCACTACACCACAGGTGATCCCATATTTCTTTTGTGTTTCTCGTTAAAGTATTATTAATGGAAGCTGCAAAAACCATCAAACTTTTAAATAATTAATATAGAATTTATTTATGTAAACTTTCTAGATTAAATATATATTCTATCTCTCGCAAGGAGCAGTCGGTGTTACAGCTTCCTGAAATATCAAATTCAAGTATTTTTAAGTAATTTTTTATTTTTTTATTTAACGCCTGAGTTGCAAAAGAGAGTTGACAGGTAAACGTATAGGCCAGGCTGGGAACCTTCTAATCAACTTCGCAAACTTTCATTCTACAAATTGGATTTCATTTTTACCGTGAAAGAATATTTTTACAAAGTTTTTCTGACAGGTGAGAAATTATCACTTTCAGAAATACTGTTCGGTGTCGGTCCGTTATGGAGTTTATTTATTTTTATTTTTTATTTATTCATGTTAGTATTGTATAAATTATTTTAGTAAATTATTAATTGAAAGATTCCTATGTAAACCTAAAAAGTAGATGTATAAGAGAACTTTTATCCAGAATGAAGAATTAAATTCAAGCAGGGTAATGAATGCTGCATGCTACATTAAATCTTTCCGTATCCCTGAAAATATCATAATTCCCTGTATTAAAATTTGTTTAGTTTCACTTCATTGAGTCGGATGAAAAGAAACTAAACAAATTTATGAGAAAAAACAAAACAATCTCAAAGCCCACCGGCCGGATTACGACCTCGGGTTGCTTTGCTAACCACTCCATCAAAGGAGACTCCAAGAGACACCCTTTCTCATCCTTACAGTTTTATATTCAAAAGATTGTAGTTTTCGTTTGTCGGTCCTTGGTTTAGATCCATGGGGATTTAACGAAGCAGGTGTAGGTACAGATTTTTTATTTTCTTTTATTCTGTTATTCAATTTCGATTATTTGGAAAATAAATTGGACAGTATTCATATTTCTTTGTTCATTTTTTTTTTTTCATTTTGACATGTGAGCCCATAGATATTTTTCAATCGAGTATTAGTTTTAATAGTTTACTTTCCCAATCAAAAATCCTGATTCAGTCTAAATATGATTTGGAATGAATATAAAGAGATTTTACATTTGCTGTTTTATTGATAAAGCCTTAAATATAATCGTTATTCAGAGATAGGGACACGAGTTGCCCATTAAGCTACACGAATGAAGCACCTTAGTCCTGCTGCTTACTTGACAATGCTCTTTGATGCCGAACACAGATTGTTTATGGGAAAAGTTAGTCGAATGCGTTCATTAGGAATATTATTGTAGCAATTAAGGTATTCTTTTTTTAATGGCATGAAGTTTCCAGCTGAAAACGAGTAATCTCTCTATATATAAGAGGCTTTGTCCTGACAGACAGAATCAACGCAGAGCAAAAACTACTAATGATAGAAACTTGAAGTTCGGAATTTAGACTTTAAACGCGATGTAGGTAACCACTAAGAAAGGAATTTCAAAAATGTAACCTCTAAGGGGCTTAAATGGCGAAATTGTCGTTTAACTCTAACGGAAATCTATTGTTAAGATTTTAAACCATATGTTTTTATTTGAATATCGATTTAACGTTACAATAGTATTAAAATAGACATTCACATTAAATATGGCTACTGATTATTTAAATATTAGTGGTAATCAAATTATATACACTGTGATTCCCATGATTGGGGATGGTGCGTGTTTATTTCGATCTCTATCATATATTATAGAGAATTGTCAAGAAAAACGTCATTTTCGGCAAATTGTTGTATTACATGTCATCAAAAATTGGGACAAATTTTCTGCGTTTACTCAAAATGATTACGGTGAAATTTCTGATTATCAATTATTCAATTATTCTGATTCCAGTAGTTATTATACTCATATGTCTCAGCATTCAACCCATGCTGGATTTGTGGAACTAACGGCAGATGGGGAATTGTTTCCTTACAGATATAATGAGGCAACAAATGTATTTTATCATAATATCAAATATTTTTTAACATATTGTATTAAATCAATACCAAGATAACGATCACAGAATTGATTTTAAAGGCTCGCGGGCAAAGCCGTGACGGGGAATGCTAGTAAATCTATATTTAAATAATATGTATACATCCATTCATAGGAATATATAATTTTCTTTCAGCCCTAGAAAAATAGAAATTATAATTTACCAAGTAAGCGGGAAATGCCCTTTCGATCATCAAATATCCATCGAAATTCGTCGCTCATTTGAGCTAAATACAAAGTATTTATTTATATAATTGAATGGGTTTTTTTCGATAATCTGGGTTCATTTTTACCTTATATAAAAATATTTAGCAGGAATAGTTAAGTATGAATAACAATTTTTTACTGTCGTAAATGGCTATAGAGTGATATCTGATCTATTTCCCCATAAGTACCGCTAAGGCATATACTCCAAAAAAGGAGGTTATCATGCGGCACCGAAATCCAACATTAATTAAGCTGTTAATGAAACAGATTGTCTTTTATCTCTCAGCCACAGTGCGAGTAATGAAGTTTTCAATATTTAATTAAATTATTTTTAACAACAAAAACCTACATAAATATTATTAAGGAAAAAGTGAGTATTACTAATAAACTTATATTAGAGTAATTGCATTTTCTCTATTATTTAATAAAAATTAATTGATTTGCTTTTTATTTATTTATTTATTTGTAACTAATATGGGCTCTTCAAACACTTGGGGCTTTTTACCCTCTGTAGAATAGAAGGATATTGTCTATATTGAAGACATATATACCAAGAGTAAATAAAATACATAAAATAGTCTCTAAATAATGTTGTAATAGTAGTGTCGAGAGTTGAAGTGACTCTACCCAGTTTTTCGACGGCAATACCTTCTAGGTGTCTATCTTTTCCAGACCTTTAGAAACAAGAAGCCGCAGTATTTCCTCAGTGTGTTTACACCCTGCTCCTCTATACATTCTCTAAACACCAGATCTCAAACCTCTAACCTGTATATCCCTTTTTACCGATCTGCTTCTTTCACAAAATCCTTTATCATCCGTGCTGCCACCTTCTGGAATTCCTTACCTGCCTCTATCCGTAAAACGTTACAATACGATGTATTATTCAACACGTTTAGCGTAAAATTATTTAAAATTATCAGAAAAGTCACCCCCAAAAAATTATTTTCCCCGGACGTTTCCCTGTAAAGGACAGCTAGAAGAATAGTTTTTGTAAATTCTATTTTTACTTTCACTTACCTATATATGAAATATATAGTAAGTGGAAGTATTGCGATCATGAAAAATTTCGACTTCCGGTTTTCAACGGAAATACACGTTTTGGGGTCCCCTGAGTCCAAATGACCAAGTCCCGCGAAATGGTGTGTGTGTGTGTGTGTGTGTGTGTGTGTGTGAACAGACTAGCTCAAAAACTATAAACCGTGCGAATCTGAAATGCGGTATTTAGTGTAGATATATGCCCGCGATGTAACAGCCAAAATTTCATCAAAATTGCTCAAAGGGAGGGGGTACTTTATTTAGTAACTTTTTACGTTTTTTTTCGATTTTCTCAAAAACGGCTCTAACGATTTTGATTAAACTGAGTATTTGATGTACTAATATGCCTGAGATACGACTGTAAAAATTTCATCAAAATTGATAAACCGGAGGGGGGACTTTACTTAATAAATTTTGTCTTATGTCCACGTGTTTTTTTTTTATTTACTCAAAAACGGCTTTCACGATTTTGATGAAACTGGGCATTTAATGTATGTATATGCCAGAGATATGACTGTAAAAATTTCATCAAAATTGATTAACCGGAGGGGGGAATTTACTTAATAAATTTTGTATCATTTTTTTTTTTTTTTTTATTTACTCAAAAACGGCTTTAACGATTTTGATCAAACTGGGTATTTGATGTATGTATATGCCCGAGATATGACTGTAAAAATTTCATCAAAATTGATCAACCGGAGGGGGGACTTCACTTCAAAAATTTTGTATCATTTTCACGTGTTTTTTTAATTACTCAAAAACGGCTTTAACGATTTTCATCAAACTGGGTATTTGACCTATGTATATGCCAAAGATGAGATAGCCCCCATTTCATCAAAATTTGTCAAACAGAGGGGGGACTTTACTTAATAAATTTTGTATCATTTTCACGTGTTTTTTTAATTACTCAAAAACGGCTTTAACGATTTTCATCAAAATCGTCATGTTTAATGAAAAATAGTTGTTATTTAATATCAAGTAAGCTTTATCATTATTAAAATTTTCTGGGGGGGCTTACATGGGGTAGGGGCCTTTTTTGTTTTTGTTTCCTATGAAATATCTTTGTTTTTGTTTATATATAGAAATTAACTGTCTCTGATTACGCCTAAAAATAAGAAATGGCTAAATATGAAATATGATTAAAACCAAGTAAACATAAAGAAGAGAAAATATGAAAAATATTCAGTAAACTCATAAAACACGTTGAGCCCACGCATGCGTAGTACGCCTTTAATGACAGATCATTGTTCCTAATTAAAGCCGTTTTGTTCATTTAAAGGAAATTGTTGGTTTCATGGTAACTAAATGAAATTTTCAACAAGTTCATAGAGAATTATAAAATCAGTCGACTTGGAGCCTAAAAGAAATTAGTGTTTGTTATAGAGCAAATGAAAACAAAAATAAGAAATAAATGTGAGAAATGTGCAACTGAGTGAGCATTAACACAACGTATTAATTTCTAATCTAAGTTGGTAAGTGAAAGTTGTGTGTTGCGCGCACGCACCAGATTTTTTAAGTCTCGGGACAGAATTCGCTACTGAAAAGTAGCAAGAGCTCTATACTTACTCCTGATAATTTGTTAAAAATAAAGTTTCGTGAAGTTGCAAATTTCGTTCCGTAATTTGTTCATTTTTGCGGTGTTAATAAAGAGAAAAAATTAAATTAAGACAGCGCTGCGGATAATTTATGAAACCAATTTCAGGAAGTAATTACGAGATCATCCTTATCTCCACGCCCCCGCCGACATCGCTTATGTTTTTGTTCCGACCAAACACCATGAAAACCATCCCAGTGTAAAGAAGAGGACTGGGGGGGTATGGGGGGGGGGGGGTAGAGAGAGGAAAGAACAAAGAGGAAGTAGGGAAACGACCTGGCCGGAACCAACGAGGTAGGGACAGAGGACAAAGTTGAATAGTAAATTGGCTTTCTGCTTGTTTCGTAGTTTGTAATGGGCTTCCGGTCCAGCTCTCCCATCGACTGCTCAACTTCCCCCGCTCCCGAACATGTTGCTGCTGTCGCCTCGACTTCAACTTCCTCTCTACTATTACGCCATAAGCTATTTCGTATTTATCCTTTAAAATCTTCATATAATAGTTTTCTCGTCAAAGTATTTTATTAATGGATTTGGTTTTGATCCATGATTGGACTGCTTCGTTTTGAATTTTGCTGTTAATAATAAGTAAAGCTGGGAATCCCGTGCAGTAAAACTTCAAAACGTGCAAAAACATGCAATAATAATGGATTGCTTGAAAATCAGGCATTAAATTAATTTTGTAAACAAAAAATAGCTACTTTGGAATAAAATAAGTAACGGTGAGTAAATTGAAAAGAAAGAAACTCTTTTAAGTTTACAAATAATTTTTATAATATTGTTTTTAGTATACATTTTGGTAAAATAACTGAATTTTGGATCTTTTGTATAAAATAACGATATATTTCCGATAAACAAAAAAATCAAAACAGGGGTCACCTGTGGTTGTGGTTAGCATGGCAATCTACAGTACTGAAGATCGCGGGTTCGATTCCAGCAGTGGCACTAGGATTTTTTATTGGGAGTGAAAAATCCTTAGCTATGCCATTCCTCGGATAGGACGTAAAATGGAGGTCCCAAGCCTGTACGATGTCAGGTACTCATTAAAGATCCTTATTATAATTATACCTGGATAGACAAAATTTAGGACTCCTACTGTAACATCGTCCGATTAGCCTTAGTAGCATAATACTTCCACTTACTATATATTTCATATATAGGTAAGTGAAAGTAAAAATGGACGTTAAACAAACAAACAAACAAAAATCGGAAAATAATAGGAAGATCTTAAAAAAGGTCTTAAAGATATTAAAATCTTAATACTACTCAAATTATCGGATCACTAAATGCAATATCCGGAGCTCAGGCTTATTTTTAAATCAGTCTGGTACGTGGGCGGATCCAGCCGATTGTAAAGGGGGGCTGCAATCCTAAAGGGAGGAGGCTGCACCCCTGGTTCCGCCAATGGTCTGATAACATGCACTAACCCTCTTACCGTTCTGGGGTTACACAAAATTACTTACTCGTGCTACAGTGGGTATGAATTTGTGATTTCCTATCACATTCAATATTTTTATCACTAGAAATACCAAAACACTGCACTACCATCCCTATTGAGTTCAGAATATTTTTCAATTCATCCCGCAATTTCCGAAGACACTTCCTCCAATTTTTGGCAATTTTAAGTAACAATATACTCCACAGAAGCTAGTTTAGTACAAACAGAACAATGAGAACTAAGAAACAAAATGTAAACATCCAGGAACTACAGAACCTTGGAATCAGTTCTTGGAAATTGGTGGTTTGTGTTTGTTTACATCTCCCAAGTTCCATTTTTTTTTTCCTACGATCTTCACCTTTATTTTTCCACTATTGTTTTGATGTATATTTAAGACAATTAAAATTTGTAATATTTTATTTTCTTCAAATTATCAAACGTGCAATTTCGTGCAGAATAAAACTTCTATAAAACATCCCATTAGGATTGATTCGAATAACTAACTTGAATTCGCTTTATTCTGATTTACCAATAAAAAGATGCAATTGCACGGAAATATGAGCTCTAATAATCAGTAAAGGCTGTCTCAGATAATCTGAAAGTCGATTTCAGTTACCGAGAAGAATTATGAAGCATAACATGATACGGCAGTCATTTTAAAACCCTGATCTTTTAAGAACCACGTATATCGCTGGTTGCGCCTACGCGATTTAATTTAAATTTTACAATTGCGAAACTCGGTTGTGAACGAATCCCTAAAAAATTAATAACACATGGCCGGCTGGGGAACGTCCGAGGGATAGGCCGAGACGGAGGTGGGAGGATTGCGAGAAGGCAGACCTGGTTCTCGAGGAGGTATGTAGGAGCGAGTCGTGGTGTCGGTATCGAACCTTCGGGTTCCTTGAGCCTTGATTATTATATAATTATCAAACAGAATATAGTTATATAAATTTGCTAGGCGAATCTAATGCAAAAACCATTTTTCATATCGGATTGGCTGTAGTTTAAATTGGACGGTTCAAGCAAACAAACTCTGATGCTGTACATTTTAATGTATATTTACAATCTATCCCTGTCTATTTATTTATCTACGAGTATAAGCGAATATAGAAATGGAGTGGGGCTTTGTTTATTTAGAAGCGCTTACCAAACAGTTCTGGCTCCCAATGAATCATACAGGACAAACATGAAATGATAACATAGGCGAAAGTAATAGGTACATGCAGACAATTTTAAAGCATGATGCATACTTTTAATAATGTAATGAAAAACTATTTGAGTCCTTAGAGCCCTAATATTAATGATTTTTTACTAGGGCAGAATGTATTATTTCTTACAATAAAATTAAACAATCTTGTGCGATGCGCTCAACACACAACTTTCACTTACCAACTTACTTTGTTTAGAAATTGACGGGTTTTGTTAAATGCCATTTCTCAAAGTCACACACTTTTCAACGTTCATTTACTTATTTTTGTTTGTATTTGCTCTTTAAAGTACACTAATTTATTTTATTATTAAATAAAAGTTCTTACTTCTAATGAGTCGGCGATGCAAGCATAATAATCCAAGTCATCTGACTTTATAATTCTGTATGTAGTTGTACTATGAATCAAATAAATTCTATTATAAATGAAATGAACAGGACATCATTAGTTATAAACAATGGTGTGTCATTAAAGGTGTACTGCACCTGCCGGGGCTAAACGGGTTTTATTTGTTTCTCCTGTATATGTTTACCAGATTTTTTTTCATATTTAGCCATTTCTTATTTTTAGGTGAAACGAGATATAGATAATTTCTCCATATAAACAAAAACAACTGTACTTTATAGGAAAACAAGAAAGGCCCCTTCCTCGTTAAAGCACCCTCATAACATTTTGATGGTTGATTGATGTTTAAGAATACCATTTAGCATATCGTCGCTGTGAAATCAAACCGGCATATCTACAAAATGTATATTTTTTCCCTCATCACTTTAAAGTTTTCTCAAGTGATATTTTGTCATTAAAGGTCCATTTTGTTCACCTCAGTGCCACCTTATGCATGAATTAAATTTAGACGAATACTGCTCATTAAATTAGTAGGTAAGTAGGCGTATTGCGCAATAGATCTGTCATCTGATAAAAAAAAAAAAATATGTCTATTTCCACTTAAATGATACCGGCACAACGCCATCTGACGGATTTTTATTCAACTATACGGTATGCCGGTTTGACATAAAAATAAACGGGGAAAAAGAAATCTTTTGACACCTACAACTCTAAAACTCAATTTTTGCACTTATGCCGGTTAGATTTAACAGTGCCGATGCAGAGTTTAATCAAAATCGTTGAAGCTATTTTTGAAAAAAAAACAAAAAAAAAACGTAAAAATGCGGAAAAAAGTTAGCAAATAAAGTTTGACCAATTTCGATAAAATTTCTGCTGTCACGTTCTGTGCATATAAATATACCAAATACCCAATTCAGGTTCCTAAGTTTTATAGTTTTTGAGCTAGTCTGTTCATACCAGTTCGCGGGACTTGGTTATTTGGACTAAGAGGACCCCAAAACGAGTATTTCTGTTGAAAACCGGATGTCGAAACTGTTTACGATCGCAATACTTTACTATATATTCCATATATAGGTAAGTGAAAGTAAAACTAATAATAATAAACAAACAGAGGCCTAGGTTTACGCAGTATAAAGCCTTGTGTTGTAGTGTAAAGCCAGCGAGCTGCTACCCGAGATCCTAGCAAGGGAGAATTGCCTTCATTTACATTCACAGCCATCATTCGTCCTTAAATCGACCGTTAGGAGGAATAAAGGATAAAGTGCTCTCGGGAACCGCCCGCGATAAGATGCTGGGCTCGAGATCGGGTAGGGACCTAAGAGAGATATTGGCGATATGCGATCTAAAAAATGAACAGGAATTGGCCTAGAATATTCCAAGAGGACGCGTTCCCTCACTCCCCCTCCACAACATTAATTTAGCCAATGATCTTCCACAGCTGCGGATTATTCAACACAGCTATCTCCCCCCGTATCAATCGCATAAAACTTTATGCGGGAATTATTTATATCCCTTCTCCGTATTCCTTTATATCTCACTTCTTCGCCGGGAAATCATGAGATAATAATTATAAGTAATAAATAATATCGCCGTATAGTTTTCAAGTTGCAACTTATTCGCGAACACGTGCACCATGAAAACATAATATTATACAGTAAAATTTACAACCAAGTAAGGAATTGTAATGAAATTTAGGTTAAATGTATTTGTGAAGCTTCAAGAACACCTAGTTACAAAAAAGTTTTAAATTTTATATTTTTTTAATACTTTTATATTAATTCCAAATTATTTTTATTTTAAATTTTATATACTTATTTTTTTATAATTTTATTATTATTATTATTATTATCATTAAAATATATAAAACCATAAAAATTCTAATTGGGGGAAGTAAAAACAGTTAAAAAATTACTAGATGGGACCCTTTTAGTTGACATTTTCTCAGATATCCAATCAGAAAAGCTCCTAAAAAGTGGAAATCTACTTAATAACTTTCGGTTAAAGAAGAAGCACATGGGAAACTGAATACAAAGTAAAGGGATTATTTGGTGCCCCGAACTAAATTATTGTACAATTGAGGAAATAAAAGATGAATTAAAACCACAAAATATAGTCAATGTTAAAAGATTAACGTACTATAAAAATAATGAAAAACACCGCGAGCCGCGACCGTCATTTATCACCAAAAGCGAAATATCCTATAAATAGTTTTTACGATTTGTTTATGTCCTTATATGTTAAAAACTGAAAATTATTTGCTTTGTCTCCGTAGCGGAGCCCTCAGAGTTTGAAAACAAATTTTAAATGGCTCCGCTCCGGACACCTCGAGTGCAAAGAATTAATATTATATTGAATTGCAAACTATATTATATAAAAGTGTTAGTTTTATAAACTTTCATACTGTCTATTGGTATATTTGTTGTTTATTATATTTTTATATGTATATGGCGCTGGACGCGTAAAGCTCCATGTAATTATACCAAAATTGTATAATTACAAATTAATTGTATAATTATAAATTAATTGTATATCGTCTTGGTGGGTATATTATTAACATATTATGAGCGGGACAGATATTTGTAGCCGTTTAAAATAAGTAATTTTAAGCGACACAAGGGAAGAATAATGTTTTATCAAATATAAGGATCAGTATATTTTTACCAGGGACACATTACACATAACATACAAAGTCATCGTAAATAACAAAATTTGTTTGCTTCTCTTTCAAATTTCACTTATGCTAGGTTTATATTTCCCAACTTCGTTTATTGTGAGTTTGATAAAGTATTTGTCGTCTCGAGTCTCACTAATTCTTTCTGTTTAATAAAGCTTTCTCAGAACGTTTATTTTTTATTTACACAAGTCTTATAGTATTTTTCTGAAATATCATTTTAAATGATTACTACAATATTTATCAAATATGGGTCATTCTCACCAGAGTGGGCACTTTTTACGGCGTTTTTATTTTAAATTTTATGGTTACAAATAAACTTTTTTTTCGTCGTAATACTATTCCTTAGCCTATAAGAAGCAAGGAGTCGACGTGGAAGAACACAAATTCACTTTGAACGTTTTTTTTTTTTTTTTTTTTTTTTTTTTTAAATTTCTCATTATTTAGGACTGATGATGCTTTGAAAAAGTTGAGCACCAAAAGAAAGCTTCAATCCACGTCGCTATCTTCATTTCCCTGCAGCATTTTATTTACAGCAAGACAGGGCAATGAACGACAGGGGAATGAATTTTTAAGGTTTATTTGATAACCGTTAAAAGGAAAAAAAAGATATAATAATGCTATTTGAAAAACGAAATCTGTGCTACAAAATCTTTTATCTCTCAAAAATTAGAAAAGAAGAAACTTGCCTGACCAAAACTATAGAGGACAGGGGAATGAAGACTATTAAACGTAACCTCTCAAGTTTGAGAACTTATTTGCTTCTGGAGAGCTTGGATTTGTACTGAGGTTAAGTTAACAGTTGGGGTTGCTTAGGGAAAGACCCCTTCCTGCTGACTATATATTTTTTACTAATTTCCCGCCTGAATAGTGTGGTGGGACGTCATAAAAATTAGTTTTTTCAATTCTAATCCTTTATCATCAAGTATTCGACTGCTTTTATGAAATTTTACATTATTTTGAACAAATAGAACAGAAAAAAAGTAAGAATTGACCTAGTATACGGACTCAGAACTCTTACTTTGAGCAGAATCAGACCTCGGGACATGACAGGGGAATGAATTTCGACCTTTTTCTGGTGTTTTAAGGTACATGTGTTATACAATTAAAATTAAGTCGTATGGGGTCTACCTTTACAACTCGCCTGAATTTACAAAATTGATGTCTTAGAGTTCTCAGTTTTTCTAAATCTCTATAAACGGCCTGGGACACAAAAGTGCCCACTTACGTGAGAATGACCCGTATATGTGTTATTCATTTCTTTATTTTATGTGTTTTACTTTGTATTTATGGAATTTTTTGTAATATTTTAATCTATATTTTTATTGTGCTCCACTCCTTGGGAATAATACATTAGCACATATGTATATGGTAGTAGCTAGACCAAATACTTTTGAGGGGACATCCATGTATATGTGTTATTCATTTATTTATTTTATGAAGTTGAATTTTATGTGAATGACCCATATAAATAAATGTATATAAAATAAAATTTTTAAACTATTTAATTAGAAGATAAAAGATTCGACCACGGCCGGGAATCGAACCTAACTATATAAAATATAGTTGCAGATAAGAGCCATTACGAAATTTAGCAAAAATCTAACCATTACTTTTACGGCTATCAAATTATTTTCACACCGATATATTTTGCTTAGCTGGCGAATTGGCCCGCTGCGCAGCACTGTCCTTTATCCTAACCTAGCCGCTCGTAATGTGTTAACAACTTCTTTTTTTTCACTTTTCCTATATAATTTGAATTTGTTTATATGTCGGGTTTGTGATGAACGATTTATATTTTGTAATTTTTTAAAGTTTTTTTTTAAGTATGACAAACGACTTCAGTTAACAGAAACTTTGCTAATTCCCTCCTCGCTTCAGAGTTACAATATTAAGTAGACTCGGAAAGAGATGAGCGAACTATCGGAGGCCGCTGATTGCTGGAGCACTTTGGTCGGTCCTTATCGAAACGTCCGCCAGCTGGAATTATGGAATTATCGTCACTCGTGTCACCGATGCTGGATGCAGATAGCGGCACAGGAAGAGGCTCCATGATTTACCGCTCTTTTGCCATGATTCTTTTACCAGATATCGGCCAACTTCTCTACCCGCTGCCATTTTTTATATATAAACCCTCTTCCCAAAGCTTACACATGTAGCAGCATCCGAACCCGGCCACCGAAGCCATTCATCAAAAGCGTCAAAAGTTGCGAGCGCCCCCCCCCCCCCCCCCCTCGGCGAAGCATATATTTCAATATTGGTCAGCCCGAAAATCATGAGAGCTTGAAAAATGGTTGGTCCACTGTAAGAAATGTGATAAGGGTTCCTTCTGAATAATAATATTATATTTTATTTATGGCTTTTTTCCCTTTGTGGTGAAGGATATCAAAAACGGAGAGGTTTTTTTTCCTTGATTTTTTTTATTTATTTTATTTCATATCTGATTCATTTACATATATTTACTTATAAGTGTATTCATACCTTAACAAACCGTGCGGGTTTTTCAAAGTGTTCCTCGTTGATTTAGTTCGACAATGTTTATGAAATATTATTTCTTTTGGTATTTTGTATAATAGAAAATACACAACTATTGTTTTTTTTTTTGGAAACATTGTTCGTAGTTAGGCAGGCTGCCCCGACACCGGAAGGTATAAGGGTTGGGTAAAGAAGAAGAAGATATTCGATAGAGGTAGATAGATTAGAGGTAAGGGTAGGAGATAGGGGAAAGCTTTAATATTATTATTCTGAGGCCGCTTAAGATAATTCGTTATTTAGATTCATTGTGGTTTGTTAAAATACATATTGTCAAACTCAAATAATCAACAAGTTTACAAAAAGTATCAACTTGTAACCATATGATTCCATCTTTAGAATAACTAACTCTCCAGGCCATCGCTCCTGAAGTTTAGTCTGAAATGGAACAGTCTAGAAGATTCCAGACAAGCGTAGATTATTCCCGAACAGTCACTAGAACGTTATTGAACTGTTTGTTCCAAATATTTCAACAAGTCGAGAACTCTTTTCGATCATATATATTTTTTATTTTTTATGTTTCATGTTACAGTACTTTTTGAACAAACACATAGATAATTAAACATATAAGAAGAGTATAACCGTGACAAACAATCCAAAATGTAGTATGTGTGTTGAGAAATAAAATGTAACATTATAAGAATTATGAATAGAAGATTTATTTTAAAGTCCTTCCATCCATAAAATTTTAGTTTATCAATGTCAATTTTGTACAAATTTTACTTATCTTAAATCTGTTACGATTAAATAATATTTTTTTCTTATTTTTTTTTTCATCAATGTGGAAATTGATTGAAGCTATCGTATATTCCCATCAAATAGATATTCTGAAATATATTGTTTCAGTAAGCATAAATCTTTTGCTATTCAGAATCGAGCCTTTGGTTATATTTTTTATAATGAAATTACATCTACATTTCATAAAATTAATTTTTTTTAAAATTAGAATTAAGTATCCAAAAGTACACTTCAAAACTATGACTGAGACAAAAATTAAATACATATTTATACTTACTGAAACCGAAACGGACATACTCTTCACAGATAGACGGTACACACCCACTTACAAAGAATTCAGACCTTTCAATCAAAAATACTCATAGCAGTAGACCAACGTTTGTAAAGAGTTTATATGTGTTTTTCGTCTGTTGGCATGTGGAAGTCAGTATGTAAGGTTTGATTAATCACGTACCAAGGTGTTTTGGAAATGAGTCGTAATAATTTTGACTAAAAGGTCCGGAGTTTTTTTAAATGCCTTTTTTTGGCAATCCTTCAGATTTGTGAGCAGTAATTATGTCCATACAGTTTGAAGTAAGCATGTGTACGTATTTGGATTTTATTTGAGTTTTAGTTTTTAGGATTTAGAAAACAATGCATACTAAATTAAAAACAATTAAATGAAAGCTCTTGTCTAACAAAAATTAAAACTTAACAGTTTATATTAAAAGTTATAACCTATCGAAAATTACCAATCACCTTGTTTGAAATTTATATTATATTAATTCATCGGTGTTTGGTCAAAAGGAGTTAAGTCATCGAATGTGAAGCTTAAACAACGATTTAACAAGCTATGGAAAATCATTATAAATTCTTTCTGATTGTATTTATTTATTCCATAATAATAAATGAAACTATATTCTTTCACCAGAGGCTGTAATAAATTATGAATAACAAATAAATTATATGAATTTTAAGAAAATGAGACAAAAACATATTTTTATGTGTGGCGGCGGCGGGTTTTCAAAATTGAAAAAAAAAACAAATCTGCCCGCCTTATAGCGCCAGTAAAATTAGAAAAAAATTAATTTTTAATAAGTTAGGCAAGGAATAAAAAAATCTAATTGCAGCTGACTATACTGATCAAAGACTTTAATAACATAGAAATGAAAAAACAAAACAAATATTTTAACTATATACACAATATTATAAAAGTGATGAATAATGAAAACAAAAATAAATACACATAAACTTAAAATTGAACTTCAAAAAAAATAATTTAAAACTCCTAACATTAATTAAAATAAATTGAACTCTTGTAAATTGTGAGAAAGAAAACATAACAAAAAGTTAATATTTGCAATTACAAAAGGGTTATTTTTTATTGCCTTTGCTTGAATAAAATTTAAATAATTAATTTTGAATAATGATAGAGACATTCATCCTCATATGTAATATGTAAATTACTTTACATTTATTACAAGTTAGGTACGTTGTGGAATTGTTCCAGTACCACAGATTAATTTTATGATTAAATGTTCATAGTTACACATTTGGTGTGAGATGTGTTGCCTGGAGAATGACCCAAATGTGGGCATAAATTGCGATCTCTTCACGTGAAGAATAAAACAACCTTACTCCACCACTGCAAATGCCTTACTGCCGTGGCATTAGATAAGGACGCGTCTCTAATGCCTAATTTAAAAACACGGCATCTATCATTGTAAATATATACGTAGGATCTTACGGCCGTAAATATACACATGAAATTTAAATTAAAATATTATTCACACTAAAATAAATCAACACTACATATAAATCGGAATATTGTCTATAATAAATAAAAATATAATTTAAAATCTAAATATTACATGTTGGCCACAACATTATGACTTAAGCCCTTTTGCCCAAACATGAATGGATTATTTCTTAATTTTTCACAATCCCACTAATTCATAAAAATACGTAAATACTTGGGTATATTTGGATATAAACCACAGTAATATTATAATAATCAATCATTAATTTTACTCAGAACCTCTGCATAGTATTTATTTAAACCTTTAGTATCCTTTTTTAAAAAATTACTTACTTATAAATGCAAACAGTAGACCAACATATAAAGACAGTTTACAAACGTTTCCATACTCACACGGTCATTTCAACCAACTGATTAGAGTCATGGCAACAGCTGATATGACAATAAATAGGAGATTAAAAAGGCGTTGGATGAGAGATCTCCTTCGTTAAAAATCCAGATTACCTGAAACAAGGCAGACAAGAGGTACCACTGGGTGTCATACTTCCCCATGCCTAACATTCCCTTATTTAATTAGCACAGCGCACATTTGCTGATTGTCGAAAGTTTGTTAACAGGCTCAAATTAAAATTATAAAGCCAAAGAAAAAAAAAAAGATACAGTGATAATTTTTTTTCCGACTTAGATTTGATAATACAGTTTGCTAGAGTGTAAGTTGCAGGATCACCATTAATCAGCCTTAGAACGGTTTAGGATATAAACTTAACTGACCACATTCGGTATACCGGATAATTGCTACTTAAATTATATTTTAATACTAAATTCCTTAATTTATGCTATTTTAGAAGCCGTAATAGGGATTTTTTTTCAAATTATATTCTTGAAAAGATAATATAATTGTATTTTACCGCTCAAATCTCTCTTTATTAACACAAAACCTCCATTAATTTCATTTTAATTATTCACTCCTATAATTTTATTATAATGAACTTACCTTATTACATATTTTATTAAGGTGAATTAAGTTCATTGCTCCTTCTACATCATTTATAATACTATAGTTTAGTCAAATCATTTTTAGCCAAGCTCTCTTGAGAATTTAATGAATTTCTAATCCTTTCAGCTTTTATATAATAAATAAAAAATCTGGTGCGTGCGGGCAACACACAACTTTCACTTACCAACTTACTTAGATAAGAAATTGACGTGTTTTGTTAAATATAATTTCCCAAAGTCACACATTTTTCTACATCCATATCTAATTTTTTTTAATCGTTAAAGCCGTTTTTGAGTAAATAAAAAAACCCGTGAAAATGATACAAAATTTATTAAGTAAAGTCCCCCCTCCGGTTAATCAATTTTAATGAAATTTTAACAGTCACATCTCGGGCATATACATACATCAAATACCCAGTTTGATCAAAATCGTTAGAGCCGTTTTTGAGAAAATCGAAACAAACTTAAAAAGTTATTAAGTAAAGTACCCCCTCCCTTTAAGTAATTTTGATGAAAGTTATGCTGTCACATCGCGGGCATATACCTACATTAAATACCCAATTTCAGGATCACACGGTTTATAGTTTTTGAGCTAGTCTGTTCGCGGGACTTGGTTATTTCGACACAGGGGACCCCAAAACGTGTATTTCCGTTGAAAACCGGAAGTCGAATTTTTTCACGATCGCAATACTTCCACTTACTATATATTTCATATATAGGTAAGTGAAAGTAAAAAAAGAGAGATTTTTATTCTTTAATTTGGTAATCACCTGAAAACTTTGTGTTTGGAAACTTACCAGTGTTGGAAAGATTTTAAAGACGCCCGATGATGGAAATGGTTCACTTTCGACTTAAACCAGAAAAAAATTTCCGTTAGTATCCGAGTTTACTTAATCACATATTCCAGTGATTCTATAAATTAAAATATATCTATTTCATACTAAAAACAGGAAAGTGGTCTCAGACAAAAAAATAACAGAACTTTCACTCAAAAACTTACTTAGATTAGAAATCTTAAAGAATTATCGATTCTCATTAAACGGGGCGTTTTCGATCAAAATCGTTACAGCCGTTTGTTGAGTAAATAAAAAAACTACGTAAAAATGAGACAAAATTTATATTTATTTATTGACCAATTTTGATGAAATTTTAACTGTCACATCACGGGCATATATACACACATCAAATAACCAATTTCAAGTTCGTACGGTTTATAGTTTTTGAGCTAGTCTGTATCGCAATCCTATCCTTTACTATATATTTCACATGGATAAGTGAAAGTGAAAAATAAATTATTTTTTTCTAACAATATTATCTTAATCCCATAAATTAAAGGGCTGTCTTTAACATTTACAATATGTATCCATTGACATCGTACAAGTACAATATGTTTCCATTGACATCGTACAGTCTTGGGACCTCCATTTAACGTCCCATCCGAAGGATTTTCTTACTCCCATGCTATGCTACTACTACTACACCACGGGTGATCCTCTAACATTAGATGGTATTCGTTGCACAGTGTAGAACCGATCCTAATTGATGGTTTCTGAATACTAAGGAAATGTGATAAGAAAATTGACATGTGTCCATTATATTAGAATGAGAAACACTTAATTGATAAAAGAGATAATGATAATTGATAATGATAGTTGATAAAAGAGATGCTGCCCTACTACATTGGGCTGCTAATACACAGCATACTCTACAGCTTATCATAGACTGTTTGTAAATAATAATATACATGCATACTACATATGTACAAAAGTAATACATTTTACTCCATTCCTTGATTTCTCTTATAAATTATTAATAATGCACTACTAATACATCCACACAGCAATTCAAAAAATCAGCAATTCATAATAAAATATATCAATTACAATTCAACAACAAAAATAAAAAAAAACCAATCTATACCTAAAAGCATATAAAATCAGAAAACATAAAAATATATATTAAAATATAACAAACAATTCCATAAATACGAAGTGTAACACATAATATAAATAAATGAATAACACATATACATGGATGTCCCCTTCAACAGTCTTTGGTCTAGCCACTATCATATATGTGCTGATGTATTATTTCCAGGGAGTCGAGCACAATATGTTCCGCAATCTTCGTTAAGTCCTTAATGTCGACACCAAGATCCTCCATGAAGCTCCTTGTTGGACCTGGTATATACCGAACCAAAGACCTCTCACCTCTAAGTCTCTCTCGCAGAAACTCTCTTTAAATATTCTGTCTGTGAATAACATTCATGAAGAATTCATAACAAAAAAAAGGGTTTGTTTTATACAAAACAACTGAAAACACTGAATAAACGAAAATTAAAAATTCATAAGAGCTATTCTGTTACTGACGTATACAATTTTATTTTATATTTATTATTCTGTTTTCCCTATTCAACATCTGAAATCAATAAAATAAAAACAACCCCAATTTGCAACATTTCATTCAATTGCACTACTCGTACAATTACTCGTCATATTACAATTCATTTTAATTGTATTTAAGTAGGCTATAAAAAATCAAATATTACATAGCCATTATAAACTTTTTTTTATTTTTTATGTAGATTTATTCATCTTTTGAAACATGAAATGTGCAAAATGACGAACCATAATATATATACAAAAAAACCGCTAAGTGTGCCCAGCATTCATTGAATTCAAGTCCAATTCCATTTGACATAAACTTAATCGAGTCAACTGTTTTTCTTTACAAAAGGTATATTAATAGACAGGATTTTCGTTTTGATCTTTTTTTGTTTTGTATATTCAAGGTTTCGATCCCTTCCTAAAAATCGAAAGGTTGGCTATCCAAAATAAAAAAAAATCAAACTTAAAATCCTGACTATATAATAATAATAATAATAACTTTATTGGCTCTTAGAATACATTCTTTTAGCCAGGAGTCCGGCCCAATTGGTGTTAGTAAGGCTTTCATTGTTTTTTTTTTTTTGTTTTTTTATATCATTAATGTTAGTAGCAAAGTATGTAATAATTTTCACAAAACATATTAATTAAAAGTGATAAAATATTAAAATATGTCACATATAATTTAATACAATATTAATCCCATTCGACAACTCAAAAACAATGGTAGTAATTTGACGGATTGAACAATAACACAATTAATAATAACCATGACAATTCATTATTATGGTTGTATGATAAAGGTGAGTTTATAATGATACTAATTTGATAGCATACTCTGACACAATAGCAAATACTGTGATTAAGTCTGTGTTTCAAACAAAACATCTTTATTAATATTAAGAATAATAAGTAAATAGATAGATAAACTATTTTAATTATACAATAAACTATTATAAGGTGTAAAATTCAGTTAATTTAAAATATTTAATTTAAAGGCATTCCTCGACACCTGCGTATATTATCCAGTCAACAGGACAACGACACTTAATACCACAGTGGCTCAGTGAGGACAATAGTAAACATGCCTACTATAAGTCTATATATACATAGATACACAATACACATTTATACAATATATATATACTGAATACAGCCACACACACATACACACACACACACACACACACACACACACACATACACACACAATTCTGTTACTGACGTATACAATTTTATTTTATATTTATTATTCTGTTTTCCCTATTCAACATCTGAAATCAATAAAATAAAAACAACCCCAATTTGCAACATTTCATTCAATTGCACTACTCGTACAATTACTCGTCATATTACAATTCATTTTAATTGTATTTAAGTAGGCTATAAAAAATCAAATATTACATAGCCATTATAAACTTTTTTTTATTTTTTATGTAGATTTATTCATCTTTTGAAACATGAAATGTGCAAAATGACGAACCATAATATATATACAAAAAAACCGCTAAGTGTGCCCAGCATTCATTGAATTCAAGTCCAATTCCATTTGACATAAACTTAATCGAGTCAACTGTTTTTCTTTACAAAAGGTATATTAATAGACAGGATTTTCGTTTTGATCTTTTTTTGTTTTGTATATTCAAGGTTTCGATCCCTTCCTAAAAATCGAAAGGTTGGCTATCCAAAATAAAAAAAAATCAAACTTAAAATCCTGACTATTAATTACCTTTTCTTTGTTTGTTTATTTGTTCAACGTCACTTAATGCCCCTAAGGTTAGTCGGAAGATGCTACAGTGGGAGTCCTAAATTTTGCCTATCCATGCATAATTAACATTGGGATCTTTAACGAGTACCTGACATCGTACAGGCTCGGGACCACCATTTTACGTCCTGGCATAAAGCAACTGAGAGTTTTTTACTCCTATTAAAAAATCCTAGGGCCACCTCGGGACGCGAACACGCGACCTTTAGTATTGTAAGTTTCTTTGCTAACCACTAAACCACAGGTTACCCCTATTTATAATTTTCTTCTTAATTCCCCATACGTTTTCTTTAATCATATTATAACTTTGATGATCAGCTTATTTTCACTCGATCAAATATTTATTTAATTTTAAGAATATTTTGTGTTTTACAAATATGCCTATGAATTAAAAATACTTTAACGATAGAGTATAAAATATTTTTTGAATTTGTATATTTCCGAGATGGTACAACAGGGGAAACCACAGAAGGGAAAATTTCCCTCAACTCCCAGTTTTTAGATGAAATTACTAACTTTGTTAATCAATCACTTGAGTTCCCTCTCAAAGCCCAACTTCCATCGCTAACATCGATTTCATACCATTGTACGATATTACAACCCAGCCATTTTATACCATCGTAAAATATTACAAGGGAACCGTTTCATACCATTGTACAATATTATATGGGCGATTCTAAAATTATGGTGGTATTTGGCTCTTAATTTTTTTGGAATTTCAAAGTCATCTTTTCTTCTGTTTCTGGCTGGTCACTCACATGCAAAAGCTCGAACTAGACTGATTACATGTATTCATAGTGTTTATTTTTGTTTTCATTGAAAGAATGAAAAGCAATTAAAAGGTTAATAAACTCATTTACCCGATAATTGAAAAATACTTCTCACTTTCACTTTTTTCTAGACGGAAGTAAACGTTTCATCTTTTTCACTGTGACCTTCGATCCCTACGAGTTTTAATGAAGAATTTATTTTCTATTTCTATAATTGCTGTTGAGTTGATTCGAATATATAAATTTAATGTATGACAATGAATCATTATGGCCTCATGTGCATTGTTTTTTACTTTCACTTACCTATATATGAAATATATAGTAAGTGGAAGTATTGCGATCGTGAAAAAATTCGACTTCCGGTTTTCAACGGAAATACACGTTTTGGGGTCCCGTGAGTCGTAATGACCAAGTCCCGCGAAATGGTCTGTGTGTCTGTGTGTGTGTGTGTGTGTGTGTGTGTGTGTGTGTGTGTGTGTGTGTGTGTGTGTGTGAACAGACTAGCTCAAAAACTATAAACCGTGCGATCCTGAAATTGGGTATTTAGTGTAGGTATATGCCCGCGATGTAACAGCATAAATTTCATCAAAATTACTTAAAGGGAGGGGGTACTTTACTTTATAACTTTTTAGGTTTTTTTTTATTTTCTCAAAAACGGCTCTAACGATCTTGATTAAACTGAGTATTTTATCTATTTATATGCCCGAGATATGACTGTAAAAATTTCATCAAAATTTATTAACCGGAGGGGGGACTTTACTTAATAAATTTTGTAACATTTTCACGTGTTTTATAATTTACTCTAAATCGGCTTCAACGATTTTGATCAAACTGGGTATTTGATGTATGTATATGCCCGAGATATGACTGTTAAAATTTCATTAAAATTGATTAACCGGAGGGGGGACTTTACTTAATAAATTTTTTATCATTTTCACGGGTTTTTTATTTACTCAAAAGCGGCTTTAACGATTAACAAAAATAAGATATGGATGTAGAAAAATGTGTGACTTTGGGAAATTATATTTAACAAAACACGTCAATTTCTTATCTAAGTAAGTTGGTAAGTGAAAGTTGTGTGTTGCGCGCACGCACCAGATTTTTTAATTTTAACACAAAGGGCGTAAATAGCACTTCAAATAAATACATAGGCTTATCTTTTATATTTTATAAAATACATAGTATATTTAATACTTAGTTAACTATAAATTGGAGCTTCGGTGTGAATGAAGCGAATGAAGCCGTTTCAGTTGTGGTCTGGGGGCAAGTGGCTCAACCGCAGCAATTATGACGGCTCTTTACCCGCTTAATTTTCCTCCAACAGTAGCAACCATATATATATATATATATATATATATATATATATATATATATATATATATATTATTGTTTAGCTTGTAATATTGGAACGCTTCTGTGGGTCAACAAATATTTATTCTACAAAAATTAATCTAATCTTAATTTGTGGCTAACCACCATTTTAAATTATTTTTAAATAATTTATTTTTTGAAGAGAAAAGATTTGGCTCCACTGGGAGTCACTGGGGGAACCCGGGTCTCCTGCGTTACATGCGAGGATGCTAACCACTACACCACAGAGCTCGGCTCAAGGCAGAGCAAATCCTTCCTCTTCACTGATACCTACTCCCCCTATCTCACAAGTTTTGCGAGTAGTAGCGGGAGGTGGACAAATTTTGTCCAATTTATGATATTTATTGACATAAGTCAATTTTTAAATTATGTGAGTAGTAGTGGACAAAATTTGTCCACCTCCCGCTATTACTCGCAAAATTTGTGAGATAGGGGGAGTAGGTATCAGTGAAGAGGAAGGATTTGCTCTGTCTTGAGCCTAGCTCTGTGGTGTAGTCTTTAGCATCCTCGCATGTAACGCAGGAGACCCGGGTTCGACTCCCGGCGGAGCCAAATCTTTTCTCTCCAAAAAATAAATTATTCTACAAAAATATACAATTTTCAATACCACACGAATAATAACAAAATAAATATTCGATCAGGTTACAAAAATGATAACTTTATAGCACGCAAATCATATTATTGAACTTCAAAATCAAGACACAGACTAAGACTAACTGGCCCAGTCACTCGCTCCTTATATAGACGTAAAGAACTTTCTGGAAGGTTCGAGGTCTTCGTGAAAGATTCCAGGTCTCCGTCAAAAAAATCTAGGCCCATCCACGTGCACCAACGGTTCGTTCTGGCCACTACTTTGTTCCAACAAAAGGTTTGCTATTATAAACGATATGTTTTTATTTGAGGATTTAACGTTACAATATTGATTTCTTAAGCTTTCTTTTATTCTTGCCATTGTGATCTATTTCTTTGAATCCCCTGGTGGGGTTCACTCTCCCAGCGTCTTACCATGTCAACTCTACTGTCAGCATTACTACTTCTTAGAAATAGAAACCCTGTGGCTGCTACCCCGGAAAATAATTTTTCCAAAGTAATTTTGTTCAGTCTATCCTGAGCCCGTCTCCACGCCATTCCTTTTAATGATATATTTTATGTTTTGTTCATTGTAAAACTCTAAATAAAACTTTTTAAAAAAGTCTTCTTCTTCTTCTTCTTCTTGCTCATCCTCTTTAAGTGCCTTTCAGCGTGGAGGAGGCTCTAGCCACTTGGACCATACATCTCGGTTCCTAGCAAGCATCTTTATCTCGGCTAGTGTTTTCCCTCTTTGTACGCCCAGTCGTTGGATGATGCTCCATATAACCTCTTCTAGGCCTGCCTCGTGGTCTTTTACCTGTCGGCCTCGTCTCCATACATTTTCTTGGCACTCTCTCTTTCCCATTCTACGGACTGCCCAAACCGTTCGGAGCTGCCGTTTTTTAATCACCGATTTCATAGAATCGACCTGAAGCTCTTCTCTTATCCTTTCATTTCTTATCCTGTCCCTCCTAGTTTTACCGGATATTCTTCGCAGAAATCTCATCTCCGCAGCCGTAATCCTGCTCATGTGCTTATCTTGGGTAACCCAGCTTTCACTGCCATATAGTAGTGTGGGAAGGTATATTGCCTTAATGATGTGGAATTTGATATCTTTACCTACTTCCCTCTTTCCCACAATAGTGTTGCATATCTGGTAATAAATATTATTTGCTTTATTTATCCTATTGGACACTTCTTGATCTATTTTACCAGAATTGTTAATAATCGTTCCAAGGTAGGTATAGGCGTCCAAACAAAAAAAGTCTTTAATTTTTAATTGAAGCTAACTTAAGTGTATATACATGTGTAATCCTGAATCTCTATATTATCATCAATTTTGTTGGGATAGAATATAAAAAAATCTGGTGCGTGCGCGCAACACACAACTTTCTCTTACCAACTTACTTACAATTAGAAATTAATGTGTTTTGTTAATTGCCACTTCTCAAAGTTATACATTTTTCTACATTCATTTCTTATTTTTGTTTTAATTTGCTCAAAAAAAAAAAAAAAAAAAACTAATTTCTTTTATCATTAAATAAAAGTTTTTACTTGTGATAATTCGGCAATACAAGCATAATACTCCAAGTCGTCTGATTTTATAATTCTCTATGTACTTGTAACAAATAATTTTCATTAAATGAACAGAACATCTTTAATTATAACGCATTGGTTTGTCATTAAAGGCGTAAGGCGCATGCGTGAGCTCAAGGTGTTTTATGAGTTGACGGAATAGTTTTCTTTTTTCACCTGTATATGTTTACTTGATTTTCTTCAAATATCATATTTAGCCATTTCGTATTTTTAGGCGTGATGAGAGAGAGCTAATCTCTCAATATAAACTAAAACAAAGGTACTTTATAGGAAAACAAAAAAGGCCCCTTCCCCATTTAAGCCCCCTCAGAAAATTTTAATACTGATAAAACTTACCTGATATTATTGAACACCTAATTTTCATTAAACATGACGAATTTGATCAAAATCATTAAATCCGTTTTTGAGATAATCGAAAAAAAGGTAAAAATTGGAAAAAAAGTTAAGAAATAAAGTTCCCCCTCCGTTTGACCAATTTTGATGAAATGTTGCATGTCATATCTTTGGCATATACATACGTCAAATACCAAGTTTGATCAAAATATTTAGAGCCGTTTTTGGGTAAATAAAAAAAACACATGAAAATGATACAAAATTTATTAAGTAAAGTCCCCCCTCCGGTTGATCAATTTTGATGAAATTTTTGCATTCATATCTCGGGCATATTAATACATCAAATACTTAGATTAATCAAAATCGTTAGAACCGCTTTTGAGAAAATCGAAAAAAGCGTAAAAAGTTATTAAATAAAGTACCCCCACCCTTTGACCAATTTTGATGAAATTTTTGCTGTCACAACGCGAGCATATACATACACTAAATACCCAATTTCAGGTTCGCACGGTTAATAGTTTTTGAGCTAGTCTGTTCACACACACACACACACACACACACACACACACACACAGACCATTTCGCGGGACTTGGTTATTTCGACTCAGGGGACCCCAAAAGGTGTATTTCCGTTGAAAACCGGAAGTCGAAATTTTTCACGATCGCAATACTTCCACTTACTATATATTTCATATATAGGTAAGTGAAAGTAAAAACACTGTTACATTTTGTTTATTTTTTATTTCCATGAATTCTATAGCACATAAGAGCTTAGAGGCAAAGCCTTATCACTTTATCCCTTAAAACCAAAGTTTTCAATAGTACTATCGTAAGAAATTCTTTGTAGGTATTGGGTTTTTGTTCATTGTCACAAGTGACAAGTACATTTTCGTAAATAAAACTGATTTGGCTTGATTTTTAAATAATAAAATCTGGTGCGTGCTCGCAACACACAACTTTCACTTACCAACTTACTTAGATTAGAAATTAATGCGTTTTGTTAATTGCCACTTCTCAAATGAACAGAAAGGCTTTAATCATGAACAATGGTCTGTCATTAAAGGCGTTCTCCGCATGCGTGGGCTCAAAAAGTTTTATGAGTTGACTTTATATTATTAATATTTTTCTTTTTTACTTTCACTTACCTATATATGAAATATATAGTAAGTGGAAGTATTGCGATCGTGAAAAATTTCGACTTCCGGTTTTCAACGGAAATACACGTTTTGGGGTCCCCTGAGTTGAAATGACCAAGTCCCGCGAAATGGTCTGTGTGTGTGTGTGTGTGTGTGTGTGTGTGTGTGTGTGTGTGTGTGTGTGTGTGTGTGTGTGTGTGTGTGTGTGTGAACAGACTAGCTCAAAAACTATAAACCGTGCGATCATGAAATTGGGTATTTAGTGTAGGTATATGCCCGCAATGTGACTGCGTAAATTTCATCAAAATTACTTAAAGGGAGGGGGTACTTTACTTAATAACTTTTTAGGTTTTTTTCGATTTTCTCAAAAACGGCTCTAACGATTTTGATTAAACTGAGTATTTGATGTACTAATATGCCCGAGATATGACTGTAAAAATTTCATCAAAATTGATTAACCGGAGGGGGGACTTTACTTAATAAATTTTGTAACATTTTCACGTGTTTTTTTAAATTTACTCTAAATCGGCTTTAACGATTTTGATCAACCTGGGTATTTGATGTATGTATATGCCCGAGATATGACTGTTAAAATTTCATCAAAATTGATTAACCGTAGGGGGGACTTTACTTAATAAATTTTGTATCATTTTCACGTGTTTTTTATATTTACTCAAAAACGGCTTTAAAGATTTTGATCAACCTGGGTATTTGATGTATGTATATGCCCGAGATATGACTGTTAAAATTTCATCAAAATTGATTAACCGGAGGGGGGACTTTACTTAATAAATTTTGTATCATTTTCACGTGTTTTTTTTATTTACTCAAAAACGGCTTTAAAGATTTTGATCAAACTGGGTATTTGATGTATTTATATGCCCGAGATATGATTGTTAAAATTTCATCAAAATTCATTAACCGGAGGGGTACTTTACTTAATAAATTTTGTATCTTTTTCACGTGTTTTTTTTATTTACTCAAAAACGGCTTTAACGATTAACAAAAATAAGATATGAATGTAGAAAAATGTGTGAATTTGGGAAATGATATTTAGCGCGCACGCACCAGATTTTTTCTTCTCTATATGTTTTCTTTATTTTTATCATAGCTTTTATTTAGCCATTTCTCATTTTTAGGCGTAACGAGAGACAGTTAATTTCTCCATATAAACAAAAACAAAGGTACATTGTAGGAAACAAAAAAGGCCCCTACCCCATTTAAGCCCCCTCAGAACATTTTAATAATGATAAAGCTTACCTGATATTAAAGAACACCTAATTTTCATTAAACTCGACGAATTTGATAAAAATTATTAAAGCCGTTTTTGAGATCATCGAAAAAAAGGTAAAAATTGGAAAAAAAATTATGAAAAAAAGTGCCCCCTCCGTTTTACCAATTTTGATGAAATGTTGGGTGTCTCATCTTTGGCATATACATACATCAAATACCCAGTTTGATCAAAATCGTTAAAACCGTTTTTGAGGAAATAAAAAAAAACTCGTGAAAATGATACAAAATTTATACAGTAAAGTGCCCCCTCCGGTTGATCAATTTTGATGAAATGTTGGGTATCACATCTTTAGCATATACGTACATCAAATACCCAGTTTGATCAAAATCGTTGAAACAGTTTTTGAGGAAATAAAAAAAAACACGTAAAAATGATACAAAATTTATTTAGTAAAGTCCTCCCTCCGGTTGATCAATTTTGATGAAATTTTTACAGTCATATCTCGGGCATATAAATAGATCAAATACTCAGTTTAATTAAAATCGTTAGAGCCGTTTTTGAGAAAATCGAAAAAAACTTCAAAAGTTATTAAGTAAAGTACCCCCTCCCTTTAAACAATTTTGATGAAATTTTTGCTGTCACATCGCGGGCATATACAGACACTAAATACCCAATTTCAGGTTCGCACGGTTTATAGTTTTTGAGCTAGTCTGTTCACACACACACACACACACACACACACACACACACACACACACACACACACACACAGACACACAGACACACAGACACACACACACACACAGACCATTTCGCGGGACTTGGTTATTTGGACTCAGGGGACCCCAAAACGTGTATTTCCGTTGAAAACCGGAAGTCGAAATTTTTCACGATCGCAATACTTCCACTTACTATATATTTCATATATAGGTAAGTGAAAGTAATTACTAAATTAAATATATTTTTTTAACTATAGAGACAAAAATCCCACAATAGCATCAATATCCGTTCAGAATCACATATTCGACCTATAAAATTGGTTCCAAAAGTGGAAAATTAAAATAAATGCGACTAAGTCGAACCATATAAGTTTCTCACTGAGGAAGCCAACATGTCCTCCAATAAAAATTAATGATACTTCTGTGCCATCAAAAAACTATGTACGTCACCTAGGACTGTACTTGGACAAAAGACTCACTTGGAACTAAAAAGATATGAACTGACCAGACGATACAAACAACTGTCACAGCTCCTGGACTACAGATCATCACTTAACTTACGAAACAAAAGACTAATATACAACACGATACTAAAACCTATTTGGACCTACGGAACAGAACTTTTGGGGTTCCGCTAAACAGGTACACATAAAAAAAATTCAACCCCCCCCTTTAAAAATTCTTCGTAAAATTGTAAACGCTCCATGGTACATTTCTAATAACACAATACACAAAGAGTTACAAAAGTGGAAAATAAAAATAAGAGCGACTAAGTCGATCCATATAAGTTTTTCACCGAGGAAGGGAACATGTCTTCCAATAATAATTAATAATACATCGGTGCCATCTAAAAACTATGTACGTTACCTAGGACTATACTTAGACAAAAGACTCACTTTGAACACACATAACCAAAAAGACAAGAACTGACCTGACGATATGAACAACTGTCACACCTCCTAGACTACAGATAAACACTTAACTTACAAAACAAAAGAGTAATATACAACACCATTCTAAAACCTATTTGGAACTACGGAACAGAACTTTAGAGTTCCGCTAAATAGGTACACATGAACAAAATTCAAACCAAACAGTCAAAAATTCTTCGAAAAATTTTAAACGCTCCATGGTATATTCCTGACAACACAATACACAAACACATGGAGATTCCAACAGTAAAATCATACATTAATGGCAAATACACTACATTTCACTGTTCAACACATAACCATCCAAACCCACTTATTTCTTCCTCCCAGTTACCCGTCCAACGAAGATTAAAAGGACAATGGCCGAGGGATATGCTCGAGCACATCATTTAAATCAAGCAAATCGAAGATAAATTTCACAATATCAACGAATCTCCAATCTCAAATCCACTCCAGCGCAGGCGCAAATGATTCAAACAAAAATATAAGTAAATAAATAAAAACTACTGAGACACAGTAGTTAACAATAAATCTCTACTATATTTTTTAAAAATGAAAAAAAGAAATAGTACTCTTGACAAAAGACTCAAACTCTACTCACTACTTTCTAAATCATCAAAACTGAAACTGGGACTAAAATTAAATACGTACACTTACTTACTCAAGCTCATATGAAAATATTCCTAACAGATATTCGGCATAGCTAAAAAGACGCACTTACAAAAACTTCAATCAAAATTGTTAAGACTACAAAATGACCCTTGACTAAGTACTAAGGTACTTGACTAAGAAAACATTACATACAGACCTGCATCTACCAACAGTCGACCAGCACATAACGACGGTATTAATATTTTTATTAATTTAAACGGACATCCAAACAGTTTAATCAGTAATATGTCTGACATACGCATAAGATACGAGAAGACTAAAAAGGCGCTGGATGAGAGATCTGCTCTCTTCGACAGCCGAGGTAATTGACTGAAGCCAGGAAGGGGGTGCTGCTGGGTGCTTTCCCTCCTCATGCCTCACACGTCGTTATTTCCTATTGCGACCAACTCATTCGCTGATTGTCAGCACCTTGCTGACTGGTAGGAATCAATAATTAAAGTAAAAAAAAAATGAACGTTTAAAATTATTAATAATTGTAGTAAGCTGAATTATCAACTGTTACCATAAAAAGTATAGTTTATTTACTATTAAATGATATTATGATTATGTAATATTTAAGATAGATATAATATATTAAATTGTTGTTATATTTTGCAGCTCTGACTGAAGGACCTAAATTCGCTGAGCCAATTCCTAACGTGACCGTGGCACTAGGGCGTGATGCGTCTCTCCCCTGCGTCGTCGAGAACCTCGGAACATACAAGGTCAGCCATCCAGATACTTAACTATTATATCAGTTTTATTATTATTTTTTAATCCTGCATATTACGTATTACTATATGTCTATGATGGAAATGCCACCTAAATATGACTATTGAGGCTCTATATAGTCATATTTAGGTGGCATTTCCATCACAGACATATAGTCCAACGTAATGTACAGCAGACTGCAGCTACAGTGTATTATTGTTAAAAATGTTGCTTGGCACTATTTTGCCCCGATCCCTTCAATTATTTCTCTGTTATTATGATACCTATAACTTATAATTTCTTTCCAACTATTTCATTTTTAGCCAGACAAATGTACTTATCGTAATTACAAATATTCTTTTTCTTATTCTTAGGGGACTAAAAGTGTCAGAATAAAGTTATATTTTCATTTCAAACTATCGACAGTCTGCGTTTTACATCACTATTTCGTGGCGTATTTCTTTTTCCTTGAGCTTTAGAGATGTAATATCGTTCTGCACAATAAGCAAACTTACGTATGTAAATTAAACGTACATTCAGCTATTACGGTTAAGACTAGGGCCACCAAATGTAATGGCTTATGGTATATATATGCACCCTTTGCACTAGAAGAAGTGTTTTATTAGGAATACGTCATCATTATTCCCCTCAATATCAACCTCAGGTCTCGGGGGCTCAAGAAAAAGAAAAAAAAACACATTTCCATGGCATAATAGTGCTCGGAGCACCACCCCACTAAGGGCTGATAGTGTATAATGACTCTTCCACTCACCCTCCTCCAATATTATATACCACTTTTAATGTACAGTTTAATCTTGATAATCCGGCGCTTGGTTACTCCGGCACGTTCGGTAATTCGGCGCTATGGAGGAACTTAATCGCATGGCCATCAAGTCCTCTACATGCCCCCAAAAACGAAATCTCTTACAGCCCATGGATCAAAATGTAATCCAGCAAATAAAAATAAATTACAAAAAATCTCCACTGGGTAAACCATACAGTTATTGACACCCCAACTTTAACTTAAAGAAATAGTCAAACAAGTCCTAATTTAGATATACTTGATGTAAATGAGTCTAATGTTTGAAGGGTCCTCTAAATCATCTATGAAGTAAGACTTGTAACAAACTAACCATAGGGAAGATTTCACAATTAAATCCACAGGGTGCCAATTACTAGACTTGGCACTTTTAACAATAAATATTGCCATATAGTAAAACTATTGAACTCTTGACCCAAAAAAAACCTCTTGAGTCTTTATGAGGATAGATAAAGAGGAGCTATACGAAGTTTCTATTTGATCCATTTATAAGAGGTATTTTTTTCAAGTTAACCAAAGAAATATAGTCTTAAGGGTGCCAATAGCTGTACGGTTTAAGGTCTGGCCACACATGTCCGCACCGGATCCGCGCCGTAGCAATAATACAGGTTATGTTCAGAATATTTTTAATTTAACTTACATATTACCTTTAGTTATGCCTAAAGTTCAAGCCACACATGTCAGACACAGGCCACTTTAGGCATAACTAAAGGTAATATGTAAGTTAAATTAAAAATATTCTGAACATAACCTGTATTATTGCTACGGTGCGGATCCGGTGCGGACATGTGTGGCCAGACCCTTACTCGATCATTCAGTTTTTGAAGAAAAAAACACATGGCGGAAAAATGTATGAATTTTGAGAAAAGGCGTTACATATTTATCAAAAGCCGTCAATTTCTGATCTACGTAAGTTGGTAAGTGAAAGCTGTGTGCTGTACCAGATTTTTTTTTAATCTTTCGAGTCCTACCGCGACCGTAGGATTACTATAACTGAGTTGACCTTTGCTTTGCATTGCAACAGACAGCAGTAGACCTCTCCCAAACTAGATTGGTTTAATACTCAGGAATGTAGATAAGTTTTTATTATTCATCCCAGCCTGGGGAGAAGGGTCCCAGTAGACAACTAGGCCGTTGCTGTAAAGGCAGACAATTTAGTCCCCTACACCTCTCCCTGCTTTTACTCGCCGGCGAAATTAAAGTGTAAACTCGGCCTGCTCCACTGCTTCATATACACTCTCACTCTGCCTTACTCTCAAAGCGCTTCTTTCTTATTCTATTCTTCTCTATAACATGAGAATGTTTCTTTTTGCCTATATTCACAATATTAATTTTATTCTTATTATGTACTAGCTGTAGATAGATAGATAGATAGATAATCATGTTTTATTATATAGTAAAGCTATACAAAGTAATATATTACAATAAAAACACACTATGACAATGGTTAATACCGTCTGCCAGGAGTTGCCTCTATAAACATCTTAGGTTAGAATTAAATAATAAAAGAATAAAACAAACTTAAAAAACTCTAAATAAAAAATAAAGGCCTTCAATAAACATAAAAAAGATACTTAATACTATTTACACATCTGTTAGTCTATTATGAATCTAAATTTTAATTAAAATTAAATTCTGCAATTAAAAATTTTCTGTACCTTAAAACACCTTTCATAAATCCATATAGCCTGTGCCAATCCTTCCCATTTAAAAAATCTATAGTCCATACTATGCTCATTATTGATATAAACTAACTTTAAAGTCTAATTCTTTGTACAGCGAATGATATTCAGCGGCTGAGACGGATACCATTAACTCTTTTCTAAAAAAAATCTTGGGCTTTATCTATTATATTATACATTTGGTTGCGCCAACGTACCCCTGATACAAATACAATATCTAAATTGCATTCCAACATATTTGCTAGTGTTTGCCATTCCTTAAACCAAAAATTATAATCTGATTTTATACATTCCAGAGCCATTATATACGGGAGACGTGTACAGCTATAACTCAGTATTTTACAAATGTAATTTACATGCAACTTCAAGTAATTGTGGTACAGTAAATTTCTACCAGTCTCTAAGTACAACATATAATTAGGTGTGTTAGGTGGTAGACGAAATACCTTTTTTAAAAAAAATCTATGAAGACCCTCGAGCTCCTGATAGTTATGATACCCCCCCAGACTTGCGCCCCATATAACAACACCGAACGAACGACTGAGTTAAAGAGATTATACTTTGCAGTAATGGGCACCTTATTGTTGCAAAATACATCTGACCAAACACTATTGATGGCTTGTACTAGCTGTATATACCGGTTTCACCCGGAGAATTTCATTTTTTAAATCTATAAAGTGAGACTTTTATCGACTCAAACGGTCGATTTCGTAAAAACCAATGTAAAGCGAGATCAAGACGATTATTATAACAATAAAAAATATACCCAGAGATTGGTTGAAGTTATACAATTTTAATAGGGACAGGTGTTCGCTCTTCGTATGAAAGAACCACTGAACGAAATTTGGAGAATTTAGGACAAACGGTATGGATTTCTACATAGAACAAAGAGAATTTCATCTTTATTTACATAGATTATAGCCGTATGTCCCGGTTTCAAGGGGAAATTTCATTTTTGTAATGAAACGGTCGATTTCGTGAAAAACCATTGGTAAGCGATATCAATTCGATTTTTATAACAATAAAGAATATCAGCTGAAGTTATGTAATTTTAATATGGACAGTTATCCGCACCCGATATCAAAGAACCAATAAACGAAATTTGGAGAATTTAGGACAAACGGTATGGATATCTATAAAGAACAAAGAGAATTTCATCTTTAAAAACATAGATTATAGCCGTATTTCGCGGTTTTACCCGGGAAATTTCATTTTCTAATGAAACGGTCGATTTCGTAAAAAAACATTGTAAAGCGATATCAATTCGATTTTTATAACAATAAAGAATATCAGCTGAAGATCGGCTGAAGTTATGTAATTTTAATATGGACGGGTGTTTGCACCTGGTATCAAAGACCACTGAGCGAAATTTGGAGAATTTAGGACAAACGGTATGGATTTCTAATAAGAACAAACAAACAAACAGATTTTCATCTTTATTTATATAGACTAGCTGTATATCCCGGTTTCACCCGGGGAATATCATTTTTCTGATAATCTTGAACAATTCTATAAACAAAAAATTAGCAATAATAGATTATTATTCCAAAGCATTATGATATAATATATTTTTAGTTTTACCCTCTCTGGCATATAGAATTACATCTTTCGATGAACCTCCTCTACAGCATGCAACGTTAAGCTGACCATTAGAAAAGCATGGGGATTCCATATTGATATCAGGTACCCTCACTGATTGCCTTGGAGCTTTATTTATAGTCATCGCAAATGTGACCCGAACTGGGCTGTGAATTATACCCTCTTGAAATCAAAGGGCATATCGCTGGGGACAATGTGGATTCGAGGCATGGAAGCCGTAAGGGCAGAAGAGGATGAGCAATGTTGTGATGTACCCCTAGTTAACAATATAAACAGTCCGGATCGTTTCCATAAATCAATCAAGTACCAAATATCTAAGAAAAAAGAAGAAATCCAGTCGCAAAAAAACAATGAGAAATGCCGTGGTTCAAGAAAAGTTTGTTAGGACAGAAGAGAGAGCCTGGAGCGAATAGCGGGGAGACGCGCACTCGTCGGCCAAAAACTCGAAAAGGATTCGTTCGGCCTTAAAACGTGTAACAACAAGGACCGGGGCTTGTTGGCATCTTCAAAATCTATAAAATGACACTTTTTTCGTCTCAAACGTTCGATTTCGTAAAAACGAATGTAAAGGGAGATAATAACGATTTTTATAACAAATCGTTACAACAAAAGAATATACCCAGAGATTAGCTGAAGTTATGCAATTTTAATATGGACAGGTTTTCCCTCTTGGTATGAAAGATCCGCTGAGCGAAATGTGGAGAATTTAGGACGAACTGTGTGGAATTCAATAAAGAACAAACAAACAGGATTTCAACTTTTTTTATGTAGGTAGTGAAGAAAAAAATAATCCAGTATTTTTAGCCAATAAAAACTTGAGATTTGTTTCTTCGTTTGTCGCTTTATTTCACTAAGGCTAATCGGACGATGCTACAGTGGGAGTCCTAAATTTTTCCTAACAAGGGATAATTAGGGCAGGGTTTATTAACGTGAACATGACATCGTTCAGACACGGGCCCACCATTTTACGTCCTATCCGAGGGACGGCATAGACCGAGGATTTTTACTCCCATTAAAAAATCGTAGGGCCACCACGGGACACGAACCCGCGACCTTTAGTAGAGTAAGTTTCTATGCTAACCTATTGCGTCGTCCGCTAATGATGTAAAACCATCGATACAATCTATACTATTTTTAAATATCGATAATACTATCAAAAACAATGTTTTTGAAGGATATGCTGATATTCCACTGCCTCTAAGCACCCATGTCATACAATTAATGGAAATAAAAAATAAACAAAATGTAACAGCCTATTTTTTTATGTTTCTAACAAAAAACGCTTATCTACTCAATTAAAAAATTATAAACTTCACACAAAGAATATAAGATTAAAAAATTGACCCCTCCACCGGTTATCACCTCAGACTATCAATACCGGTCACTATCGATAGTTTTACATCACTAGATCTCTTTTCAGCCGCAATTTGTTCGTAGCTTTTACATTATTTTTTCCTTGGATTTGTGATTTTGGTATCAGCAACCACCAGGTTACTGTGGTACTTATTACCTGTGCCTAACTCAGCTCCCGTAATGGCTTTTACATTTGTGAAATACCTGCGCATTCCTCTGCCATAGAGTGTGTAGTCTATTATACTCTGGCTTCTCTTCCGTATGCTTCAAAAGTAATTTTATGTATTAATCTCCCTCTCTGCCATTATGGAATTAAGTAACATATATTCTGAACATTCAGTAATCAAAAATGCACAGCAGTACTCGACAATGCTAAAAAGTTTAGACAAAAACATAATAATTGCTTGGATTCGGTCCACCATTGCGTCCGTGCGAAGGAAGCAGCAATGTCAACATTAGAAGAAATAAACATCTACACGCCAACTGATCTCTGCAACAACTTGAAATGCCTCGCAAAGAAGAGGTGAGACCAGCTTTGGGATAGCATAGAGGACAGTAATAAGCTAAAAGCCATTAAAAAGGAAATCTCAATCTGGGAAACATCCATCCGAGTCAACAGGAGGGAAGAGGTCATACTGACAAGACTGAGAATAGGCCATACCCGCTTAACTCACGGATATCTTATAGAAAAGGAAGCTCCACCAAAATGCACGATCTGTAATGCACGGCTAACCATTGTTCACATATTAGAGACTGCCCGCTTTACTCTAACTACTTTCAAAATTTCAAAATCGAAAGGAAACGTCATTGCATATTAGGAAATAATTTTTCGAACACAAACAACCTCATTGAATTCTTAAAAAAATTTAATCTTTATAACAAAATATAACAATAGATAAATAAATCTCTGAGCTAAAGGACACGAATGACCTCCGAAGTTGAGTGTCTATAAGCAATAAAACCTAACCTAACCTAACCTGTACTAATTTATGCTTCAAGAGAGAATTTCCAATAATCATGTCATTCTCTATGCAGAATTCTATTAATCGCTGGCCATTTTCATTCTTAATATTTTCTATATTTTTTGTTCGGTACCCCTACCTGGCCATGTGTGGCATACGGGGGGTTACTCTACAGGTGTAACCAAACCTATTCTAACCATGGTGGGAGGGTTGAGATTTATTCCGTGGGGCCTCCACGAAATAAAAGTTATCCCTCCCATGGCGGATTCGAACCGCCGCCGTTCGGCTCGAGCGTGTAACAACGGGTCGCGCTCCTACACGCTCGGCTATCCCGGCCCTAATATTTTCTATATATATATAGAATGAATATATAATATTTTCTATATATTCATTCTATATACATTCTTAATATAAACCTATTACTCCATGGGAATTAGCGTGAGCCTGACCTGTCCTGTCAATCAGATCTCCACAGATAATAATCATTCTGTTCTCAACACGGCTTCTATCCACAGATCCTGAAAGTCCTCATAGAATTTTTCTTTGTCAGCGACCAAAGTTAATTCTTCTAATAAAATTATATTGTATTTTTACTAAAATCCCTTTTTTCCTTGATAAAGAATATTTCATGTGAAAAGACCCAAAATTATAGGTGAATCCGTTCGGAAGAACCATTTTGGCAAACGAGTCATGGCCAATTAAAACAAGAAGCTTACACCGGTTGTAGCCAATCAGAGACTGGCTTACACTGTTTTCACCCAATCAGAGACAAGCTTGCAACGCATTGATAGTTCTCAATTAGGCTTCGTGGTGACCACTCGTAACAAGTTCGCATCTGCATAACGAAACACGGCCACAGTGGGTTTATTGTCCGCCTAAATCAGGGGCTCAAAGTTAACTTTAGTATTAATCATGATCTAACAACTGTTAATTATATATTTAGTTAGGCTTGATTTGAATAGATTATTTTAAGAAACGAGTAAAAGTTCTAACATCCGAAAGATATGTACATGAAACGAGAATATCGGTAAAAAAAAAAAAAATCTGGTACGATGCGCAAAACACACAACTTGTTCTTACCATCTTACTTTGATTAGAAATTTACATCTTTTGTTAAATATAATGTCTCAAAGTAACACATTTTTCTACATTCATTGACTCATTTTTGTTTATATATGCTGTTTAAAGTACACTAAATTTATTTATTATTAAATAAAAGTTTTTACTCGTGATAATTCGGCAATGTAAGCATAATACTCCAAGTCGTATGATTTTATAATTTTCTATGTAGTTGTTGAAAACTTCATTTAGTTACCATGAAACAAATAATTTTTCATTAATTGAACAGAACATATTTAATCATCAGCAATAGTCTGTCATTAAAGGCGTACTGGACTGTTTTGCCCAACATGTTTTATGAGTTGACGGAATGTTTTCCTTATTTTCTTCTGCTTATGTTTACTTGATTTTTCATATTTCATATTTCCCATTACTTAGTTTTAGGCGAAACGAGAGACAGGTAATTTCTCCACATACACACAAAAAAAAAAAAAAAGAAGGTACTTTATAGGAAAACATGGAAGGCCCCTTCCTCATTTAAGCCCCCTCAGGACAATTCAATAATGATAAAGCTGACCAGCTGACCTGATATTAAAGAATACTTGATTCTCATTAAACATGACGAGTTTAATCAAAATCGTTAAAGCTATTTTTAAGAAAATCGAAAAAATCGTATAAACGGAAAACTAAGTTATGAAATAAAGTGCCCCCCACAGGCACACACACAGACCATTTCGCCGGAATTGGTTATTTGGACTCAAGGGCCCCAAAACGTGGATATCCGTTGAAAACAGGTAGTCGATTTTTTTTACGATCGCAATACTTTCCCTTACTATATATCTGTATACCTTATATATCTGTATACTGTATGTGAAAATAAAAAATAAATTAGTTATTAATTTTTCTCCCTACTTCTTGAGACTGTCCAATTTATAAATGTGGATTAGGGTGACCAATTAAGTCTCAACACTATTATTTCGTTATAGCTTTATTTATGCAAACGTTTCGGCCAGTTCGGCCATCTTCAGTGCTAAATATGATTGATGATAAAAATTGTCATTCTGAAAATCCACCATCAGTGGTTTGTCAATTAATAATTAAAATAAATAGGTATCTGCTACCCTGGTCCCACTGTCTGTTTAATATTTTAATATTCATAATATTTAACAGATAGTGGGACCAGGGTAGCAGATAACTATTTATTTAAATTATTAATTGACAAACCACTGATGGTGGATTTTTAGAAATGACAATTTTTAACTGGCTTAAACTGGCCGAAACGTTTGCATAAATAAAGCTATAGCGAAATAATAGTGTTGAGACTTAATTGGGCACCCTAATCCACATTTATAAAAAATAAAATTCTTGACAGAGGTTTTAGTAACAAATTTATTCTTCGTTTAAATAGCTTATCAAATGGTTTCTCATTCAATCGAATCTTGAATTGCCAAGTTCTTTCCTTGGAGGAATTTCATCCCCGTGACTAGGAATAGGGCTCTCAAATGTCTTAGGTCAACTTTCAGCTCGATATATCAACATACATTTATCTCTATTTGAATTTAAAAAATAAAATTTTAATAGACGTCTCTCGGGGGTGACTTGTGGTTTAGTGGTTAGCATAGCAACCACGTAAAAAATTTCGCGTCCTGATGTGTCCCTAGGATTTTTGAATGGGGGTAAAAAATCCTTGGCTATGCCGTCCTTCGGATAGGACCTAAAATGGAGGTCCCGTGCCTGTACGATGTCAGGTACTCGTTAAAAATCCCTATCATAATTATACCTTGGTAGGCAAAATTTAGGACTCCTACTGCAGCACCGTCGATTAGTCTTAGTAGCATAAAGTGACGTTAAAACAAAACGAAAAAATATATATAGACATCTCATTTAAGTTTAGTAAAATATTATTTAGAGGTCTAAATTTCGACTGAAACTAACTTATTTCTTCAAATGTTGTTTTGGTAAAAATCGGTTAAGTTCTTTCTTTAGGATCTTAACCATCTCATCTATATTTATTCTTAAAGATGCACCGATTTATCGATTGCTATGACAGGATTATATATTTATAATCTATAATTTATAATATTATAAAAGTTAAATAAAAGTATTTCGGGACTTGATAAGAGTTGCGAGATTGCTGAACTAGAATAAACTTTAAAGATATTTCCCGAGAATTCTTAAGATCGCGTGCATAACAACAGTTACCAAAGGAAGCGAGCAATATCATGTCATCTTCAAACATTAGCCTTATTCATTATTTAAGGAAGGAAATATTTTTAAAGGGTTCTCTACATTATATTTTATATAAAAATGGAAGCTTTTTACATTCTTTTATATTAATATTATCTATTAATACTGTGGCGTTTGTTCCCTAAGTCGTGGACAAAATATATTGGCCTTTAAATGACATAAATTTACATAAAGAATGTTTCTTACTCCTTTCAACAAAGTCATATTTCGAAACACATGTTTTTTGACAAACGCAGAATCTACGTAAAATTTATCTGATGAGTATAGCTTAGTTTATAGCGGAGTCATTCAAGCTATCGATAAGTATGCTAATCCGCGATCCAATGTTGTATTTGACAGATTTTTATTTCTTGCTCGCTTACAAGCTGATAATGAACCATTCGACCATTTTCTAACAGATTGTCGTCGGCTTTTAAAACAATGTAATTTTTCTGATATCACAGAGGATTTCTTAGAAAACCAACTACTTAGGGATAAGATTGTACATGGGGTACGTGGCAAGATGGGTTTATTATTGGCTTTATTAAGGCAAGATGGGTTAACTTTAGTTGGCGCCATAAAATTTTAAAAGAAAAGTTTTGAAGATGGAAGTGACTATAGAGAATATATTTTTGAATATAACAACTCTGCTATAACCGGTCTTTATTTTTCTCCATCCCAGATCCTTAACAGTCGTGTTCTCAGATCAGAATTGCCATGTACCAGAGAGATTCTTCAGCCTCATGTTCAAAACAATATCAGAGAACTCTTAAAGATCAAACAGGGCATAACCAAGGATATTCATGACCGACACCGACTTAAAAAGGAATCATCGTTTATAAAGGGAGATGATATCGTTTTCCGAACAAGGAATGACGAACACTGGATAAAAGGGAAGGTGGAGAGAAAAGGAGAAGAGCCTAGATCCTACTGGATTTCAAGAGATGATGACAAGAGGCTCCTGAGGAGAAACACTCCTCAAATGAAAAGGTCTTTTACTAAAGCTAACCGTAGGGACAGAACGACATCAGCAGAAATGCTACTCTTTCCTGAAGCAGAGGAGAACACTGAACCTGAAAACTCAGAACATTCTTCGCCTCAAGATTCACAAGAATGTAGAGGACATAACTTTCAGGTAACCAGATACGGACGGATTATCAAGCCACCTAATCGGCTTGATCTTTAACAATCCTCGGAGGGAAGATGTCATATGGGATTTACCACATGATGGAATTGTAAAGGTTAAACAGGTTACAATGATTATCACTTCGTAACAATAAAATATTGAACATTAAACAATTTTGGAGGAAAATAAAGAATTTAAGAGGACGCAAAAGCAAACCTATAAGAAATGTGAAGAATGAGCGAGGGAAGGTCGTCACAGAAGACAAAGCCATTCTAGAAGTCTGGCGGCTGTATTATAACAAACAATTCGGTAGGGATTATAACTATCCAGTGGAATGAGGATGAGTTTGACGAGGTGATTGGAGAAGACGAAATATATAGAGCCATCTTGAAAATGAAGAATGGAAAAGCGCCAGGTCTAGATAATATAATGGCAGAGTTTGTGAAGTATGGTGGCCCCGAGCTAGAGAAGGCATTACAAGTTCTCTTCCAAAGAGCCTGGGACGAAAAGAGGATCCCAACTGAGTGGGAATATAATTTCATAATCCCAATCCACAAGAAAGGATCCCAGGCCGAATGCTCCAACTATCGACACATATGCCTTTTACCTATAGTTTACAAACTATATACAACTGTCCTGGAAGGAAGACTAAGGCCCCTAGTTGAACACCTTATTGGGGAAGAGCAAACTGGGTTCAGACCAGGGCGGCAGACCCAGGACCACATACTTTCCCTAAGAAATGTTATGCAGAAATCGTGGGACCGAGATAAAAGTTTATACCTCGCTTTCCTAGACCTTAAAGCAGCATTCGACACGGTTCCCAGACATGAAATATGGGAGGCTCTTAGAGCAAAGAACGTCCCAAAGAACCTTGTGGACGCTATTAAATACACTTACCAACACCCAAAGGGAGTTGTTCGGTTGAAAGGGTTGGAATCTGGTCATTTCAACATAACAAGGGGGGTCAAACAAGGAAATAGTTTAAGCCCATTGTTATTCCTAATCTATATTGATGAAGTTGCTGATATATGTAAAAGAAGAACAGAAAGGACGTTCCTTGGGTGAAGAAACCTTCGTCCAGTCGATACAGCTTCTACTCTATGCTGATGACGTTGTTCTTATCACTGATTCAGTTGAAAAGTTACAGCAAGCAGTGAATGAATGTTACGAAGAACTTCGCCGAAAGGGGATGGAGATCAGTACCAGCAAAAGCAAGGTGCTACAAGTTGGAAGACGGATCGAAGACCTACATGTGCATTGCGATGGAGAAGAGCTGGAACTGGTCACGGACTTCAGCTACTTAGGAACGGTCATAGAAAGATCTGGGAAAGTGGACTCGGAAATATCGAACGGAATAAGTAAAGCTAATGCTGTCTACTACCAGATCTGCAACACTGTTGTAGGAAAGCGAGAGGTGACTAAGGACGTCAAGCTCCATGTATTTAAATCGGTGTACCTTCCAATACTTTTGTACGGCGCAGAAAGCTGGGTATTGACAGACAAGCAGGAGAGCAGAGTCACTGCTGCTGAAATGAAATTTTTACGCAGAATCGCCAGTAGGACTGAAAGGGACCATGTTCGAAATGAAAGAATACGACAGGAACTCGAGATCGCCCCATTAAAAGAGGTTGTTGTCTCAGTCAGAGACTATACAGAGGGAGTTGGCATATTAACATAAGCATAAAAAAAAAATAGAGTAACAGCCTTCTTTCCAAGGCTAAAAAAAATATTGAAAATAGAAAAAGAAAAAAAAATGAAAAAGAATAATATTTATTAAGTAAAGTCCCCCCTTCGGTTGATCAATGTTGATGAAATGTTGGCTATCACATATTTGGCATATACATACATCAAATACCCAGTTTGGTCACAATCGTGAAAGCCGTTTTTGAGTAAATAAAAAAAGCTCGTAAAAATGATACAAAATTTATTAAGTATAGTCCCCCCTCCGGTTAATCAATTTTGATGAAATTTTTACAGTCATATCTCGGGCATATAAATAGATCAAATACTCAGTTTAATCAAAATCGTTAGAGCCGTTTTTGAGAAAATCGAAAAAACACGTGAAAATGTTAAAAAATTTATTAAGTAAAGTCCCCCCTACGGTTAATCAATTTTGATGAAATTTTTACAGTCATATCTCGGGCATATAAATACATCAAATACCCAGTTTGATCAAAATCGTTAAAGCCGATTTAGAGTAAATAAAAAAAAACACGTGAAAATGTTACAAAATTTATTAAGTATAGTCCCCCCTCCGGTTAATCAATTTTGATGAAATTTTTACAGTCATATCTCGGGCATATAAATAGATCAAATACTCAGTTTAATCAAAATCGTTAGAGCCGTTTTTGAGAAAATCGAAAAAACCTAAAAAGTTATTAAGTAAAGTACCCCCTCCCTTTAAGTAATTTTGATGAAATTTATGCTGTCACATCGCGGGCATATACCTACACTAAATACCTAATTTCAGGATCGCACGATTTATAGTTTTTGAGCTAGTCAGTTCACATACACACACACACACAAAGACACACACACAGACCATTTCGCGGGAACTGGTCATTTCGACTCAGGGGACCCCAAAACGTGTATTTCCGTTGAAAACCGGAAGTCGAATTTTTTCACGATCGCAATACTTCTACTTACTATATATTTCATATATAGGTAAGTGAAAGTAAAAAATGATAAGTACAATAAATAACATACTTAGGTACATAATTACAATAATAACTTAACTATGAACATAACTAAAAATCAATACAATAGTAATCCTCCAACTGAGAATAGATTCAATTTTAAACCTTAAAAACAGATATAAAAACAAAGCAGACAAAATATTTTGGAGATAGAATAAAATCTATTTTCTGTCCTCGACTGGCTTAATAAAAAACATATAAAAATCATTCAGTTTATTTAAATCCTCCGGCTCCGAGAAGCTAAGTAAATCCGCTAATTGCTGTTCCTCATCAGCAGACTCTGATAAATATTTGTTTAAATATCTTATCCATCAGGCCTTTCTCTGGTAAAGAAGATTATTCTATAGATAAGTGGATTGCAGATTTCGAGGAGCTTGCTCAGATTGCACATTGGAGTGATTTACAATCATTAGTATTTGCTAAAAAATCATTAAAGGGTGCTGCGAAACTTTTGGTTCATTCTGTGAGAGGAATTACCACTTGGGATGCTTTAAAATCCCTTTTGCTTGAAGAGTTTGGTGGTGAAATTAACAGTGCGCAGGTTCATAAGTTATTGGTGAATCGCAAGAAAAATAAAGATGAGACTGTTCAGGAGTGTGCTTTGGTCATGAGGGAAATAGCTAGCAGAGCAAATCTTGAGCCTGAAGCTGTTATCGAGCATATTATAGACGGTATTCAAGATGACTCAGGTAACAAAGTGGTTTTATATGGGGCTAAAGATTTCAATCAATTGAAGGAAAAATTGAAGATATATTCTAAAATTATTAAAAGTGATAGGGTTAATGAAACAAAAAAATGTTTTAATTGTGGGTCGAAAAATCACATCTGTTCTAATTGCCCATCTAAGGAAAAAGGACCAATAATGTAATAAATTTGGGCATATTTCCAAAACTTGTACTGCTGATCTTAGTGTTGAAGTTAAAAGTTCGAAAAAGGGATATATGCAGAATGATCAAAGAACTTTTAATGGTTATCTTAGAGTAGATGATAACCCACAAAAATGTTTAGCTATGACAAAAGAAATCCTGAAAAATAACGTTCCAAGCCAAACACTAATTGATACCGGTAGTGATGTCAATTTATTGACTGCAGAGGGCTATTTCATTTATTGTTAGCTAAATCAAAAATAATACGTTCAGGTATTGGACAAGAACAGGTAGAAACATTAGGTAAAGTTAATGTACTGATTAAAATCGAAGATTACGGATTTCAATACATGTTTCCATATTGTACAAAATGATTCTATAAAATTACCTGCCTTAATTGGTAAAGAATTATTGAACAAGGTAACAATGATTATAACGAATGGAACTGTTGAGTTAAAGATAAACAATCGTAACATCAATACCACTGAAGTATTGGACATGACATTAAAATTGGAATCAGAAAGGAAGAAATTTGCTGAAGAAAAAGCAGAATTACAAGAGAAGATATCCATGGTTGTTACGGATGCTCAGAAAATTCAAGAATTATTCAATGAATCTCTTGATGAGATAGGCAAATTGAAAAAAGATAACGAACAGTTAATGAATATTGTTAAGAATAATGAACTTAGCTTAAATAATAAGATTTTGACTCTAGAGTTAAGCAACCAAAGTATCCCAGTGTTGATGAAGCACAATGATAGCTTAAACAGGAGCATCTGTTCAGGCAAGTTAGGTTTTAATAATAAAAACCTTTCGCTTCCCTGATGAAGAAAGTATGGCCGGTGATCAATGCCCCTAGTTTTGTGGGTTAATGTAATAAAAAGGTATAAATAATAAGAGAATAGCATAAATGGTATTTTACATAATGTTTAAATTGAAATTTAGAAAATATTAGCATAATTAATAAGATGAACAAAATAATATAAATGGAAAGAAATAAAGAAAATTCTCTGATATTTAAAGCTTAAACTATAATTTATTAAATACAAATAATTTATTAAATAAGAATGAAACTAAAATGATTGAATGAAAATGAAAGACAACTTATAAACTATTATAGACAAAAATTATGTTTTAATCGACTAGCCATTAATGAACTATAGAGTAGAGTAATATACAAATGATTAATAACTATAATACAAAGATATATATATATAATAACTGAATTTAGCAATTTGATATAATGTTATAAGGTAAAGTTCAATGTTCAGAAAATGTTATTTAAAATTGAAGATTAAACACAATGTAATGTTCATACATTATTAAAAAAAATAAAGATGGAAGTATTTTACTTTAAAGGTCCATCCCGCTGGGAACTTAATCTTCCTCCTCGCTCGTCTTCTAAAATAATGTTTGCAAATGTGCACAATACACAACTGAACACCCTGGGTGTATGAGAATGTAATAAATGTTTTTAAAGAATGTTTTAAGCGTGAGGAGTAATGCGTACTCGGCTGGCGAGAATCCACAGCTGACTCGCTTGGTGAAGCGTCTTTTGTTTGTCTAAGAGCGTCTTCGACCAATCACAGACGCCCACGCACATAACACAAAACTAATGCTAATTAAATACTTAATATCGATTGGTATGATATTCAATTTTAAATTTGATTAATAAATTAACGACAATATATTAGTTACTGAATTTACAACTTATTAATTATTGAATTTAGAAGTAATTTAAAAATGCTGAACTAAAAATTAAACTAAATAATTATGTAAAATAAAAAAAAATAAATGGGTTCCCTGAACTGCATCATAGAATCGAAGAGCGAGATTCAAAGTTTGCTAACGGAAGTCAAAGCTGAAGTCATTAAATGTGAAGAAATAAAGAAGACTGCCAACGAGTTAGAGGTGGCAGTTTAAGAGCTGACCGGTGAGTTACGGCAGGTTAAGCAACAAGGCAAGAACAACAATTTCCTCTTATTGGAGTTAAAGGACTATGTGGAAATTATTGCTGGTCCTCCTACCAAATATAATATTGAGAGTTTAACGGTAAAGAGTCAGGAAAGTGACAAACGTGGAATTACCAGTTCATTGTTTGAGACATATTTTACGGATACATCGGAGATATTATCGCGGTTGGAAAAACACAATACGGTCAGAGAGACAAGTTTGATGCCTGTTTTTTGGACTATATAAAGTCATTGCCTCGAAGACAAGGGGTCGCTACGAAGTTGAAAGAATAGGACAAGGCGATGGTCCTAAGAGAACGTTTACCAGTGCCGATTTCATAAAGATATGGAATGAATCATTCGAGGACGAATGATGTGTAGAATGGCCGTGTGGGATATATTAGATAGAAATATAATAAACACAGACTGGTAATAAATTCAGGTGATCAATTAGTTAAAGAAGGTAACAGTGTAACAGTTGTGTGAGAGACAGATTGTGAAAACGTTGAATAAATTTAAAGGTGTAGTAAAAAGGTTTTTTTCTGTAATCGTTGAATAATGGTAACATTACTAAACTGAAATGAGTGAAGAAAGTGAAACATTTTGCAATAGAGTGAAGAAAGTGATTACTTTCTTCACAAGTGAAGAAAGTGAATTGCCTTCTTAATCAATATATATTATAAAGCAAAGTGTACAATGTGCGTGCCGAAAAGGCTCAAAAACGACTCCACGTGGTATTAAGGAAGTTATGTCAGCGTGTTGCTGTATAACCCCTAATGGAGAAGAAGGTTTCTGTTTTTATCTTAAGGGTGTAAAATTGAAGAGAAAAGGACTGGAATTTTAAGCCTCTCGCACCATTTAATTAGCATCTCTGAGATTGAGATACGAGTTTATGAATGAAAAATTTAGTTCGAGCTCCAGGCTACCAGGAAGCGCTAGGGTGCGTTTCACTCGACGTTTATTGTTCATTCATCCAGTTCAAATAGTAGAGGTTATATGTTTTGTCAGCTGTTCTTTTTAAATTACTAAAAAATCAAGCGAAAATAATTAGTTTCACCTTTTCTTTTAAAATAAATTAATGATTTTACATATCTGCAATCAATGAGAAAACTGATACTTTACAACATTAGTTTTCTCATAAGAAGGTTAATTGATTAACACATTACATTTAATCAATATCTAACATATACTTAAGTAGATTTAATGCAATATGAGTGAGCGAATAAAAACAGACATAAAACAAAAAAGAAGAGCTGAATAGACTGATTATAAACCGAAAATAACAAGTTTGAAGTGTTCTTATTGTATGTAGTTATGAAAAATGGTTTTATTACTTTGTATGATGAGCATTCCAGTTGACAAAATGATGAATTGACTCCAAATATACATGTTTTCAATAAGATTCTATCACCGCTCATAGTTCAGGATAAAAAGAAATATGATGAAAAAATTGTGCCCTCATGATAGTTTGGTTTTCACTTAGTAACAGTAGTAAGATTGGAGAAGTGCAGAGTTCGGCCAAATTAGGGTGTGGTGGGGGGGTGGGATAAATTAAGGTAGGTTGAACTGGAAGAAAAGTCTTACAAAAAAAGTTTCTATGAATCTTCGGTATTTTCTAAACTTCTGGATCTAATGGGACCATCACAGTAGTCGGCGCTTAAGTTGTACTCCAAATATAGTTTTTTTAACTAATGATCTAATAACTTATTATCTGCTGACAGTTTGGAATGGGCTTATAGGGTTCATAATCACAGAAACCATCAAAAACGATGCATGACTCGACAAAATTGAAGCAAAATTAATTTCATTCACCAATTTTCAACACACCAATTCAAATTCAATCACCAATTCAAGTTCATTCACCATTTTCAACACCCTATAAAGTATATAGGGTTCCTTATTTGGGCGGACACTGCAGATCTCGAATCTTAATATTGATACAATGTTAAAATTTTCAAGAAAGTGCTAATTTTGTTCTATATTTCCTTTAATTTTAAAGTTTTTCTGTTATTGAAACTGCCACACAACTACCGGAGCGAAGCCGGGCACACTAGCTAGTTAGTAATAAGTATAAATTAAAAAATAATTTGAAGTTGGAAATTAAATGCTTTTTAATGTTTCTTAACATTGTAAGAATTTATTTTAACAAAATAAATTGAAATGTGAATGAATTATTGGTGGAAATAATCAATATATTTTAAAATTTAAATATAATAATAATTACCTTCCTTGTTTATAACCTGCACTTGTTTATAACTGCACTACTTCACAATCATTTTAATTTAAACAGACATCTTTGATATGTGATGATATGTGATATGTGATGATATGTTGTTCAACATGTTTGATAATAAAATGTTAAAATAAATTAATACTAGTTGTTTTATAACTATGCTTATAACCTTTCACAACCATGCTTATAACCTACCAACAACATACCATAATCTTCACAACATCCTAATTTTGTTCATATTCTGGTTAGATCTGATCATGTATTACACGATTACAGAAAAAATTTAATATTACACTCGTGAAAAAAGTAGAATTTACAACTCTCGTGAAATTACCACACTCGCTTCGCTCGTATGGGTAAACGTTTCACTCGAGTTGTAAAATGATCTACTTTCGTCACTTGTATAATAAATAACTATTCTTGGTTTGATTAAGAAAGTTGATTCTTTTCATTTTGTTATATTAAATTCAGTTACTTTTATTTCGTTTATGTACTTTTGTTAAATATCCTTTTGAATCCTTTTTTTTTAAATTGAACTTTTATTTGAACTTACCAAATGTGTATGTATATATATATATTAAACTTTATAATGTTATACAATATTCAGGACTAATATGTTATGCATTAACTCCTCTATCTATATTATAATAATTGCTAATTAAGATAGAGTATAATACTTTACACTTGAAAACTTTTTATCTCTGTAAAAAAATGTTAAACGTGGTGCTGTATTATCAGAGGCAGCATCTGTTAGGGGACCGGTAAAGATAAAGGACTTTACGACACAAGGGAGGGCCGATAGCCGATAAAGCCGCCATTGAGCGGTCGCTCCCATGTAAATCCCAGCAGCTATATTGTCTATCCCTAGAGTGCTTGCTATTATAGAGTGCTATACAGACCTACTCTCCCTGTCATTAGTGTTATGTCATTCCTTCTCATAAATCTTAGCGGGTGTATATACCAGACCAAGCCTGTGCAAAGTGCGTGATGGAATAGCTACAGATAAATTACTAGTGAAGGATTTAACAAGGGGTATCTGACTACGAACTCATAACTTTCTTTTATTAATCCTCAGGGTAACTGTACCAATAGTTGACAGTTTAAAAAAAAAATTGGTACTGGTCTGTTATAGGGGCCGCATCAAAGTTGGTTTCGATAATCGATCATATCGATTACAGCTGTCGCGACCTTATGTAACCTTTCATAGTGTTGTTCCTAAGGTTGTTTTCATAGCTCAAATTGTTAATGTGAATAATGTTTACGCTAAAACATATATTTAGAGTAATAAACAGTGAGGAAAGTGCAATAGCTTTTCTGCAGGAGCACGGAATAATTCCTAATGAAGTCAGGTGTGAAAATAATCACGTTATGAAAATGTATGTAGGAAATAAAGCCATCTGGCGATGTTGTGTAACAGGATGTAGGAAAATAAGGTATAAGAAAAGGATACCTGGTTGGAAGGCTCAAGACTACCATTTGAGACAATTGTACATTTTATTTATTGCTGGATTGAGGAATTGACCAGTACAAAATTCTGTGAAAAACACCTGGATATGTGCAAATAAGCATTCGTCGATTGGAGCAACTATATGAGGGATGTGTGCATTTGGAAGATTGAAAAGAACGTAGGAAAGATCGGAGGTGAGGGAAAATATGTTGAAATTGACGAAAGTCTTTTTGTTCATAATAAATACAACGTTGGGAGAGTAAAAGAAAATGAAGACAAATTCATAAGGATTTTAAAAGACATTAAAGAATTTCATAATGAAATGATGAAAAAGTAGTGTTTTTTTATAGATTAAAATGTACATAATAAATTTCAGTTTTTCTAACGATTGTTTTATTATAACCTTATAAACACTATGAAAGGTTACCTAAGGTCGCAACAGCTATAATCGATATGATCGATTATCGAAACCAACTTTAATGCGGCCCCTATAACAGACCAGTACCAAAAAATTATATTATTGACACTTTTTACCAATATACTGATATTAGGATAATCTTTGTTATGAATTTTGTTAGGCCTGTGATGTGACCCATACATATTTATTTATAATTATAGTAAGAGGGCTATTATATAAATATTGTGTATCTAGATATAAATGAGAGTGATTATTATTGTACATTAGGTGCCCAGATAGATTATTGAATATTTGAGTTTATATAAATAATTTAAGTAATAACATAGGGCCAAACTTTGTACCACTAAGCCCTCCTTATCGGCCTAGTACTGAGAATGCCCACTCCAAAAGTCAGATATAGACGAAGCCTTGAGCAATGTTGAAGCGCTTTGCTGTACCCCACTTCCTTAAAGGCTTGTAGAGATATATTAGTTATATTCATTATAAATGTATATATGTACATATAGTATTTCATGTAATAAATAGCTTCCACTTGTGCAAACTCTGCTTATTCTTGCAATATGTCCACTTATCTATAACTAAGATCCACGGACCTTTCTAACAACCATTATAATTAATTAAAACCAGGGACATATATAGCAGACCAATCCCTCTAGAAAATTAGTGTATAAGATATTCTCTTTAGGGGAGATATTATTAGGGGAGATTATATTAATTTGGCTGGGTATTATGGAGTGGACTGTAATGAATGAAAACTATTTGTGATAATAACTGAATATAATATGCTATTGTTATATGTGAAGAAAATTACGGGGGTTTTGCCGAATGCAGGATACATTTGATGTTAGTATGTTAATTAAATTTAGAGATAGACTATTGCATTTTTGAAAATGTGAACTGATGGATCTATTCTAAGTGAAGTTGAACTTAGTTAAACTATTTTACTCATCTTGTGGCGCTTCTTCTTCTATTAACTCCCCTGTTTCTTTCTCCATTCCTCTCCTCCTTCTGGCTGCTGGTGGGTCAGTGAAGTGTTGTGATTACTCAAACATTCTTAATGAAATTATGAGATGCAATAAAAAGATCAAATTGGTTCGGCCGAACATGAGGTACCTTTTGAGAGGCTCTTAATCCCGCCTTGTCACCTCCTGTCCACTTCTTCCTCTTGATGTAGGAATGATTAATTGTTTAGGAGACATTCCTAAGCAACTAGGAATACAATATCCTATGATTTTTAATAGGTAATAAGGACTAAAATAAAAGTTAATATTTTTACTTTTACTTACCTATATATGAAATATATAGTAAGGAAAGTATTGCGATCATGAAAAATTTCGACTTCCGGTTTTCAACGGAAATACTCGTTTTGGGGTCCCCTGAGTCCAATTAACCAAGTCCCGCGAAATGGTCTGTGTATGTGTGTGAGAACAGACCAGCTAAAAAACTATAAACCGCACGGACCTGAAATTGGGTATTTGGTGTATGTACATGCCCGCGATGTGACAGCACAAATTTCATCAAGATTGGTCAAACGGAGGGGGTACTTTCATTAAAGAATTTTGTCTAATTTTTAGGTTTTGTTCGATTTTGTAAAAACGGCTCTAACGATTTTGATTAATCTCGGTATTTGGTGTATGTATATGCCCGCGATGCGGCTGTAAAAATTTCATCAAAATTTATTAATTAGAGGGGGCTCTTTACATAATAAATAATGTCCCATTTTCACGTGTTTTTTTTTTTATTTACTCAAAAACGGCTTTAACGATTTTGATCAAACTTGGTATTTGATGTATGTATATGACTGTGATGCGACAGCCGCACGTTTGGAGGCAAAGTGGGTCCTCCCGGACTATTGGGTCCCTCAATTCCTTACCAGGCAAGGGGCTTTTCGAGCCAAACTCCATAGCTTCGGGAAGGATATTGATCCGCTGTGCTCAACATGCGGAATACCGGAAAAAGATGAACACATTGTATTAAATTGCGGCGCCTTTGAGTCACTGAGATCGAAGTTACTCAGGAAAATCGGTCTCAACATAATCACGGAAAACGAGTTCCCTGGTGGTTGAACAAAACTACCTGTATTACAAAGGATTTGTATACGGGTGGAAAGATGTTCTCGGACCAGCTGCCTTCAACCTTGGAAGACCTTGGAAGCAACTACCACCTGACTGTGTGTTATGGCTTCTATCGTCCCAAATAAAAAATTGTTCTATTATCCTCCCCCCCCTTCCCCCCCCCCCGGCCATCATCCCAGACTATCGATATTTTTAAGTCCGATACGATGGAAACTATTGATAGCATCCGCTATCGATATTTTACATCACTACTCTCCTTCAATTGAGTACTCACAAACGAAATCTTTCGATTTTGGGGATTTTAGTGTTCATTTTAACACATGCAGTAGCATTTACGTGTTCTTTTTGAAAATAATGCCCGTTAAATTTACTAGATATGATCGCCTTTCTTAGCAAATAGTAAATCACCGCCTTCAGACACTTTTCCCAGGTAATGTTCTCTGCGGAGAAGAAATGTGGAGGAGGGTAAAGCCGCGTGTAGGGGGAGAACGAGCATAGAAAAATAAAGAGAAAGGAATAGCCCTTGATAATATATAGAGCGCTAATGTATAAAATATCCAAGAGGACAAATGTGGGGGGGGGGGGCGACTATCCTTTACTGCCGTTAAATATGGAAGAGGCTTCCGTTATGTTACTGCTTTACTGCCTCGGGCGTTACCATCTCGCTCTATATCTCTCCCATTGCTCCTCTTATAAAGCTGTCAATGTCACTGCGCCTTTCTGCTTTCGGATACTTTTGGTTAGCTTTAAGATGTGGAGTGGTGTCAACTGCTTTGAGAAAAGGGGAGGTGGTGCACAACGAAACACAAAAGTTTTTTTTTTTACCGATAGCAACCCAACTGAGACTTTATTTTCAATTTTTTATAGGATTTTTTTATGAAGAAGTATCTTCCGCGTTTGAAGTTTATTTATTTCCCAACGTTTCGGGCTATTGGCCCATCCTCTGGGGTAATCTTATCCTAAGTAACTTCATTTTTTCAACATAGCCATTTGTCATCTTATATTTTTTTAAACAGTATATGAATACTTATGTCTATCCTTATTACATTTTATGGCATATTTCACATTTTAGATTCTTTTTATTTCACTGTCAAAAGTCCACATATTAGCACCAGTAAAAATGTGACAGTGAAATAAAAAGAATCTAAAATGTGAAATATGCCGTAAAATGTAATAAGGATAGACATAAGTATTCAAATACTGTTTGAAAAAATATAAGATGATAAATGGCTATGGTGAAATAAAGAAGTTACTTCGGATAAGATAACCACAGAGAATGGGCCAATAGACCGAAACGGTGAGAAATAAATAAAGTTCAAACGCGGAAGAGACTCTTTCATTGAAAAATCCTATATATTAAAGTACTCTTCCTCTTCCTAAGTGAAGAAAAAGAACGTAGCAGTTTCAATTTTTAATTTTTTCCATGTAACCTTAGGATCTAATCTTGTTAGAGTCTTGTTAGATAAAATAATGCGTTAAACATTATTTTATGTATCACGTCTGACCGCGATAAGCTATTTTCGAAAAAAATAATTTTGTTTCATTTAGCCCCAAGCCCGGGGTACAATGAAACAGCTGGAAAATACAACACCATAATTAACAAAAAAACTTTATTCGGCTTCGATTTTTTGTAGTTCTGCTTTAGGGTAGCCACGGAATTCTTCAGGAAAGAGGAAAATTTGACTTTAGAACAAAGACTCTTATAGTAAGAAGAAAGCAGTACTTTTTAATCTTTATTTGCCGAATCATATGCGAGAAACTGAAAAAAAAATTTCACTGATTTTAGACCACAAGGCGCTGAATACGTTCACGTTTTAATTACTTTGTCTTAACAGGAGTGGGCTAATTTTAAAATTAATGAAATCGTTTTACACAGAATTTAATATTCTACAACTATTATACGTAACATTTTTAATTTGGAGTAACCCTCTTTAAACTGTAGTATTTGGAACTTCATTCAGCGTAATTCATTTTTCCGCTAAAGTGGCTAAATTGACAATGGGTTTTGGCGAAAAGACTTACCCGATTTTAACTGTGAGAACCTCGGTTGACGCGAAATTTAATGCTCATTTATTTTAGAAAGAACACAATTTCTTCTGCGATATACCGTTTTCTAGTTATTAGCGAAAAATTGAAAAAAGTTCGAAAATGTCAATTTTGTTCCCCTATAAAATCTGATGGCAACCGATCTGAGGTGGCAGACGTTCACATTTGTTGTCTATGAAATCATTACTTTCAACCTATATGATGAAAAATTTTCTTCAAATCAGGCATCTTTTTGCCCTTCAGGTCCCGGACTAATTGTAATTCGTTGCTTTTTTTTACATTATAAAAGCTTCAAAATTAAATAGGTTTATGATTTTTTGTTAGAGTTTTCAACGTTAAAAAAATGCTCGAAATGTCAAAAAACACCTCATTTTCGACCAAAAGCACAAATTTGGCATAAAATGGTACCTGATAGAGATTTTTTGTTGAAGAGAGGATTTTGATGCAAACAGTATTATTATTCCTTATTCTCCTACAATTTTATTACATGATATATAATAATAATAATAATAAAGTGTTTTATTTACATTTTACAAAATAACAAAAGAAATCCATATAGGTATATTTTACACAATGCATGGACATTGTCCGTCTGCAGAGTTGCGTTGTAAAATTTAAAGAAAATAACAGTTTTACGAGTTCATGGTATTCATAATAGCTTAATAACTGTGAAAGCTGGCCTAGTAATAAAACTATTACAAATAAAAGATAAACAGCTAAACAGAGTGTTTACTATTTAGAATTAGAGTTTCTATGGGTATTCATCTCTAAATCCACCTTTCAGACAAAAATATGGCTGTTAATCAATATTAATAATTAAACTGTTCTGAGAGAAAACATCTATAATGCCAGGCTTTAATGTGAAATTTATAAAGTTTATTCCAGTTTTGGCCATTCAAAAGGGAAATAAATTCAATTTTGGACAACATGTCTTTACCTAAATTCTCTCTACGAAATTCCTTAAGTACTGGACAAACTGCAACGTAGTGATAAACATCCTGTACCACTTTCATGTTACACATAGAACATAAATGTCTCTCCTCACATCTAGTTATATTATAATTTAAATGTAACAATTCACATCTTAATTTAAAAATACATTTCATAAACTTAAAATCATTATTGTCTGAAATATAATGATCACATAAATTAAAGTTTAATTCTTTGTAGAGATAATAAAAATTAGAATTTCTTGCTTTTAAAATTGAATTATTTCGAAAGACATTTCAAACTCTAAAAACCAAAATATATTTTTATTGATGATTTGTTTAGCGAGAATTCTCGGTAATCTGTAATGTGGTAGCGAAAGTACCTTCCTAATATATTTATAATGCAGACTTAATGAATATAAAAACAAAGGCTTTGCTCCGGTTTCCAAATATAGAATAAAATTTGGTGCATAACGGGGTAGTGAAAAAGTCTTCTTGATAAAAAAAGTATAAAAGCTTTCAATTATCTCAAAACGCTTTAAGCCCCATACCTGTGCAGCGTAACATATAATTGACCGTATAGCCGCGTTAAAAACCTCTAGTTTTGCGGAAATCGGAACTTCGTTATTTTTGAAAACTTTTCTGAAGGTTGACTGAATTCCAAACTTTGCGCGGTTAAATTTTTCTTCTAAATGTGCTGTCAATGACAATTTTTATTTCATGATATCTTCTATATAATTTTACGTTATTTATTATAATAATATCTTAATTTTTCTATTAATTTTCTGTACGAATTTTGTAACGTAGCTCGAACCGATGAAGAGCTCTACCGATTGGCAAAGGTTCTCTTCCTACAATTCTATATTTGGAAGCGAAAGGTCAATCAAATACAGTAGAGTAGCGCTGACCCCAAAGACAAACTCATCTGAGGAAGCAGTCAACCATCCCGATACTCGTCAACATTGGACCGGGTTCGCCCACTGATCGGATCCCAGAGTACACAGTGAGATGAAGCTTACACCGCTCTGCTTAGAATCCAATCAATTTATCGCTAATGCATGTTTTATTTCTGTTCAGAGTAGTTGGCTTGTTCGAATAATTCGCATCGAAAATTTTTATTTACTCAAAAATACTTAATTACACCCTCACTTATATATATATATTATTGTCTCACGTTTCCGTCACGAATTTTCTAGATAAGATATGCTGAAAACTAATTTCAGTTTATTTTTATTTTTTGTTTTTTTTCGAATTTCGCAAAAATGGCTCTAACGATTTTGATCAAACTGGGTATTTGATGTACATTAATATGCCCGCAATATGACAGCCAAAATTATTCAAACGGAGGGGGCACTTTATTTAATAAATTTTGTTTCATTTTCACTTCTTTTTGTTTTTGTTCTTTTTATTTGGTCATAAACGGCTGTAACTATTTTGATCAAACTAGGTATATGATGTATTTATGTATGTGTCCGCGGTGTGATTTAAAATTTTATCAAAATTGATCAATTACAGGGGGCACTTTATTTAATAAATTTTGTCTCATTTCACGTTTTTCTTTTCTTTTCTCAAAAACGGCTGTTTTTGAAAAAACCATTTTGATAAGAGACTATAATAATTGGAAAAATTAATTTGCAAGATCGGTTGAAAAGAAGGGGGTTAAGTGAAGAGAAAGGATTGGCTTGAACGGTACATGTGCCTGGTGGCTCAAGTGGCAAGAGCCGTACAATGCGGAAATTCGGGTTCATTTTTCGGCCAATGCCAATGTTTTCTCTTCTTATAAAGATTAAAGGGTTTGCAGCAAAGAAGAATTAACTTCAATTTTCATAATTGGATTCATAATTGGATGGATAATTGTTTCTTCGAAAAATAAAAAAAATGTTCAAAAATATAGAAATGTCCCTTTTATCGCTCCTTGTTTTGGCCGAATTCCATTGAGAATTTTTTCAAATTAGCAATAATTCAGTCTTCCGACTATAAAACGTTGTTGACTCTGTTTGGCTTAAAAATTGCTCTTTTATCCGCAAACCCTTACGAATCCTTAATATAATTATGAAAAAATTATCAAAAATATAAATTTATTATATAATAAAATGGACCTCAGGCACAGAAGTAAAGTCTATTAGCAGCATTTAAAAAAAATCCGACCAAAGAGATTTAAAATAAATGAACAAACAGAAAAAAATTATGCTGAAGTATTGCAACACTGTTGTAGATATAATACATTTTTAAGAAGAAAATCGTAATTCACAATGTCAGACGAACAATAAAAACTGAAATAAGTAACAATGTTACAAAAAGTAACTGCTTGCAACGGATACAATTACACAAAAGTAACAATATGCTTACAGAGCAAGACTAATGTTCATTTTTAGCCTGAATTCGAAAATTCTAGAAGGTTCTTGAAAAGTCTAGAAGATTCTCTTACAATAAACAACATGTACTAGAACAGTTAAAAACTACAAAAATCCTACAAAAAGTCTGGAAATCTTTTCAATGCAGATAGATAGATAGACAGCTATATTAAACAGAAATATATGTGAATAAATATATAATTTCCTTTTTGAAAATATAAACAAAAACCTTTTATTGGCATGGTAAGATACCGTCTGCCAGGAGCTGCCTCTAAACATATATTTACATATACACATAGGTATACAAATATAAGCTATAATTATATAATGGTAAAAGAAAAATACAAAAACAGAAATCGGATCATAATAACGGATAATAATTAGTTTTGATTAACAAAGTGCACAGGATATTTGTTATCAGTAGTAATGTTGAATTAAGAACATTCTATACTTATAAGCCGCAATGTGGTACAAGAATAAACTGCTCCAACCTTTACAATTCAATATTTCTATTAATTCCACGGGCGTCACCTCCGGGGGGGACAGGGGGGACGCGCCCCCCCCCAATATTTTGACAGGGGGGAATGTCCCCCCGAATATTTTGACGGGGGGGACTGTCCCCCCCCCAATATTTTGGCAGGAGAGGACCCAATGTAAAAAAATAAATAGAATGCGATTTTACGAATTTATCTGAGTTTAACCATTAAAATGTAAATATAATATGTTAGTTAATTTCAGCTAATTCTATTGTTAAAAGATAGTCATGCGTTTTGTATATTTGATGAATTATATATTTTTTAAATAATTTAAAAACAAGGTGGTTACCCACAATAACGAGTAAATTAATATAAAATATATATTCTTTATTTCAACTCGAACTGTTTTGTTTTATTGCTCTACATTTCTTTTTTAAACCAAGCAGCTTGGTCCTACTTTCCATCAATTTGATGAAGCTTATAGAAGTTGATGGAAAGCAATGAAATTAGTGGGATTAGAATCAGAAGTAAATTTTGGATAAAATTCAATTAAGAAATTTTGGCCAACATCCTTCAACTTAAGCCTTAACAATTCCCTATTTTAATGTATAACCTAGGCATGAACTGACTAATTTTAAGAGACTATAAATACCTTTAAAGTACAGCGTTGGAGGATGAATTTAAAAGCTCCAACAGTTGGTTTTAGGGGTTATTTTAACTTTTAGCCCCTCGAATTTCTACCTACCATATCTAGGAAAATTTTGATACGTCCCCCCAATAATTTGGTGCTTGTGACGCCCATGATTAATTCATTCCGACTTAACATTGTTTTATTTAATATCTTATTCTATATTCTTTAAGGATAGGATAGGCACAGATACATATCTTCAATCACGTTTAAATTATAAAGACTACAAATTCTTTGCTGTTCACTCCTCATTATACTATTGTTAAGATAGACCAATTGGCCTCGCAATTTAAATACAACCTTAATAAAATTCATTTTATTTATATCTAACATATGATTTCTTTCACCTTAGTCTCTGATTAATTCATGGCAAAGACCATGAAAATTAGACAATCGAGCTTTATCTAACATGTCTGCCTTAAATTTAACTCTTTTCAATGTAAACAAGTTAAATCATTCGGGTTTTTTTTTTTTTTGCGTTAAAAAATGTAACAAATGTAACCATGTAATGGGTTGAGGCCAACAGTACACAGTTTTGGTCTTTAGGAGCGAATGTATATTTCAGCTGAAAAGAGGAAAAATTACACAGAATGGAAGGCTTAAAAAAAAAATTGGGCAAGAGGACACATTTGCGAGGGGTTAATATTTCACCCTAATGAGGTGTCCCGGAGCATATTAATTGATACCAAGATCAATTTCCATTGGCATCATTGAGAGCTCTGTAGCCCAACGTCATTAATCACATCGGAGGAAAGATCGATGAAAAATAGCTGTTCGGTTCGGACCCTAGCTGCATTATTGAGCAGTACTTGTCCAATACTACGAAAATTCTAGAAGGTTCTTGAAAAGTCTAGAAGATTCTCGTAAATCAAAAACTACTAGAATAGTTAGGTTCGGATCGGTATGAACTGTTGGGTGGCGACATGGCCGAGTGGGCAATCGCGTTAGAAAATACGGGTTGCCCATGGCAACGTCTGATTGGAAATATGAAGATAGCAAGTTCAAAACCCGGAGCAAGGGGAAATCTTAATGATACTCGGTATCAATCCCCGACCCTCTACTCTAGCCCGGGAAACCCCGTATAGCATAAAAAAAAATATAAAATATTCTTTTCCTCTTTACCCTGAATTCGAAAATTCTAGAAGGTTCTTAAAAAGTCTAGAAGATTCTCGAACAATCAAGAACATATACTAAAATAGTTAGACAACTGTTTCTACAAACAATCTAGAACTCTTTTCAATGTAACCACCTAAATCATACGGTTTTTTTTTTTTTTTTTGTTACGCTATAATATGTACTAGAATATCCAATACACATATACTAGAATATCCAGGTATAATTAGGATAGGGATCTTCAGCGAGTAACTGACATCGTACAGGGTCGGGAGGATAGCCAAGGAATTTTTACTACCTTTTGAAAAATCCTAGAGCTACCTGGCGGGAAGCGAACCAGCGAACTTTAGTATTGTAAGCAGCTATGGATGTTATGTTCTCCCCTTTGAGTGAGCGTAGAGAGCGAAAATAAAGGTCCTTTTAACCGTCTGATACATGCTAAGCGGTACTCAATTTCAATTTCTTAATTCAACAAAGTGAGCGCCTCAGTACCCATCATCCGATGTGCCTAGAATCGGAGGAAGTTAGAGCCGAGTTTAGCGGCATCCCATGCCGCTAGCGTGAACAAACTGTTTGGATTCTCCAAACTTTTTACGTCTACAAATTTGAGATATATTGTGGAGTTGAACCACTTGGGCCATTCAGATCATCAAACAAACCGACAGATATAGTAAAACGCGTCATTGAACTAATACAAAATTCGGACAGAAATCTCACTACCGACTTATTATGGACCTAGGAAAGGTCTGTGCCATGAATGTGGAAAACATAGGAACAATAATTAAACTGTCCAATGTTCACAATGTACGAGATGCGTCTTCTTCTGTACTATTGTGTTTCCTGATTTTTGTTCCTATTTTGCTGATCACTTTTTGTTCGACATTATTATTTTTTTTTAAATAAAAATGTTTGTATTACTTTGTGTTTTCTTCATAAATTCCTCCTTATTCTTTTGATAAAATGTTACGTAAAATATTTAAATAGTAGCTTTAAGAAGACGTTAATGTCGAATAACAAGGAAAAATACCAATGCTAGCGGTCAGGAATTAAAGTCTGAGAGGCGCGTGTTACAAAAGGTTAAATGAAAAACGATGTCGGCAATTGATCCTTTATTTCGAAGTGTATTTCCTAAACCCAACGTTATACAAGTTCCCTAAACTATAGGGAAGTATTAGTCTTGTAACATAGAATCTTTTTAGTGAAAAAACAAACATTTTTTTAAATATTTTTGGAAGTTACCTTCCTTTCAATGGTATTAGCCTCAATTATGGAAGTAGCCATGGGGGATGACGTGGTATAACAAAATATTTGTCTGCAAGCTTTACCTCACCAGGATTCCGCTAACAGAATCATCCTTCAGCTAACAATAATAGGGTTAGTTCAACGTTTAATAACTTCACTGTTAATTCTCTTCAAGGGACCTAAGTTGTATTTAACTTTCGCTTCCTCGTTTCTAATGAAATTGCAGAGGGAGGGGAAAGTGGGGGGGGGGGTTAGCCATTATTTTTAAGTTTGTTACATCTTCCGACGGAAATGGCGAATAAACCAAAATTTTGAGAAAATTATATATATAACTGCAGTATTGCTTTTTTAGTTATTAAAATTTTTTGCTTGTAAACAAATTAATTTTTTCCACTTCTAGAGAGGGACAGGTAACCCCTCTCGCTAGTTTGATGCACCCATGAATGAAGTCGTTTAGGAATACTCATAAGAAAATATCAGTCTACAACAAACGTTTCCAAACTGTGCGCCGTCAAATATCCCGCTAAGAAGAGATACCAAAAATATATATTGTTATTATTCTTGGGAAAAAATGCGTTAATACAGTCCTTCTAAAAATGCCACGGTTGTTCTCTTGCAGCGCTGTAAAAATCTCCCTGTTGAGGGAGAAAATATTATTACAATATTACAATATTATTATACAATTATAATAATATTGTAATATTGTAAATTGTAATATTATACAATTATAATAATACTAGCTGTATGTACCGGTTTCACCCGGAGAATTTCAATTTTTAAATCTACAAACTGAGACTTTTATTGACTCAAACGGTCGATTTTGTAAAAACCAGTGCAAACCGAGATCAAAACGATTATTATAGCAATAAAGAATATACCCAGAGATCGGCTGAAGTTATGCAATTTAAATATGGACAGGTGTTCGCACCTGGTCTGAAAGAACCACTGAGCGAAATTTGGAGAATTTAGGACAAACGGTATGGATTTCTATAAAGAACAAACAGAATTTCATTTTTAAAAACATAGATTATAGGTGCATATCCCGGTTTTACTCGGGGAATTTCATTTTTCTAAAGAAACGGTCGATTTCGTAAAAAAAAAAACATTGTAACGTGAGATCATTGTGATTTTTACAACAATAAAGAATATCAGCTGAATATGGGCTGAAGTTATGCAATTTTAATATGGACAGGTGTTCGAACCTGGTCTGAAAGAACCACTGAGCGAAATTTGGAGAGTAAAGAACATCAGCTGAAGATCGGCTGAAGTTATGCAATTTTAGTATGGACAGGTGTTCGCACCTGGTCTGAAAGAACCAGGCGAAATCTGAGCGAAATTTAGAGAATAAAGAATATGGAGAATTTAGGACAAACAATATGGATTTCTATCTATTTTATTCTAAAGAACAAATAAACAAACAAACAAACAGAATTTCAACTTTATTTACATAGATTGTATTGTACTTTATTGTATTATATTATTAATATAATTGAATCGGTCGTTTGAGAACCCGACATGACTACAAATTCAAATAATTGGAAAAGTGAAAAAAAGGTTTCTACTTTTGTGTTAGGTGATTACCTTAACTTAAATTATTTTCTCCGACTCACATTCGTATTTAGAATACAGTTGTCATGATTTGAAAATCTATGTTCATTGGATAAATCTGAAAAATAAATGATTTTTTGGAAATTTTGGGGTTCTCCTGATTATGGAAGACAAAGGGTTGTCACACAGTATGTTTTGGAACAAACCACAAACCACTTAAAAGCTTACTTATACTGTCTAATAAATGAAAAATAACTGAAAATATAAATATATAAAGTTGAGATGGATAAGATTCAAATTCATTTTTCCTATTCAAATCTTCTGTAGTTTCTTAGACAGTGCTTGCACAGCTAGTTTTACAGTCAAGCTAATAGTCTTGAAAACTATCCTGAGGGAATAGAAGGAATAATCCGAGATATCCTGGAGGATGTTCCCGGAGGAAGGCCTGAGGCTGGGGACGACCACGGCGGCAGATATTGGAGAGGAAGTTGGAGTCACGTAGAGCCAGTGCCGTCTTTATCGTGGAAATGAGGAACGTGATCAACCGCCATCTGTATAGCGGCTCCAATCACTGCCATCGATATCAGCCTTCTTATTGCGGTTAACCTGTCGTTAATGCATAAATTGTCTTGTAAATGTTATACTATGCTCTGCTGCAACTAAAAATAATAGACATTAAGTGTGAATGATGTGAAGGCTCAAGCAATTACCATAATATCGGAATCGGTTGAATAAAAAACAATTAAATAATTATTCGACAATTTATTTATTTATATATTTTATTTTATTTTTTTGTCGCCTCTACCCTGCAGGGTCATTGGCAACATGTAGAACTTTAGATTTTCGAGTAGTAATTGATTGCTTTTAAATATTCCAAAGTTATTTTTACAGTTTTTTCATCGTCTCCTAGAGTTTCATTCAGTGTTCCGTTTAATGCTATATTTGTTCTTTGATTCCTAAAAGCTTTGCAGTCTATTAAGATGTGACTTATGGTAATTTCCTCACTGCATATTCTGCATGTTGGAGGTGCGAGACCTTTTAGCAAATATGCATGTGAATATTCACAGTGTCCAATTCTAATTCGGCAGAGGACGGTTTGTTCCCTCCTTGATATTCTGCTCGAGGTTGTCCACTTGATTGGATTCCTCTTTATCATTTTTAGTTTGGCGTCTTGATTATTCTATCTGGTCTTCCAGTTTTCCCTGATTTTAAGTTTTATTTTTTTTACAAAGTCCTCAAGAGGAATAGCATTTAATATTGTTACCTCTATGGTTCCGGGAATTCCGACAAATTGGCTCAGCAAGAATTCCGACAAATTAATGTTTGTTCATTAATTAGATAAATGATGGCTGACCATATAAGCATAATAATAGTCAGGGTAGCGGTAAAAATAATCCACCAATCATATTGGTCTAAGGTTATTTGCTTCGCAGCTAACGTGTTACTGCGAAGCAAATAAACTGGGATTTTCGTTAACTGCAACGAGGGGTCAAATGACCCCTTGCTACCACACCGCTAAACTGCGTCAAGGGGCTGATTGACCCCTTGTCCCTTAGACATTAAAATTAACTCTCTGTAAACATTGATGAATGTTTTAAAGTGAAATCCATTTTTTTTACAAATACCTGACGTACTAGAATTCGTAACAGAAGCAGGGTTGAATTCTGTTGCTTCTGAATATATTTTTTTATTACTTATTTTTTCCACAACATCTGCGTTATGCTAACAGTAATTTTTTTCTTTCCTTTTACGTTCAATCATAATATGTTTACTATATGGTTTTAATTTACTTAATTGTCAGCATATATAATTCATGAAAGGAAGAATTCAGATATCAAAAATAAAACCAAACCTATGTTTTTATTATAAATAAATGAACATAGGTGTAGCTTTTGTGTATTTAAAAAAATAAACCTAATTATTACAAATTAAATTATTAAATAAGTGGAAGTAAAAAAATAACACGTGAAAACTACATTTTATAATGTTTAAATTATATCGATAGATTATGTTAGATTATGTCGATACGTATTCACGTGGTAAGAAACTTGTTTCTTACCACGTGAATACGTATCGAAATTATTTACTGAATCGAGACAAATAATTGAGAGCTCAGGTGTCAAAAATACTAACAAGGGGAGGCTACGGACGTGGGGTCACCGATTACAATGAAACTTTTTTTCGAGTTTCTATATCCAAAAATATTAGATACGTGTCCAAGCGTTCTTGCCAATGGGCCTTCTGAGCCGAGAAAAAAAATGTCTTAGGTACGAAAATAGCCAAAAATTGCATTAACAAAGTCGCCGCTGCTCAAAGCTCCTTGAATCAATTTCAATGAAATTTTCAGGCATGTCAGAGTATTGAAAAATATTAGACACGTGTATAGGGGATTGGCGAAATTAGCATCTGGAAGCCCAGAAAAAATCATTCAATATTGTGTTATATTCGCGCTCTCGGTAACGTTAAAAATCAATTCCATTACTTTATAAATTTGATAAACTACGTTTTTTCAGCTACCTACTTCAAAAATTAAATATTTATATTTAAAAACAAATTATTTTGAGACGATTTTCTTTTTCTTTTTTTTATCTTCTAAATTTATATTTAAATATTTTAAATATTTAACAGGAAATATTTTTCATAACAAAATTTCCTTGCTTGGATTGAAGAGATAGTCACCAAAAAATGTATACTCGTAAAATAGTAATACCTATATTTAAATGTAATGTGATAAATTTTTGAAAAATTGAAATTAAAATTTTTTTTGTCCAAAAACATATTTTTGTCAGGATAATGTTACAGACTTTTCCTGGACTACATAAACATAATAAAATACCAAATTATCCTAAAATACTAACTAGGAAATTAAAAATATGCGTTTACACCCCACACTCGTTTGGGTGATATTTATCAAAAAAAAACAGCTAAAACATAAGTTTTTTCGGCAATCAGAGCATTTAATAAAAGGTACACCTTTGCAGTTGCATTTTCCTTCATTTTTCATTCCACCAGGAAAACATATTTGATTGACATTTTCAAATATTGCTCTCATTGGAATTAACTTGGATGCAAACCAAGTATATTTTACCATGTCAACAAATAATAGAGATGATAATTGGTGGTGAATTAAGGAATGAATTTTCAGAGCATCTTCCCTTGAACTAATTTCCTGACGACCATCACTCAATATTTCAGGGCAATTTCGTATTTTTTTTAATGAAGTTTTTTACTTGTCGAAAAAAATAAACATCACATGGTTGACAATATGCTGTTTTTTGTATTTAGAAGTTCATACTGTGTTTATAACTGCAATCCCTTAATTCAATAAAAACAGTAGTCGTCTTCCAAAGATTTATTATTCTTAATTTTTAACAAACGTTTTCAATCATAAAATAATTCCTTACTTAATTCTTTTGGCAAGGGAAAACAACAATGGAAATACTTTAAGATTCAAAATTCAAACTTTCGAATTCAATTTTTCGCAAAATTATCATAAATATTTTTTTAAGTAACTATGAAATTGTGCTTTTTACATAAAAACTGGAACATATTTCTAATAGTAATTTTTTTTTTTTTTTGGTTGAAAATTTTTCTTCAGTCTAAGCAAAAAATGCTTTTTCATGAAAAATATTTCCTGTTAAATATTTAATAATATTTAAATACAAATATTTAGTTTTTGACGTAAAAAGCTGAAAAACGTAATTTATTCAATTTACAAAGTAATGGAATTTATTTTTAACGTTACCCAGAGCACGAATACACCACAATATTGAATGATTTATTCTGGGCTTCTAGAGGCTAATTTCGCCAATCCCCTATACACGTGTCTAATATTTTTCAATACTCTGACATGCCTGAAAATTTCATTGAAATTGGTTGAAGGAGCTTTGAGCAGCGGCAACTTTGTTGATGCAATTTTTGGCTATTTTCGTACCTAAGAAATTTTTTTTCTCGGCTCAGAAGGCCCATTGGCAAGAACGCTCGGACACGTATCTAATATTTTTGGATATAGAAACTTGAAAAAAAGTTTCATTGTAATCGGTGTCCCCACGTCCGTAGCCTCCCCTTGTAAGTAGAATCAGTCGAAGAACAAGAAAGGAAGGTGAATCTGTGATTCACCCTTAGATAAATGTGATTCACGGAAAATTACTGTCGCTTTCACCGCTTTCAAACATTTACGGAAATAAAAAAAATATTTTTTATTTACATATTCATTAATATTTGATACAATATGCTGAAACAATAGTAAGATGAAGTGTAATGAGCATTAAAAGACCAAGGGGTCATTTGACCCCTTGCCGCATTAAGGAAAACATTTAAACTATAATGCGACCCCTTACATTTTTTTTCGATATATAAGTAGTATTAAGTAGTGCATTATAAATCAAAAATAAAAAATCTGAAAAATATTAAAACAGGATGCGTGACAAGCATCGCAGTTAACGACAAATACACGTTTAATGGCTCGCAGTAAAGGAAGCCACCGCAAGGGGTCAAATGACCCCTCGTCGCAGTTAACGTGTTAAGGTATTTACATAGTATTTACGTGTTTACAGGACCTCTTTGAACACTATGTATGAAGTTACGATATGGTCCTCTGTGATTGTTTTGTTGGTGGGTTTGTTTTTTTGTATAGACGTCACACTGAAAGAGCGTAACCTGGAAAATGCTGCATACTTATATAAATACACTATTGTGTATATACACAATAGTGGTTTCGCGCAAAGCGAGTGCCCTGATTCTATTGACTGAACTCGCATGTTTTAGCTTTTAACTCGGAGAAGACGGCGAGTATCGGAAAAGTGTATATAACCCAAAATGTTCGCCTCGACAATCTGAAAAAAATGACACCTTTGAAAGAGCCCTGCGACCATTTTGAAATTTTCGCTGTGAATTGCAGTTAATAAGGTTAATCGAAAAAATGTATATGACCGAAAATGTTCTCCTTGAAAACCTGAAAGGATTGACACCATTTAGAAACCTCTTTATTTTGATTTTCTTCCTAAAATCCCGGTTTTGCGCTTATAAATCGCAACCTAAGGCGAAATGAGTAATTTGTATATTTTTCTGTTGTAGGGGTTAAGGAAGGTTTTAAAATGATGGCTGATTCAATTTTATTAACATGTGTTTTCTTTTACTGTTCTAGTACAGTAAAGAAAACACGTTTCCTTTACACTACTAGTAGTCATAAATTTTGCCTATCCAGTTATAATTAGGAAAGGGATCTTTAACGAGTACCTCATATCGTACAGGCTCGGGACCTCCATTTTACGTCCTATCTGAGGGGCGCCATAGACAAGGATTTTTTTACTCCCATTAAAAAATCCTAGGGCCACCTCGGGATGCGAACTCTTGACTTTTAGTATTGTAGGTTTCTATGCTAACCACTACACCACAGGTGACTCCAACCGTACTTCAACTTTTTGATTCCCGGCTGAGATCAATCTTATACCAAGAATATGTATATATATATTTCGATTTCAAACCCTGGAATTTAGAAAATAATTTTGTAATTTGAGATACGGGAAGGAGGGGATCATAGAATTGGAAATAAATCAGTGCTATTTCGTGCTCCAGTTGTGTGACAAGGACGGGAACATGGGACAAACTAAAGCTGTAAGCATATTTTCCGGTTGCTTTATCGACTCGGTCAGTTTATTTTGGGGGAAAACTTGGGCCCATTCTAACTTAACTGATCCCAACTACCTCCAAACTCCTCCCTTATCTAAGCTACTTCATCATACTTCCCAATTCCTTCGCCATCGGTAGCTCTATAAAATAAATGTACCAAACCGATCCTTCGGTATTACAGGAGTATTTAAAAAAACAAAACACAATAATTAAGTAAATAAAAATAAAGCCAATATTTACCAAACACAATAGAAATTCATTTAGGCACCGTTTCGGCTTCTAGGGCTATTTTCAAGCCTGTAAGCACATTTACGTAAATTATTAATCTATATAAATAAAGTTGAAATTCTGTTTGTTTGTTTGTTTATTTGTTCTTTATAGAAATCCATACCGTTTGCCCTAAATCCACCAAATTTTGCTCAGTGGTTCTTTGATACCAGGTGCGAACACCTGTCCATATTAAAATTGCATAACTTCAGCCGATCTTCAGCTGATATTCTTTATTCTCCAAATTTCACCAAGTGGCTCTTTCAGACCTGGTGCGAACACCTGATCATATTAAAATTGCATAAGTTCAGCCGATCTTCAGCTGATATTCATTATTGTTATAAAAATCATAATGATCTCACTTTACAAGGTTTTTTTTTTTTACGAAATTGACCGTTACTTTAGAAAAATGATATTCCCCGTGATAAACCGGGATATACAGCTATAATCTATGTATACAAAGATGAAATTCGGTTTGTTCCTTATAGAAGTCCTGTTTGTCCTGAATTCTCCAAATTTCGCTCAGTGGTTCTTTCATACCAGGTGCGAATACCTGTCCATATTAAAATTGCATAACTTCAGCCGATCTCTGGGTATATTCTTTATTGTTATAATAATCGTTTTGATCTCGCTTTACATTGTTTTTTACAAAATCGACCATTTGAGTACAGGGATTTGAAATAAAACTTTCGTGTTTTTTATTATTTGTGTAAAATAAAAAATAATCTGGCGCGTGCGCACAACACACAACTTTCACTTACCAACTTACTAAGATTAGAAACGAAATAGGATTTGCTAACAAATCTTGGGGCCAAAAAAAAAAAAAAAAAAAAAAAAGATTAGAAATTGATGTGTGTTTTGTTAATTGCCACTTCTCAAAGTGACACATTTTTCAGCATTAATTTCTTATTTTTGTTTTCATTAGCTCTATAAAAAGCACTAATTATTTTTATTATTAAATACATGTTTTTACTCGTGATTATTCGGCAATTTAAGCATAACCTTAAGACTTCATACTTGATGAAGACCCGAATCTAGGGTCGAAACCTGGGCACAATATATGTTATTGCAGAAATAGTGTTGTTTTATTTGACCGTAACCCCAACTATTTCCATCACATGCTACCCAGATATTTTTATTATTATAATATTATAATAAATAAAGGCATTAACCAAAAATTGCTAAAAAAAAAATAAATAAACATAAATTTGCATTTTTTCCGCACTTGCTCCGCTGTGCACAGTAACTTAGAGGAAGAAGTGAATTATATGAACATATATGACATTAGCACAAGGTGCTCACCCATTAGCTCAGATTTCCCAAGAGGTTTCGATGCGGCTTCAATATGTCTTCTTACACTTGCCAAAATTTAATAAAGCTGGAATTCCACTATCTCAGAGCTCACAGTAGAATGCATATAATTTTAGAAAACATCTTTATCAAAATATTTCAAATATATTTGTTCTATTGATAATAACAAAATTCTTAGAAAATCTCTTAAATGAAGTCTTGATACAGGTACTAACAAATTTCTTACCAAAATTAGTTGTACCTCCGTCGAGATTGGCGTTAACGCTGCTGGAAAATGTTTGCATACATAAAGCTGACGTCACACTGCATTAAAATAAAAATGATATTAAAGCTTAGCGAAGCTGAAGGCGCAACTCCCTGCACACCTCTTACCACCTTTAGACAAACTCCCACCTCCGTCTCGGTCTACCATTCGGACGTCTCCCAGTCGGCCCCGTGCTTATTAATGTTTTTTAGGGATTCACTCATAAACATGTTTCGTAAAAAAAAAAACCTAATTCAAAGGGAGTAAAAAATCCTTAGCTATGCCATCCCTCGGATAGGACGTAAAATGGAGGTCCCGAGGGCTCTTGGTGCTTCTGAAAACCTCCCCTCCTTACTATCTGTAGTTCACAGACTCACACACCTCCCTGAACTCTCCCCGCTCCAATACCAAGCCTTATACCTGCTCCAGCTTCCTTCTGCTCCGCTCAATCCGATCTCATGAGAGATTCTCTCACGCGCGATTGTCAATGAAATATTTAATTGAGAGTTTTTCTCACGCGCGACTGTCAGTGTTAGGTACAACTGAGTGTGCGTCTACTTCCAAAATGTTTTCATTAAGAGGGAGAAATGACTCAATGACTACACTAAAGAGCAGTTTTCTAGTAGAATTTTCTGTCTACTTTATATTCGAACTTGGAAGTTCCAATATACATTGTATTTCTAATTGAACATTATAATCACTATTGTTAATTAAACTAAATGCTTGTAGTATTAATTTGGCTTTAAGATTATACTTTTTCTTTATGTATTTAATTTTTTTACTCTTTAAAAAAAAATGTTTAACTGTAGTTTTGAATGATTATAGTTGTTTTATCCTCTTAATAAAAAGTTTTTTCAAGATTTCATAATTTGTACTAATAATTGACCCTTTTGTAAGTACTGCTTTATTGTTAAAATTTAAATTAACGTATGATTAAAATGAAAAGAAAAAGTAGTGATTGTTGTGAGAGAAATTCTCACGTGTGACCATCCATGTTAAAGTTGGTCTAGCGACCAATGCCGGAATAATGACCGATATATTTTTTCCCTTGCTAAGTTGGGTTTTCTAAAGAGGCCAGGAAGGAAAAAATAGGAAGGAAAGGATTGGCCGATGGCGAGTGGGCAGGGGGTGGAGGGGGAAGGGGGGGAGGATGTTCCTGGTAAAAAGATGGAAAAAAAAGAAAAAAAAAGGAAAAGGTTATAAGAAATAAAGGAGCATGAGAAGGAACGGATATTAAGATAGAAGCGGGGGGGGGGGCTTGAATTCCTCCTCGAGTCGCTCACGATAACGGGCGAGGGTCAGCCATTTAAAGAAACTTTTTACAATCCCTTCCACCATCCCTAACCATCTCTATTTTCTTGGAATGGTATAGTCCTAAGGAGGACATAACTCAGGGCGAACTGTTTGGCTGTGTCCATACAGTTCGGGCTGCCTTTACACTAGGCGAACCCCACCCTCGAACGGTCTGTTCGCCTGTTCTAAAGAAGACACGAACTAGAACTAGAAGGTAAGCTTCTAGACCTTATTTTAGCATTTTTTTTTTTTTCAATTTTTCAAAGGAGGATGGCATTGGTTTTATGAAATTGAAATGGGTTTAATGAATTTTTTTTTTGGTTTAATCATAAAATTTTCATTCAGCAAAGTATTTGTCTCTTTACTTTCACTTACCTATAAATGAAATATACAGTAAGATAAAGTATTGCGATAGTGAAAAATTTCGACTTCCGGTTTTCAACGGAAATACACGTTTTGGGTTCCCCTAAGTCCAATTAACCAAGTCCCGCGAAATGGTCTGTATGGGTGTGTGAACAGACTAGCTCAAAAACTATAAACCGAGCGAACCTGAAATTGGGAATTTGGTGTCCCCCATGTGCCCCGATGTGACAGCCGAAATTTCATGAAAATTGGTCAAACGGAGGGTATACTTTATATAAAGAATTTTTTCTAATTTTTACGTTTTACGGGGCACTTTACTATGAGACGTAAATACACCTATCAACTCACCAACACGATATATTTACAAAAAACCACTTCGGAGTAATAAACAAGGAAGCAGTAAAGAAAACTCGAATGTTGATGAAATTAGGTCCCTTAAAAAAATAAATTAGCAATAATGAATCGAAAAGTACTGAGAACTTTTAAGTTTTGCAATAAACTCTTACTCTATAACTTATGGAAATATACAAATATAAGTATGTAGTTAAATATGGAAAAATGTGTGAAGTTTAGGAATGGCCTTTACATATAATCGAAACACGTCGATTTCTAATCTAAGTAAGTTCGTAAGTGAAAGTTGTGTGTTGCACGCATCGCACCAGATTTTTTTTTTCTTTTCGAAATTTCAATGATGGTTGGCATTGGTTTTACCCATAAAGCCAGGTCTCGCATATTTGTATATTATAATATATACAAATAATTATTTTACCTAATCATAGTAATTAATAATACGAGTGCATACGTCCTTTAATATTTTGCTTTTCAATAAATGCTGCTGGTCTCGCTTTTGAGATAAGCATCTCTACCATCTTTTAGCATTTTTCTGACCTTGATTTTATCCATATTAACACATCATGAGCGGGGCAGGTATTTGTACCCGTTGCGAGGATTGCCACTTAAAAGCGGGACATTAGCACCCATTTAAAATAAGTGATTTTAAGTGACACAGTTCTTCTTAAGGGAAGAATAATGTTTTATGAAATAAATGGATCAGTGTATTTTTACCAGGAACACAAAGTCATCATAAAAAACAAAATTTGTTTGCTTTTCTTTCAAATTTCACTTTTTCCAGGTTTATATTTCCGAACTTCGCCTATTATGAGTTTGTAGAAGTATTTTTCGTCTCGAGTCTCACTAATTCTTTCTGTTTAATAAATATTTGTCAGGACGTATATTTTTTATTTACACAGGTCATATAGTAATTTTCTGAAATATCATTTTAAATTATTAGTATAATATTATTATACTACAATTCTACAATATAAAATATAAAAATATAAATAAATTTATATAAAATATAGTTGCAGATAAGATCCATTTCCGAATTTAGCAAAAATCTAACCATTACTTTTACGTCCATCAAGTTTATTTTCGCAGGCATATATTTTGCTTAGCTGACAAATTGGCCCACTACGCAGCAATGTCCTATATCCTAAGCTTGCCGCTCATAATGTGTTAAGTTAGAACAAAAGTCAGAACAGTCGCTAGTTCCAAGTCAGCCTTCTTTGTAATTTTTCGTGGGTTTGATCATAAAATTGAGGTTTACATTCAGCCAAGTATTTGTCGTTTTTTGTTTTTTTTTGTATTAATTAATTCAACTTCTTATCTTGATACACAGAACGGTCTTTTTCCAGCAGCTGTCCAGTTTGAATATAGGTTTCAGACAGACAACAGAAGTGTATTTTATATTAGCGCCGATAAATAGTACTTGCCTTCTATTTTTCGCTAATAATCAAACAAACTAAATTCAAGAGATTTCATTTATTTATGATATAGAATTGCAAAGGTATGGATTTCAATACAACTCTAAGGATGTAAATACTATTGATATGAATGATAATTCTTCTTAATCCTGCGTAGCGTATTGTAGCGACTGGCCCGGAACCCTGAGGCCTGCATTGCAGCTGAGATCTTGCCCCACGCACTTATGAATAATGTAACCCTCCGCCAAGGCCTGGATTGACCCAAGTTAAAAATGCATGACTCCGCTCTGCTCCCAATTAACTAACACTACCAGTACTGGTACCAGCGGCTGGGGCGGGGCCAAGGAGGTCCTTTGGGCTTCCGATTGGTTATTGGAGAGGAAAGGTTTCGGTTTGTGAGCCGCCTATTGGCTGGGAGCTGAAGGGTTTCGATGTGTTATGCTTCGTTTAACTTGATTTGAGCTGTTGAGGTGTAAAAAGGTGTAAATCCAAATATAAATTTTTGGTACTTATCGGTTATAGCAGCCAAATAAAAGTTTCTGCGGGTTAACAATATTTATTAATTTTAATTGAGGATTAGGGCGACCATTAAGTCTCAACACTTTTTTTTTTTTCTTAATTCTTATCTTTATACGTTTTGACCGTTCGACCATCATCAGTGCTGGAATGTGATTGATAGTCCACAATCCTAGTCCTACTACCCTATCTGCAATTCATGAATGGACTATATTTTTTAACTATTTTAGGAAAAACCACAGATTGTGGATTTTTAGAAAAAAAAATATTTGACTATCAATCACTTTTCAGCACTGATGATGGCCGAACGGCCGAAACGTATGCTGGAATAAAGTTTTAAGAAAAAAAAAAATGTTGAGACTTAATAGTCGCCCTTACCCTCAATTTAAATTAATTGGAGGGTAAAATTAATAAATGATCAATATTTATTAAACGAAAATATAACAATAGTCAATGCCAAAAGCATTATAAAAACACAAATATTAAAGCAGGTTACAAAAATGATAACGTTATAGCACACTAATCATATGGCCGGAGCTTCACAGACAAAACAAAGACTAAGAATAACTGGGCCAGTAACTCGCTCCTTATATATAGTCGTAAAAGTACTTGTTTGCAAGGTCCAACTGGAAAAATCTAATCCCAAACTCGTCCTCTGACGGTTCGCTCCAATTGCTAGTCCGTTTCAACAAAAGGTTTGGGATTTTAAACCGTATATTTTCTTTTTATTTAACCATTTAACGTTACAATATGATAATCGAATAACCCACCTCATTCTATAAAGTTAGAAACACTACATCATGAAACTTACAATACTAAAGGTCGCGGGTTCGCGTCCCGAGGTGGCCCTAGGATTTTTTAAAGGGGGTAAAAAAAATCCTTGTCCCTATACGATGTCAGGTACCTGGTTAGCCAATATTTAGGACTCTCACTGCAGCTACGTCCGACTAGCCTTAGTGGCTATTTGAGTTCTTATTTTTGTCTAACGATGTGAATAAAATTATTTAAACCCATATTAGTTTTACAAAACTGTTACATACTGTTGGAGTTGTTTTATAGATATAATAAAGATCGTTTTGAAAAATTCAGAAACATCGACAGACTCAATTTTGTCAAAAATGTATGCGAGGACTTCCTCAAACTATGGTATCAAATTCGTATAGTTATTCCTATAAGGATATTTTTAAATAAAAACAATCCAACGAAAACTTCCAATATAGTAGTTCAAATATCTTTTATATATGACCTAACGTGATTAATTCTGCGATATCTATATGTGAAAATGTCCATCCTGAAAAAAAATATCGATTAAATTAATTGAATTTAACTAACAAAGGGTTTTTTTGTTATAAATATATACCAGTCCTACTCATTGTTAATCAATTATGAAAAAATAAAAGGTTAAACAAAAATTGAATACAAAATTCACTAAATGGAATTATTGATATTATTCAGAGAATATACAAATTTATAATTCAGTGTTTTGCGTACATTGGATAAACCATTGTTAAATAAATAAGTTCCAAATGTCAATGACGTAACGTTTTTCATCCCCTATTCCCTGGAATTGTGTATCACGTTACAAATGCTAATTATACATTCTCAGAATTCTTCCACATAATTAATTAGCTGTGCTTATATATGGAGTAAATTAAAGTCAGTATAATTCAGATAGAGGACTAATTTTGTGACAATAAGCACCAGTACTACTGACTGCCACAATGGTAGACTATTTGTGATCAAAGGCTATTTTCCCTAGTTAGGGAAAAAAAGGAATTAAGCTAGTACACATTAAAACTTAGAAGGCAGTTGAAACTTCACATGTGATTATCCAAACAGATTTTTTTGTTCTAACCATCTTCTTGCCGACGCAAAGTGGAGTATTTGCCATGAAATCCTGGCCAAAACTATTTAGTAATTTTTTTGTAACCGCGGTATACTTAAAAATTTTTATTATCAATCTAAAAATATATCGAAATAATAAGATATAAAAAATTTCAAAATCAGGAGAATTACTGGAAAAAACAGGGAATTTGAAAAACATTGAGAAAATATACAAGACATAAGACATTTTAAAGTTATATTGCAATTTAATATCTAGCTTTTGCGAATACTAAATACATTAATTGCGTAATAAATGGTAATTGTGATCGTCTATTTATGCACGTGGAGACTTCCTGATAAGCCTCCAGACTATTCTGCTAGTTTCCAGTTCTAGTTTCTGTATGAAATCTTCGCGTAGTTGATTTTTAATTTAAGCTTCCTATAGCACCATGACAAAGTTACTTAAAAGGGTAAACAACTTTAGTAAGTCTCTAATTACTTGCATAGCTAAAATACACAGAAAATCGTTTTCAAGAAAATTATTTTATTAAAAACATTATAAGGCATTTAATTTTTATAATCTAAAATGTTTCTTTAACCAATTACGACTATATTCTTTTTGTTACACGTCTTAAAAGAGTTTGAAATTATTTATTGCACTCTAAACATCGACTTGGTTATAAAAAAATTCACTTTAAGAGGTATTTTCATACATTTATTAAAAACAGGGGGGGGGTGTGTTAGGGTTGGTGTTTTTTTGCGGATGGCAAGTAGAAGGATTGAACTTTACATTAATGCAAAAATATCTGTCTGACAAAGCCCGACAATACAATATAATCAATTTTATTCTTTTAAACAAGTCTAATCTTTTCATCGTAATAAAAAAAAAAAAAACTGCTTAAAGTTAACCGTTATGATATTAAAACTTGCTAATAACTAGTTATCACAGATAAATACACGCCTTCCGAAACTGTTTAGAGGAATTTCAGAGCACTTGTTAAATAGATACGACAGAATTTTGATGGTAAATACTCCTCTGTGCAACGTGCGATATGTAGTATTGGGTTACGCGAACATTTTTTATTTTAATTCTATTTATTTTAAATAAATAAAGTATGCAAATAGAAAAGGCTGTTAGCATTTAAACTCAAATTTATTTCACATACAATTCTTTATCTATCTGTCAGGATGCTAAATTGTTGTTTGTTTTTTTTTCGTCCCTACTAGGTATAATCAGACGATGCTAAAGAGGGGGTCCTAAATTTATGCTATATAGGAATAATTAGGATATGGATTTTTAACGAGTACCCGACATCACACAGGCTCAGGGCCTCCACTTTACGTTCAATCCTATGGTCGGCAAAGCCAAGGATTGTTTACTCCCTTAAAAAAATTTTTTTTGGAATTAATGGTATCTAATAAAAAGAATGGGGGGCCGGGATGGCCGAGTTTACAAGGGCGCTTGCAATAGGTAATCAATGTTAAGCAACGTCCATCGTGGTTAGTACTTGGATGGGTGACCGCTCCATTCGGGTGACCGCCCACCAATGAACGCCACGCAGTCCAAGTGTACCCCCACCCCCGGGTATGCGAGGCCCGTCAGCCTACTGGAGGCGACTTACACCGACAGGGCGTAGGAGTGATGAACCTTCCCCGTGTATCTCATCGAGAATCGTCGTGTGGTTTTCCAGGATGTCAGTAACCACCCGGAGGTTTGTTTCAAGGACGGTAAGCTTCGGGAAAAGAAATATAGGTCCTCTGAGAAATCGGGGCCTGCTGACTCTGAGCTATTACAATCCTTGGACCTAGACCAGTTTGTCACTGTCCTTGAACCCGAGAGAGCTGACGCCATCGGTGGGAAGGACACTGCCAAATTGGCCCCAATGTGATTGGTATGGAGCTATGGGCAGTCTGCCGCTGCACCGTGGTGACCATGGCTTGCAGCAACGTGAGGTTTGGGCTTCCCTCCTCCAGGCTGTCTGTGCTCCCGCAAGCAAATCAAATGTCTGTGAGAAGAACACACTACGCGGCCAAAGGTCTCTTTAGGCCTAATGCGTCAACCGAAAAAGAAAAAAAAAAAAAAAAAAATGATAAAGTCGACAATAGGAAGCGGGGTAGGTGTAGTGTCATAGATTTTTTTTTTATGTGGAATAGTTGTTTGCTTAATTAGCTTAACTTTATGCTACTAAGGCAAATCGGACGATGTTACAGTGGGAATCCTAAATTTTGCCTATCCTAATATAATTAAGATCTTCAACGAGTACCTCTGACATCTTACAGGCTCGTATAATAATAATTTCTCTCATGTTTACGTTTTGTTTGGATTTTCTCAAAAACGGCTCTAACGATTTTGATCAAACTTGTTGTTTAATGGGAATCAAAGATTCTTTAATACCATATAGGTTTTATCATCCTGAAATTGTTCTGAGGGTGCTTAAATGGCAAAGGAACCTTTTTTGTTTTCCTCTAAAGTTTGATTTTGATTGATTGAATTGTTTGATTGAACCTTTGATTTTGATTATATGAAGAATTAACGGTCTATCATCATTCATAAAAATAACAAATCGCTAAATATGAAAAAAAAAATCGAGTAAATATATGCAGGAGAAAAAAATAAAAATAATCCGACTCATGAAATACACTGAGCCCATGCATGCGCATACGACTTTAACGACCGTTGTGTCTAAAGTTGATTTGGGCATGTTTAAATAAAAATGTAATCATGATTATGACTAATAATAAAAACTGTGAATAATGATTGTAATCATCCTTTAGCGCGAAATCATTAATCATGAATTGTATTAATCACTGGTTGTGGATTATTCATGAATATAATGACCTAAATATCTAAATGTTAGTCAGTAATCATGATTAAGAAGAATTCATTATTCATGAGTACTCATTACTCATTAATCATGAATAATGGTAATTCACTACTCATGTTTAGGATCATTCATTAATCATAAATAATATAAATTCATTAATCACGATTACAAAATAAAATCACCATTCTGAGTCTTACTAATCATGAATGATGATTGAAAATTTGTTTGCTCTTTCCATTCTTGTCTATAGACCTTTAATAATACCCATTGGAATTAGGGTTTAATTCTCTACTTGTGACTTAAAATGCTGTTCAGTTGACTACACCCACTCTTAGGACTTGTCCTTGCTCATTCGGACAACTTTTAATTCAGAAATGGATCCTCGATGAATATATAATGATAATGAAAATTTTAATTAATAATGATTATGAATATATCTATACCTGAGAGGTAAACTGTTGTAACTACAAAATTCTCGAGTTTACAATTATTGATGTAACTGAATTGTAAAGGTTTACATTTCTAGCAAAAGGTATTCGTATTTATACTCCTGACGAATGGTGTTTTGTATAACCTATTTTTATTATTTTTTTTATCGACAGGAAGTATGAACATTTAAAATTCAAAGTCTCTCCTTTAAAAATTTAATCATGTCAATAACGACAGTTTACCTCTGAGGTACAGATATCATATTCATGATTGATGATTGGGGAATTTTTGTTATTCATGAATATTATATTAATCCTAGCTCATGAATATATTTTATTCATGAATAATGACTACCTGAATTTATCAGTATTTGTTAATCATGAATAACTTTATACCAGTTATTCAATATTCATTTCAAATGAATACCATAAACACTCAATAATCATTAAAAATACTCTGCACTGATTATGAATAATGATTATTCATTATTCATTTGTTTTATGATTACAATTATTCATATTCATTAATCATAATTCAGATTACAATTTGGCCAACTCTGTTCTAAAGACGTGCTTTCATGGAAGGGAGTTGTCTAAGTTTTATGGAGCATAATGGAAATTATTTTTTTCCATGGTAACTAAGTGAAGTTTTCGAAAACTAAATAGAGAATACTGTAAATTTCAACATTCGATAAAGATTTAGTTATACTTAACTATGAGTCCCGATAACTTTTTTAACATGATTGGTGGTCTTTATTATGTCATTAAGAAATATTAAACCAATAGCCGCTAATCTAGAAAATATGGGTTTTTTTCTCCAGCAAATCTAAATAAAGAAGCAAAATTTATACAGAAATTCTGAAAAAAAAAATTATATAAACATTTAGTTATTTTCATTACTTAAGGGCAAATGTTATTTTATGGCCATCTGGAATGAGAATTCTTATAAGGCGAGACCATTTTGACCTCATGGATAGCCAGCAACTTGACCAAGTTGATGGGATTGATTATTATTTTCAAGATTAATACCATATTTCAAAAACTAGAGTTCCTAGATTTTTTAGAATATTTTTTTCAAAATCAGGAGTCTAAAAAATAATTGAATATCGTGATAAAATATTATTGGCCGGCTAGACCAGTCAAATACCCCTCTGTGCACCGTGGGACACGAAACCGTGAACTTTAGAATTGTAGGTTGCTATGCTAGCACTAAATTACAGGTGACCCTTCGAGTCGGTTAAACAAACGTATAAACGCAGACTAAGAGAGATTGACAGCTGAACCTGGCTGGCAAACAGCCCCAGCTCGGATAGAACTCAATCGTGAATTAACTGTTGGAGATAATGGATATAGCGGCTAAGGGGAAGTAGAGTTGGCGAGGGCTTCCTAATTACTGGAGAGTGGGAGCAGCAGGTCGCCACTAAATCCTGCGCCCAATTAGTGTCATTCGATAAAGTTTAGTTCGCATTATCGGCCATCTTCGGCTCTTCTCGGTCCGTTAATTCCCCCCCCCCCACGATGTGGTACACCCCCCACCAACCAATGGGGGGGGGGATACTTAGTCAAGTTGTTGCCTCCGCGGTCACTTAAGCGGCGATCTATTTGCCGCCTTAGTGACCCGCGTTAATTGTTAATGGGAGGCAGCCGGTTCCAAGTTATAATGGTCTATGTATGCGCTCCTCTACAATTATTGTCCCTTCATTACTTTATATTTACTTATCATCACTTTTTAGTTAAATTATTAGGTTGGGCGTTCGGAAGAAAGCTACGAATGCACGTTATGTAACCTGGAGCTAAATGAGGACCGTTGAATCAAAGTTCGCGCGATGAACTGTAATAATTCGAAACGAATCGAGACTTCGTAAATTGATGCAAGATCCCGAAGAGCTGGTCAAAATATGAACACCTTATTCAATTTGTATGAAACTTAGTATATAAGGGTTTTTAAGGTCGCTGATTACGAATCCAAAGTCAAAATTAAAGAAAAAAATGGCGGATTCAATATGGCAAACATATATTCTTGAAAATAATTGGAGAATAACAGAAATTTTAAATTACAATTGATATAAACATTTTTACTTCAGCTATTTTCAACAAAAACATAATTTTTAAATAGAAAAAATAAATTTTTTATAAATGTTAATTTAAAAACAATTTTTGTTTTGTATTCTCTTGTAACCCTTTTAATGACATTGTGAGTGACATTTTCCTTAAATTTTAATTCAACAACTAGACTTTTCGTTATTTAAAAAAAAAAATTGAAAAGTTAAGATAATTAAAATACAATAATTACAATAAATAAAAAAAATTAAATACAATAATTAAGATAAATAAAAAATTAAAATACAATAATTGAGATAAGTAAAAAATTAAATTAAGACAACTTTTTTAAAATTAAATATTTTAAATTTACATACAAAAAACAGTTTTCATTGATACGGGTTTCGTTAATTACAAAATAGTTTACCAGTTTTTTAAAAAATGAAAAATGTAAGCGTCTTATTTTTAACATACTTTAATTTAACACGTGTATTTTTTTTTTACAAAAACTTACGGCAAAGCCGTAATGGCAGCTGGTTTTTATTTATTTATTAAACAATAGTATAAACTACAATTTAAACTAAAATTTGTTGCAGAACTTATAACTTTTTCCCTAATGTTCAAAACGTTCGCATGTAATTTTTCATTTTTTTCCACTCTAAATATTGTTAAAGTATTAATTTATGTATTATTATTATTGTTTGGGTATTATATAATAATATTCTACTTACTTTTAACGGAAGGATTCATTTTGCAGAATTGAAAAAGGTAGATTTTACGAATTTTTACAAATATTTCAAAACAACGTTACTCGTGAGAAGCTTACTTTAGCACTGGATTATAACCGCCAAGAATAAACAATATACCCTTTTTAACTATGCCGTTATTCATTTGAAATATCAGTCTATCAAACCTTATAGTTTGAATTTCCTAAAAAGAAACTTTACTTTTTGACTTTTGGCCAGCTTTTCAGGGTTTTGCATCACTGTGCTTCGTCTGAATTATACTTACACTCTGTGTATAGTTCATGCCTCCTGGTGAGGCACCAGACATTTGTTTTCTTAAATAAAGTGGACTGTATTTGGATGGTGAAGATGTTAAAATATAAAATTAACGAGTTACATAAAGACATGGATTTATTGAGAGGAAAAAGGACAATATATTGTGTGTTAGTATGCTTTAATATTTTTAAATGCATGACCATGCTGACTCACTGAATATGAGCTTTCTTCTGCATATTAGCGAATATAATGCTTCTGGACTCTCCCTCTCTACTCTTCGTCACCTCCAGCCGAGGAATCGGTCCTCTATTTACTCCCTCATGGCTTACAGTAAATTTAAGGTTAATAAAAAAATGAAAAAATCACATGCCTCGTCTCCTGCAGGAATATGCCTCTCACAACCAAGTTCCCTCTCAGCCTCTGCCCCCAGCGGAGGTCGCCGGTGGGAGCATTCAAATCTCTGTGGATCTTTGTGGACTGTAAATAAAATAACTTGAAAAAGGCTCGAAATTATAGAGGGAATTTTAAATAGAATAAATCTAACCTAAATAATATAAAGTTGACTTACCAAGTTGGAGATCATAACCATCCCTACTTGCCATGAACTTCCAAATGCATTTTTTTGTACCAGAGAAAGTTTGAGACGTCTTTTGAGACGCTAAACCAATCACTCGAGAGATCTTCTGGCTCAATTTACACTTATTTGCAAGTGTCATCTACTAAGAAGTACCATACAATTACTGTCATTAAGGTTTTGAATTAAAAGTGTGTACGAGTATATCCTACAATAAGAACTGTTATAAATAAAAAAAAATATGGTACGATACGCGCAACACACAACTTTCACTTACCAACTTACTTTGATTAGAAATTAGGCGTGTTTTGATAAATGCTATTTCTCAAAGTCACACAATTTTCCACATTCATTTACTTATTTTTGTTTGTATTTGCTCTTTAAAGTACTGATTTTTTTTTTATTATTAAATAAAAGTTTTTACTTGCGATAATTCGGCAATGCAAGCATAATACTCTCCATGTCCTCTGATTTTATAATCCCCTATGTAGTTGTTGAAAACCTCATATAGTTACCATGAAACAAATAATTTCCATTAAATAAACAGAACATCTTATAAAATGATTATAAACAATCATGTCATACGTGGGCTCAACGTGTTACGTGTTGAGTTGAAGGAATATTCCTCTTTTTTCCTCCTGTATATGTTTACTTAATTTTTTTCATATTTAGCCATTTCCTATTTATAGACAAAACGAGATATAGATAATTTCTCCATATAAACAAAAATAAAGGTACTTTATAGGAAAATAAAAAAGGCCCCTTCCCCAGGGCTTTCAGAACATTTCAATAATGATGAAGCTTACCTGACATTAAAGTTTTTTGCCGTTTGGCGCAATTGTGCGGCGTTCGTTGTATGGAGCAAATGGTGGTGTCGGCATCGAACCTTCGGGTTTAGTAAATTTATTTCTTATTATTACCTAGTCTACATTTCGTATGGATAATCATCAAAGATTGAGTCTAAAAGTTAAAGTAAACAAGGTTTACCGTCCATAATACTTGGTGCAGCTTTTTTCTTTTTTTTAAAGCTTTTTACTTCCGCTTTTTATAAAGTAAAACTTTTCACTTGTAAATAATTAAATTCACTTAGGCTCATGTTCATATTAAGAAAGACAAATTTAGAGTGAATTAAAAATGAAAATTTCACTCCGTTACAAAAAGGGATTGAGAAGAGTTGCTTTGGCTCCCTAGGGACCTCGGTAATTGCTTCCCCTTAAACAGGACCTTCCATAAATTAGCGCTGCTTTCTGAAATACTAAAAACGTTTCTTGATTCAAGTTTTTTTTTTTTTTTTAATGCGAATCACATTACACATCTCTTTCTAAGTACTCACCAATTGAATCAGTGGAGGCTAAAGATAAATTTATAACAATAAGGAATTAAGTTTCCGATCTAATATATAAACTTAATTATTTATTGTGTCCGATCACGTATATGGGAATGACGATTCAAAATTTAAAAAAAATAACGTATCAAGATAAAATCCCGTCAACAGCATATAAGGACAAGAAAAGGAGAAAAAAAAGAACCAAAGACTGCTTAGCAAAACATTCGCGGCAGCTCTCGATTGACTTCAACCGTGAAGTCTTTGCACCAGGCGGATTCTTTCGGGGGATCATTCTAGGAAATTTTTAGATTAAAAAAAATGCAAAAATTAAAATCCTAAAGGTGGCCGTTTTTTCATTGAACGATTTTCGCATTTTTTAACAAAATGTGTAAAAATTTAATTTTAATATTTATTCTTCCTGTATCTTTTTTCATACTCAATACTATTTAATACTCATAAAATATAGGTATATATATTGGACGTATTTAAGAGCCCTGAAAAGGGGCTTATTCAAATACCAAGTTAAAACCGTTTTTGAGTAAATAAAAAAAACATGTGAAAATGATACAAAATTTATTAAGTAAAGTCCCCCCTCCGGTTGATCAATTTTGATGAAATTTTTACAGTCACATTTCAGGCATTTTAATAGATCAAATACTCAGTTTAATCAAAATCTTTAGAGCCGTTTTTGAGAAAATCGAAAAAAACTTAAAAAGTTATTAAATAAAGTACCCTCTCCCTTTGACCAATCGTGATGAAATTTTTGCTGTCACATCGAGGGCATATACGTACACTAAATACCCAATTTCAGGTTCGCACGGTTAATAGTTTTTGAGCTAGTCTGTTCACACACACACACACACACACACACACACACAGACCATTTCGCGGGACTTGGTTATTTCGACTCGAGTCGAAATTTTTCACGATCGCAATACTCCCACTTACTATATATTTCATATATAGGTAAGTGAAAGTAAAAATCAAATTTTTGTACATTTTACTTAAAAAATGCGATATTTGTTGAAATCTAAAAAAACGTCCACCTTTAGGATTTCAATTTTTGCATTTTTTTCATCAAAAAATCTCCTAGAATGATACCCCGAAAGAATCCGCCGGAAGGTGCAAAGACTTCACGGTTGAAGTCAATCGAGACCTGCCGTGCATTGCTTTGAATTGAAGCATGATTTTGATTTAGAAAACCCCCAAATTCTACAAAATGATGGGTCGGTACAAAAATTGCTTTAACATTGTTTAAAAGTGCTATAACATTGTAATTTTTGATCTAATGTAAAACCCTATTCACTTTTAATTTTAATTCAAAATGTTATTTTATTTTCGTTTTAATCATTAAGGTTACTACAAGTATATTAATCAAATTGTATGATTTTATATTATGATTAAATTTTAATAACGTCCACAGTAATCTTATACTTATTAATTTAAGTTTATTTTATTTTAACTCTGTCAAGAATATGGGTTTTTCCCCTATTAGCTTTCTTAATTTTAATATCTGTACCTGAGAGGTAAACTGTTGTAACTACAAAATTCTCAAGTTTCAAATTATTGATGTAACTGAATTGTAAAGGTGTATATTTCTAGCGAAAGGTATTCGTATTTTACTCCTGATGAATGGTGTTTTATATAACCTACTAGCTGTGGGGCCCGGCTTCGCTCAGGGAGTTGTGGAATAGGTGGAATGAAACAATAACTTTAAAATGTATTAGTACAGAAAGATAGACCAAAATTAATCATGATTAAAACAAAATTTGTACCATCCTGAAACTTCAGTTTAGTATTAGTGGTAAGTTTCGAGACCCTATTAATGTGGTTCTCTCAATGCGTTTTCTTCCCTTTTCTTGATTAAGAAAAATTATTTTGGCAGCAAATATGTCCTGGTATGTACCATTTTTTATGGTTTCTATGTTCTGATTCCATTGAGACCATTTTCATGACTATACCGCATCCTTATCAAGTTGAGTAACTTCTCCTTTTTCAAATTCGGTTGAAAATTTACGAACAGAACAGAACTATTAAACAGAAATATTATGTGAACACTTTATTTTCGATATACAATCCATTAGGTTATATCTTTTATTCATATTATCTATAGGTTATCTATTTTATTCAGTGTTAGTTTTTATTCGCTCAATCACTAATAAGCAATTTTTTTTTTTTTTTGTAAATGTATTCTTATATTGTATATTGATTAAAGGCAGTGTTTCGACTAAATCTTTCATCTTCTGTAAAACTTAATTCGCTTAGGAATCCAGTTGGTTATGTTTATTTTTAATTTCAATTCATTGCAGAGATGTAATGACCTTATTTAAAAATAAAAAGGAAAAAATAATAATTTATACATAATCTCGTGTAATTTAAAGAAAACAGCTGAAGCTAAAACCATAACAAAGCGAACTAATGAACGATAACCTTATGAATTGAGTTTAGCTAGCGCTCATGGCTTCCAAATGTCGAACTGAATTTTTTCATTCATTAACTCGCCTGGGCTTATTAGAGGGGCTAATTACATGTAGGGAGAGGCTTATAATTACAGCCCTTGTCCCTTCAACATTACATACTTAAAATGAAAACTGAAACCTTCTTCATCGTTAGGGGCAATAGGGCAATATGACGGCATAACAATCTTGATAGTACGTGTAGTCGTTTTTGAGCCTTTTCGGCACGCACATTGTACACTTTGCTTTATAATATATATTGATTATTATTAATTTTTTAACTATAAGAAATATGAACATTTAAAATTCAAAGTGCTCTCCTTTAAAAATTTAATCATGCCAATAACGACAGTTTACCTCTGAGGTACAGATATATCAGAAAAGGTAAACTTGTAAGTTAAAAAAAAAATGCTTGTAAAACTCGTACTTATATTATACTTTAACTGGAACATGTGATTTTATCAACACAACTGGATTATTGGGTCAAAACGACCCATTTTATTTTAATCAGGAATAATAATTAATAAGAAATTTCAAAAAAATTAGAAAACTGTATATTCATATTAAGTAACTCTTAACGTGTTCAAATATACACTGTAAAGCTTACAAAGGTTTATATAAAATTTATCACAAGGTATAATTTGGTATAATGCATAAATTCTAGTTTATCAAATTCTAATGTACATTACCGCTATATATTTTTTTTAACTTCAGCTTTATTTACATTTTCTTTAATATTATTTTCACCTGAAAAAAATATATATATGTGTTATCAAATACAAGAAAATTGCTCACCACATATTGTAGGTCATGTAGGAGAGGGTGTCTTATAGGCAACTAACCTTTACACTCTAAACATATTCTTTTTGATTGGCTGTGTTCGTCGCAAATATTATTCTTACACATGTCACAAGTAATAGAGTATTTATTGTCATTATTCACGCACAAATAGCATCGCTTTCTTTTTTTATTTTCAGATTTTGCACCCGTATCTCGACGAGGCTCGATCTCCCCGATCATTTTTCTTATTGTGCCTTATAAGTCAGGAGAAAGATATTTTATTTTTAAATAATTCCATTTAATCAAAAAATCCTTGATTAGCCATGATAATGACACTGTAATGTGAAAAAATTAATCCCTGTATGAAAAACAAAACTGTAACGTTACGGGATTATAAGGTTCAAAATGACCCAAAAAAATTAAAATAAAATCACAGGTTGCTTACAACGCACAAAGTTTAGTTTAAAACTAACTGATATAATAGGTCTAGATCTGGGAATAACATAAGTTTAGTGCAGTTTCCATTTACCAGAGAGCAGCACTTTATAATTTAAAATGTCTTTGGTCATTTTGACCCTTTATGTTCCAGTTAAAGGTTATTTTGTCAATAAAAGTAATTTTATCTAGCAGTGCTTATATTTTTTTTATCGCACACATTGTTGATCTTTGAATGAGAACGTTGTTCTTTTTTTTTTGTAAAGTTTTAGAGGTATGAAAGTACACGTTCTCGCATTTAATAACCATATATTCTTCAACCTTATATTGCTCTCAGCTAGACTTGTTTTTTATGCGAGTTTGTGCTCTGAATTTAGGTTCCGCATTGAAACTCCGGAGCGATTTAAATTTGAACAGGCTGCTGGAAGCACGGATGTGGGCATTAGTCAACGCAGCCAGCAAAAAATATAGGAAAGTCCGGGGAGAGAGAGAGAGAGAGAGAGAGATAGAGAGAGAGAGAGACCGCAAACAAGGCGGTCCCATAAAAAGAGAAACATGAGCGTGTAGCAAAAAAACATGCAGCCGGAAGCACGTATCACTTATTAAGGGGAGACAGATGGTAAGGAGGCTGTTATTGTGCGATTGTGCCTGTGCGATGGGACAATCGAGTCACGTCCAGTCGGGGGCACATTAGCGGCTACCTGTGCCGTCTAGATTAATATTCGTTATTGGGGGGTGGGGGGGGGGGTGAGCCTCCCCCCTGGCTATTCCTTAACGAGATACTAGCGCTGGCGGCGGTCACGTAGCGAATAACAATTAGTGTGCCTCCTATATTATCGTCCCGGTTCCCTTCAATCCAATATAGATTCATTTCCTCCTTCCTAGAAAATATCCTCGGAAAGGGTTTTGTCCCTCTTGCCCTCGGCAAATATTTACTCTGGGTACACTTAATCTTCGGACCGAGGAGAAAAGATTACTTTTAACTAAAAATTCTTTATTTTAAAACCTACGATTCGGGTCATTCTGTATCAAATCAACGAGGGTCTGAACCTTTAGGTCTCGGATTTTAATAATTTGTCGACTATTTGATAGGTTAAATGATTATCAGGATTTTCAGTTAAAACTTATTTATTTTGGATAGCCAACGTTTCGATCCAACTTGTGGATTTTCATCAGGGCTTCTGAGTCCAGAATAATACAAAGAGAGCGGGGGTCACCTGTGGCGCAGTGGTTAGCATGTCAACCTACAATACTATACAATACAATACAAAGTGTCCCAAGGTATTTTTTTTCTAGGATTTTTGCATCTGTTTGCGAAGATCACATCCAGTTACTTTCATGACGCGACATCCAGTTACTTCTAGTAAACAGTTACTTCTTTTAAACACTTGTTTTGGCACTAGTACTGAAGTGCGGCTTCAAATTAAGGCCCGATCTCCACTGAAATGGACCCTTTTGGGGGTTTACTTATTTCTGAAGAGCGAGCGCGAGTCGAAAGCTAGAATCTATTCAAGCCAATCAAGGCACTTTTTAACAGAAATAAGTTCGATAACATGACGGTCACATAACCTCTAAAAACAGGCCACGCCCATCGGCCGCTCTTCAGTACCTTTACCCTTATTTTGATAACAATATTTATAACCTGTATTTTCAAAAAATGGACTAGATGAGAATTACAAGAATATATTTTACCTATGAATATTTAATATTTCATTTTATCGCAAAAACTGAAATACCTTATTTTTGTCAGGAATTTCTCGAGCTAATTTCAAAAGACCCATTTTTATCATCACTGAAATTACAAATTAAGGTTATCACTGTTTATAACAACAGACTGATAAAAGTAACTGAATGTCGCGTCGTGAAAGTAACTGGATGTGGTCTTCGCAAACAAACCCGGATTTTTTAATGGGAGTAAAAAATCCTTGGCTCTGCCGTCCTTCGGATAGGATGGAAATGGAAAAATGGAGGTGCCGAGTCTATACGATATCAGGTACTCGTTAAAGATCCCTATCCTAATTATACCTGAATAGGCAAAATTTAGGACTCCCACTGTAGCATCGTCCGATTAGCCTTAGTAGCATGAAGGGATCTTAAACAAACAAACTAATTCAAAGAGAGTCTTTGTATTACTCTGGACTCAGAAGCCCTGATGAAGATCCACGTGTAGGATTCGAAACGTTGGCTTTCCTGATAATCATTTAACCTATCGCAAAGAATAACAGTTGAATATCTCTAATTTTTACCATTTTCGACTATTTATTTATATTAGCATACATTAATTTACAAAAAATAAAAATAAAAAATATCAGATTTTTCGGATTTTTAGATAAATTTTTGAAGTTATAAAAAGAACGCGAAAAGGGTTCGTTTTTAAAAGCAATATTGGGGTTATATCTCCAAGTTAATTTGAGCTAGAAAGCGAAATAGGTGAAATGTTTTTCAACATTCTGAGCTGTTTTCTTTGATATAACACATATATGATAAAACGATATCCTGAAGAAAAATATTCTTTTTTGAATTTTGGAAACAAAAAAAAAAAATCTGGTGCGTGCGCGCAACACACAACTTTCACTTACCAACTTTCTTAGATTAGAAATTGACGTGTTTTGCTAAATATCATTTCCCAAAGTCACACATTTTTCTACATTCATATCTTATTTTTGTTAATCGTTGAAGCCGTTTTTGAGTAAATAAAAAAAACCCGTGAAAATGATACAAAATTTATTAAGTAAAGTCCCCCCTCCGGTTGATCAATTTTGATGAAATTTTTACAGTCATATATCAGGCATATAAATAGATCAAATACTCAGTTTAATCAAAATCGTTAGAGCCGTTTTTGAGAAAATCGAAAAAAACCTAAAAAGTTATTAAGTAAATTACCTCCTCCCTTTAAGTAATTTTGATGAAATTTATGCTGTCACATCGCGGGCATATACTTACACTAAATACCCGATTTCAGGATCGCACGGTTTATAGTTTTTGAGCTAGTCTGTTCACACACACACACACACACACACAGACACACAGACACACACACACACACACACACAGACCATTTCGCGGGACTTGGTCATTTCGACTCAGGGGACCCCAAAACGTGTATTTCCGTTGAAAACCGGAAGTCGAAATTTTTCACGATCGCAATACTTCCACTTACTATATATTTCATATATAGGTAAGTGAAAGTAAAAAACCTTTTGTTTTAAACATGTATGTTACTTAAACATTTTTAGCTAAATGTGCTGAATGTCAAAGCTGGAAAACAATATTTTCTCAAGATAAAAAATATCGACCTATTACATGTTTTTTTAGAAATGGTTTATGGGCTAGATCTGAAATCCTGTTTATGCTAGATGATAGATGATATACAGATGAAGATTATTACTTAAAAAATCTGAAGTTTTGTACGATGTACATATTTCAAATAAGAATAAAAATATAGAATAATCTTCATTTGCTAGCTTTCTCAATAATTTTGTATCTATTAATGTATTCAGTATTTTTCCTTCTATTTTTATGTGTTTTGTTATAAATAGTTGAGTTTGTTGTTGTCTATTTATTGTACGGTAGTAATTCGTTTTTATCTTTTGCAGGTTAGTGTGAATACTCACATATTTAACAGCTTCTTGAATCAGCTGTCAAACTATGATGACACTAGATAAGTATGTTACCTTATTAATTTTTTTTTTGTACATATTTTCCAGGTTATTAACCCCTGTATTTTTCATAAAAACGTCTTCCATTCTTTCTTTAAAAGCTTCTCCTACTGGGCCTGGGATGCGATTTATATTTTTTTTTACTAAAAAGGTAGGTTGAAAGTCGGGAATCTTAGTAATCATTAATTTGAAGAAGAACTTATTTACGGCGAATAACCCCGATCAAATTTTGGAATCTTAGCTCCTATTAGATCATAAAATATGCAGTCATCATCAAATATGCAAAATAAAACTTTGCCAATTAGATCTGCATACTCTAATTCGTCATCATATCTAGTCTGCTATTTTAAAGAAGCTCGCAAAAAAATATGCAATTGCATAAAAATCCGTGCCCTGTTGATAAGACGAATTCAGTTAATATAATAGTCACAAATATCAGAGTTGGGCATATTTAAATAAAAATGTAATCATGATTATGACTAATAATCAAAAATGTGAATAATGATTGTAATCATCATTCACAAATCATTCTTTAGCGTGGAATCATTAATCATGAATTGTATTAATCACTGGTCGTGGAATATTCATGAATATAATGTATTCAACAATTATGAATGACCATTATTCATTATTAAATGTTAGTCAGTAATCATGATTAAGAAGAATTCATTATTCATGATTACTCATTACTAATTAATCATGACTAATGGGAATTCACTACTCATGATTACAGATCATTCATTAATCATGAATAATATAAATTCATTAATCATGATTGCAAAAAGAATCATAATTCTGGGTCTAACTAATCATGAATGATGATTGCAAATTTGTTTGCTCTTTCCATTCTTGTCCATAGACCTTAACTAATACCCACTGGAATTAGGGTCTAATTCTTTACTGGTGACTTCAAATGCTGTTCAATTGACTACACCCACTCTTAGTACTTGTCCTTGTTCATTAGGACAATTTTTAATTCAGAAATTCATCCTCATTTTTTAAATTTAAATAAATAATGATTATGAATATATCATATTCATGATTGATGATTGGTGAATATTTGCTATTCATGATTAATGAATATTAGGTATTCATGATTGATGAATATTATATTAATCCTAGCTCATGAATATATTTTATTCATGAATAATGACTAACTGAATTTAACAGTATTCCTTAATCATGAATAACTGAATACCAGTTATTCATTATACATTTCAAATGAATACCATAAATACTCAATAATCATTAAAAATACTCCGCACTGATTATGAATAATAGTTATTCATTATTCATTTGTTTTATGATTACAATTATTCATATTCATTAATCATTATTCGGATTACGATTTGCCCAACTCTGACAAATATTAGCTACTATCTAGGTTTTTTTTAAAGAAATTTCAATGCTTAATAAAGCAAAACTTAATTGTTTTCTATAATATTGAAATTTTTAATAGGTAGTCCTGCCCTAAAAAAGAAAATTTGACTTACTACTTTTTAACAGGGCTGACAGATGGAATAGATATTATCTAATAATAGTTACATACACATCATATAACAAAATTAAGTAATTGTGCTACCTTTCGCTTGACGAAATTCAAATTAAATGACGCACACACAAAAAAATAAAAAATAAAATAAGTCTTTTTAGAGGATGGATGAATGCTGACCCACCGGTCTCTGTCAGCGGGTTCATTTATTTTAACGAACACATTTCCAGGAGTTTCCACGTAGAGATAAAGTTTTTTTTTTCAATTTTATTAATGCTAAAAACATCTTCAATTTATTTTATTTTTTTTATATTACAGTAGAAGCCCCTTTATCCGCGGTTATGATGGGTACGGGGGTCCACGGATAATCGAAAACCGCGGATAATCGAATTAAAACATTTTATTGACCTAATGTTATCGGAAATAAGCTAAAGTTAAAAAAAAAAAAAAAAACTGTCCAGAAAATCACTTTTATTAAACAAACAACAAAATTAAAAAACGAATTTCTTCTTCAGCCCGTCTTTGCATGAACCACTAGACAGCTTTACGACGATACGAAGTCGGAAATTTTTTTTTTCTTCTACAAAATATCACCAACAGTTAGCTCGCCGATTCTTAATTAAGCGGACAATGTAATAACACTTTCACCTTTTTCCATTCGGTTTTTAATGGTTAATTTCTGTTCAAGCAATAAAACGACAGTTTTTCTTTTTTGAGACATTATCTTAGTTCGTATTTTTTTTTTTTTTTTTTTTTTTTGTGTTTTCGCCTCTACCCTAAAGGGTCATTGGCGTCTAATGGTGGTTTATACCCATCTATAGAATCCCGAATATTTAAGGAACTTGAATAGAGTTGTGACTCTCTCTTCGTTGTCTTTCATAATTTCTTTTAGAGAATCAGAAAGTCCAACTTTTTTCCTAAGCTTTTCAAATTGTGGGCACTCTAACAGAAGGTGTTTTACTGATAGAGGAACATTGTCACATTTTTCACAGGTTGGAGCTTCTAGCCTCCTAAGCAGGTAGCTGTGTGTGAAATGACAATGTCCAATTCTTAGACGGCACAGCGTTACTTCTTCTCTCCTAGAAGTTCTGTAGCTAGTATTCCATCTCCGACAGTCAGTTTTTACCTTTGTCAATTCTCTAGTTTCTCTCGCCCAACTCTTCTCCCAATTTGCTAATTGTATTTTCTTTGTTTGTAGTGTCCAGTCTTCTAGGGTAATCTTATTAACTTTACTAATTCCTGTCCCTTCTCCTAGTCCCTTCTCCTAGTTCGTATTTAAATGGAGACTAAATCACAACTGAGAATATTTTGTTTTGTTGTCAAACAGACCAGACTTGGAGTTTCCTTGAAAGACTTGAAACCAATATCGTTCCTGGAATATGAATTGGAGTAATAGTTCCGGAAACATATTTTCCGGTTTATACATAAAGGAAACATATTTTTCGGGAAAATTTATATTTTCTAAGAACCATAGCTAATCAACCATAGTGTAATCGTTAAAATATTTACGTATTCATTTTTTTAATCCTTTGTTACACGCTAAGCAGCACTTCATGCAGCAATTTTGGTAATTTTGAATTTTCGCTGTAATTTCTTAATTCAACTAGATGAACGCCACAGAATTCCTCATCGGATGTGCGTAGAATAGGAGAAAGGTGGAGCCGAGTCTCTGTGGTTTACAGGCGGTGTATAGCAATTGGTTAAAGTAAAAATGTCCATTTTTGCGACATCCCGTCTTCGGATGCCGAGTGCTTCGAGTCTATGGAGTTTTTGGACAAAAATCTGTTGACCATGGAATATTATAGGGAATGCTGAGCTGATTACGAATATACCTCTTATGCGGGGTCGGAAATAATATTTGACAAAGTTATATCGAAAAAAAAAGGAAATCATGGTTTTCATGATTTTATAAATATATTTTTTAATTAGAGCATACTTTCAGACACTTCTTAAAATTATTGATATTGGTCAATTTACTGTAGTAAAAAGTAATATTTTTTATGGAATTGAGTGTAAAAATGTATCTAATTTGAACGGCTAATCTAATTGTTGTACATGCGAATTGGTTTTCTAGCAAGCGCTAAATAGGTATGAATGTAGACTGTAATTTCATTTCATTTTTGTGACTGTTATTTATTATTATATTCTTATTTATTTATTTTGTTTTTCTTATTCTTCTTTCGAGGCTTACATTTTATTTATTACTAGCTATTACTACCGGTTTCACCCGGAGAATTTCATTTTTTAAATCTATAAAATCTATAAATTGAGACTTTTATCGACTCAAACGGTCGATTTTGTAAAAACCAATGTAAAGAGAGATCAAAGCGATTTTTATAACAATAATGAATATATCCAGAGATCAGCTGAAATTATGCAAGTTTAATATGGACAGGTGTTCGCAGCTGGTCTGAAAGAACCACTGAGCGAAATTTGGAGAATTTAGGACAAACGGTATGGATTTCTATAAGTAACAAACAGAATTTCATCTTTATATACATAGATTATAGCTGTATATCCCGGTTTAACACGGGGAATTTATTAATTTTTCCAAAGAAACGGTCGATTTCGTAAAAAAAAACATTGTAAAATGAGATCATTATGATTTTTATAACAATAAAGAATATCAGCTGAAGATCGGTTGAAGTTATGCAACTTTAATATGAACAGGTGTTCGCACCTGCTCTGAAAGAACCACTGAGCGAAATTTGGAGAATAAAGAATATCAGCTGAAGATCGGCTGACGTTATGCGACTTTAATATGGGCAGGTGCTCGCACCTGGTATCAAAGAACCACTGAGCGAAATTTGGTGAATTTAGGACAAACGGTATGGATTTCTATAAAGAACAAATAAACAAACAAACAAACAGAATTTCAACTTTATTTATATAGATTATTACATTTTATTTTTTTTTATGTACATTTGTACATAGTTATTGTGTGAATGATTTACCTTACAGCACTAATATAAATGCCCTTTACTGTGGCAGAATGTATTATTTCTTTCAATAAAAAAAAAAAAAAAAAAAAAAAAAAAAAAAAGCGCTGTGTGCCTGATTTCATTTGAAAAACAATTGTCAAAGTCAGAGTCGCAGGTTATCGCAGATTATCGTTATAGATTTTTATTCTAAATTAGTTTGACTACAAATATTAAAAAAATGAAAGAGGTGTTTTGCGGACATTTTGTAATATTTCACTTTAAAGTTAGTAGAACATCGAGAGAGTCCAAAAATTTTCTTTCCCTTGGCCATATTTTCCAAAATAATTTCCACTTTCACTTAAAATAAAGTTCAAAGTATACCTCTTGTAAACAGAAAGAAGACTAAATGAAAAGATTACCACAAAGCCAATGTTAACATCTAGTATTTACCTTCGATCTAAAATCCCTTCTCGACTAATACGAGTAAGTAAATGGTCACTGATACTGGTGTTTTCGCAAATAAACAAATATTCTAGGGCTTTCAAAAAGGTGCCTGATTTGAAGAAAATCATATAGGCTGAAAGTACTAATTTCATAGACAACAAATGTGAACGTCTGCTACCTCAGATCGGTTGCCATCAAAGTTTATAGGCGACCAAAATCGACATTTTCGAACTTTTTTCAATTTTTCGCTAATAACTCGAAAACAATTTATCGCAGAAGAAATTGTGTTCTTTCTAGAATTGAAGGACATTAAATTTCGCGTCGACTGAGGTCCTCACAGTTAAAATCAGGTAAGTATTTTTGCTAAAACCGATTGTCAATTTTTGAAGTATTAACCATTTTGAACTCATTAAAGAACATTCTTCCATGTGTTAAAATAAAAGATAAATTTTGCCAAGTACCTACCTGTCTAAGTAGTTATTTTTATGAATATTTTATCAAATCCCTTGATACTTCAAAAACCGAAGTCTTAGCAGGAAGTAACCACTCCTAATTCTTTCACGTTTTCATTTGTATTTCCACGCAGGGTTTAGCTAATGTTGTGTGTAAGGAGCTTGCTTCATGCTAAATTTGATGCTTCGCAACTTTTATCAAAAAAAATTTTCCTTTAAACTAGATGTTTTTGAGTTGGAGGCGTTGGAACACGGTTTCCACCAAAATCGTAAAAATTACAGTTTTTGATGTACAGAACCCGGCTAAACCACTAAACCGATTTAAACTTCAAATATATCATTCTATTTGCAATAATTAGCCTCTTACGGTAAGAAGAAAGGAATACTTTGTGATGTGTATTTGCCGAATTAGATGCGAAAAACTGAAAAAAAAAATCCCAAAAAATTTCAATGATTTTAGACCAAAAGGCGCTAAATATGTTTTAGTTACTTTGTCTCCAAAGGAGTGGGCTAATTTCAAAATTATTGAGATCTTTTTACACAAAATTCAATGATCTACAACTATTGTAGGTAACATTTTTTATTTGGAGTAACTCTCTTTAAATTACAGGCTTTGGAACATGAGTGTAATTCATTTTTCCGCTGTCTATGAAATGAGTACTTTGAGCCTATATGATAAAAAAATTCCTCAAATCAGGCACCTTTTTGGCCCTCAGCTCCCGGTAGCTTTGCCCCCTATAGTTACTGCGAGTCACTGTTCCGTTACTTTTAGTTACCCTTTGTAACGTTGATACTAATTTTTGTGGTAATTGTTTCATTGAAATTTTTGTTTTGTAATTTTAAGTACATAAAAATTATTTAAACCCAAAGATTTGTTACATTACTATCAAAATTCCTTAATTATTCGTTGATATAATGGCATTAGCCTAGAACACGAGGCAGTTTGTATAAAGTTAATTTGTTAACTTTGGATCCTATTCAGGCCGTGTCTTCAACAGGTCGCTACCCAAGTTTGGTGGACTTACATGTCCAACAGTTCGGGAATAACCCTCCTAATCCCTTCTGTCTCGTATCCAACTGTGGGGGGAATAAATCAAGTGTAGAAAAGTGGCTATGCAATTCAAGTGAGTATTGAAGGGGATATAGTTGTGGCGTGCGGTCAGAATTAATAACATTAAGGGCCGTATTTTTCAACGTTCCTAAGGTGGCCTTACTACAGGCTTTCCTAAACTGCACACCTTTAGCTAACCTTTACACAATTTTCATTTTATAAACATTCCTTTAGGCTTTCCTATCTCAGCCTTAGATGCCAAGGTATTTGATCTGTTTCCTTCCTTTAGAGCTAAGGTAGGTGATTAGCTACCTTTAGCTTAGGTCTTAACTACTTAAAAATAGAAATAAAAACAGAAAAAAATATAAGGACTTAAATACTTATTAAAAAGAACCGTTTATTAAGAACAAAACGACTTTTTGACACACCATAACAAAGGCGACACATCATCAAGGCTAAATGTGAACAAATCATCCAATAGATCAAAGAGAAAATATATGTGTAACTAAATGTCAAATTATATACCATAAATAAAAAAAATCTGGTGCGATACCCGCAACACACAACTTTCACTTACGAAGTTACTTATTGACGTGTTTCGATAATGTGTAAACGCCATTCCTCAACTTCACACATTTTTCTACATTTATATGCTAATATTTGAATATCTCCATAAGTTATAGAGTATTTGTATTGCAAAACTTGAAAGATTTCAGTATTTTCCGATTCATTATTGCTTATTTTTTTTTTTTTTAAGGGACATAATATCATCAACAATCGAGTTTTGTTACTGCTTGCTTGTTTCATACAGCGAGTAGCTTTTTGTAAATATATCGTGAAGGTGAATAGATAGAAGGCATATTTACGTATCTTTTCAGCGTTTCATTTAAATGGAAAATAAACAAAATTTAACAGTCTAATTTTATCTTTTTACTTTCACTTACCTATATATGAAATATATAGTAAGTGGAAGTATTGCGATCGTGAAAAATTTCGACTTCCGGTTTTCAACGGAAATACACGTTTTGGGGTCCCCTGAGTCCAACTGACCAAGTCCCACGAAATGGTCTGTGTGTGTGTCTGTGTGTGTGTGTGTGTCTGTGTGTCTGTGTGTGTGTGTGTGAACAGACTAGCTCAAAAACTATAAACCGTGGGAATCTGAAATTGGGTATTTAGTGTAGGTATATGCCCGCGATGTGACAGCAAAAATTTCATCAAAATTGCTCAAAGGGAGGGGGTACTTTATTTAATAACTTTTTACGTTTTTTTCGATTTTCTCAAAAACGGCTCTAACGATTTTGATTAAACTGAGTATTTGATCTATTTATATGCCCGAGATATGACTGTAAAAATTCCATCAAAATTGATCAACCGGAGGGGGGACTTTACTTAATAAATTTTGTATCACTTTAACATGTTTTTTTTATTTACTCAAAAACGGCTTTTATGATTTTGATCAAACTGGGTATTTGATGTATGTATATGCCGAAGATGTGATAGCCAACATTTCATCAAAATTGATCAACCGGAGGGGGGACTTTACTTAATAAATTTTGTATAATTTTCACGTGTTTTTTTTATTTACTCAAAAAAGATTTTCACGATTTTGATCAAATTGGGTATTTGATGTATGTATATGCCGAAGATGTGATAGCCAACATTTCATCAAAATTGATCAACCGGAGGGGGGACTTTACTTAATAAATATTGTATAATTTTCATGTGTTTTTTTTATTTACTCAAAAAAGGTTTTCACGATTTTGATCAAACTGGGTATTTTATGTATGTATATGCCAAAGGTGTGATAGCCAACATTTCATCAAAATCGGTCAAACGGAGAGGGCACTTTATTTCATAATTTTTTTCCAATTTTTAACTTTTTTTCGATGATCTCAAAAACGGCTTTAATGATCTTTATCAAATTCGTCTTGTTTAATGAAAATTAGGTTTTCTTTAATATCAGGTAAGCTTTATCATTATTAAAATGTTCTGAGTTAAGTAAGTTGGTAAGTGAAAGTTGTGTGTTGCGCGCACGCACCAGATTGAGACAGACAGATTGAGACTTTAATGACAAACCAATGCGTTATTATTAAAGATGTTCTGTTCATTTGAGAAGTGGCAATTAACAAAACGCATTAAGTTCTAATCTAAGTAAGTTGGTAAGTGAAAGTTGTGTGTTGCGCGCACGCACCAGATTTTTTTCTTAAGAAAAATGCTCAAATACACTTTACAAAAAATATTGATTTGTGGTACAATCGGTTAAAATGAGGCAAAGTTAACTTCATTTAAAAGAATATAAACTCAAATTAACTGACCAGACTCATCCATGCATACACATGCTGATTGAATTTCATAGGAATACTGCGCTATACGATTATTAATTAAATAATTACAAATAATGAAAGGAAACCCATAGTAGGCTAAATATGGTACATATAAATTTGTACAAAAAAAAAAAAATGAGGGATTTGACTGAAAAATCGAATGGTTAGATCATAAATGCATTCCAACTTGATGGAATAATATTCAAACAAAACAAACGATTGCCTGCCAGTCCCTTCACATGAAAATTACTTGGTCGATCGCGTAGAAACAAAATCACAGCTTTTGCAACGAAATATTTTAGACCTCTATAATACTAACTACCTGAGGACATTGTTTTGAAGTATGCACATTCCTTTCGTTTAATAAAAATTATTAAACCCGGAAGAGTGCCATAGAAACCGAATCACAGTCCCCAATAAAAAAGAAAGAAATAAGTGCAATTGAAAACGGTTATTATAGCTCCTATCGTAGAAAATTCAACTATTCAACTCCCACCCCCTCCTCCGGCTTGTCATCAAATACTATCGATAGTTTCATGTCCGATACTATCAGAGATATCGATTGTTTTATACAACCAGGTAACAATCAGTGCGAAATTACCTACTCTGCGATTATCATTTTCTATTCAGAATAGATTCCGAAACAAGCTCGTTAAAAATTTATGACTAAGCTGCTTTGACCACTAACTACTCGAACAGCCGACATTTAGATAAAGCTAATGAGGTAGGCATCGAGATCTGCTGTGTATTAGTTTTAGCCACTCCCCCCCCCAGAACGCCCCCCTCCCTAATTCCCCAATTATACTTGACCCCGGAAGCCCTAGTACTAATCCCAATCCGTGTCCATCTTTAATGGGCCCATAAATCTAGTTTACCTGACCACAATCGCTTCCTTGGTCATTAGGAGCATTTAATCAAGTTCCATTATCTCGATTAGCAATTCCCCAACTATGGAAGGCAGTTTTACAATAGAAAATATGTTATAAAAACAAGTAATATAAACATATAAAAAAATCTGGTCCGATGCGCGCAACACTCACGAACTTTAACTGGGATTAGAAATCGACGTGTTTTGATAATATGTAACCGCCATTCCTCAACTTCACATATTTACGTATCATATTTTTATATCTCCATAAGTTATAGAGTATAGCCTATCTGCATATCTCCATCTCTCTCTATATATATAAGAGGCTTTGCCCTGACTGACAGAATCAACGCAGAGTAAAAACAACTAATGATAGAAACTTGAAGTTCCGAATTTAGATTTTAAACGCGATGTAGGTAACTACTAAGAAAGGAATTTCAAAATGTAACCCCTAAGGGGTATAAATGGCAAAATTGTTGTTTAACTCTAACGGACACCTATTTTTGTACTTGGAGAAAAAATATCTAATTTGGACTCCTTTTAAAGATCTTGATACGACGAGTTTAACTCAAAAGCCCCTAGGGGGCATCGAAAAACATGTTTTAAAGCCGAAAAATGAGGCGTTCATGACGAGTAAGCATTTTTTTGTTTCGGCGGTTTTAGTGAACTCTCTCCATTGCGCGTCTCCCTCTCTTCTACCGAGCCGGGAGCTTCCCCCTCCAACATTCCACCTACAGTAATATCCGATCCCTGTTATATTGTTAATAAATAACATATGTCGTCAATGTATTAAATATTATATTAAATCAATACAAAGCTGCGGCGGGGAATGCTTGTACCTGAATAGCAAATTACAGATACTTCTCTTTATTTTTTTAAGGGACCTAATTTCATCAACAGTTCAGTTATTTTTTACTGCTACCTTGTTTTTTACTACGAGTTGCTTTTTGTCACGTTGTAGAGTTTGTCCCTTATGTTAAATAATTTATTTTTGAAGAGAAAAGATTTGGCTCCGCCGGGAATCAAACCCGGATCTTCCGCGTGACATGCGCCGTATGCTAACCATTGCACCACGGAGCTCCTTCCTAACGGTGCCAAATCCTTCCTCTTCATTGACACCTCTCCCTCGATCTCGTAAGTTTTGCGAGTATTTACGGGAGATGGATCATTTTTGTCCAATTTTGGACAAAAATTGTCCATCTCCAGATGGACTCTCCAGAATCGAGAACGATAACTGTTTCTCTTAAATCGCTTTATATTGCTTTTAGAAATTTATTATAGGCAAAAGTTAGACTAAAGTATAATTAATAATATACTATTATCTTATACCATATTTTTCAACATAAAACAAAAAAAAACGCAAAAATTATTTAAAAGAGTTCTAAACTTAGAGTTCTAAACAAACAATTCAAGTACATAGACTGTTTGAGAAACTGCTACGCTTGTCGGAAACCTTCTGGACTGTTCTAATTCAGACTCATAATAAGGAGCGATGGACTGGAGAGTTGGCCTTGCCCTGAAGCTGGAATGATATCGTTATTTTTGTGTCACTGTATCGTTACAAGTAAATAATTTTTGTAACTTTGTTCATTATTTGAGTTTATTTTAAACTATTATTTTCTTCGAATAAAATTATTTAATCCCAAAAAAGTTTTACAATTATTTTTAAAGTTATACTCGGTGACATTTCTTAAAAAAATAGGTGACTTAATTGATGTAGGACTTCAATTGAATCAGGTTTAATGAGTCAGGAAACTGTTTGATAATTACACAGCCCAGCTTCGAAGTTTAGAGATGTGTGCTAGAAGACCTCTGAATCTGTGATGTTAGAAAACTCACCTAACAGATAATATTTTGTTCAGAACACTCTGGTTGAGGGGTCAACTGTGGTGTAGTAGTTAGCATAGCAGCCTACTTTTTCTTTTTTTTTGGTTCCTCCCCTTCCTCGCCTGTTAGGCTATACGGGGTTTCCCGGGCCAGGGGAGAGGGTAGGGGATTGATGCCGAGATTAATTAAATTTTCCCCTGGCTCCGGGTTTTGAACTCGCTATCTTATGTCTCCAAACAGACGTTGCCATGGGCAACACGTATTTTCAGACGCGTTTGCCCACTCGGCCATCCCGCCACCCCAAGACACATAGCAGCCTACTATACTAAAGGTCCTGGGTTAGGGTATCGAGGTGGGCCTGGGTTTTTAACTAAAAACTCCTTCGAGAGGACCTAAAATGGAGGTCCCGATGTCAGGTATTCGTTTAAGATCCCTACCTAATTATACCTGGCTAGGCACAATTTATGACTCCCACTGTAGCATAGATTAGCCTTAGTGGCATTAAGTGACGTTAAATAAACAACAACTCGCTGGTTGACACCGATCTATTCTGAAATCTGATCGGGAAGTTATAAATTATTTCTTTCTCAAATAAGAGTAAATAAAAGTGATATTTTCTAAATTAAGATTTTTCTACGTTATATTTATTTACAAAGGCTACTTGTCCACCTGTGACCATTAACAATGATCTTGGGACATACAACCAGATTTAAAAAACTAGAACTCAACAGACGTTACAAGCAGCTCTCACATCCCCTGGACTACAGATAATCACTCACCTTAAGAAACAGGCGACTACTGTACAATACTATTTTGAGACCTGTTTGGACATACGGAGCAGAACTTTCGGGTTCCGCGAAACACGTCCACATTAACAAAATAGAAATTTCAGTATCCAAAATTCTCAGAAAAGTCACTAATGCACCCTGGTTTATTTCAAATCATACTCTGGACAACGACTTGAAACAACCGACAGTAAAATCTTACATACAAGACAAATACCAAATACGTTGGCTGAAACGACAGTGGCCAAGAGACCTTTTACTACAATAAAATCAAATAATATAAAATGGATCAAGAACTCAAATCCAAAACAAAATTTACCACATTTGCTTGATGCGGCACTGCACAAATGCAAAGATTGCGCAAGCAGAATAATAAAAATATTTGTAAACAAATTATAGAATTTGTTATTTGACGGACCTCATCTGCTCACTCATTAACTATCTGATAATAGATAAATGCAACACAACGAAAATGATTTGGTTGAATAAAAAAAGTATTAAAACTAAAATTAGTAGATTTTAAGGCTCGATTGAGTTAAGTATTGTATCGTTGTGCGTACGAGGACAGTTGATCAGACGGTGTTAATTGAATTAACATACAATTAACATTAGGTTTGTATAGCTGCCAACTGCAGATTAGCCTAACTCGGGTAATTAGTCTCAGTTAATCAATCCAGGCCTCTTGGGCCCCGCACTTCGCGCCGTTAATAAGAGCTCTATATTCCATCAAACTGTTCCAACATTATAATTTCCATTGTTTTCACTCAATTAGCGATGCTTATCCTTTCCTAATGGAAACTATATTTGTAGACAACAGATGAAGTTTTTCGCCAGGATAAGTTATAACTTAATGCGCCCCGTGCAGTTTTACGGGCTAGAGGTTGAGAGTGATTACGGTCAAATCACCTCCTTTGTATGACCGCTGATCAAGAAAAAATACTTCCTTAAACAATACTGAACCCATGAGCCTTCCGGATTGTTGAGGTACAGGTTGATTTACTATAAATGTAGTTGTTTTTGGTGCGCGGTCGCGTTTAACTTGCGAGGCTTAGCCGTGTACGGAAATCAGACCAAGCACCGAAAACCCACTATACATATATATCGTAACACTTCTGTGGGTTAAGAAATATTTATTAACACTAAACCTACCGACATATATATACCTATTTCTACCGATGGCGGTCAAATGACCGCTTTTGAAATAAACGTTACAGTCTTTTCCACTTGATTGTAATTGTAGCAGCACCTACTTCTAATAGAAACCTGCCTTTGTCAGTGTTGCCACAAATTATATAAATGTATTTATACCTGGTTACACTGCGGGTAACCAGACATATAAACTCTCTCAGAGTGTGTGTTCATCACGTGTGTGGGATACTGTGACATGCTAAAAAAACTGCATAAAGACTTATATTATATTTTCAAGTGGTTTATTTATTTTTTTCAACAGAAGTTTGTTTGTTTTCATTATTCGTTTTGTTATTTTTATCTGAATACAGTGTTTTTCTTTATTTTTTCAAACGTTCTTATTATTTTCATCCCGTACTGTTACAAATAGAACTAATCACGTAGCAAATATTTAAAATGCCGCGTACAGAGCCAGTAATCTAATTTGAATGATCGCCATTTTGCCTCACCTCGTGAGTTACCAGCAGTCGCTCTGTACCCATTATAAAACAAACTGTAAGCACACGGTGTTTTCCTAGAACACAATCGGATGACATTTTCTTGGAAAACTACTGTTTTTATGTTAAGTTTTAGATTTCAATACAGATAAAATTTCATACATATTCTAACGGTCAAAAGGCCGCTCAGGGTAGACAACGGTAGAGTACATATTATTATCAGGAAAATCGAAAGAAGAAGAGAAATATATATTGAAAAATTAAACAGCTGCATATTATAGAACAGTCGTGCAGTGAGTTCAAGAAAAATAAAAACCTGGAATTTAACAATTTAGATTAAAGTCTCAAAAGCGGTCATTTGACCGCTCTGGTAGGTTTAGGGTTAAACGCAAATAGAACAATATCAATGCCAAACGAATTATAACAACATAAATATTCGAGCAGATCACAAAAATTATAACTTTGACACACAAATCATATGGCTTGAGCATCAAAGTCAAGACAAAGACTCAGACTCAGACTAATTAGTCCAGTCACTCACTCCTAATATATAGTCGTGATAGGAACGGTCTGGATTGGTCCAGACCCCCGTGGAATCATCCAGGCCTTGCACTAGTCCTCTGACGGTCCGCTCCAACCGGTAGTCCTTTCCAACAAAAGGTCTGGGGATTTCAAACCATATGTTTTATTTGTTTTTTTTATTAAACGATTTAAGGTCACAATATATGTACGTGTGTGTGTAAATATATGTATATATGTATAGGTGTTAATGTAAATAGGTGTATATATGTAAATATTATAGGTATTATTTCCTATTTTATTCTGATTATACCAAAGCCGAGTGAAGCTTACCTTGAATCCGATTACCAGGTGACTCAACGCTTTACACTAGCATAAATCCAAGTTAATATATGTGCCGTCGTTTAGTAGGGCAGCAATGTATGGCCTACTCGTTCTCTAAGATTACTTCGCCGAACAACTTGATATTTTGATGTCTTATTTTTGAATTAAATAATAAAAAAATAAATAAAAAAGCTTCTTCCATTGAGCCCTGACTACCTAAAAAATATAATTTAAAAAAAAAAAACTCTGAAATCTTCTAGATACGCCTCTGGCAATAGTACTGTTGCCAGAGGCGTATCTAAAAAAATTATTACTATGACTTTATATACAAAGACTGGGCTCCGCCGAGAATCGAACCCGGGTCTCCCGCGTGACATGCGCTGGTATGTTGACCACTACATACTACACACTCTCTGGTGTAGTGGTCAACATACCGCGCATGTCACGCGGGAGACCCGGGTTCGAAACCCGGCGGAGCCCAATCTTTTCTCTTAAAAAACAAAATATTAAAAATATAATTTTTTTAATTCATGTGGCATTGTAAATTATTTTTTTCGTTCAATAAAAAATTGTTCAACCCACAAAAGTGTTACATTTCCAACTTGCAGATATTGTTACACAAAAATATCCATACGATTCCAGTTTCAGAACAGTGCATCGCTCCTTATATTTCGTCTGCACTAGAACAGTCCAGAAGGTTCCCTACAAGCTTAGCTTAGCAAGGCACGCTGGCCGCTATGCGTAATGTTACGCTGATAGGCAGACATACGAGGTGTGTGAGAAAAGTAATGAGACTGATTTCATACTAACAAAAGTTTTTATTATTTTCAAACAACAATGTTATCCCGTTCAAAGTAGTCCCCTTGGGCAGTTATACATCGGCGAAGTCTTCAATTGGTATGGCTTTTAACTGGTCGGTCACAGTCTTTTGAATGTTCTCTAGTTCCAAAATGACGTCCTTTTAGGACATGTTTCAATTTCGGGAAGAGGAAAAAGTCACAAGGACTTAAATCAGGTGAATAGGGGGGTTGAGGAACAACAGTTATGCGTTTTGAGGTCAAAAATTCACGGATGGAAACTGCCGTGTGACACGGAGCATTGTCATGATGAAGCATCCACTTGTCTGCAATTTCTTGTCTCACACGGATCACTCTTTTCCTCAACTTTTCAAGGACACTTTTATAAAACACTTGGTTGACAGTTTGTCCTTGTCTGATCTCTCAAGAGCCCTCACACGATCAATGTTTTCGTCAGTTTTTAAAGTCGAAGGTCTCCCTGAGTGAGGTTCATCTTCAACGTGTTCTCGGCCTCCCAAAAATGATTTGTGCCAGCGGCATATAGGTCATATAAGGGCAGTGCACATGGGCGGTAAGTGACGGCCGGATGTTCCGGATTAGTCCGATAAGCTCAGGAGCTGACGCTTGTTTCTCCTCGTAACGGGCGGCTATTCGACGCTTTTGCGTTCCACAAGTACCTTGTTTTCAATGGGGCAGTGCACATGAGCCGCTGCGTTCTTTACTATCTTCCTCTTTAATACAGACTAGTTTAAGTAATATAATTATTAATTTCATTTGTATTACTTATTTAACTTGTTATAAGATGTTATGATATTAGATAACCAATTAAATTTAACCTTTGAAATTATTATTAATTAGATTGATGATTTTGAATCAATATCAATGTGGAATTAATAAGATGTGTAATTTGAGATTTAATCTTTATGTTATAACTCATTTTATTTATTTAAGTAATTTAGACGTGTGTAATGGTCAACTGTTTTCTGTAGGATGATTGCTTATCAGGATTTTCTGTAAAATATTCATTATTTGGACAACCTACATTTGGATCTATACACGAGGATCTTCGTCAGGGCTAAAATGAAGACAAATACAGTACCGGTCAAAAGTTTAGACTCACCCTTAGATTTAGTAACATAAATAAGTAACAACATTTTATTTATTGGACAACGTAACAACTATAATTTTATTTTTAATTTATTTATAACTAGCTTTAATATCCCGGTTTCTCCCACGGAATTTTGAAAACGATGAGAAAAGCCGTGAACCCAAAAAAAAGTTCGTTAGGACAGAAATGAGATTTCTTTTTACTCCAACGATTGATTTCGTAAAAATCTAATGTAAAGCGAGATCATATTGGTTGTTATGCAATTCTAATGTGGACAGGTATTCGCACCTGGTATGAAAGAACCACTAAGCGAAATTCGGAGAATTTAGGACAAACGTATTTCTATAAAGAACAAACAAAAAAACAAACTAACAGAATTTCATCTTTATTTAAATAGATTGTATTTCGAAACAATCATATTATTTTTGAATTGTTATCTCTTGAGTTACAATTATTTTTTTAAACTTGAAGATTGTGAATTAAATACAAGTGAGACTAAACTTTTGACCGGTACTGTATATGAGCAACATGTAAAGTTTCAAGCTAGAACATGAGGTCAATTACAGATAGTAACAAGAAGAAACGATAACAAAATAACGAAACGAAATCCCAAAGATGGCTAGTTAACATCATATGGGTACTTATGAAATCTATTAATGATATAAAAGATAGTAAAAATATATATGAATAATTGATCTCTTACTGAATTTTCTTGGCCTTTTAATACATCGCTAATACTAGCTGCCAATTCATCAAATGATCGAATAGACATTGTAAAATAATTGAAGAGTTTTGTTCACCATTCCTCAAATTTATAAACATAGACTTAAAAGCACCTTTTAAATATCTCTCATTGTTAAATGGGTGAACCCAATGCCTTCTTTTACATTCACAGTCACAAATATATTTGTACACCAAGTATGAAAAAGATGTTTTTTCCTTTCACTTACCTATATATGAAATACACGGGTCCCCTGAGTCCAAATAACCAAGTCCCGCAAAATGGTCTGTGTGAACATACTAGCTCAAAAACTATAAACCGTGCGAACCTGAAATTGGGTATTTAGTGTACGATATTCCCACGATGTGACGGCAAAAATGTCAGCTAAACTGCTCAAAGGGAGGGGGTACTTTATTTGATAACTTTTTAAGTTTTTATTCGATTTTCTCAAAAACGGCTCTAACGATTTTGATTAAACTGAGTATTTCATGTACTCGTATTAATATGCCCGCAATATGTCCGTAAAATTATCATCAAAATTGATCAACCGGAGGGCGGACTTTATTTAATAAATTTTGTATCATTTTCACGTGTTTTTTTTATTTACTCAAAAACTGTTTGAATGATTTTGATCAAACTGGGTATTTGATGTATTTTTATGCCAAAGATGTGATAGCCAACATTTCATCAAAATTGATCAACCGGAGGGGGCACTTTATTTCCAATTTTTCGATTATCTCAAAAATGGCCTTAACGATTTTCATCGTATTCGTCATGTTTAATGTAAATTAGGTGTTATTTAATATCAGGTAAGCGTTTTCATTGTTAAAATGTTCTGAGGGGTTTATAGAGCAAATAAAAACAAAAATAAGAAATGAATGTGGAACAATGTGTAACTTTGAGAAGTAGCATTAACAAAACGCATTAATTTCTTATCTATGTAAGTTGGTAAGTGAAAGTTGTGTGTTCCGCGCCAGAGTTTTTTTTTTTTTTTTATAAAATTGATCTTGTTTTCGATTCATCTTGGGAGATAAAAAACACGACACTGACAGTTCTGAGACAAAAGAAGCAGGGTTTCAGAGACGTAAAAAAAAAAAAAAAAATGAACAAAAAGATGGGTATGAACAGGAATTGGTTGGGGATGCGGTCAAAATAATAGGTACAAATATGTGATATTTACATATTTTATTCTAGCCAACGTTTCGACCCAAATGTTAGGTCATCATCAGGGCTTTTCTCGCAGTGACACTCAGCTTCCTACTGTAGTGAGAAAAGCCCTGATGATGACCTAACATTTGGGTCGAAACGTCGGCTAGAATGAAATATGTAAATATCACATATTTGTGCTTATTATTTAGACCGCATCCCCCAACCAATTCCTGTTCATTATGTCTACGGTCAAATATCTTGCACCAAAAATATGGGTATCGGTGTGGTAATTTTGAAGTGACGCGTCGTCCTATCTCCTCATGTGCACTGACCCTTTTTTACGTAGGATTAGGCCTACCTGTAAAAGCTTCTTAGCGTCAAGTGTGCCTTGCAGCTCATGTGCACCGGGCCTTAAAATGTTCTCGAACGGTCACGAACTTAAACTTGAACACTTAGAAACATGTAATCGAACAGTTTGTTCCAATCGTTCCAGCAAAGTCTAGAACTCTTTTAAATCACATGTTATCTGTTTCACGCAACAATATGAATAAAGTTAGGACTGAATCGGTTCACTTGTAACACTGATCCCAGTGGAACGAGCTTTGTAATGACAAATCCCGGATTTACGATCGCTATGACGAGACTGCTATAAGGGAAGAGGTTGCCCCGCTCGCAATAAAACTCAACATAAAATGCCTACTTTTACAGCCAGCCCTGACCCCACTATCGTTGCCATATTGGCTTCTGTAGGACCTCGCAATATCTTCTTGTAGTGCACCTGTTATATCTCGATGGCAGCCCCCCCCCCCCTAAATAGCTTCTTCAAGAATCCGAATAAAATGATTTATTGATCTTTGTAAGTAGCTTGCGTCGTCGGCCTTATCGATATTCTTCATTCGAGTAGAGATATTTGAGAGAATTAACATAATATGAGCGGGGCAGGTATTTGTACCCGTTGCGAGGATTGCCACTTAAAAGCGGGACAGGTATTAGTACCCGTTTAAAATAAGTAATTTTAAGTGACACAAGGGAAGAATAATGTTTTATCAAATATATGGATCAGTGTATTTTTACCAGGAACAAATTACATATAACATACAAAGTCATCATAAATAACAAAATTTGTTTGCTTCTCTTTCGAATTTCACTTACGCTAGGTTTAAGGTTCAAGGTTTTTATAGTATTCATAAGAAACTTGACCAGTAATATTGCATTTTTATAAAACAAGTGAGTCCTGCAGAATCTCACGAATTTCTGAAATATATTTATCGGTTTCAAATTATACTTTATCAAAGTCTTCAAACCCTTATCATTTTTGTAAATATTTAAAATAGTATTTTTCTGAAACATCATTTTAAATGATTAATACCAGAGTTGGGCAAAAAGAAGTTGAACAACAAATTACTAAACTACTGACACAGTAGTTGGGAACTTGTTGAAACTACAACTACTTTTATAATTTGTAGTTGATGGACCACAACTACAACTACTGTAGTTTCAAAAAAGTAGTTGCATTTTTACAACTACAACTAGTAGTTGCAACTGTAATTATGGGCCTGAAACTACAACTACTTTTATTGATAACGAGTAATAATCGATATCTAGTATTATCGATAAGGAGTATATCAAATGCAATTCAGCTAATATATAAAACATGGGATTGATCGAGAACCTAAGGATAAAAAAAAAAATTGACTGCCGGAAATCATGGAAAAATTTTGTATTACGTATATATATTGTACTATTTTTAAAACAGATTATCAACCATAATGGAGCCCATTTATCTATGGAGTATTTATCTAAACACAAAATAAAAATAGCAAAAACATGTGATTTAATTAGACGTTGCTTAGCAAATGTAGTTGCCGCTCTAAACTACATTTACAACTACCTGTTGTATTTGCCATTCCCAACTGCTTTTTCCCAACTACTGTAGTTGTAGTTTTAAATTACAACTACTTAACTGGTAGTTGAAAAATAGTAGTTGCGCGCTTCCAACTACAAACTACATGTAGTTGTCTGTGTAGTTAATTACAAATGTAGTTAACTACTGCCCAACTCTGATTAATACAATATTTATCAAATATGAAAATACAAATAAATGTATATAAAATATATTTGCAGATAAGACCCATTATCAAATTTAGCAAAAATCTAACCACTACTTTTACGTCCATCAATTTTATTTTCACACGGATATATTTTGCTTAGCTGGCAAATTGGCCCGCTGCGCAGCACTGTCCTTTATCCTAACCTAGCCGCTCGTAATGTGTTAATCTATTATTACTACAACTTTGGAAAGTAGCAATTATTAAGGTTTATCACAATTAAATATTCTGCTTACGTAGAACACTGGAAAACATTAAAATAAAGGATCAAAGAAAATTTTCTTAAATTAATAAACCGATTTGTTTTTCTAATTACTTGGAAATATATCCGTACTCTGTCATGGCGATGAATTAGTTTTGCTTGGCGATAACCTGGAAACTATTGAACTAAATACAAAATCGTTGATGAAAGCCGGTTTAGAAGTAGGGCTAGATGTGAATACGAAAAAGACAAAATATATGGTTAGCTGTAGAAACGTTGAGGATTTTGGCGATATTGAAGTAGAAAAGGAAGACGTGGAAAAATTTATATATTTAGGATCTATAATAACTAGAAAATAACGAGATTGAAGAGGAATTAAGGATAGGCGATAGGCGGGATATTCCTGTTATTTTTCAGTTGCAAAAATTTGAAAAATTACTACACAAAAAATTAGATGACATACTAACGGAACAACAAGTATTACCTGACCACCAATCCGGCTTACCACTCAACGACACATCAACTTCACAGAGTTACTGACTACATTTCAGGAGCTCTAGAACAAAAACTATGCACCTGGAGTATTTTTGTTCAAGTGTTTGACAAAACCTGGCACCAGAGTCTTCTCTTTAAACTCAAGACCATATTACCGTTCATTTATTACCTGATCCTTCAATCTTCGATAGATTTTTCTCCGTCCGACAGGGTTCAGAAATATCTTCAATTTATCCAATCTTGGCGGGAGCAACACAAGGCTCAATACTGGCACCCTTACTCTATATCGTATACACTTTACATACTGACCACCATCCAAACCGACAGTCGCCCAACATGTAACGACACTTTACAAACTATTTTTTAGTAATTTGTACGGACATCCAAACCGCTTAATCAGTAATATGGCTGACCTACGCATGAATACGGGAAGACTAAAAAGGCGCTGGATGTGAGATCTGCTCTCATAGACAGCCGAGGTAATTGACTGAAGCCAGGAAGGGGGTGCTGCTGGGTGCTTTTCCTTATCATGCCTGAAATGTCATTATTTCCTATTACGCATCTCATTCGCTGATTGTCCGTACTTTGTTCACAGGTGCGAATTAATAATTAAAGTAAAAAATAAAAAATAAATAGATAAATTAGAATTTACGAAACTATAATTCTTCTGACGGTACTTCATGGATGTGAAACACAACCTCTTACAGTACGGGGAAATAAAGTATTGCGTAGAATGTTTAGGCTGAATGACAATTCAACATATAATTTAGACTGCTACACTGTGCAGAATTCCGTGAACTTTACCTAGTAAATGTGATCGAAGTTAGAGCTGCGCGTCGATCGAATAGGGCGTGTAAAATTTCGAGTCTTAGTTGCGAACGAATACCTAAGAGATTTATAAACACTTTGCCAAGTGGAAAACCACCGAGGTTTAGGCCGAGGCGGAGATGGGAGGATTGCGTTAAGGCAGGGCTGTCGAAGCGAGTCGTGGTGTCGGCATCGAACCTTCGTGGTTCGTTAAGCCCTTCGTTATTATAATTATTGTTATTTATTCATTCATTTTTAAAGTGTACTATTTGTTTTTTTGCTAATATTTTACTTTGTTCCTTATTTTTTCTTTTTTATAGAATTCACAATATTTCTTGAGTACTTCACTAACGAATAGGACAAAAGTAATTACAGTAAACCCTCGATATAGCGAACTGGTAGGGGGTTTGATACTCAGAGTTCGCTATATCGATGTTCGTTATAACCGAGAATTCTTTTTTTTTAGCCAATTCCCGCACTAATTTGATCATATTTAGAATGAAATTCATTCATTTGAACTAGATAAATTAAAACACATTTATGTAATTTATTTTTAGTTAAACTAAATATTAAATAAACAATGAGATTCATTAATTTACCTACCAAGTTAACTTGAGAGTTCTTTATCCTTAACTTATTATTCGAATAATAAAGAATGGTTAATAAGAGGGTCTGAGATTAGTATTTGAGATCTCATTTGTTTAAAGCAATTTATCAATTTTTTTCCAAATATTCATGAGCCGCAGAGCACAGTCGTTTATTTAATGCTGAAGTTAATCCTTGGGCTGCGGTTGAATCTATTTTATCTTTGTTTTTTATAATGGTTGACAATGTTGATTTGTGAATTCCATATTTTTCTGTATATGGTTTTTTTACTTAGAATTCCCGATTCAAATTTTTGATTTTTCCTCGATTGATAAGGATTTACGTTTGTGAATGGCGTCTACTAAAACTCATTGTGTATTAAAAAAAACAGTATAAACGACTGCAGAACACTGATTCGAATAATACAGAACTCCAAACAGAACTGAGAAAAAAGTCAATGGAACCAGAGAGAAAGCAAAAGGAAATCGGATTAGTTAAGAGTAAAAAAACACCTCAATTCTATAAACTGGAGCTACTTCGTCTTCCCGCGCTCGCTACGTAATACAGTACAAAAAAAATTAATAACAATTCTTGCAGTTCGTTATAACAGAATATAATAATTCTCAGGCATCAAATTTAGTTCGTAGTTCGCTCTAACCGAGGGATTTCGCTATAACGAGGGGGGTTCAGCAGAAATATAATGGTAATTTTAGGGGGATAGTATTTTGGTTCGCTATATCGAGGTGTTCGTTATATCCGAGTTCGTAATAATGAGGGTTTACTGTACAAATTTGCATGAATAAATTGATTGAAATTTTCTATGAACCCCAAGATTATCTCGGACTAACTTAAGACAGGAGGACGGACGAATTTCGATCCGCACGTTAAAATGGAACTGAAAATCCTTAATTTTTTTTTTGTTTTTTGCGTTCCCATTTCGTAAGGAAGCGTATAAACTCTCAGTTTCAGCAATGCGTCATAACGTTTAATATGAGAATGATTTGTATTCCGAAGCGTTTTGGGGGGAAATAATGGAATTTTAGAGGATTTAAGGGTGAGAAGAGATTAAAAAAGTCATTCTCTATTGAAGGATGCTTATCGTGGAGGAAATTGACGCAGCAAAACATTCCAAGGGTGATTGAATTTTGGGGTCGGGCCCCAGCCAGCTAGGAGAGGACGGGACTTTCGCCTCCAATTGAAAAGGGTGGATTGGACGGCAGCATTTCATTTCCTTAATACCCGCCTCTACCGTCCCCCATATTATTTTACATTTATTATTTCCAGCCTTATTTCGGCTCTTAATTTCTTCTTTATGGAAATTGCGTGTTGAAAAAAAAAACAGTTTTTTTTTTGTTTTTTAATGCCCGAAATTCCTGTATGACATCTCTCTTAAATCACATTCACCTAACACAAAACAAAAAGGTATAAAAAAAATGTCCTTGTAACAGACTAACTTTTCTAATCTGAAACAAAAAATCTGGTGTGATGCGCTCAAAATCACACATGCAGCGGTTGAATAAAATGAGCCTGTAAACTTACACAACTTATTAGAGAACGTATTTCGAGAATATTAATAAACGCGGTACCGAATGGGAAACGTCCTGAGGATAGGCCGAGACGGAGGTGGGAGGATTGCGCGAAGGCAGATCTGTTGAAATGAGAAAGAGTTTTTTTGTCGGCATCGAACCTTCGGGTTCGTTAAGCCCATCGTTTTAATTATTCAGAATATAAAAAAAAATGTTTTTCATATCGTACTGTTTGTGGATTAAATTGGACGGCTCAAGCAAACAAACTCTTATTCTGTGTATTTTAATGTATATTTACAATCTATCCCTGTCTATTTATCCTTATATATATATATATAAAAATCTCTTGTCCCGATGTTTGTTTAACGTCCATTTTTATGCTACTACGGCTAATCGGACGATGCTACATTGGGAGTCCTAAATTTTGCCTATCCAGGTATAATTAGGATAGGGATCTTTAACGAGTACCTGACATCGTACAGGCTCGGGACCTCCATTTTACGTCCTATCCGAGGGACGGCATAGCTAAGGATTTTTTACTCCCATTAAAAAATCCTACGGCAACCGCTGGAATCGAACCCGCGATCTTTAGTATTGTAGGTTGCCATGCTAACCACAACACCACAGGTGACCCCATTGTCCCGATGTTTGTCTTTCTATTACTCGGAAACTACTCAACCAATTTTCATGAAATTTGGTTCAATGTTTATAGTTTTGGTCAAATTAAGAGATAGGATAGTTTTTAACTTGATTAGTTACCAAAATAATTCTTATATAGCGAATTATTGCAAATACAGTAGGTCGTGTTTCGATTTATTAACATGGCGTCATATGTCGATTTCATAACGTTTTTGTTTATAAGCATGCTGTTGTAATACAGGTTATCATTATTTCAATTTTGTATTGTGTTATGTGAGTGCAGTTATTTTTTTCTATATTATTATTTACCACAGACAAATAGTAATACAAATTTTTTGCCAATGAATCATACAGGACAAGCATGAAATAATAACATAGGCAAAATTAATACTTGCAGACAATTTTAAAACATCTTGCATATTTTAATTATGTACCAACAACTATTTATTACAGGAACTAAGTTGGAATTTTCATTTTTACGTTGTTAGGAGCATTACCTATGTGAATTGTAACTGTTACATATTACCTAATAACAGTTTTACGCAAGTAAGAGCGCAGCGACGAAGATGCAAAGAACCTCGGTTCGATTCCTGGCCATGGTTCTATCCTCTCTCTTCCATTAAAATTATAATACTTATTTTTGGTTTATCAATCGTGTATGTTTACTCAAATTTCTAAAAAGTCAAAAAATCTGGCATCGTTTTAAGCATACATATGGACTCTATATTTTCAAAGATGATATATCAAAGATAGAACCAGGTAGTGTTATTTAGAAGGAGTGCGCCAGTTAAATTTTTGGAAAATATTAAATCTGGTGCGATTTGCGCAAAACACAACTTTCACTTACCCACTTACCTAGATCAGAAATCGATGTATTTTGATAAAATACATCGATCAAAATTTTTATTTTGAAAAGCTAATTTTTCGATTCCTAGATGTGGATCTCATCAGGGCTAAAAAAAAAAGTTACCCTCAGTCTTCAGTCTCTATCTATCTCTGTCTGTTTATTATTATTTTTTTTTTTTAACACGAATCGGCCAGCAAAGACCACGCGAATATCATTTCCATTTTCTCCTCCCACCCTCTGCCTTCCTGTTACTCCAATACTCCCTCATCCTCCTGGACTGCTCACTTCGCTCTTCCTCAGTCCATTCTCTCCCTCGTCTCTCCTTCTTACCCACAAGAACCACAACTCCTTTCAGTTTTTCCTAAAAAAGCTCCCTATCCAGGCAATCTTTATCTGTGATTTTTAGCCTGTCTAGTTCTTCTTTTACTTGGTGAACACTCCCCCCCCCCCCGATACTTTTATAGTTGCAGACTTTGTCAAAACTTTTCTTGTTCTGTCTCTCACTATTCATCCGGACCACGTGCCCGTAGAAATTCAGTATTCTGGTCCTGATGACAGTTTCCAAATCTTCCAAATTCTTGTATATTTCTTTGTAGGATTTTATCCTGTACTCGTCTTGCGTTATCTTGGCTCCGTAAATCCTCCTTAGAATCTTCCTCTCAATCTATTTGAAATGAATATAATTATATATAAATAAATAGCCTATCCATTTATTTATATATAAACAAAATAAAAAGGGAGTGAGGCTTTATTTATTTTAAAGGATAGGGGAGAGTGGGGTTGGTTGGCATAGGGGGTAGGTTGGCCATTGGCTTATAGTTTCCGTTAAGGCCCCACCATTATACCATGTACACGCTCGACCTCGGGAGTATTCAATCCGATGCTTACAGTGTAGAGGAGATTGTGCTTCATTGATTGATTTTACAGCATGTAAGTAAATTTTTATATGTTCAGTAAATTTGGTTTAAAGGAATGGCAAAACTTTTGACTCCGATTCTGTTCACATAGCCCCAAACTCCCCTGTCCTGGCAGCCATCTTTCATATGATCTCCCCTGTGGGGTTAGTTGGCTCTTTTCAACTGGGGTTTGTTGGAGCAGTCGCAACTCACAAAAGCAAGGTAAACATAAACAAAGGTGAAACTAAACAATTGTCTTTAGTTCCTGCAAGGAGGATGAGAGCAATTCTTATTATGCAGAAAATGACGACAGTCTAAACTTCTATCTTCTTCTATTGTCATTCTATTTTTCCTTAAAAGCTGATTAAAACCGATTCAAGATTATTATACCATTATAGTGCAGCTTTCAGGCAGTACTTTAATGAGTTGGCTAAACAACCCTACCTTCTAGGCCAACCTGCCCCACACAGGGAGTTAAATGATATACTCTGGATTGACGAATTCTTTTCTATAATCTTAGTATTAAATATTATGTGGTGAAAAAAATACTTGAATTACTTTAATACTTGGAGTTTACAGCGGTATCATCCCTATTGAGATTATATTAACAGGAACGACACAACAATAAAAAAAGTGAAGACTGTTGCCAACCAACCCCGCCCTCCCCTAATATTTTTTTACTAATATTTAGCTTCGTTCCTCATATTTTCTTTTTTAAATAATTCACAAAACTCTGAACTACTTCCACTAGCGAGCAGGACAGAAGCAATTACAAACTTGCCTGATTTCCCAAACTGTTGTAGACTGAAGTAAAACTAGAAGAGAGGTGGCATAGAGTTGGTTTGAGATGAGATTTGAGGAGATGGGACATGACAGACCACAACGACACAAGTTATAACAGGGCAGGTTGTCGGCAAGTTGAGAGCGCACACTAACTCGAGGGATGGCTATCCTGTGTGTGTGTGTGTGAGTGTGTGTCGGCCATTTTAGGGGCCAGCGGAGGGCAAACTATGACTATCATTACACTTCGGTGAGCTGGAAGATATTTGTACGGTAACGGGTATCTCTGTAATTGGATACTGCAACGTGCCCTAATGATACCTTATCATCTTTATATGTATATATATATATATATATATATATATATATATATATATATATATATATATATATATAAATCTCGTGTCAAAATGTTTGTCGGGGGTAAAATCAGAAACTACTCAACCAATCTTTATAAAATTTTGATCATTGTGTATAGCTTTGTCCAACTTAAAAGATAGGATAGTTTTTATCTCGATTATTGGCCTCAATATTACTTTTCTTGAAAGTTAAATGCTTGTTATATTACAATTGAGTGTGATTATTTGTAAGTTCTATAAATTTCCTTCAGATGACAGTGTAAGTTGATTTATTGACATAACACTGTGTTTTCTTTCGGTATTTAGGGTGGGTTTATTTACTGGGTGGGTTAAATAAATAGGGTAGGAAATAATAAGAAGAATAATGGAAACCAAATCCAACTGTTATGTTTACATGATATGTACACTTTAAAAACCTGATAATGTTATAAAATATGGTAAAAATTATATATGAATACTTTAAAAAACTGATAATTATATAAAAGATGGTAAGAATTAAATTTAAATATTCATGTATAATTCTTAGCATATCCATGTCATCTAAACATTCCATCAGTTGGATTTGTTTTCCATTAATCTTCTATTCCTAATTGTTATTATCTACAAATAATTACATGATAAACATTTAATCTTCATCTTCTTTTAGCCCTGAAGAAGTTTTAAAAAGATAAATGGACTCCATATTTTCAAAGATGGTATATCAAACATAGAACCAAGTTGTGTTATTTAGAATGAGTGTGCCAGTTAAAGTTTTAGAAAATATAAAGTCTGGTGCGATGCACGCAACACACAACTTTCACTTACCAACTTAATTAGATTAGAAATCGATGTATTATGATAGGAATGTAAACGCCATCCTCAATCCAAATTTGCGATAGGTTGATTCATATTCAGGTTTTTCAGTTGAAAAGTTTTTATTTTGAAAAGTTAATGTTTCAATCTCTACATTTGGATCTTTATCAGGGCTAAAAAAAAATTACCCTCAGTCTCTGTATTACTCTGGACTCGGAAACCCTCATGAAGTTCTACATGTAGGGATCGAAATGTTTGCTTACAAAAATAAAAAAAGATAAAATTGACTATCAATTAACCTATCTACCATTATAATATTAAATGGTATACTAAATTATCATAAAACTGAACCCCTGTCCTCAATGCAAAGTAATTCGATAAAAAAAAATTGAAAAGATTTTTAAATGATTGGTTATTCTAATAAAACAGAAGAAGAAAAAAAAAACAACATAAAAATTGACACCTGGAAAAATATCAAAATATGCCCGACATATCAGTTACTTACTTTGGGTCTATTTCTGAAGATATAAAAACTGTTATCTATGTATTAAAGAAAATACATTTGAGAAAAAATATGTATTTATGTAAATAAGCGTCAACTTACATTGTCAATACAAAATATGTGGTTGAGAAATGAATGAACAACAAAAAAAAAAAAAAAAATCTCTGATTTTTAATCAAAATTAAAATAAAACAAAATTAAAAAACTAACTGGTCAAAATGTTTTATTAAGGCTTTTAATTAACTTTTCTATATTAAAACAAACCAAAAAACAAAACAAAAAAACTCAATGTCTTCAAATTAAAATTAAAATAAAATAAAGTTGATGACCTTGTGCTGTAGAAAGATGTTTTAATGCAGGTCGCTAGAGCGATGAATGAAGGTTGAGCCCTGTTGTTGGCACTCTGGTGGTCTTATAAAAAAATTGGGAAGATGAACTAAAAATTCACTTGTTTCACTATTGAGACATGCACACAAGTGGCATCCGCTGTTTATGCTACGCAATACCACTCGGAGTTATAAACAATGCGCTGTATTACCTTATTTACAATTGAATGCTCGAAAATAATCATAATTAAAATTAAACTTATCTTAAATATTAAAAGGGCCATTTCATATCAAGTGGTCCAAAGTGGTTGCTCGATCATTTTAGAAAAAAATTATAATTTTACCATACCAATCAGTAGTTCGAATCAATTTTTTAAACATTTTTAGGATCAACCGTTTTAAAATGGCAGCCATTTTTGTTTCACATTTCAGGCCGATTTTTGAGTTTTTAAGCTCTCACAGAAAACTCGTTTTCTCAAGACTGGTAAGTCATAGACTAATAATTCAATCACAATTGTTTTCCTTAAAGTATGTTCTATATTTCGTGTTCTCTTTATTATTTGAATATTTTGCAGTCCAATACTTGAAAAGTGCTATTGAAAACAACTGCTTTAAATTCTCAAAACACCGTTATTGAGGGTGAGTTTTGGGTATAATGGCATGTACGCCAAAGCTGATTTTTGGCATGATGATAAACCTAACTAAGTAGCTTTCATTAAAAGTACTCTTAACCCGTATATTCTTTACCATATTTTTTTATGAATTTTTAAACTTCACATTTTTTCACTTTATGTTAACTTTAGGGTCCAATATCTCTGGTGGGCCAGTTAATAAAAATCTATTTTTTTTACATGTTATGCTTACATGCAACATAAACCTACTGCAAGAAAGTTCAGCCTGTATATTTGAGTACCTGCTTACGAATTTTGAGTAGCTACGAATTTTTTAAAATGGTCATTTTCGTGCTCATTTATCAATGCGTAAACTAGATCTTACTTCATTACCATAAAATATTACTGTTTGTGAATTTTTTACTTTTAATACCCCAACAGTCTTGAGAAAATGAGTTTTCTGTGAGAGCTTAAAAACTCAAAAATCGGCCTGGAAGGAAACAAAAATGGCTGCCATTTTGAAACGATTGATCCTAAAAATGTTTAAAAAATTGATTTGATCTACTGATTCCATACGTAATTGGTGGTAAAATTATAATTTTTTTCTAAAATGATCGAGCAACCACTTTGGACCACTTGATATGGAATGACCCTAAATATTTGTTTTCAATTTCAATTCAATTCTAAATAAAAAAATTAAACAAAATATAATTTTATTCAGGCTTTAACAGACACTTTTTTTTTTTTTTTTTAATCCTGCTTTTGGAAAGGTAAAAGACTTAACAATGTGCGCGTAGAAGAGACAGAAATGGGAGTAGAGGCTATTGGGCCCCTAATAGATGGGAAGAGGAGAAAGAGAGAGACGGAGGGAGCTGGTACGAGCGCCCCCCCCCCCATGAAATATTCATACCAGATATAACTTCATTTGTAGGGATCTGTCATCCCATTCCTCCCTTATTTCGTAGTATCAATGGATCCGCAGCGCCAAACTTTTACCAATTTCGGAAACTGCCAATTGTAATCCAACGTGTCCTCTTCTACGTCCCCATTACATGCCGAATCACATGTTACACATCTCACAACGAACATTGCCACTTTACCGAACAACACCTATATGTATCTCAATGTGTATTCATATGAAAAACCATTACGACAGCCAAAGGCAATATCTATTTACTCCTGGACACTTTGTAAATTTTATATGTTCACATCTCGCCGCATATTTAAAATTATTTAGATCAGTGGTACAGAAAGTGACTTTTTACAGTTCGAGGTCTGGTTTGACTGTAATTAGTCTGAGTACTGTTGAAACACTTTCTGTTCTACTAATGTAAACTATTTTACATAATAAGAAGTGTAAGGTTATAAAATAAAATGAATGAAAATCATATGGTAGGAGGTATTGATGACTCACAAAAAATCTACATATTTATATTCATATTAAATGTGCAATTAGTTTTATTACTAATAATAAATCCTTCAGATGGTAATCGAATGTCACGTTTGAGTTACGATACTTTTTTTTTTCATATTATATAATGGATGATCGCCTCTAAACAGATCATCAACCGGAAGAATTGATTGTCGTTATTCGCGATATTGACGTTATTATGCTTCATTTCTGTTTCTGATGTATGAAGAATACTATTTTGATAATCACTGAAGATTTTACTAGCAATATCTTAAATATTTCAGGCATATTCGGACATATTTAAATTAAAGTGATAAAAACGTTATTAAGATTTTTTAGAGTTTTGTTAACAGGTGTTTTCTTTACTGTACAAGTACAGTAAAGGAAACATATGATTCCTTTACACTACTAGTAGTGTAATGGATCACTTTCTAGGCTAGCAAACAGTCTAGAAAGAAATACTTTCATAAGCAGTATAATGTAAAAATATTTATATATCGGTGTTCAGGAAATGGCGAGATACTTGACTCTAATCAGATGTGAAAATGTGTGTAGCAGAATAACATAGGGGATCACCTTTCTTAAAAAATAATAATAAGTAATTATACCAAAGCAGGAAGGCTAAAAAAAAATGTCTGCACTTATCCAACACACCCTATATATAAATATTTTATTTTATTATTATTAATTCTCACTCTAACCTACTTAAATCTAATTAATTAAATTACTTACACAAAGTATATTTAGTATCCTATAGTGAGTACTTAGTGCGTCATGGGCATAGGTGAGGGTTGAAGCAAAGAATAGGTGTGTTTAAATTGTAGATTATTTATTTTTTGAAACTTCAAAATTCCATTTCTTTGTCATCAGGCTAGAAGACGGAATATTATATTATATTATTTATTTATTGGCTTATTAGACATCCATGGAGCCTGGCAATCAGTGTTAGTTAGAGTTAGTTAACAGGTTAGAATAAAATTAAAGCAAAACAAAAATTAGACAAATAAAGTAAATTTGACTATAGTAAATCTAACAAAATAAACATACTGAAAAAATGAAAATTTTTATAATTGCATATAAAATAAAATATAATCTAAATTTTTTTAATATACATTTCCTTCAGTTATAATGATGCGATGCACTAATTGCCATTCACAAGGGTACCAAAATATGCACTTTATTTATATAAAACTCGAGCATACGAATAATCGAATGCATACGAAGAATAATTGGTAGATTATTTTAAAATTATTCGTTTGCAGGTAAATTACCAGAGTTAAAAATATTAAATGAATAGAAGACGGAATACTTAAATACACACATGGGTTTCGCGGTAAGCGAGTGCGCTGATTCTATTGACTGAAATCGCATCTTTTTGCTTGTGTTGGGCACATGTGTACATGAAATGTTTTAGCATGGTCACTATGTCTTCTTCTTCATTATCTGCGTATTTAAGTATGCTTAGTTTCACACCATTGACATTGATTCCATATTTCTCCCAATCCGTCTCTTTTAAAATAACTTCCAATACCATAGGGGAGAGCGGGGTTGGTTGGCAACAGTTTGCACTTTTTTGATTGTTGAGTCGTTCCTGTTAATATAATCCCAATAGGGCTGATATCACTGTGAACTCCAAGTATTAGGGTACTTCAAGTATTTTTTTCACCAAATAATATTTAATACTAAGATCATAGAAAATTAAAGAATTCGTCAATCCAGAGTATGCCAATTAACCCCATATGTGGGGCAGGTTGGCCTAGAAGGTGGGGTTGTTTAGCCATCTCATTCAAGTTCATCCAAGAATTGGTTTTTAACAGCTTTTAAGGGAAAATAGAATGACAATAAAAGAAGATAGAAGTTTAGACTGTTGTCACTTTCTGCATAAGAAAAATTGCTCTCATCCTCCTTGCTGGAACTAAAGACAATCGGTAGTTTCATCTTTGTTTATGTTTACCTTGCTTTTGTGAATTGCTACTGAGCAAACAAACCCCAGTTGAAGAGAGCCAACTAACTCCACAGGAGAGATCATATGAAAGATGGCTGCCAGGACAGGGGAGAACAATCAAACAAGAAACTGGTTAGTCGAAAGGTTAGGTTTTTCAAAGGAGTTTGGAGCTATGTGAACAGAATCGGAGTAAAATGTTTTGTCATGCCTTTAAACCAAATTTACTGAACATAAAAAAATTTACTTACATGTTGTAAAATCAATCTATGAAGCACACTCTTCTATACACCGTAAGCATCGGACTGAAAACTTAGGAAAAGATTCCCGAGGTCGAGCGGGTCACATGGTACAATGGAAGTGCCCCAGCCTTCACAATAGGTGGGACGGAAACTATAAGCCAATGGCCAACCTACCCGCTATGCCAACCAACCCCGCTCTCCCCTATTGAAGATCTTTGGTGGTAATGTATTCCCTTGCTTGACTCCTCTCTTAATTGTAATCTCCTTGCCTTTCCTGTCGCTAAATATCAATGCTTCAATATATAGGTATATAATTCTGTTATTATAGAAATGAAAGTAATAAAGAAATTATTAATTATACGGCATCGCTAACTGGCAGTAGAGATCGTCCCGTAATAATGATCTTCAAGGACCGCGGAGAGGATTAAGTTGGATAGCTTCGATGCTAAAGCTAATAAAGTCTCCTCTAGGGCCTTCTTAATTAAGGCCCGGTAAAGAAGCAAACAGTCGCAACTACAAACATTAGCAAGTTCTCTCTCTCTCTCTCGGGAGAAGTTTAGGGAATGAAATATGAGGTTGGAGCGTGGTGATGGCACCTAATTGCGTGGAGGGTAGAAGCAGCCAGTTATAGGGAACTCTCGGCGCGCCGTCTAATTGCCAGCGCTTTCCAAACATTAGCGAGTATAATGGTCCAACCTTCTTCGTGTCCGTCTAATCTCTTGCTTACACCTTTGTATGATCATTAGGTGGAGAGTTATCTTTTAGAAAATAGTAAGTTAAGTCTTTCGTATCAAGACGTTTGGGAAAAAAACAAAACAAAAAAAACCGTTCTTATGTCCATTAACTATTTTCTTTTAGAAGCTATTACTTTTTTATTTATTTATTTTTTTCGGTTGGCGCATAAAACCTACAAAGACCATTGGCCACTAAGTATAGTCTTCATAGGTTCATTTGTTTTGATTTTCGAAAGCACAGACAGCCTGGAGGGGCAGCCCAAATCATTACTATAGCTTGGAATTCCGTGCAGTAAAAATTTGAAAACGTGCAATAAAAACTTCAAAACGTGCATTAACCCGTCATTAGTCGCTGCGTGAGAATTTCTTCCACATACTTTGTTTTTTTGGCGAGAAACGGCTCTTGGTGCTTTTAAAAACCTCCCCTCCTTACTATCTGTAGTTCACAGACTCACACACCTCCTTGAACTTCCCCGGTCCAATACCAAGCCTTATACCTGCTCCAGCTTCCTTCTACTCCGCTAAATCCGATCTCATTAGAGATTCTCTCACGCACGACTATCGATGATATATTTAATTGAGAGTTTTTCTCACGCGCGACTGTCAGTGTTACGTACAACTAAGTATGCGTCAACTTCCGAAATGATTTTTTTAAGAGGGAAAAATGACTCAATGACTACACTAAAGAATAGTTTTCTAGTAGAGTTTTCTTTCTACTTGATATTCGAACCTGGAAGTTCCAATATAAATTGTATTTCTAATTGAACAATTGTAATCACTATTGTTAATTAAACTAAATGCTTGTAGTATTAATTTGGCTTTAAGGTTATACTTTTTCTTTATGTATTTAATTTTTTTACTCTTTTTAAAAAATGTTAAACAGTAGTTTTGAATGATTGTAGTTGTTTTATCCTCTTAATAAATTTTTTTTTTCAAGATTTCATAATTCTTACTAATAATTGACCTTTTTGTAAGTACAGCTTTATTGTTGAAATTTAAAATAACGTATGATTAAAATGAAAAAAAAAATGGTAGTGATTGTTGTGAGAGAAATTCTCACAGTTGCTTTAGCGACCAATTCCGGGTTAAAAAGTTCAACACGTGCAAAAACATGCAATAAAAATGTATTGAAAATCAGGCATTAAATTATTTTTGTGAACAAAAGATAGCTACTTTGGAAAACAATAAGTAGCGGAGAGTAAATTGAAATAGAAACTCTTTTTTTTTTATAATATTGGTATAATCACTGAATTTTGGATCTTTTGTATAATACTACTGATATATATTTGAAAAAAATCCCGGTAAAAAAAAGGAACAGAAAATATTTACTTAAAATAGTAACAGCAAGATGTGAAATACAGAGTAAAATACTCGCATGTGAGCTGTAATTACATATATTGGAAATAGGAAGATCTTAAAAAAGGGAAGATACTAATCAAATTATGGAATCACTAGGTGCAATATTCGGTGTAGGCTTATTTTTAAATCACTCTGATGACACGCATTTGTGATTTCTTCTCACATCCATTTTTTTATCACAAGATTTACAGTACACTACCATCACTATTGAGTTCAGGATATTTTTTAATCCATCCCGCAGTTTTCGGAGACAAACACTTGCTCCCATTTTAGGCATTTTTAGTAACGATATACTCGACAGAAGCTAGTTTGATACTGACAAAACAAAACTATGGCAATTGAGAAACAAAATGTAAACATACAGGAACCACTGAACCATCATTTCTTGGAAATCGAAGGTTTGTGTTGGCTTGAATCTCCCAAGTTCCCTTTACTTTTTTTCTATGATACAACAACAACAACAATAAGGCTTAACGGACCCGAAGGCCCGACGCCGACACCACCAATCGGTCCCTACATACCACCATCCATCTACCACCGTCCAATCCCAAATTCACAAGATCTGCTTTCACCGAATCTTCCCACCTTCACCTAGGCCTACCCCTCGGCCGTTTTCCAGTCGGCAAAGCGTTTATCAATCTTTTAGAAATTCGTTCACTACTAAGACTCGTCATTTTGCATGCCCACTTTAGCCGACGCGCAGTTATAGACTCGATTACATTTGCCGGGTAAAGCTCACGCAATTCCGCATTGTGTAGCCGTCTAAATTCTCCTGTTGACTCATCTTTCTTCGGCCCAAATATTCTACGCAGCACTTTATTTTCAATCACCATAAGGCGTTTCTCATCCCTTACTGTAAGCGGCCATGTTTCACAACCGTAAAGAACAGTCGGAAGAATTATAGTTTTGTAAATCTTAATTTTTGAATTTCGGGATAAAAGGCGTGACCCAAGTAATTTTGCAACCGAGAAATAACAAGCATTTCCCGCCTTTAATCTAGCCTTAATTTCCTCTTCGATTTCGTTTTTTCTAGTTACAGTAGATCGTAAATATCTAAATTTCTCAACGGCTTCGAATATTTCCTCTTCTACTTCAATATCGCCAAAATTGTCACCGTTTCTGAAACTAACCATATATTTTGTTTTTTTCCGTATTTATTTCTAGCCCTACTTCTTTTCCGGCTTCCATCAATGCTTTTGTATTTAATTCTATCGTTTCCACGTCGTCGCCAAGCAAAACCAAATCATCAGCGTAACCGAGTTCGGATATATTTCCCCCCAGATTCAAACCCTTTCCGGTATTTATCACCTCCCTAATGACATATTCTAGAGCTAAATTAAATAAAACAGGGGATAGCGAATCCCCCTGTTTCAAACCAGAGTGAACCTCGAACTTCTCAGAAAAATAACGACCGATTCTTATTTTATTGAACGTTTCGGTCATACACATTTTTACTAAGTTTACTAACTTCTTCGGTATTCCTAGTTCAGTCAGGATGTTATACAGTTTATTGCGGTCTATTGAATCATATGTTTTTTAAAAGTCGACATACAGTTGATGAACAATACCATTGTATTCTAAGTTTTTCTCTAATATTTGACGGAGGGAGAATATTTGGTCTACGGTAGATCGGTTCCGTCTGAAACCACATTGATAATCTCCGATAATTTCCTCGGCGTATTCGGTTATTCGGCTAGTCAGTATTGACGTAAATACTTTATAGCAGACCGGAAGTAGTGAGATCCCACGGTAGTTATTAGTTTTTTTTTTTCTATGATATTCACATTTATTTTTCCACAATTGTTTTGATGTGTATTAAATAAAATTAAAATTTGTAATATTGTTTTTCTTCAAATTGTTAAATGATGCAATTTCGTGCAGTAAACCCCAAAACGTGCAATTTCGTGCAGTATAAAACTTCATTAAAACATCCCATTAGGCTTGATTCGGATAAGTAACTTGAGTTCGCTCTATTCTGACATTCCAAAAAAAAAGATGCAATTGCACGGGAATTCGATCTCTAATCATTACACACGATAGCCTATAGCATAAAATAGAAACAAAAATAGTATAATATATATACATTAAAAGTTTTCATCTACAATATAAGGAAAAGAAAAAAATGATAATAAATAAGTGGGGAAAAAAGAAAAATTACAATAAACCAAATATCCTCCGAGGTATTAAAAGAAAATATAACAGAAGGTACTTCGAGAGATCTCATATGTGCCTATGCTGATCAATCGGATTCGTAGTCAAATAGCAACTTGACGAGGAGGGATTTAAAAGATTAAATTGATCGAGCATCTTGAATATTGGTAGGGATCGAATTCTAGAGAGAGGCGGCTTGTATAATATTAATTTTTAACTGAAGACATGTTTAGCACTATTTAATTGTTTCACTTGATTCCACTAGAAAGTTACGTTAAAATATCACATTCATATGAAAAAGGGTTTAACATATAAAATTCCCTCACATTAATTGTTTAAGGTATTCTCTTTAGGAGGAGATATTACCTTATCACACTTAATTAGGCTGGTCATTATGGAGTGGACTGTATGAATGAAAACTATTTATATTAATAACAGAATATAATAGGCTATTGTTACATGTGAAGAAAATTAAGGGGGTCTTGCCAAATTCTGGATACATTTCATGTTAGTGAGTTAATTTAATTTAGATATAGACTATTGCATTATGGTGAATATATGAACTGAGCCAACCCCATCATGTTATACAGTCCACTAAAATGAGTCTTTTCATTTTTATATCAGTAAATTATAATTAATTGTGGGCAGACCGGGAAAGCCGATGCCCATCATTAAACAAATGGTCCTCCGGGCCGGATGACCACTATATGTTTAAGGTATTCTCTTTAGGAGGAGATCACAGTAGGACCGGGCAAGCCGATGCCCATCATTAAACATTAATAAATTACAAACACTATATTAGTGATATAAGAAAAGAAAAAAAATGTTATTTTGAATTTTATTAATCATTTGCATTTTTAAATTTTATAAGTAAGTAAAGATGCCGCCTTTCTTCAATGAACATGTTGAAACGTCGTTTCAAGCAGAGCTGGACAAATTGTAATCTGAATAATGATTAATCAGAAACAAATGAATAATGAATAACCATTATTCATAATCAGTGCGGAGTATTTTTAATAATTATTGAGTGCTTATGGTATTCATTTGAAATGAATAATGAATAACTGGTATTCGGTTATTCATGATTAACGAAAACTGATAAACCAAAAATAGGTTTTATAATTTTAATGGAAGAGAGAGCATAGAAACACGGCCAGGAATCGAACCCAGGTTCTCTGTATCTCCGCCGCTGCGCTCTAACCTACGTAAAACTGAAATAATAGGTAATATGTAACAGTTACAGTTCACATACTAGGTTGTTACAAAAGTCCTTGTGCATATTAAGTTGTTTACATTGAGGTCTCTAATTTAATCCTTATATAATCTCTGACGAATACAATTCTTATGTCAATGTTTACATTAACTAATCCTCTTATATGTACGCCAACTGTCCCTGCCTTTCATTCAGTTTATTAAATTTCACTAGAAATGTTGGAAGAAAAATTTGTCATCCACGGCCTTCTTAGGCATTATTGGAAAAAAGGTTTTAGTGCAAAGGGTCAGCCGAGGAAATTTGTGCAGTGGAAGGGGAAAGTGTGGTGCATCGAAACACGGCCGCAATTTTGTTCAGGCGGTTTAATTCTGGGAATACAAGCCTTGAAGATGAACCTAGATCAGGTCGTCCTTCAGTCGTCAAATACAACTTTTGGCTGAAAGATGGGTTAAAGTAGTTGAAAATGATGGCCTGTATTTTGAAGAATAAATTTGATTTGTAAATTTTGTACTCACATTTGAATAAAATTAATTTTGTGAACAAGGACTTTTGTAACAACCTAGTAGGTAATGCTCCTACCAACGTACATATGAAAATTCCTACTTACTGCATGAAATAAACCGTTTTTCATTACATTACTAATAGTATGCAACACCCTTTAAAATTGCCTGCATGTATTACTTTTGCCTATGTTATTATTTTATGTTTGTCCTCTATGATTCCATATGATGATTCCATATGATTCCATTGGCAGTCAAATCTATTTGGCAAGCGCTTCTAAATAAACAAAGCCTCACTCCCTTTCTATATTCGCTTGTAGATAAATAAATAGACAGGGATACATTGTAAATATACATTAAAATATACAGCATCAGAGTTTGTTTGCTTGAACCGTCCAATTTAAACTACAACCAATCCGATATGAAAATGGGTTTTGCATTAGTCTGTCCTTGCAACTGTATATAACCATATCTTGTATAATAATAATAATTAAAATGAAGGCTCAAGGAACCCGAAGGTTCGATACCGACGCGACAACTCGCTCCCTGCACACCTCCATCAACCTGAGAACTCCATCCAGACCCAATTTGGCCAGATCTGCCTTCACGCAATCCTCCTATCTATGTTTCGGCCTAACCCTCGGATGTTCCTTCACGGCACCGCGCTTATTAATCTTTTCGGAATTCTTTCACTACTAAGTTTCGCAACTTTATTCGTCTCGCTACTATCACATCAAATATAATTATAAGTATATAAGTGTCTAAATTCTTCGGTTAGTTCATCCCTCATGAGTCCAAATATTCTATGCAGTACTTTATTTTCATAAACCCTAAGCCTTTGCTCATCCCTCAATGTCAGCTGCCACGTTTCGCATCTGTTGGGGCTTATGCCTTCACTTTGTATTGTAAGGTGACACAACCTCTAAATAAGTTATCTTTATGTGGACTGTATGAGAAAATTGAATAAGATACATCTTAGATTATAATATATATCTATTAACCTATTTACAATAAATAAAAAGGGGGGAAATAAAATGTAAAATAAAGGAGGAACAATTCTGGTTAGTGATGTGAGTATGAAAATAAATAATGGAGGAAATAAAATTGCGGAGTAATATAAATTAAATTAAATAGGTCGGTGACGAAGCATCATGTTGAAATTGTTGGTGAATTTTAACTAAGTTGACTTACAGCGAATTTCGTTGGCCATTCTTCTACTGCCTCCTCTCAGGAGCCCAAAGGGCTGTTTTCAATCTACTCCTTCATTATAACATTCATTTCAGCAACGAGAAAATTCTAAATGTACCAGGCCTGGATAGTGACACAGTTCACGAGACTTGATACCTTGGTCACGTGAGGCAGCTTAAGATGGAAGGCATCGTGCTTTAGAGATCCAACAGCATCCGTAAAGGACCGTTGGAAGAAAAATAGTTTTGTAAATCCTAATTTTTAAGTTTGGGGCTCAAAGCGCGAATTAATTTCGCTACTGAAAAGTAGCAAGCATTACCGGTTTTTATCTAGTCTTGATTTCCTATGGATTTCGTTTTTTCTTGTTACTAACGCCCCTAAATGTCTACTTTTTTCTAGGTGTTCAAAACATATTCCCTTCCTCATTAATATCAGCGAAATCGTCACCACTTCTACAGCTAACCATATATTTGTTCTTATCCGTATTATATATATATATATATATATATATATATATATATATAATATTATATATATTATATTATATATTATTATATATATAATATAGGCTTTCATCAACATTTTGTATTAGTTCTATTGTTCCGCATCTTAACCAAGCAAAACCAAATCATCGGCATATCCGAAGACGGGTATATTCCCTCCAAATTTCAGATCCTTTCCGGTACGTGTCATCTCCCTTATTGCATGTTCTATAGCTAAATTAAAAAAAAGTGGTGATAGAAAAGAGTTGAATTTCTTCAACTAAGAAATTATACAGAAATATTAAAAATAATTACAATGGTGGAAGATAGTTGACAGTCGATATAATGAACTGGAAATGGTTGGGGGTGCGGTCAAAATAGTAAGCGCAAATATGTGATATGTACATATTTTATTCTAGCCGACGTTTCGACCCAAATTTTAGGTTCATCAGGGCTAAATGAGAACCCCCCCCCCAAAAAAAAACAAAAAAAAACAACCAATCACATAATTTATGTTAACAGTTGTAAATGTTTTTTTACATTATCTCTTTACACTTACATTACTATAATACTGAACATCTATTTACATAAATTATCTATTTATCATGATTGTTTGTTTTTTTTTTTTTTTTTTGGGGGGGGGGGATTTCTCATTTAGCCCTGATGCTAGAATAAAATATAAAATGTACATATCACATATATGTGCTTATATTTTGACCGCACCCTCAACCAATTCCTGTTCACTAAAAATAATTACTTTTTAGTGTACAATAAAAGTGTTTTTAATAGTCCATTTTTGATAAAGATACAAAAAAAAAAACAAACAAGCGTTGCCAATAAAGTAACAAAATGGATTGAGAATTTATCATCATAACTCCCATTCTTGAGACGAAACTATCGCGTGTAAGTATTTGATGAAAGAAGAATTTTTATGGCTAGCAGATCGCGGACATGTACCTACATCAAGTACCCGTTATGTTAGAGCCGTTTTAGAGAAAATCGAAAAAAAACAAACCTCAAAATGAGACTAAATTTATTAAATAAGCTACCCCCTCAGTTTGACCAATTTTGATGAATTTTTTTCTGTCACATCGCGGGCATATATACACACCACATACCAACACCTAATTTCAGGTTTGTACTTTTTATAGTTTTTGAGCTAGTCTCCACACACACACACACACACACACACACGCCATTCACATATACAGACCATTTCGCCCCTGATATTAAAGAATACTTGATCCTATTTAAACTTGACGAGTTAAATAAAGATAGTTAAAGTTATTTTTGGCAAAATCGAAACAAATTTGACCACACCCTCAACCAATTCCTGTTCACTAAGAATAATTACTTTTTAGTGTACAATAAAAGTGTTTTTAATAGTCCATTTTTACACACACACACACACACATGCCATTCACATATACAGACCATTTCGCCCCTGATATTAAGGAATACTTGATCCTATTTAAACTTGACGAGTTAAATAAAGATAGTTAAAGTTATTTTTGACAAAATCGAAACAAATTTAAAAGTTATGAAATAAAGTACCCACTTCGTTTGACCAATTTTGATGAAATTTTTTCTGTCACATCAAGGGCGTATGCATACACAAAATACCCAATTTCACGTTTGTACGGTTTATAGTTTTAGAGCTAGTCTGTTCACACACACACACACACACACACACACACCATTACGCGACTTGGTTAGTTCCAACTAACTCGGGGAATCCCAAAGGGTTTATTTCCGTTGAAAACCAGCAGTCGAATTTTTTTACGACCGCAATACTTTCCCTCACTATTCATTTCATATAGAGCTAAGTGGAAGTAAAAATAAATTAAAAATTCTGAAAAATAGTTATCGGATTTGGAGTGTTCAGGGTGTCCTTCTGTTCTGTTAGATGTTTTGTTTGTTGGATGAAATAAAGCAATCCTTGAACTAAGGATATGTTACATGAAATATTTAAGAAGGTCGGAAAAACAAAAAAGAGTGGAGAGTTGACCGCGAGGCTGCCTCTGAAACGAGCCTGCATCAATCTATCTAAGTCCCCCCATCCTGGAGAAAAGTCAGGCAAATTTTTTATATCTAAGTCCTCTACAAACACATCTTCTTTCCAAAGCCGCCCGTCTTGTCTTCGTGTAAAGAATGTAATAATATCGTTGGATCCCTTTGTAAATAATATACTGTAGCACTCATCTGGGATTAAATAGTTTTATTAAACGAAAGGAATGTGCATACTTACTTATATTATTACGAAAACTGTGAATTTGTTTCTATACCATTATCCGAGTAATTTTCAAGTCAAGGGACTGGCAGGCAATCAGTTGTTTTGTTTATATATTATTCCATCAAGTTTGAAGGCATGTATGAGTCCCGCGAAATGGTCTGTGTGTGTGTGTGTGTGTGTGTGTGTGTGTGTGTGAACAGACTAGCTCAAAAACTATAAATCGTGCGAACCTGAAATTGGGTATTTAGAGTATGTATAAGCCCGCGATGTGACAGCAAAAATTTCATCAAATTTGCTCAAAGGGAGGGGGTACTTTATTGAATAACTTTTTACGTTTTTTTCGATTTTCTCAAAAACGGCTCTAACGATTTTGATTAAACTGAGTATTTGATCCATTTATATGTCTGAAATATGACTGTAAAAATTTCATCAAAATTGATCAACCGGAGGGGGGACTTTACTTAATAAATTTTGTATCATTTTCACATGTTTTTTTTATTTACTCAAAAACGGTTTTAACGAATTTGATCAAATTTGGTATTTGATGTATTTATATGCCAAAGATGTGATAACCAACATTTCATCACAATTGATCAACCGGAGGGGGGACTTTACTTAATAAATTTTCTATCATTTTCACGTGTTTTTTTTATTTACTCAAAAACGGTTTTAATGATTTTGATCAAACTTGGTATTTGATGTATATATATGCCCGAGATATTACTGTAAAAATTTCATCAAAATTGATCTACGAGAGGGGGGACTTTACTTAATAAATTTTGTATCATTTTCACGGTTTTTTTTTTATTTGCTCAAAAACGGCTTTAACGATTAACAAAAATAAGATATGAATGTAGAAAAATGTGTGACTTTGGGAAATGATATTTAGCAAAACACGTCAATTTCTAATCTAAGTAAGTTGGTAAGTGAAAGTTGTGTGTTGCGCGCTCGCACCAGATTTTTTTTCATTCATTTTCATGAATTATATATATCATATGGGCGCTTAGAGACAGAGGCTAGGTGAGTACAACAACTAGGTAACTACAAATTTAGCAAAATTTGAGTAAGTGCATTAAAAAATTCCATTAGGTTAGGTCCATAGCACACTACAACTTTGTTCTGTTGAATACAATTTAAAGGTGATATAATGAGTTTTCAAAACTAGATAAGTTGATGATCAGAAACCTAATTCGTTCCGATACTAGGTTAAGTTCACTTATCTAGTTGTTCGACCTATCAGGATTGCAACACAGAAGCAACAAATAGGTAACTCAACATAGTTTTAGCACTACAATACTTGATTTGTAGATCAACTAAAGATCTTCGAAAAACTTTAATATGAGTTTTACTCGAAACAGCTGAATTGTAGTTACCTAGTTGTAGTATTGACCCCACGATTTCATCCTCCAAAAACAATGTTTTCGATAGTACACTCTATAGATTAATATACTATCGATAGCCTGGATAGTACAAAACTATCGATATTATCCATAGTTTTATCGATATCGTCGATAGTTTTACATCACTAGGATATTGCGTAATTTATAAATTATGAATAAAAATTTAGGATACGTTATACAATAATGATGAAATTCAAAATGTTAAATGGGCGGATAACGGCTGTTGTTTCTTAGTAGGGAAATTATTGAGGGGTGGCGTCAGTTGTGATGTGGCTCCAGGCTAGATAATGGAGCCCCCCCCCAACTGAATATTTCTTATAATTTAGTTCTGTCTATAACATTAGTTATGATGGTGGATGATATTTGGCCGTAGATATAATTAGAGAGGAAAGGTTAGGGGTGTAGTCAAAATAAGTTGCAATAATCACATATTTTATTTTTTGTCACCCCCTGTTTCCCACCCTACACGGCACCACCGTTAGGTATTACTTCGTAGAGGGAGTGGCTGTGTGCCAACCCATTGTGTGTGTGTGTGTGTGTGTGTGTGTGTGTGTGTGTGACATACATATGTGCCAGAGATATGACAGCGAAAATTTCATCAAAATCGATCAAACGGAGGGACACTTTATGTCATAACATTTTCCCCCTTTTTACGTCTTTATAGATTTTCTCAAAAATACACGGTGGGCCAGACCCCCCTACCGTGCACCCCCCACACATCCCTATAAATTGCATATCGTTGTGTTCCTTGTGATAAAAGATTAAGAAAAAGTCAATGTTCCCAGAAAAAAAAGTGGCCGCACTAAACGAAAATGGCGTTCAAACATGGCGGAATGACGATTTTGATTTTAGTTAGTTTTTTTATTACTGACATTCACCATTATGCTTAATTTCGCCAAAACCGGTATTTTATTAAAGCTAGATAGTTCTAGATTCAGAATAAATAAACAAACGTTCTAAAATAATTAGTCTTGACAACACAAAATACATTTAAAGTCAATTTTTTCAAGTCACTCGCGTAAAAGTTAAAAATCCAAGTTAATTCGTGATTAAACGGCCATCGTTAACGAAAAACACCTAGAAATAAACCATCTGGAGCAATTATTCTTCTTTAGAAATCAGTGGCCAAATTTCAAATTATATCAACTAGTTTCATAGAAAACGGACCTTAACGGCGAAAAGGCGCCAGTGACTCGGGCGCATCCAGTCCTCTGCCACATCGTTCAGTTCTCATACATCATATATTTAAAGCGGGTTTAGGATATTATTTTGAATGAATAATCGAGCCTATGTAACTGCAAGTTTTTAATTTACAGAAATAATTAATATAACCATTTTTTTTTTTTTTTTTTTTTTTTTTTTTTTTTTTTTTTTTTTTTTTTTTTTTTTTTTTTTTTTTTTTTTTTTTTATAAATCTGTTTAATAAAGGATATAAATCTGCCAAATAATAATGAATTAGTCGCAGATTGCACATTATCTAAACCTCACTTATATTGACATAAACTGGTTATGTTGAAATTAAATAATAATGTTTTCATAGTAGTAGTTGGGTTACAGACACTGGCTTCTGATCATTCTTGAAATTTGAAATAAATGCATTTTTGCAAACTATTGATTATTTACAGCTTTAAAAACAATCAAAATAAAAAGTTCTGTTTGTTCGTTGATATGTAGAAATAATTCGTAATACAATTTAGGAAGTATATACATAACACAATTTAATAGCTCACAACAATTAATGAATAATATATATATATATATATATATATATATATATATATATATATATATATATATATATACATATTATGATTAATTTAAAATTAAACCACTACTGGAGAGGAAAACCAATAAAAACAAGATTAGTTATTTAGCCAAATTTGAACATGAAAGATCGGCAATTTTTATCATTTTGGTGAAAACTCATGTTCCAACGCCTATAACTCGACAATATATACTCTAAATGAAAAATGTCACAGATAAAAGTTTTAGGACATTAAATTTAGCATAAAATAACCCCATTTATTTTAAAATTAACTTATTCCTGCGTAGAGATACAAATGAAAAAGTGAAAGTATTTGTAGCGCTTACTTTATTCTCTTAACTATATTTTCATTCCTTCATATAACTACTCATCAAAAACTTTACTTTCTCTTTTTTTCGAAAAAAGGGTATACTAATACAAATAAAACGAAATATTTGAAGTTGAAATCGGATTAGTTATTTAGCCAAACTGGAACATGAAAGATCGGTAATTTTTATCATTTTGGTGAAAACTCATATTCCAACGCCTATAACTCGACAATATGTACTCTAAATGAAAATTGTCACAGATAACAGTTTTAGGACATTAAATTTAGCATAAAATAATCCCATTTATTTTAAAATTAACTTATTCCTGCGTAGAGATACAATTGAAAAAGTGAAAGTATTTGTAGCGCTTACTTTATTCTCTTAACTATATTTTCTTTCCTTCATATAACTACTCATCAAAAACTTTACTTTCTCTTTTTTTCGAAAAAAGGGTATACTAATACAAATAAAATGAAATATTTGAAGATGAAATCGGATTAGTTATTTAGCCAAACTGGAACATGAAAGATCGGTAATTTTTATCATTTTGGTGAAAACTCATGTTCCAACGCCTATAACTCGACAATATATACTCTAAATGAAAAATGTCACAGATAAAAGTTTTAGGACATTAAATTTAGCATAAAATAAGCCCCCCTAAATAAATAATTCTGTGAATATATTATCATATCCAATTAGGTTTCACAAAAAGAAGGAATCAAACGCTAAGAATACTTTCACGTTTTCATTTGTATCTCTACTTTGTAATAAGTTAATTTAAAAATAAATGGGCTTGTTTTATGCTAAATTTAATGTCCTAAAACATTTATCTGTGACATTTTTCATTTAGAGTACATATTGTCGAGTTATAGGCGTTGGAATATGAGTTTTTACCAAAACGATAAAAATTACCGATCTTTCATGTTCGAGTTTGGCTAAATAACTAATCAGATTTCAACTTCAAATATTTCATTTTATTTGTATTAGTATACCCTTTTTTCGAAAAAAAAGAGAAAGTAAACTTTTTGATGTGTAGTTAAATGCCGGAAACCGAAAAAAGCCACAACTTCGTGGATTATAGATCATTAGATGCATGAATACTTAGATGTTTTTATTGGTTTTCCTCTTCAGTAGTGGTTTAATTTTAAATTAATCATAATATATATATATATATATATATTATTCATTAATTGTTGTGAGCTATTAAATTGTGTTATGTATATACTTCCTAAATTGTATTACGAATTATTTCTACATATCAACGAACAAACAGAACTTTTTATTTTGATTGTTTTTAAAGCTGTAAATAATCAATAGTTTGCAAAAATGCATTTATTTCAAATTTCAAGAATGATCAGAAGCCAGTGTCTGTAACCCAACTACTACTATGAAAACATTATTATTTAATTTCAACATAACCAGTTTATGTCAATATAAGTGAGGTTTAGATAATGTGCAATCTGCGACTAATTCATTATTATTTGGCAGATTTATATCCTTTATTAAACAGATTTATAAAAAAAAAAAAAAAAAAAAAAAAAAAAAAAAAAAAAAAAAAAAAAAAAAAAAAAAAGAAAAAAAAGAAATGGTTATATTAATTATTTCTGTAAATTAAAAACTTGCAGTTACATAGGCTCGATTATTCATTCAAAATAATATCCTAAACCCGCTTTAAATATATGATGTATGAGAACTGAACGATGTGGCAGAGGACTGGATGCGCCCGAGTCACTGGCGCCTTTTCGCCGTTAAGGTCCGTTTTCTATGAAACTAGTTGATATAATTTGAAATTTGGCCACTGATTTCTAAAGAAGAATAATTGCTCCAGATGGTTTATTTCTAGGTGTTTTTCGTTAACGATGGCCGTTTAATCACGAATTAACTTGGAATTTTAACTTTTACGCGAGTGACTTGAAACAATTGACTTTAAATGTATTTTATGTTGTCAAGAGTAATTATTTTAGAACGTTTGTTTATTTATTCTGAATCTACAACTATCTAACTTTAATAAAATACCAGTTTTGGCGAAATTAAGCATAATGGTGAATGTCAGTAATCAAAAAACTAACTAAAATCAAAATCGTCATTCCGCCATGTTTGAACGCCATTTTCGGTTAGTGCGGCCACTTTTTTTTCTGGGAACATTGGCTTTTTCTCAATCTTTTATCACAAGGTACACAACGATATGCAATTTATAGGGATGTGGGGGGGGGTGCACGGTAGGGGGGTCTGGCCCACGTACTAAAACGGTTTTTGATCAAAATCGTCATGTTTAATGAGTGTTCTTTAATATCAGGTAAGCTTTATTATTATTAAAATGTTTTGAGGGGGCTTAAATGGGTAAAGGGCCTTTTTTGTTTTCCTATAAAAAGTGCCTTTGTTTTTATTTATATGGAGAAATTATCTTTCTATAGTTTCGTCTAAAAATAAGAAATGGCTAAATATGAAATTAAAAAAAATTAAGAAAACATATACAGGAGATTGACACATTGAGCCCACTTAAGGTCAATACGCCTTTAATGACAATCGTTTCTAATTAAAGATGTTCTGTTCATTTAATGGAAATTGTTTGTTTCATGGTAACTACATAGAGTTACATAGAGTTAGTTTTCAACAACTACATAGAGAATTATAAAATCAGACGACTTGGAACATTTTGCTTGCATTGCCTTATTATCGCAGGTAAAAACTAAAACGTTTTATTTAATAACAAAAAAAAATAGTGTACTTTAAAGAGCAATTACAAACAAAAATAAGTAAATGAAGGTGGAAAAATGTGAGACTTTGGGTAATGGCATTTAACAAAACACGTGGTGAGCGCATCGCACCAGATTTTTATTTTCTATCTTTATTCCACATCGTCAACGTTTCGGGCTATTTCGCCCATCTTCAAGACCATTTTTTTAAGCTATCTTTTAATTTCTATTGCATACTTATTATTATTTCTACATAAATTATTAACTTTACGTAGACTGTTGTGTGATTGTTCTATTTCCCTGTAATTATTTTCAAATTCTGGGTTTTTAGGTCCTATAGTAGATATATAGTATTAATTAACTTTAATAATAAATATTTAAAAGAGGCGAAAGATAAATGAGGATACAATTTTATAAAATATAAGGATATAGTTGATAAAGCGGAAGGATATGATTTAGTAAGGGATAAAGAAGAGACAGTATGGGTAATGAAGGGGAGATAAATCAATGCTTTAAGTATGACAGTAAAGGATAAACGGAACCAATAAATTGTCCCATAATAGAAAGGGCTAAGGTAAAGAAATCGACTGGATAATCCTGGAAAGGATAAAACTCCCGATCCTTTGGAACCGCTCCTGGAAGACAGATCCTGGAGAATTGGTCCTTGGGAGCTAAGGATATACACCACGCCGCTCTCAATATCCTCCACGCATCTTATTTTCTTCTTGTCTTATATTGTTTTATTTCTCTTTCTCTCTCTCTCTCTCTCTCTCTCTCTCTCTCTCTCTCTCTCTCTCTCTCTCTCTCTCTCTCTCTCTCTCTCTCTCTCTCTCTCTCTCTCTCTCTATCTGTCTCTATCTCTCACTCCTTCTTTATCTCTGCTCTATCCCTCACTCTTCTCACCTCCATGAATAACATTATAAAGAGAGAAGGCTTAGAGATGAGGGAGTATAGCTGCTCTTCGTCTTATCATTGATCGCTGGAGGATCTTATGATAATTTCATTCTGTTATTAAATAATTAGCACTTGCAATTATTATCAAAGCCACTGTAGTAATTGAATTCAGCCTGCTGTGTAATGTCGTTACCTATCCCGACCGTTCAATTAAAGGCCGGTGGGATGAGCTGGTCGTGGCCTCTCTTGCGGTTTGTGCAGCGAATGCTAAGATCCCTTCAATATCTTCATTCGAATTATCAGGTAGAGGCCTTTTGGTAATAGATCGTTTTTCCGAATCTCTGGATTATCTGGATATAATATATAATTTTCATAACACTGTACGGAAAGTAACTACTTTCGATGCATGCAAACAGTACACAAAACAGCTGTTTCCCGTTTACTTCTAAAAGTGCACCGAAAATTTGCACGCTCACGGAAAATTTATAAGTGCACCGAAAATTTTTGGTGTACATGTTATTTCGTTTCACGGCCACCAGTAGCGCTTGCTGATTGTATTAAGAACAGCTGTTTAATGAAAAATTGAAATCAAGAAAACTGAAAATCCACCGATTACAATTAGTTTTTGTTTCATAAATATTTTCAAAAGTTGTCAGTTTACTTAGTAAAATGGCATTGCCCAATGAATTAATGAAGAAAGCAGCTGAAGTGGCTTGAACAAGTTCTCGCGTAAGATACCTAGAGGAGTACGAAAAGTTTTGTCTTTGGTGTCAAAATCAAGCTGTCCCATCTAACCAAGTAAATGACGAAGTTGAAGACTTTAGATCTAGATTGATGTCGTCTAAGAAAATCGCTTGCGGAAGAAGTGATCAAAAGGAAACTATTATGGTTTAGGAAATGATTGAATTGGTCAAAGAAAGTTAAATGCAACCTCAACCCAGTTTTCACTTCTAATGAGCAGTTGAGGAAAAATTTAAAAGCATTGAAATCTAGCCTGATTACATATCATGACACATGTTTTAGAGAAAGAGCATTAAACTGCCAATGCCATCTAATCTATAAACAACTATCTTTTTATATTCATTATATTCATTCTAACCTACAGCTGCTATCTATATCTGATATTAGTATAATATTTAAAGTTAGAGTTGAACTACTCAACTTTAATTAACAACCAATTACGACGGGGAAGAATTACAATTGTTCTATGGGTATCATTGGATAGAAGGAAGATGTATTCCATTATGTATGTAAAATCTTAGAGGGAATGAGGAAAAAGTATTTTGGAGCAGTCACCATGACCGAAGGTGAAATGGTCCAATATCCGAATGGTAAAGACTGGGCAGCTGTACTCTCGAAGGAAGCCATCATCTATCGTCCCTTTTTTATCAAAAATTTTAATTATTAATACGTTCTTTTAATAACTTACTAAGTGTTGGGCCATTGCTCGTGGGCAAAGCCGCGACGGGGAATGCTAGTATAGTATAGTTGGATAACATAATGTAACATACAATGAAGATATTATTATCATACCTAACATAAGTAATAAGACAGGGAAAAAAAACTAGATCATGGCATAAAAACACCCCAGACAGAAAGCCGTAGCTATGTCAGTAATGACTTTTTTATTTATAACATAAAATTTATAATTTGTAATCAGTATCAATACAATTATTTTCTATCTATCTACACATACATAACGTGAAAAAATACAAAACGTGTTTTTAAAAATATTTCTTGACATTTTATTGGAACAAACTGTTCTACTACATGTTTTTGACTACGATCTTCGGTACCATCTACAATGGCCTAGAACCTTCCGGACAGTTCTTCTTCAGAAAAAATATAATTAGCGATGGACATCAGAGTTAGTCTTGTTCTGAAGCTCAAGTCCTACGCTTCATTATTTGCGGGGTCACCCGTGGTGTAGTGGTTAGCATCTGAAGCAAAAAATCCTTGTCTATGCCGTCCCTCGGATAGGACGTAAAATGGAGGTCCCGAGGCTGTTCGTTGTCAGTTACTCCCTAAAGATCCCTATCCTTATTAAACCTGGATAGGCAAAATTTAGGACTTCCACTTTAGTATCCTCCGGTTAGTCTTAGTGGCATAAAGGGATTTGAACAAACAAATGAGGACGCGTGTTCGTAGCCTGCCAGATTGCCCTAGGATTTTTCAAAGGGAGTAAAAATTCCTAGGCTATGGTTGGATCGTAAGATAATATACCAACACTGTATGATGTCAGGTTAAAATTCCCTATCCTAACTGTACATCTGAATTGGCAGAAATTAGGATTCTCACTGTAGTATCTTCCGATTAGCCATAGCTGCATGAAGTGGCGTTAAATAAACGTCATTTTTATTAAAATATATTGAATCAATAATATTGACTGTGTAAGTTAGGTTTTAGGCAATTAGCGTATTTTGTCAAAGAGGAAATGGTTGGGGGTTCGATCAAAATAAATAGTAATTATAATACTTGCTTAATATAATTAATTATATAATATAATGTTACAAGCTACTTAACCAACTATGTATAAATCATTAGTTCCCAGTAAAGTTAGCTATATAAATGATTTCAATAGTTTGGACTTTATAAATACAATATCTATAGTAAGAGGAGAACTTTTAGACTTAAATTATAAACCATGGTCAAAAGATATTAGTTACATTTGCACTACCTGTAACAAAAGTGAAGATGTATTTCATTTTATCGGAATTTGCCCAATTTTCAATTACATAAGAAAAAAATATTTTGGTCAAATATTAATAAATAATGAGGAATTAATAACAATGCTAAAAGAAAATAAGTTAAAGGAAATCTATTTATATGTTAAAGAAGCATTAAGATATAGACGGCTGTTGTTGTCAGAATTCGAATAAATAACATAAATATTATTTCTTTATACCTTCTTTGTAGATATTATAAATGTATATTACCTTGTACGAAGTTATAGTGAGTTTTCTTTATTTTCATTTTAATTATATAAATTTCATTTTTTCATTTCAAAATTAAAGTGATTTTATTATTATTTTAACATGCACCTAAAAAGTGGCAAAATCCTGACTGACGGCTAAAACCATGTCAGCATTTGTCCTGCGTAATTTATTTTAAAACTTGTTAGCACTGATTATTATATACTTATAAATATTACATTTGTAAACACCTATACTATTTTGTAAATAAAAGATTTTTCTATTCTATTCTATTCTATTCTACATAAAATAATAATTAGTAGCCTAAAGTGACCTTAAACAAACACTTTAAATAATGACAAATTCTAAAATTTGGGCTGTGGCCCCTACAGCTCTCTCACTGGAAACGCCAATGTTTGGTCCAGATTCTTTAATAATCTTTATAGTTTTTCACCTCAACCTCTTTATCGGTCAATTTTTATCTTCTGCAGGTTATCTTGTCTTGAATTCCCTGTCATCTTATTTATCATAACCTGTGGATGCATCTTTATATGTTTTTTTATATAAAAAATATGACAAAAAAAATGAAAATAAAGCCGTTCGTTCGCAATTCAAGACTTTTACTCCAACACACACATAGCATCGATAAAGCTTTGCAATGTTTGGGATTGGATACAGTGGATGTTTTGCGAGGGGGGCTATAAAAACATTATCCCCCCCCAATTTTATTGGAACTCATTGCATATTCAGGTTATGACCTGGATGCGTGGGTTGAACTACAAGCGGTACTCCCGCGAATAACTACCGCCGCTATCATGTCCACTGTCTTCCCATCCAATCGCTCTATTCCGTGTTCCCACTGAATTTGCTACATTTGTTACAACTCGAATAATGTTTTACGTTTTATGGTAATTTGTTTCGATTTCCATCAGAAGTGTTGTTTCGGAATATCCTCTTTACAAGTAGAGTGTTGTTCCAAAAGGACAGCGATCATATAAAATATTTTAGACTTTACATTTCAATATCAAAATGAAAAGACAGACTTCAAAAAAAAAAAAAAAAAAAAAAAAAAAAAAAAAAAAAAAAAAAAAATACTGCACTCGTTTTTATCCAAAAAAGTTAAAAGTTTATACACTAAATGAGGCGTTTGCTATCAAAACCAGCTCATTCCATATTTTTCTGAAATCCACATTTCTGCATATTTTGAAAGTTTAGAGGGTCCTTCATAACCTGACGAAGGGATATAGCTCAAATCCTGCTCATTTTAGGAAGGAAGGCCAGCAGAAGAAAACCAAGTATGTGAGCCGATGTATTACGACGACTACAATTTCATTTAAATAACGAGCCTTCTTTTTCTTTTCTCTCCTTGCTTTCTGCATTTTATTTACAATATTATTTTTCTTTTATAAATAAAAAAAAAACATTCTGTTCCGTTTGGCGTTGTAATTTACGACTTTTTTCACATTGTACCACAGTTAACGTCTCAACTGTTATATTTCAGTTCTTTTTTTCAATTCGAAAAAGTTAAGTGAATGTCATTTATTAAAAACTAATAAAGACACAAATATTAACTGATAAACTGGAAAAAAACAACATGAAAAATCGTGTTTTTGAATCAAAACCAGCTCATTACAACCTAATTAATGTAATTACGCCTAAGGTAATTCACCTGGAATGAAAATGAAAAACTAATCAAATTCTAGGCGGTTATACCTACAATTAGAAAATTTAAAAAAGAAAAAAAAAGGATAGCTTTAGTACTGTGTACGTGAGAAGATTTTTGTCTCTCCTGTAAAATTTTCAAAAATGGAATGAGCTGGTTTTGATAGCAAACGCCTCAAATAGATTGTAACGTGAAACAAAACACAAGACATGTGATTTTAAATAGATCTAGTTGTTGGGACAGTTGGAATAAACTGTTGTGACTACGATGTTCGAGCTGCCATCTACGCTGGCCTAGAACCTTCCAGGCATTTCTTCTTCAGAATAAATATAAGGAGCGATGGACTGGAGAATTAGTCTCGTTCTGAAGCTCAGGTCATATGGTTATTTTTGTGTAACTGTGTTGTTAAAAAGTGATACTTTCTGTAACCTGTTTAATTATTTGTGTTTTCATTGTTTCTGTGAAATTGTAAATTATTGTCACCCCTATTCTTAAAATCCACTAGTCCAATGTGACACAGGGATCTTTGGCCAAGGGTTGTGTGGTAATTAAGCAACTAAGTACTATTTACATCATGTATTTTGTACAATAGATAATCTTACAAGTCCCAACTACAAAGGGGGGGGGGGTACCATGACTCATAAATTACTTGGGGCTACTTTACTACTTCGAATCCCACTTTGCCCCAGGCTCACTCTGCCTGTCCCAGACTTCGACAGCCCATCTCAGACCCAGCCTCCGCTCCAGACTACCTGACTGTCTCTGACTCTGTCCCTCTCAGACTGCCTGGCCCCACTCTCTCCTGGGCCAGCCTCTTCTAGGAGTTCTCCCTCTCTCTCAGGGTCGCCTAGGTTCAATGGACATCCTCCAGGTGACATTATTATTTTCGTTAAATAGAAATTGTTTGACCCACCTAAGTGTTACGATATATTTGATATTCCCAAAAATAATAAGGTTATTCAGAAATCTGTATAACTCAATGACGATGAGGATTAAATGCCATGGCCACAATCTTACTAGTGAAATTAAGGTGACCAAAGGGGTGCCCCAGGGTGAGGTTACGAGCCCATACTTCTTCAGTGCTTTTTTAAGCGATATGGAAGAATATATGAGATCAAAGGGGGCTGATGGGATTCAAATCTCGCATTCATGTAATATTATGATATTATTGTATGCAGATGATGTGGTCATATTCTCAGATTCATATTCGGACTCATTAAAAAAATTAAAAATTCTTTTAGAATACTGTAATATTAATCAGTTAGAAGTAAATACGACTAAAACAAAAATAATTCAGTTCCACCGAGGTAAAAACAAATTAATTCCAAAAATTAAGTATAACGAATCAGAAATAGAAATCGTTAAATCGTATACATATTTAGGTATAACAATATCCAGTTCCGGAACTTTTCTAAAAGCAGCTCAAATGGCAGAAACAAAAACCAGAATATCAACTGGAGCAGTTTTAAGCATCTGCAGTAAAGCTAAGATAAGAAATTGGCAAGCTAGAATTAGATTAAATGAAGCCATTAATACCAGCAGTTTATACTATGGTGTACAAATTTGGGGGTTAAGATATTCTGATAGGATAGAAAAAGCCAACTTAAACTTTTATAAAAATCTTAACTCTCTTTGCAAAACCACACCAGCTTGGATGATAAGATTAGAGTTTAACATAACCAATAGTAAATATTATGTGTTAAAATATTGTTTAAAATGGATTTATAAATTATTATTGATGAAAAACAACAGATTCCCCAAAGAATGTTATTTAAAACTCCACGAAATGTCTCAAAAGAAGGACATTATAAAATTTAACTGGTTATGTCAAATCAAGCAGTGGCTTAACGAAATAAATCAAGCACACATACTCAATGAATTTAATGCAACATTATTCAAAAGTAAAATATCTCCGGTACTATATAATTTTAAAAATTATCTCGAGCAAAAAGATAAACTGCAACTACTATCTTCTAAATATAATCCTTATTATTTGAACATTTATGACCCAACTGACGAAATACAAAGTTACCTAAATTTAAATCTGCCATTCAGAATGATCAAAATAATAGCGCAGTTAAGACTTTCCGGCAAATATATCATTAAGCTTTCCCTAAAAGATAATACTTATATAATTAACACATTAGAACAGTGCTCTATATGCAATAGGAAGCAAAATGAGGATTTATACCACCTGCTAGTAGGATGCCCCATGTATGCAGATATAAGACGTAAATATTTACCAGGCGTTCAAAACAAATCCGTAGTAGAATTACCTGCAATTTTGAAAGTAAATAGTGCAGAACAAATCCGGAATTTGTATTTTTTTATTATCTATTCTATGAAACTGAGGCAATTCATACTTGAGGGATAAGATACGTTTCATTTTCATTAATTCATTACGCTACAATATCGACGTATTCTCATTAACAGTATTTAAGTATACATATATCTATACTTTAATATATTTTACAATATACTTATATTATTATTTTAATTTAAACAATTATTAGTTACGTAATCAGCATAAGGAGAGAATTTTCTATTTATTTTCGCTATTATAAAAAAAAAAAAAAAAAAAAAAAGACAGAAAAAAAGGATGAAAGAAACACTTTTATTATCGTTTACATAAAACTAGTAGATGTAAATAAATAGTGTAAACACTGTTATAAACACTGATGTAAATAGTATTGTAAACACCTGTATAGATTCTAAAATATGTTGACATTTTTTGTATTTATTTATATCTATTGTCCATTTATAGTGAGATATTTTTTCATTGTTAAATATGTTTGTTTTTTTGTTTTTTTTTCTCCTTATTATTAGTTTGTCGTAGTAGGTATGTAATGTATGTGTATTTTTATTTTTATTTTTATTTTTCTTACTATTAGTATGGTATTAGTAGTGACCAACTCTATTTGTATGGGGTTCTCCCCAAAAACAAATTACAATAAATAAATAAATAAAATAAATAAATATTTGATATTCGAAATAAAACTAACTTAAATCCCACTTTATTAAAATAGCTAAACACCCTATATTTAGTATCTATAGTGCGTCATGGGCATAGGTTGAAGTAAAGAATAGATGTCTTTAAATTGTAAATTATTTATTTGTGAAACATCAGTTTAAGGTATTTACATAAGGTATTTTACATGTTTACAGGATCTCTTTGAACACTATGTATGGTGGGAACACTTAAAATATGGTCATCTGTGATTGTTTGTTGGTGGGTTTGTTTTACACAGATATAGATGTCACTGAGAACGCACCCTGGAAAACGCCACATACTTAAATACACGTATAAGTTTCAAGGAAAGCTATAAAAAAATAAGATTCTATTTACTGAAATCGAATGTTTTTGCTTGTGACTCGCAAACGACGGTGACAATCGGAAAAGTGTGTATTACCAAAAATGTTCGTCTCGAAAAACGGAAAAAAAATGACACCTTCGAAAAAGCCCTGCAACTATTTTCGCTGAAGATTACAGTTTTTCGCTTGCAACTCGAAAACAAAGGAGTTAATCGAAAAAATGTATATGACCAAAAATGTTCTCCTTGAAAATCTGCAAAGATTGACACCATTTAGAAACCTCTACTACCAAACCTCTAATACCAAACCTCTACTACCAAACCTCTACTACCAAACCTCCACTACAAAACCTCTATGGTAATACCAAACCTCTACTACCAAACCTCTACTACCAAACCTCTACTACCAAACCTCTACTACAAAACCTCTGTTACTAAAACCGCGGTTTTGCTCTTATAACTCGCAATTGAAGGCGAAATTGATGTGATTTTTATGTTTTTTCCGGTGTAGCGGCTAAGGAAAGCTTTAAAATGATGCCTCATTCAGGAAATGTGATGAAGTATTAAGGAAGAAATGGTGTAACGACAAAAAAAAAAAAAAAAGGCCTTGAGAAATAATATACAGTAGAACCTCCATTATCCGGGGTAATGATAAGTATGGGGTCCACGGATAATCGAAAACCCCGGATAATCGAATTAAAATATTTTATTGACTTAATGTGACAGAAAAAAAAAGGTTAAAAAATCAGTTGTAAGGTGTAATCACTTTTATTAACAAACGAACGTTTTATATACATTAAATTATAATATACAAAAATAACTAAAAAAGTAAATGTAAGCTTTTATATATTACGGGCCGACGACGATACGAAGTTTTTTTCTTACTTCTTACTTTATACTTTTTTCTTTTTCACAATATCCCGTACAGTTAGTTCGTCGATTCCTAGTTCGGCGGACAATTTTTTAACGCTTGACCTTTTTGTAATCTGTTTATAATAGTTAATTTCTCTTTAAGCGTTAAAACGACAAGTTTTCTTTTTTCCGACATTTTGCTACTTCGTATGTATTTAAATCGACACTAAATCACAACTGACAATATTTTGTTTTGTAGCCAAACAGGCTACAAAACAGGTAGGAGTTTGGAAAACCTTGAAAACAATACCGTTCCTAGTTTATGAATTGGTGTATTAGATACTGGAAACATTTCATAATACAATACTCGCTTTCTGTGTTTTTCCATTTATTGTTTTATTTCATAATAGATAGTTAACCATTGTGTAATCGTTAAATATTTACGTATATATATTTTTTTTAATATTATACATACAAAATAAATGGCATACAAATCAAAAAAAGCTTATTAAAAAAAAAAATTGGCTCGTCGGGACCCCGGTTAATTGGATCCCCGGTTAATCGAGGCTCGGATAATGGAGCTCCTACTGTATATGATGATTTGCAGTATTTTCCTTATTTAACATGATATCTCGAACAGGGTCGTTGGAGGCTGGTATGGTATAACGGAGCAGACAGCCTGCAGTAGAAGTGGCTATATTAGAAGTGACAGTTACTAACTGTTAACTGTCACAAACTGTCACGGTAAACTGAACCTTGTTTTGCCAACAACTGTTAACAACAATATCAATGCCATCCAACGTAACTCGGTAACAGCGCCTGTCCTGCAATATAACTCCTTACAATTTAATCGTTGGGTGCACTAATTTTGAATATGGGATTAACACGTTCACACTGGGACTGTAATTCACGCTCCTCGCTCATTGGCGGCTGAGTTTAATGCTTTGCGCTCTATCCGACGGGAGCTATACAAGGGCATGATGCAGTATTGGCTATCCAACAATAATAAAATAAACAATAAAAATACTATCCTACTAGTTATGTTTATAATACTATAATAATTATAATGTAATTAAAAAATAAATGTTTATCCATTATATATATATATATATTAATTTTCAGGATTTTGTTTTTTTCAGGTTGTAGGAACAAATTTAAATAATTAACAAACATTCGATAATTTTTTATTTTTAAAGTTTTCTTTTAATCGTATCTCTTCTCCTGGTGCGTTTTCTGGGGATCTTACTGTAATCCTCACTACGTGTGGAAGAAAATCTTTAAAGTGACCTCAATAATCGAATACGATCAAGTATCAAAATGGTTGTTATGTACCGACAAATTAAAACCCTTCAGATATATATATATATATATATATATATATATATATATATATATATATATATATATATATATATAGTAGGACCCCCATTATCCGGGCCTCTATTCACCAGAGCTCCAATTAACCGGGGTTCCGAGGAGCCAATCTTTTTTTTTAATAAGATGTTTTTAATATTTATGCCATTTATTTTGTATGTATAATATTTATTTTAAAAAATGAATACGTAAATATTAACGGATATTGGTTAATTGTCTATTGTTCTTAGAAATTATGAAATAAAATAATAAATGGAAAAACACGGCAAGCTGGTATCGTATGATGAGATGTTACCGGTAACTATTATTCCAATTCATATTCTAGGAACGATATTGTTTTCAAATCTTTATAGGAAACTCCTACTCTGGGCTGTTCGACTACAAAACAAAATATTCTCAGTGATTTAGTCTACATTTAAACAAGAACTAACAAAATGTCGCAAAAAAGAAAACCTGTCGTTTTCACACAGTTAACTATTTTAGCCTGAGTACAATAAGGTGGAAGTTTTAAAACATCGTCCGGTGAATCAGGAATAGGCGAGCAAACTGTTCGTGATATTTATAAGAAAAAAGACATCTCCGACTTCGTATTATCGTCGGCCCAAACATCGTGTCCTCGGTAAACAATGAAGAACTCTACATTAAAAGAGGTAGATGAAGCTGTCTATCAGTGGTTCATGCAAAAACGCGCTGAAGGAGTTCGTTTGTTACTTTTGTTCGTTTGTTGTTTATTAAAACATTCGTTTGTTAATAAAAGTGATTTTCTGCAGTTTTTTTTTTTTTTTTAATTGACCTTCTTTTCTATCACATTAAGTAAATATGTTGTAATTCAATTATCCTAGGTTTTCGATTATCCGTGGACCCCATACCCATCATATATGAGACAAAAAAAGGAATAAGTAGGATCTATATTCAGCGGGAGAAGACCTGATCCATAAAAGCCCCAAGTTTGTCCCGAGCCGCTGATAGTTTGTCTTCGCGAGCTAGGCCTCTCACTCAACAGCGGAGCGATTTTTCATTGTGCGAGGGCCGAGACAAATTAGTCCTTCAACGGATGATAGAGTGCGCTTTAATCAGCCACGTTGGGGGGGGGGGCAGGTTATACATCAGGTGGGTTCGGGTCTTCCAAGTTGGGGGCAGGTCGATACCTTTATATATTTATTATCTATATGTGCAGGTGTGTATTTATGATGTTACTAGCTGTGGGGCCCGGCTTCGCTCAGGGACTTGTTGAATAGGTGGACTGAAAGAATAACTTTAAAATGTAATAGTACAGAAAAACAGACCAAAATTAATCATGATTAAAACAAAATTTGTACCATCCTGAAACTTCAGTTTAGTATTTGTGGTAAGTTTAGAAACCTCTGAGTCCGTCCATATATGGTTTGGGTATAACAGACGCTATTAATGCGGTTCTCTTAACGCGGTTTCTTCCCTTTTCTTGATTAAGAAAAATTATTTTGGCAGCAAATATGTCCTGGTATCTGGTATGTATCATTTCTTATGGTTTCTATGTTCTGATTCCATTGAGACCATTCTCATAACGATACCGAATCCTTATCAAGTAAATTCTCCTTTTTCGATTTCGGTTGAAAATTTACGAACAGAACAGAACTATTAAACAGAAATATTATATGAACACTTTATTTTCGATAGATATTCCATTAGGTTATATCTTTTATTCATATTATCTATAGGTTATCTATTTTATTCAATGTTAGTTTTTATTCGCTTACTACACTAATAAGCAATTTTTCTTTTGTTGTATATTTACTCTTATATTGTATATTGATTAAAGGCAATGTTTCGACCAATTCTTTCCTCTTCTGTAAAACTTAATGCGCTTAGGAATCCAGTTTGGTTTTGCTTTTAATTTCAATTCATTGCAGAGATGTAATGACCTTATTTAAAAATAAAAAGGAAAAAATAATTATTTATACATAATCTCATGTAATTTAAAGAAACCAGCTGAAGCTAAAACCATAACAAAGAGAACTAATAAACGATAACCTTATGAATTGAGCTTAGCTAGCGCTCCTGGCTTCCAAATGTCGAACTAAATTTTTTCATTCATTAACTCGCCTGGGCTTATTAGATGTAGAATTACATGTAGCGAGAGGCTTAACATTACAGCCCTTGTCCCTTCAACATTACACACTTAAAATGAAAACTGAAACCTTCTTCATCGTTAGGGGCAATAGGGCAATGTGACGACATAAAATTCTTGATAATACGTATAGTCGTTTTTGAGCCTTTTCGGCACGCACATTGTACACTTTGCTTTATAATATATATTGATTAAACGAATAAAAAGAATATATACCGGTATATTTACTTACATTGCTATGCTAACCACTACTCCAGAGGTGACCCCTGTTCAATCAAGTGTATTAAATTCGAATAACACGTGTTGAAATTTCGGACGTCTGATTCTTCTGTTTATTGCGTGGTGAGAGCTGTTTGGTTAGGTCTATTACGGTTTTCAGTTATAGAGGTGAATCTACGCGTTGCCACGAACACCTCTGATGTTCGTTGTTGGATGACTCTACCCATAAGTTAGCCATAGGTCTAATATTCCTTAGCTTTATGTTCTAATCACATAACCGGAAAACTCGCCATGTTAGTTAGTGCAATAGTCTCCCACTCTTTGTGATATTTCGTCTCACTATCATGGATATGGCATCTCTTTTTATTTCTTGAGTAATCTGTGGATCCTATCTGTCGCGATTGCGTGCTTTATTCACCAATTTTTGTTCACAAATTCAAGCTCAACGGATTATGTAATATATAAAACTAGCTGTATACCCCGGTTTCACCCGGGAAATTTCATTTTTCTAATAAATGTGGGCCTCTTCAAAATCTATGAAATTAGACTTTTCAATTCAAACGGTCGATTTCGTAATATGTACAGGCGTTCGCCCCTGGTATGAAAGGACCACTGAGCGAAATTTGAAGATTTTAGTACAAACGGTATGGATTTCTTTAAAGAACAAACAAATAAACAAACGGTTTCACCCGGAGAATTTCATTTTTTAAATCTATAAAGTGAGATTTTTATCGACTCAAACAGACGAATTCGTAAAAACCAATGTAAAGCAAGATCATTACGATTTTTATAACAATAAAGAATATAACCAGTGATCGGCTGAAGTTATGCAATTTTAATATGGACAGGTGTTCGCAGCTGGTATTAAAGAACCACTGGGCGAAATTTCACATATACGAATACGAATATATTTGTATTCGCAAATATAAATACGACTATTCGAATATTCGCAGCGAAAATCAGCGAATATTCGATTATTCGCAGGAAAATCTGCGAATATTCGATTATTCGCAGGGAAAATCTGCGAATAATCATATACGCGCAGCTGAAATATACAAATACGTTCGTATTTACTTGAAAAAAATATACGAATACACTTATTTTCGCAGGAATAAATATTAAAACAGCTATATTCTCAAGTAATAACACTAATTAAGGTATTCCATGACTGAACATTATATGTTTTGTATTAAATTTTACGTTAATCTTAAAAGTAGTTATTTAATTGTTATTTATTTATTACTTTCACTTACCTACATACGAAATATATAGTAAGGGAAATTATTGCCATTGTGAAAAATTTCCCGTTTTCAACGGAACCGGACGTTTTGGGGTCTCATGAGTCCAAATAACCAAGTCCCGCGAAATGGTCTGTGTGTGTGTGTGTGTGTGTTTTAACTATTTGTCGTACGAAACTGAAATTAGGTATTTGAGGTATATAGGTGCCCGCGATGTGACAACCAAGATTCTTCTAAATCGAGCAAGCATAGTGAGCACTTTATCCGAATACTGTTTTTCTATTTACGATTTCTCAAAAACGGTTCTAACGATTTCGATTAAACTTTTTAAGTTTAATTTTCATGAAGCATTCATTAATATTAACGAAATCCATTAGGTCTGATAGGGCTTTTATTATTGGCTAAGGAAAAAATCAAGGATGACAAAGGACAATTATTTACTCGAAATCAGAAATAAAAAAAAATTACTTTAAAGGAAGATTTTTTCCTTAGCCAATAATAAAAGCCCTATCAGACCTAATGGATTTCGTTAATATTAATGAATGCTTCATTAAAATTAAACTTAAAAAGTTTAATCGAAATCGTTAGAACCGTTTTTGAAAAATGGTAAATTAAAAAATAGTATGCGGATAAAGTGCTCACTATGCTTACTCGATTTAGAAGAATCTTGGTTGTCACATCGCGGGCATCTATATACCTCAAATACCTAATTTCAGTTTCGTACGACAAATAGTTAAAAACACACACACACACACACACAGACCATTTCGCGGGACTTGGTTATTTGGACTCATGAGACCCCAAAACGTCCGGTTCTGTTGAAAACCGGAAATTTTTCACGATGGCGATAATTTCCCTTTCTATATATTTCGTATGCAGGTAAGTGAAAGTAAGGAATAAATAACAATTAAATAACTACTTTTAATAATAACGTAAAATTTAATACAAAAAATATAATGTTCAGTCATTAGTGTTATTACTTGAGAATATAGCTGTTTTAATATCGTTATTCCTGCGAAAATAAGTGTATTCGTATATTTTTATCAAGGAAATATGAACGTATTTCTATATTTCAGCTGCGCGTATATGATTATTCGCAGATTTTCCCTGCGAATAATCGAATATTCGCTGATTTCCCTGCGAATATTCGTATTCGTATTCGCAGGTTGGGGGTGCTTCGCGTGATATTCGTATTCTTATTCGCGAATACGAATACGCCCAACTCTGCAATCGTATAATTCGTATTTAGTGCGTCATGGGCACAGGTGAGGGTTGAAGTAAAGATTAGATATGTTTTATTTGTTGATTATTTAATTTTTGAAATATAAGTTTAAGGTATTTCATGTGTTTACAGGACCTCTTTGAACACTATGTTTCATGTAACGATATGGTCCTCTGTGATTGTTTGTTGGTGGGTTTATTTTACACAGACATAGATGTCACTGAAAGAGCGCGCCCTGGAAAACGCCACATAATGACGTCAACTGACCCTGTGAAAGAACAGGATCAGGAATGTAAAATCCTGCCTCTGTAAGCGGCTGTTCCTGTGTCTTATTAAAAAGTGTATATATCCAAAAATGTTCGTCTCGGCAAAGAGAAAAAAATGACACCTTCGCCCTGCGACCATTTTCGCTTATTATTGCAGTTTTTCGCTTACAACTCACGAACGAAGGGGTTAATCGAAAAAATATGTATATGGCCGAAAATGTTCTCCTTGAAAACCTGAAAATATTGACACTATTTATAAACCTCTAAAACGATTTCCTCGCAAAAAAAACGGGGTTTTTCACTTGTAAATCGCAATAGAAGCGGTTGAGGAAATCTTTAAAATGATGCCTCATTCATGAAATTTGATGAATTATTAAGGAAGATATGGCGTACCGAGAAAAAAAGGCCTTGAGAAATACATAATATAAACTCCCCGCCAAAAGTATTGCAACACTTATACATTTTTTGTTATTTTACCAGAAGTAAGTACCATCGTCCTGTTTTCCATAAATAAGGATAGGCTATGTTGTTATCTGTAATTTAATAGCAAAAGGATTAGATTTTATTTTATAATCCTGAGGAAACAGAAAGAATTAGGAATGGTATTAAGATAAGTTTCACTCCAAATTATCCAAATCCCATTCAGTGACCATTTAACTAGGTGAGATACACATCTCAAGTGATAATGAATGCTAGAGACAAGTTAATGAAGTTACGGCTGCTCGTATCGTAGCCCTTTCCGAGGAAGGGTTATCTACACGTCAAATTGCTTTAAGGGTCGGCGTTCATTTCAGCTCCGTCTCAAGGTGTATGAAACGGTTTAGGAAGACAGGTAGCTACTCCAGTAGGCCAACAAGTGGACGTCCAAGGATCACAAACCCGGCCGATGACCTTTTCAGTAGGCTACATGCACTCCGCCAGCGGAATTTAACTGCTCCAGACATTCAAAACCTCGTACGTGATGTCCGGAACCTCAGAATATCCACCAATACAGTCAGGAGGAGGTTGGTAGGTGCAGGCCTTCGGGCAAGAAAACCGGCAAAAGGCCCTCAGCTGACCGCACGACACCGTATGCAAAGGCTTAGGTTTGCAAGGGATCATCAACACTGGACTGTAGAAGAATGGAAAGCTGTATTGTTCACAGATGAGACAAGAGTGGCCTTGCACAATCCAGATGGTCGAGATAGAGTATGGAGAAGGCGAGGAGAGCGGTACAGTCGGTGCTGTACAGTTGGAGTCACTCCTTTCGGAGGGGGGTCCATCATGTTCTGGGGTGGGATATCTTTTGAGGCTCGTACAGAACTTGTTCCTGTAAGAAGAGGAGCCATGACAGCTCAGCGGTATGTAGAGGAGATTTTAGAAGAACATGTAATGCCTTACATGCCCTTTATTGGCCCTCAGGCACTGTTAGTGCATGATAATGCCAGACCCCACATAGCCAGGTGTGTCAACGACTATCTGAATTACACTGGAATTCGAAGAATTGCATGGCTTGCGAGAAGCCCAGACCTCAACTGTATCGACCATTTGTGGGACACACTGAAAAGAAGAGTTCGACGTCGTCAACAAGCACCGTCAAGCTTAGAAGAGCTGGAGACTGCCGTTTACAAGAATGGGATCAGATTTCCCAGGAGACCATTCAGCAGCTCTTCAATAGCATGCCAAGACGTATGGATGCTGTGATTAGAGCTAGAGGGGGTTTGACAAGGTGTTGAACCCAAAATCATTAAAAGAAAGTTACCTTTTATATTTGTCATTAAAAGAAAAATTTTACTTTTTTTTTTTAAAGTGTTATTGATTTTTAAAAGGAATAAATTTTAATTTTCGTTGTATACCTTTTTTACTGTAATCACACAACCAATTAACTTTATTACAATATAAATAAAAAAAGAAAAACAAGTTTATACAGGCGTTGCAATACTTTTGGCGGGGAGTTTATATGATGATGATTGTAACGATAAAACAAAAGGAAAAAAAAAAATATGGGTCAAGTCCCAGACCTTTTTTGGAAAGAATTAACAGCTGGAACAAACTGTCGTGGCCCGTGTTTGAAACTTCGATGTTCGAGCACCATCCACGCCGTTCCACGAAGTTCTGGAACATTCCTTACGAGTATATATAAGAAGCGATAAACTGTACAGTCAGTCTTGGTTGTGAAGCTTATTACCATACAACTATTTTTGTTACAAAGGGATAATTTTTCTTCCCTCTTCAAATATTTGTTTTGTAATAATTCCTGTGGCATAGAAAATTCTTGAAACTATTCTTCCTTGAATAAAAATAGTTAACCGACAAAAAAAAAAGGCCTTAAGAAATAATATGTATGATTATTTTTTTAAAAAGAATTTTTGTGATGATTTGTGACATTTTTTAACCTTAAATACAGGCGTTGAAGACCTAAATACGGTTTTACGCCTCTAAAAAAGAACCTACCACCAACCAACCAATTTTTGTTTCATCTCGATCTCTGGACAGAATTTTACAATAACATTTATCCTCCATTCCGCATCCAACGAAACTATAAACTGAATAATATCTTTTAACAGTATCGACCAAATCTGGTTTCCTGAGGAGCTATCAGGAAGTTAAATAGCGACCTCTATTGTCTCAGGGTGTAAATGAAGTGATTGATAAGGCTCTGTGTAATAGCCGCAAAGACTTTGGAAAGCAGTTCCATCAATAACGTTCCCGATAGCGGCCATTGAATGAATATCAATAGTGTGAAGAGTGCCATTCAAGGGCCTCCCAAATCATAAATCTGGAGCGCTCATCTATCAAATGTGATTACAATTAACCGGTGATAGGGGAACTGCTACCATTTGTCACCGATAAGGCAGCTACTCTGACTCCTCTAATATACACACGGTGGTCAATAACTGTGATATCTCTAGGTCGGGACTTCCTGTGCAGTCCATCATCGTCATCTCCTTCCTCTTCCGGAATATCTTGACCTTACGAAGGCTGCCATGATCTGATACTTATCTTCGACAGCACAACTCCTCGCCACATATCGATGCGTTAATTCCCCCTCCTTAGCAAGACTGTCCCTGTGTAATATAAAATTATTCGTAAAATCCTTAGGAAGTGTAAACTGATATCAATAGTATCAATAGTTTTCGGCCCAAAGTTAAAATACGCTAGTGGTAGTGAAAGGTATTTGACCGAAGATGTAATGGAGAGGCAATGGTTGGGGGTGCGGTAAAAATAAGTAGCACTAATATGTGAGTATTGCAATATTATACGGGACTTTTCTACTTTACTCCCCCTATGATTAATTATATTGGAATTAATTATTATTAATTATGATTAATTACCTTGGAGGTTTCTTTCAAATTATAACATATGACAATAAATATGAATTCATTGATATGATAATAAGAAAGCATTGCAAATGTTTCAGGAAGAAGGTATGATACATAAAGCTAGGAACTTACATGAAGCTTACGTGAAGCTTCTTTTTAGTGAAAAAAGAGGATTTCGTTGGCGGTGTTAAAATTATAAATGTCGTCGTTACAAATTATGTGAATTTGTATGGAGAAGGAGAGGATTTATTCAAGGTTTTGTTAAAAAAAAATATTAATGAATTTTATACTATTTAATTCATTTGACAAGTGTAATTTGTATTTGATTATGTATTGATAAAATAATTTAAATATGCATGTGTTTATTTATGTAAGGTTAATTAAAAAGTAACAGATATAGAAAGTAATCATAGGGGAGTAAAGTAGAAAAGACCCTATTATACAACTTTTGGCGGTTTATCGAATCATATGCCTTTTTGAAATCGATGAAAAGCTGACGTACTGCATCTTTATCTTCTAATATTTGACGGAAGGAGAATATTTTGTCTACGCTTGAACGGTTCCGTCTCAAAACACTTTGATAGTTTCTGATGGTTTCCTTTGCGTATTCAGTGATTCGACTAATCAGGATTAACTGAAATATTTTATAACGAACCAGAAGGAGTGAGATTCCGAGGTATTATTGCAATTCTTTTTTTGTGTGAATCGGAATAAGAATAGATTCTTTCCACTCTTCGTGTATTTTTTCCTGTTTTTAGATCTTTTTAACCAAAAGATGTATTTTTGAGATGCCAACTTTTCCACATGCCTCGATTAGCTATCAAAATTGCTGGACCAGGTCCGAAGACTTGGAAGGTCAGATTTAATTTCCTGATTCGTCACTACCGCTGAGCCTATTATCGAGTTGAAGCGAACTCTGAGAGGCTGTGGACTGGAGCAAAGTGCTGACCGCCCTTATACACTTCCGGTGTTGTATCATCGACCCAAAAAGTTTGCTCTCGTTAAGGACTAAATGCAAACCCGAGCTGGAGAGGCGCAAACTGTCTTCAACTTAATCAGGGGCCGGATCAGGCGATTCCTTTTGGATCGGCCAAATCTGGCACATCCCGGTCAATCCCATAAAAAATTCATCCTTAATTAAACCTACTTATTTTATTTATGTCCGACATTTAGGCATTTATTATAAGTTATTAGTTATTTTTCAGGAAAATATACAAACTAAAAAAGAAATTCAATTTATCCTTACTATATAAATTTAAAAAAAGCAATGTAATACATCGACGCTTCTAATATCTAAGACAGTAGATGTGAAAATGATTTATTCTGAAAAAAAAAAACTTATCGAAATGTAATTAATTATAATTTTTCCTTTTTATTTGTAATTAAGATAAGTTGTAACTAATCGAATTATTTTTTTTTTTACTATGTTTGTTAATCCCTTTTAATATTTATAAATATTATATTTATAACTTCAGAAGACACATTAGATATTTGATATTAATATTAAACCATTTTTCTCTGTGAGTTTGGTACATTAAGCAAGTGTGTGCCCAAACACTCCATTTTTTTGTTTTTTCAAATTCATTAAACAAAATATATGGGGCGTGTGGAAAAATATTCCTCAAAAGTGATTTTTTTTATTTTTAAAAAATAAAAAAAAAAACAGTAAAAAAGGAATTCGTATTTCTATTAAACGCCAAAAATTTATTTTCTGTTTTTTATTTATTTATTAATTTTTTTTTCTTTTGGTAGTGAGAAAAGCAATAGTTGTAATCAGTTCAAGCTCAAGGTATATAAAAAAAAAATTTATTAAACCGAAAAAAAAATATATTGACAGGAGGTTCTTTATACTAAAAAGTTTTTTTTTTAAGCATTGTAGGTTATTTTCTCCTTTTCTCGCGAATCGATAGAATGTTTTAATAAAAATTCAGAAAAAAATACCTGTGTTGTTCTGGTAAATAATCTGATGAGATTGTCAGAATAAAAAAAAAGATTTGGGCGTTTATATTCAGTCTTTGGTTTCCTTTGGTATGGAATTGACGGCATAATGCCTGGTATGAAAATAAGATAAGCTGAATTGGAAATCAGTTGCTAGGTCAGGAAATAAGAGCACTTTTATCACAAGGCTCTCTTCTTTATTCTAACATTCTTTATATTATGTATAAATATAATATATAAATAATGTATTATGTATATATCCAATGTATAATGTATTATATATATATCCAAGATCAACATGTGGGGAACAAAAAATAAAAAAATGTTGATCTGATCGTGGAAGGAAAACTAAAATAAATGAGAACATTTACTTAAAAACGATCAATAGCCCCTCAAACGAAACTAAAAACAACTTTATCTAAGAGGGTTCCTTTGGTTTAGTGGTTAGCATAGCAACCTATAATACTTAGGTCAAATGGGACTATATCATTTGATATACCACTATTAAACAGTTTTTTTATTTAATTCATTTCTACTAAGCAGGGCCGTTATAACAGAAAATGGTTATAATATTTAATCAACTTTGGTGTAGTGGTTAGCATGGCAGCCTACAATACTAAAGGTCGCGGGTCCGCGTCCCGCGGTGGCCCTAGGGTTTTTCAAAGGCAGTAAAAAATCCTTGGCTCTGCCGTCCGTCGCTTAGGATGTTAAATGAAGGTCCCGAGCCTATACGATGTCAGGTACTCGTAAAAGTACCTATACACCCTATATACCCTATCCTCTTTTACATAGATAGGCAAAATTTAGGTTTCCCACTAGCATCGTCCGATTAGCCTTAGTGGCATAAAGTGACGGTTACAATGTTTTTAAATTTGAATGAAAGCATTTTTATTTGTTTCATTGCTGGACATAAAGAGGTTAAGATATAAATAAGTCAGATTGAGACTGGATTATTGCTGGGCGAACGAAACGTTTCCCTGCTGTATTCTTCAACCTGAGGTTGATTACCTTAACTAAATACAGTAAAATACGGCGGGGAATCGAACCCAGATTTCGGTTTTGGAAATAATTAAAAATAAAAAATAAAGTCCCCCCTCTTTGACCAATTCTGATGAAAATTTTGCTGTCACATCGCGGGCATATACATACACTAAATATCCAATTTCAGGTTCGCACGGTTTATGGTTTTTGAGCTAGTCTGTTCACACACACACAGACCATTTCGCGAGACTTATTTTAATTATTTGGACTCAGGGGACCCCAAAACGTGTATTTCCGTTGAAAATCGGAAGTCGAAATTTTTCATAATCGCAATATTTTCCCTTACTATATATTTCATATATAGGTAAGTGAAAGTAAAAACATTTGTTATTTAATGTTAAAAACATTCTAAAAATATTTTATAAAAATTAGCCAATATAAATAAAAATTATAAATTAAAGACATTATAAATAAAAGACATAAAATGGAAACACCTTTAATTTTTTATAATATTAACATATCTTGGAAAATGTTTCGTCATTGCTTATTAAACCATTTTTTAGGAACCCATTATGCTGAAATTATTAATAAAATTAAAATATAAAAGAGTGGGGATAAAATATATGGGTTTTTAAGTGAGGAGAGGAGGTGAAAGAGGGGGACCTGTCCACAAGAAAGCAATGAGCAAGTGAGTGGTGAAATAGTTATTTATTATACAAGTGACGAAAGTAGATCATTTTACAACTCGAGTGAAACGTTTACCCACACGAGCGAAGCGAGTGTGGTAATTTCACGAGAGTTGTAAATTCTACTTTTTTCACGAGTGTAATATTAAATTTTTTCAGTAATCGTGTAATACATGATCAGATCTAACCAGAATATGAACAAAATTAGGATGTTGTGAAGATTATGGTATGTTGTTGGTAGGTTATAAGCATGGTTGTGAAAGGTTATAAGCATAGTTATAAACAAGTGCAGGTTATAAACAAGGAAGGTAATTATTATTATATTTAAATTTTAAAATATATTGATTATTTCCACCAATAATTCATTCACATTTCAATTTATTTTGTTAAAATAAATTCTTACAATGTTAAGAAACATTTTAAAGCATTTAAAGCATTTACAACTTCAAATTATTTTTTAATTTATACTTATTACTAATTAAGAAGGCAATTCACTTTCTTCACTTGTGAAGAAAGTAATCACTTTCTTCACTCTATTGCAAAATGTTTCACTTTCTTCACTCATTTCAGTTTAGTAATGTTACCATTATTCAACGATTACAGAAAAAAAAAATTTTAATATCCAATTACAAAGTTTTGTTCATATTCTTTTTTTCTGTAATAGAAGAAGCATGGAAATGCAAAAGGGTATAAGTGTCTTTGAGAAAATTTTCCAAAAAATGATATGACTTATACCCACTAGGTGAAGTACGTTCGGCGCTTACACCCATGCTATCTTTCAAACGTTCAATGAACTACTTTCTAACAACTAAAAATTAATTATATATCTGGAGAATGGTTTTGACACAAATAACAATTTGGCAAAAAAAATCTTTATATATTTTGATGGCACTTATACCCTTATGCATTTCCATTATTAACATATTTTCTCCTATATACTTATATAATTTTTTTTCTTCCTATATTTTCGTTGGTTGCTATCTTGTTTCATACTTGCTTGTTTCATGCCCTGATGAAGAACTGAATCTCCGGTCGATACGTCGCCACAATACATGTTATGGTTTCATGTTGACCATTTCCATCTTATAATTATTATTGTTTTTTGTTTTTTTATGAACATGCTATGTATGTCCCTGATTTCAATTAATTATAATGGTCGTTAGTAAGGTCCGTAAAGATCCATGGATCTTAATTATCTAAATAATTGGGACAAGCAAAAAATAGAATTACTCAGCGGAAGAATATTATAATTGGTGAATAATATATACATATGCACAGATAAAGAAATATCAAATTGATATATACAGGCCTGATTAATAAAGAACAAGGAAGTGGGATGCCGGGCAGCGATACTTCTATCTGGAAGTTCTGTTAGAGACTGATTGGTGCCTTTTTGGGAGTGGGGCGATAAGGAGGGCTTAGGGTACAAAGTTTGGCCCTATGTTATTATTTAACATATTTATATAAACTCAAATATTCAATTATCTATTTGGGCACCTTATTTACAATAATATATAATCACTCTCATTATTATCTACTTACAGAATATTTATAGCCCTCATACAATTTAATATAATAACAATTAATTATGCTTAATAATTATATGTTTGGGTCACATCACAAACATTATTTGCTCAAACACCCCTAGAAGGAAAGTCTTCCGGTAATAATACGGCCTCAACTCCGAGTTTTGCCACGGCTTCCTTTTGATGGAAGGGCGTATTATTATTACATAATGGAATTTTCCTCGTTTAATGGCAGTTTTCATGTGTGATAAGGTTTTTCTCGCAGGTGAGCCGGCCTTTTTAAATGAAGACCCTTAACTTGTTCCTTTAGAAAACGAGAAGGAGGCAATTTAACAGGATCCTGAATATAAGGAAAGAAACCTCAAAAGGGGTATGAAATAGAACCGTACTTTTTATGTGAATTTTCCTTATATATAACATGAATACTCTTGTACTAATACCAAGTTACCTAACAAAGCCTCTGCATCATCAATACATATATTTTAATTTTATATTTTTTAGCCGACCAGGTAACGGTAAGGAGGAAAAAGAATGGATGAGTGGGTTAGGTTGATGCAGCGTTAAAGAGTGGAATGTTTGGTATTTTCTTGTATGTAAAGGTGTCTTTACACTCTACAAACTTTACCCTCGCCTTCACGAAGACTGTTCGGATATTCTAGGTACTTCATCTTTTCGCCTGTTTTCGGGGGTAGGGGTATAGTCAATTTTGATTTGGGTTTTCCCAAGTGACAGGAGTAGTAAGTGATACTAGTGCGCCGTCTGTAATTCGCCTCCTATTTTTTTCTATTTTCAGATATAATGAAATATAGTGATAACGGAGATTTTTTTTTCATTAGAAGCCATATTTGTTCGCTCAATATCACGTTAGGTATAAATGGCTGTTTGTTGTTGCTTAAGATTTTACTGTCTGTTCATGTCATTGTGCAGTGTATGATTTGAAATAAACCAGGGTGCATAAATGATTTATCTAAGAATTTTGGATTGTGAAATTTGTATTTTGTTAATGGGGACGTGTTTCGCGGAACCCCAAAGTTCTACTCCGTATGTCCAAATAGGTCTTAAAATAGTGTTGTAAATTAGTCGCTTGTTTCTTCATTTGAGTGAAAATCTGAAGTCTCCGAGATGTGAAAGCTTGTACCGTCTGGTGAGCTCTAGTTTTTACTTCCAACTACCTATATATGAAATATATAATAAGGGATAGTACTGTAGTAGAATCGTATAGTAGTATTAGAAAAAAATGAAGTAAAGATATACAGGAGAAAAAAAGAAAAATAATCCGTCAACTCATAAAACACGCCTCATGACCCCACGCAAGCGCAGTACGCCTTTAATGACAGACCATTGTTTATCATTAAAGCCGTTATGTTCATTTAATGGAAATTTTTGTTTCACGGTAACTTAACGAAGTTTTCAACAACTACATAGAGAATTATAAAATTAGACGACTTGGAGTATTATGCTTGCATTGCCGAATTATTACAAGTAAAAACTTTTATTTAATAATAAAAAAATTGAGTGTACTTTAGAGAACAAATACAAATGAAAATAAGTAAATGAATACAGAAAAATGTGTGGCTTTGAGAAATGGCATTTAACAAAACACTTTAATTTCTAATCTAAGTAAGTTGGTAAGTGAAAGTTGTGTGTTGCGCAAATCGCACCAGATTTTTTAATTTTGATAAGTATCCTCCAAGTTAGTCGTTTTTCTAAGTACAGTCCGAGGTATTGTACCTAATTCTTTGAAGGAACTGGGTAGTTGTTAATTGTCGCAGGTAGGCAAGTAGATTTTCGAAAAGAAATAAAATATCGAAAATCTTAATAAAAAAAAAAATAACTTTTATTTACTCTACCTTTAGATATAAATAATTTATAACTTCGCTATCAGATTTCAGAGGTATGTTACAAAATTGTTTGAAGGTATAATAAGTGGGCATGTAGATTTTCGTACAGAAAAAAAAGATTAAAAATTAAAAGTTTCTATTGTAAATAAAGGGGAAAAAAATATATTAACAGTTAAGCGGCTTCATTAACTAAACATCCTTTAAAAAAAAGAAAAAAAGATTGAAAACTGTTATAGTCTTTTTGTCGGAACAATAGTAACTGTTCTAGTACATGCTTGTGATTGTTTTAGAGTCTTCTACGCTTTTCGAGAACCTTCTGGAATGTTCTCATTTTGACTAGTCTTAGACTGGTTCTGGAGATCGAATCATATGTTTACTTTTGTGGTACTGTTTTTTTACAAGTTGTTACTTTTTGGAACATTGTTAATTATTTGATTTTTTATATTTTTGTCTGATTTTTTTTTTTTTTTTTTTCGGTTGGCGCATTAGGCCTAATGAGACCTTTGGCCGCGCAGTGTGGTCTTCTGAGACATTTGTGTTGCTTGCGGGAGCACAGACAGCCTGGAGGGGGTAGCCCAAACCTCACGTTGCTGCAAGCCATGGTCACCATGGTGCAGCTGCATACTTCCCCATAGCTCCATAACAAATCCCATTTGGGCCGATTTGGCAGTGTCCTTCCCACCGATGGCGTCAGCTCTCTCGGGTTCAAGGACAGTGACAAACTGGTCTAGGTCCAAGGATTATGGTTGCTCAGAGTCAGCAGACCCCGAGGACCTATATTTCTTTCCCTCAAGAATACCGTCCTTGAACCAAACCTCCGGGATCTACGCCCGGTCGGTGTGAGTCGCCTCCAGTAGGCTGACGGGCATCACATACCCGGGAATGGGGGTAGACTTGGACTACGTGGCGTTCATTTGTGGGCGGTCACCCGAATGGAGCGGTCACCCATCCAAGTACTAACCACGATGGACGTTGTTTAACTTTGATTATCTATTGCAAGCGCCCTTGTCTACTCGGCCATCGCGGCCCCCCATTTTTTGTTTGATTACCTCTTCATAAAATAATGAAAATAATAGTCTTACAGTAAATACGTAAAAATAACATTAATATTAATGGTGTGTAAGCAGATCACTGGTGTTAAAAAAAAAATTATAAATTATAGCCAGAAAGCTTAATGTTTCATATATAAAAAAAAAAAAAAAAAAAAGATATTTAATATCGATTTTTTTACTTATGATCGATAAGTACTGACACTTAAGACTTACCTGTACTTCAAAAAGCAGATGATAGAAAAGAATGCCTGTTTATATCTCTTGGAAACCAAGGGAGATTGGCTATAAATATTCAGCCCATCCTGGATTTTATGGAGCCAGAAGCCGGGTTTTATCCCCTTTGGGATTCGGGACTCGCCACAAGACGGGACCCGCAATGAAACCGCCGAGAACAAGATAAGGGGACAATGGGAGCTGGGGAGCGGTTGTTAAGTCGTCCCGAGTGGAGCAATATTTTATAAAGAAAGGTTTCGGGCTCCTTTCCGTGCTCTGTCTTCTTCAGTCCGCCATTTCGGATATAAAAATACTGTATTTATACAGTTCGTACAGTGGTATCTATGGCATCATAATCGTAAAGTCTTATAGTAATTAGTAACCTGTTATTATGAAAAAAAGGTCACCTTAAATCAATGAGATTCTTTTATCATTGATGTTTTAACTATATTGTGAGAATAAGTTATTTCAAGAACAAAGACAGCCGTTGCTGTAAATTCTACATAGCTGAGACTTGAAAATGTAGCCATACGTAGTAATGTTTAATTATTTAAACATTATCTTTTATATATTATATATATCCTCAAACATTATTTATGCCTAATAAAATTCATATATTTATTTATAATTTTTATTTTTATATTTATATTATACCTGGATGCAACCTTTTAAAGTTTTAATTTAATTATAAAAATGATTTTTTTTCTTTTTTCTTGTATGAATTAGAAGGAATATTTATGAATATTATTTATTAATATAGCTTTTAAGGAAGTGAATATTGGAGAGTTTAGACGGCTACATGATGCAGAAATACCTGAACTTTACCCGGTAAATATAATCGAAGTCGTAGCTGTGCGTCAGTTAAAGTTGGGGTGCAAAATTGCGAGTCTTAGGTGCGAACGAATACTTAACAGGTTGATAAACGCTTTGCTGACCGGGAAACGTCCGAGGGTAGGCCTTGGCGAAGGTGGGAGGATTCGGTGGGGCGGATCTTGTGTAGTTGGGATTGGACGGGGGGAGGTGGATGGAGCTGTGTAGGCAGCGATTGCTGGTGTCGGCATCGAGCCTTTGGATTCGTTAAGCCTTTATTATATTGTAGTATTTTTTCTACGAATTTTTAACATAAATATCTAAAATCGATATTTAGACTTACGATCGATAGGTACTGGCATGAGATAGTCAGTATGCATGATAGTCACATATCATAGTGCTTTTGTTTTGAGTCGTATTTTTTTTTTTTTTTTTTTTCAACTCTTTATATTAATTTCTCTTGGTCATTTGTATAGCTACGAATAATTATTTAATTTTTGAATCACTCCTAGCTTTTTAAGTCCGAAACTGGAAAAGGTTGAGATCGTTTGTAATAGGTCTTTCTCTTCATTTTAACGTGAAAGAATACTATAACAACTTGAAAAAATTGAATATTTTCGATGCTAATTGTTGCTGAGAAGAACTTTCTCAAAGAGTTCTGTGCTAGTGCTGTTCAGTTCCAACTGACTGATTGGCCTGAGCAGGGCTTGCATAACAGAATAGGGTCTTCCCATTGACCAAAGGAAAATTAATAACTATTTTTGAAGCATAGCACCATTTTGATAAAAAATATATTTTGCCATTGATTGTTTGCTCAGGACCCAAAAAGCTGTAGCGAATTAGCCCAAAACAGTATCCATTACCTTCTTATAATGAGTTATGGACTTTCGAAAGAGTTGTGCTGCTTTCCCAGGTTTAGGTAGAAGTTCCTTGTTAAGCGACTGTCCAGAACATTCAAAATAGTGGTAGATAATCCATTATTGAACACAAGACACTATTCTCTAAAAAAATTTTTTTTTCCATTTTGGCGAATATGGGCATTGCATTGTGTGTGTTTGATTTTCCAACGAATCCTTTCTGATATGCTTTATTTGAAAATTTTCCCCGACCATGAATAACGTGCAAAGCAACGAGAAAGACCCCGTCGACAAATTGATTTGGAACTAGTCCCGGGCGAAGTTAGCAAGCGCGAGAACGAAATGGGTTCGGTTCAGTTCGGTGTCGGTTATATTCGACGAGGGAGAGCCGAGGTCCCACGGGACTGCCCCGATGGGACTCGAATCGCAAAAAATAAAACCTTTGCGTTAATTTTAATGGGTTCTGGGTTTGTTCTCCCTACTCGTTCCAATGAGAGCCCTGTATTTCCCATTTTTTTTTTTCTTCTTCAATATTTTTAATTTTTGGTTCGTTTCGCTAGAATAACCCGAAGCTTCGTTCCAGTTTTTTTTTTTTTTGCTGGACACATTTACTGACAAAGAAACAAAAACAATCTTTTATCTTTTCATTTTTCTCCTCTTAAACTACCTCATTTTAAAGAAGAGATATGTATTCACTGCTTCATGGAGAATAGAAAAGTAATTTTGAGAAGATCGAAAAAAAAAACGTAAAAAAGTGCCATATCCGTTTACCACGTTATATGAATCTTTGCTGTCACATTGCGGCATATACAAATACCAAATTTTAGGTACGTGCTGTTTATAGTTTTTGAGGTAGCCTATTTACACATACACAGTCCATTTTGCAGGATTTGGTTATTTGGACTCAGGGGACTTCCGTTGAAAACCGGAATTCAAAATTTTCTCAATCGCAATACATTATCTAACTACATACATACATACATACTTCATTACTACAGGTAAGTGAAAGTAAAGAATGCAAGTACGGTATGCTTTTTATCTTAAAACGTAATAACTAGCAGCAAGGGCGTACCCAGGATCAAAACTGGGGGGGGGCAAGCTATGGTCGTTCAGGTTGTAACACCTTACTGCGGAAAAGGTGAATAAAACCAAAATTATGTATAATTATAGCAGTGCTTTATAAACTAAGTTATTACAATTATTTGCTTGAAAAAATGTATTTTATTACTGCTTCTTCTATTACTTAAGTGGGCACGCCCATGACTAGCAGATGGATAACTGTGAAAATATTACAGAACGTTGCTGTAATATTGCTGAAAAACAAAATATAAACCTTTTTATTTTAATATATCAGATTATATATAATATTTATTTATTTATAATTTATATAAAATGTCAGATTTTCTTTTGTCATCTTAACCAGCTGCATATTCAAATTTTCATACACAATTTTACTATCTTTTATATAATTATATTTCATGCAATACGGTGTCGGCAACGAACCATTGGGTTCGTGTAGCCTTTATTATTAGATTTGATAAGAACCCATGCCATGTAAACATGTCATCAACTGAATATTCTTATTGATTAAAGTAATTAATCTCATGTTCTTGCATAAATACTTTACATGTTGCACATATATTTTATATCGATAGTGAACTATCGATAGTTTTAATGTTCCGAAACTATCAATAGTTTCTCCAACAATCGATAGTACAATCGAAAACTTTGCATTTTTAATAGTGCATCTGCCTCTAAGCACCTACATTCATTTAAATGTAAAATAAAATGTTACAGAGTAATTTGAATTAGTTTTCTAACGAAAATTGCGTATTTACATAGTGTAGATCTAGAGGATAGTCCACACACTCGATAATCGCGTTCAGAATGTTAACGCGTCTTGTACCTTTCAAATCAACTCCGTCGACAAATAAGGGTTCCGAGCGCGTGGTTACTTAAAGAGGGTTGGTATCACCTTCCTCTAAATCCATTTTCCTTTATTTTTTGATAATTTTTATTTTTCATCTAACTATATAATAACAAAAATTACCTTCGGCTATAATGGAACCCATCTCCCATTGACAGAAATGTTTATCATATTCCCTAATTAAAGGAAAGGAAAAAAAAAGTAAAATCAAAAAAAGGTAGCTCCTACCGTTCCAAAATAAAAAATCACCTATTCTTTACCTCCCACCCACTTACCGGTTGCCATACATTATCGATAGTATCGATAGTTTTATGTCCTATACCATCGAAACTATCGATGAGGGAGACTATCGATAGTTTTACATCAATATTTTAGCCCTGATGCAGATCCACATGTTTGAATCGAAACGTTGACTCTCCAAATAAAAAACTTTTAACAGAAAATCCTGATAATAATGATCTTAATCTTATTTAGCTACATATTCGTACGCTGTCACACCTTACTCCTCTCCCATTATGTAATAATTCTCTTCTATCTTTCTTTCTCACCTTCCTGTAAAATAAAAGACTGGTCCAAGTTAAGCAGAGGCCCCCCTCCCCTATTTTGGACAGCTCACCGAGAGGAGTACCATTAGCGGCAGCTGGCCCTAAGGACCTGTTAAGTCTACACTCACCTTCAACACCTGGACCAGGTAAATGGGTTCCAACTGCCTTCCTCCAGCAAATGTGCGGCCTACCAACCGCCGAGAACCAACTTTAAGTTTAATGATAACTCGGTTTAGTGTTCCATATGTATATATATATATATATATATATATATATATATATATATATATATATATATATATATATATATATATATATATATATATATATATATATATACCACAGAGCTCGGCTCAAGGCAGAGCAAATCCTTGCCTTGAGCCGAGCTCTGTGGTGTAGCGGTTAGCATCCTCGCATGTAACGCAGGAGACCCGGGTTCGACTCCCGGCGGAGCCAAATCTTTTCTCTTCAAAAAATAAATTATTTAAAAATAATTTAAAAATGGTGGTCAGCCACAAATGAAGATTAGATTAATTTAAATGTTATAACTTCTCTATTTCCTCTCTCTTTGATGCACTCATATAGCAATATGAAGCAGTAACGGAAATTCGGAGGATTTGTCGTTTAAGGTCAAATAATAGCAAGAGGATGTTAATTACTCACATATTTTATAATGATATTTATTGGGGGAGGGGTTGATTATTACCTTTTCACCATACTACGATGTAATCACCTGTTTTACACACCTAATTTGCGGTCCGAAAGCTACACTTCGCCGCCCTAGGGCCGAAAATGAATATTTCGCCCTAGGGCCGCAAAATCAGCTGTTCATTATTTTAATTCATTCATTTCATTATATACATTACATAAGTTTGTTTTGCTCGTATTATTGTTTAGTTATTTAGTAATTATGGCTAATGATATATCAGAATCTATAAATAGAAGAGCAAAAGAAATCAAAGCAGAATTGTTACCAGCAAAATCAAAAGATAGGTATGACGAAGAGTATACAAAGTACTTTTAACATTTCTATAAATCAAAAATAAACGAACTAACTTTTTTTAGCATTTTGAAATATATCAGTTGTATTAAATGAAACACACATATGTTCATCTCTCTTTATTAACTTACATAATAACATAACGTAAAACAATCCATACATTAAACATTCATCTTGTCCCCATAACCACAAGATAACCTTCTAACAAAGAGGTACACTTAACCAAAAGAAAATCTTGTTTTTGATTAATGTTATATCGTATTAATATTTATTGTAGTATGGTAAAAATAGCGTTCGTGCCTCGGGCCAACGTGCTTTTGCAGGCCCTCGAACTTTTCATGACCTCGACTACGTCTCGGTCAAAAAATATCTCGGGCCGGCAAACGCCCACTTTCGGCCCTTGGTACGAAATATACTATTTGTCATATGTCATTAGGTAGGTGATCAGTACCGAAAAGGGTTTGAATCTGGGTGGAAATATATCCTTACCCGGTTATACCGATGATTTGGTTTTGCTTGGCGATGACTTGGAAACGATAGAACTGAATCAAAAAGGCTGGTAAAGAAGTAGGGCTAGATATGAATACGAAAAGTACAAAATATACGGTTAGCTTTAGAAACGTGACGGTTAGAGGATATTGAAGTAGAAGAGGAAAAGGGTGAAGCCGTGAAAAAAATTGTATGAAGTAGCAGCAGATATTTGGAACAATTCTCTTTTAAGGTCCTAGCTATTATTTGACCTTAAACGTAATAGCTAGATAATGTTAATTACACACATATTTTATTATGGTATTTATTGGGGAAGGGTCGATTATTAACTTATGTCATATGTCATAGAGAGCGAGTTATGATGTCGGCATCGAACCTTCGGGTTCGTTAAGCCATTATTATTATTAAGTTTATCTTACATAGTGAATTTTTATTTTTATCTAATGAAAATTATTTTAACCCATGTAAATGTTATTTTCAAAAGTTTATAAATATTTGTTGTTTGATTGCTTAACGTCCCTTAATGCTACATAGGTCGATGCTATAGTGGGAGTCCTAAATTTTGCCTATACAGGTATAATTATGATAGGAATCTTTAATGAGTACCTGACATCGTACAGGCTCGGGACCTCCATTTTACGTCCTATCCGACGGACGGCATAGCCATTGGGACGCGAACCCTCGACCTTTGGTACAGTATATTGCCATGCTAACCACTAAACCACAGGTGACCCCGAAATTTTATAATTTAAAACAAATTTATATTGAGTACAAAAATTAAAAAAATAATAAGTGAATATTTTGGAGACCTATTTTTGGTGAACTAATTACAAAAACAGAGGTGAGAGATAGTCAACTTTTATTGTATACGATAGGTTAAATGATTATTAGGATTTTCAGTTAAAAAAATTTATTTTGAAAAGCTAACGTTTCGATTCAACTTTTGGATCTTCATCAGGGCTTCTGAGTCCAGAGTGATACAAAGACTCCAAGTGCGTTTTGTATCACTCTGGACTCAGAAGCCCTGATGAAGATCCACAAGTTGGATTGAAATGTTGGCTTTCGAATATAAGAAGAAGTTTTTAACTGAAAATTTTGATATTAATTTAACCTAAATACAAAAACGTTGATGAAAGCCCGTAAAGAAGTAGGGCTAGATATGAATACGAAAAATACAAAATATACGGTTAGCTTTAGAAACGTGGCGGTTAGAGGATATTGAAGTAGAAGAGGAAAAGGGTGAAGCCGTGAAAAAAAATAAGATATTTAAAACCTACAATAACTGGAAAAAACGAAATTGAAGAAGAAATTAAGGCTAGGATAAAGGCGGAGAATGTATATTTTTTTTCGTTTTCATAATTATTTAGCTCCCGTATGTAATACATAGCCGCTTACAGTAAGAGATGAGCAACGCCTTAGGGTCTTTAAAAATATAGTACCGCGTAGAATATTTGGGCCGAAGAAGAATGAGTCAACAAGAAGACGGCTACACAATGCAGAATCACGTGAACTGCAGCCGGTAAATATAATCGAAGTTATAACTGCTCCTCGGTTAAAAGGGAGGCCAAAATCGACAGTCTAAGTAGTAACGAATTCCTAAAAGATTGATAAGATTTTTTTTTTTTTTAGAAGAAAACTCTTTATTGATATTATTACATTCTGTCTCATTCGAGACATTGGTAATAGTGCTAATTGAGCACATTCATACATTATTTACAAGAAATATAAATATATAAAGAAATAAAAATAAAAGCTCAAGTAAAGAAAAAAAAAAAAAAATGTTAATCACCTTCATACACTATTCACAATCAGGCTGGAGAACCCGGAGGCAGGCTTTTCCCTCTACGGAGGTGGGAAAAGCAAGCCTCAAGAGGTTCCCGCGGTTCTCTCAGCCAGTATCACTGGTATTAAGCAAGTGGAGGCTAAGCGAGGGCGCAATAGCCACGAGCAGTCCTGACTTGAGCGAAGAATCTGGCCATTGCCAGAACTCCAGTATGTACATATTTACAAAAGGTCACGCGGCCACTGCCGCCTTAACATTCTAGGAGGGTTGTAAGGATAAGTGGAGTTAGATAGGGATTGAGCAGTAGGATTAGGATGATGGGTAAGGTTACTGTGAAATTTGGAGAATTTCTTCGGGATCACTTCTTGAACGAACGGGATATCAAGGTCATGGTGTATGGTTTTGTTGGATACATAGAAAGGAGCATTGACTATTGTTCTGGGGATTTTGGACTGGAAGGATTGGATGCGTTTGATGTTAGAGGGTTTAGCTGTTCCCCACAGTTCGATGCCGCAGGTCCAGATAGGTTTCAAAATGGTTCTGTAGATAAGTAGTTTGTTATTGATTGAAAGTTCTGATTTCCTGTTCAGAAGTCTATAAAGTTGTCCAAATCGTTGATTAAGCTATTGTCGTTTTAGTCTAGTATGTGGGTTCCACGTCAGTCTTCTTTCTTACATGAAGCCCAGATACCATACTGATAAGATTAATGATAAGAAAAATACATCGATTATAATTTCACCAAATTTTGTGGTATCGTACCAACTGACTTTTTTTTCGTTTTTTTTTTGTTACTGATTCACTGATATTTTCCTCATATTCTATCAATAAAATCATTCACTTAGGAATAATTCGATTGATTTCATGATATAACTGGCGCGTAAACGTTTCGATTATTTTTATACGGCCATTATTCTCCTTTATGATCGATTAATCGAAATCGATAAGTGGACCGTCAAACAAGAGGCGATAAAGGGCTAATGGCCACTATTAATTTAAAGCGGCAGTTTAGCGGAAATAGAAAGGAGCGGGGGGGGGATGTGAATACGGCATCTGATTGGGTTAATTTTCGATAAAAGCCAGGGACACAAAGGAACCGCCCGGACAAAGGCACTACAATGAGAATCCTCTACGGGGTCTTCCCCCCCCCCCTGCCTCTACAATCCTCTATAGCTACCATAATGTTTTCTCTACCTTATTATTTTGCTTATATTTGAATCTCGTTATGCAAAACGCCTTTGTTCAGCTTGTTTAGTTTATTCTTCTCGACACGGTGGACGATTTCCCTTTTAAAATAATTTTAAATCCCTACTATTATTATATACAGGTATTTTCTAGCTAGGAACAGATAATAAAATAATAAAAAAAAAAATGTAGAAAGTCAGTAAGTCACCAAAACATTCACTTATTATTTTTTACTTTCACTTAGCTATACATGAAATATATTCGAATATATCCAAGAACGACTCTAAAGATTTTGATAAAATTGGTGTTTGATCTATTTTTTTTGGCCCTAGCTATGACTGCAAAAATTTCATCAAAATTAATCAACCGGAGGGGGCACTTTATTTCATAACGTTGTTCCCCATTTTTACGTTTTTGTCGATTTTCTCAAAAACGGCTTTAACGATTTTGACCAAGCTCGTCATGTTTAATGAGAATCAAGTATTCTTTAATATGAGGTAGGCTTTGTTGTTATATAAATGTTCTGAGTTTTCCTTTAAAGTACTTTTGGTATTGTTTATATGGAGAAATTATCTGTCTCTCGTTTCGTCTAAAACTAAGAAATGGCTAAATATGAAATATGAAAAAAATCAAGTAAACCTATAAGAGAAAAATATTCTGTCAACGTTGAGCCCACGCTTGCGCAGTACGCCTTTAATGACAGAACATTGTTGAACATAATTGATCAGAACATAATTGAAGACGTTCTGTTCATTTAATGGAAATTATTTGGTTCATGGTAACTAAATGAATGAATGAATGAATGAATGCGTTTATTTGTTTTCGGGCTTTATCCCCATACAAATAGAGTTGGCTGTATACACATTATACAAATGTTAATGCAGCAATTATAAATCAAAAATTTAAACTATTGGAATTACAGTATTCAGAAATATATACAATAACATTTAAGCCTTTAAGAGCTTATAGTTTTTAGTTTTAGGAGGTCTGCCTCCATCTTGAACAAATTAAAATTAAATATACTTTAAGTCAAAAAGAAAGACGAAGAAAATAAGTGATAAATAAATATTAATTAATAGATAAAACTTATCAACATATACACACATCTTAATAGAAAAACAATAGATATACTAACGAATAAGAAAAAAAAAATAAATAAAAAAAAAATAATAATAATAATAACAGCATCAATCAAATATCAATTACGTGTGAATGGTTGTCCTAAGTGTTTATATTAGTACATTTATTCGTTTTTAATAAATGATCTTATTTTTAGACTGCCCAATGTGTAATGATAGATATCGTTTAATTTTTGTAGTGTATCTATTGTAAGTAAATTTCCTAAAATAGAATTATTTTCCTGTTTAATATATTTAACTATGAAATTTTTTCTCAGTTCATTGTACAATGGGCACTCTATCAAGAAATGGAATAAGTTTTCCTGTTTTTGAAGATTGCATATTGTACAATTTCCTTCCCCTTCTAATTTATGGGATCTTCCATTATAGTAAAATACAGGTTGTGTTAAATTGGCAATTCTAAGCTGACTTACTAATCTTTGTTTGTTTATATTAGTTCTGAAGTTTAGATATTGTTCTCCCTGATTAAAGCTAATAATATTTCTGTAGCAAAATGGTAAATAAACTCAGAGGCGATGGAGTATTATGCTTCCATTTCCGAATTATCACAAGTAAATACTTTTATTTAAAAAAAAAAAATACTTAAAAGAGCAAGTAGAAAAAAAAAAAAGTAAATGTGGAAAAATGTGTGTCTTTGAGCAATAATATTTAACGAAACACGTCAATTTCTAATAAGTAATTTGGTAAGTGAAACCTGTGTGTTGCGCGCATCGCACCAGATTTTTTAATTGTTGTACTCAATATACATTTCTTTTAATTTATAAAATTTTGAAAATAACACTTACCTAGGGGTATAGGGTTTAAATAATGTTTCATTAAAATAAAATAAAAATTCACTATGTCAGACAAAATTAATAATAATAATAGCTTAACGAACCCAAAGGTTCGATGCCGATACCACAACTCGCTCTCTATGACGTGACAAAAATTAATAACCGACCCTTCCCCAAAAATATCATAATAAAATATGTGTGTAATTAACATTATCTAGGTATTATTTGACCTTGAACGAGAATTGCTCCAAATTTCTGCTGTTAATTCATACAATGTTTTCCACGTCTTCAACCTTTTTCCTCTTCTACTTCAATATCCTCAAAACCGTCATGTTTCTACAGCTAACCATATTTTCTCTTTTTCGTATTCATATCTAGCAGCCTTTTTTATTCAATTCTTTGTTTCCATGTCATCGCAAGGAAAACCAAATCATCTTCATAACCGGGTACGGATATATTTCCAACCAGATTCAAACGCGACGCGGTACTGATCACTTACCTAACGATATATGACAAAAGTTAATAATCAACCCCTGCCCCAATAAATATCATAATAAAATATTTGTGTAATTAACATTATCTTTTTATTATTTGACCTTAAACGACAAGTGCTCCGAATTTCTGCTCCTACTTCATATTGCTATATGGATGCATCAAAAAAAGAGGAAAGAGAGAAGTTGTCAGGAATGTCAGGATGTCAAGAAATTGTAAGTGGGAATTCCACAAGGAATACTTCGTTGCTCTTCTTTTATTAGTTTCCTGAAATTTTTAAAAGTTTTATTGAGACTTTAGTTTTATTAAAGTGTGATAAGTGAAAACTTTTCATTGAAATAATAATGATACCTGTCCAAATATCTGTGTTTTCATAGTTTGTGTGGCATAGATAATTATTTTTTTCGTTTGAATAAAAATGGTTTAACCCACATAAGTGTTAAAGTATACATTAACTAGGTATATATTGAGAAAAACAATTCTTTATAATTATAATAATTAAAAATTATTTTGAATTATCCTGCAGCCCAGTTCTTGGATCCTTCTGATATCCCTAACAATTTTAACATACAGATATACTGTGATACTGTACAGATCCAAGAACTGGTTAGGAGTATCTACATAAATAAAGATGAAATTCTCTTTGTTTGTTTGTTCTTTATAGAAATCTATACCGTTTGTCCTAAATTCTCCAAAGTTCGCTCAGTGGTTCTTTCATACCAGGTGCGAACACCTGTCCATAATAAAATTGCATAACTTCAGCCGATCTTCAGCTGATATTGTTTATTGTTAGTGACCGGCCGAAGTTTCCGTTTCGGTTTCGGCCAGTTTCGGCCGAAAAACCTAGTTTCGGCCGCAGTTTCGGTTTCGACCAAAAATTGGCCAAATCTTCGGCCAGGCCGAAACTAGCTCCTGTGTCTATCTATATACTCTAATATCTCCAAGAAGGAATCAGGACCACACGATTTCAGCTTGTAAGCTCGATCTCTTTCAAGGCATTTAACACCCTTGAATTTAATAGTGGGGAAATATCTGTTATTTTAGTTAATTACACTGGTATTGTATTTCGGTAGAACATAGATTTTTCTCTTTCTTTTGGTATCTTTACTTGATCGAAAAATTTAAGTTGGGTGTGGAGACAAAATTTTCAGAGTGACAAACAGAAATGTCCTCGTAAAGCATGCATGTAACATGTAATGAAAGCATGCTTTCCATAGAGAATTCTTGGCGTTAAGTGTAAAGAATAGTATGTATTTATTCGTTACCTTGAGCGTTAAGAACCTTTTTGTGCTTTTAATCATCTCCGCGTTAATAATGAAATTTGTTTTCTAAGAAAAAAAGATTAACATAAATAAAAATATATATTCTAAATACTTAAACTTAAGTTAGTTGACATGTCCACAGATTCAATTCGAAATTGAAAAAAATATTTTAGTCAATAACCTTGTCATTAAAAGTTGCATCAAATGGTGGTAGTAGGTTTTGGTCTTTGTTCCTTTAAGGAATGGGAATCAGATGCAAAACCAATTCTTCAACCTTAGCAGCCCCCTTAGCCCCAGCGGTTTACCAATAACATCCCAAAAACTTGTCTCAATTTTTACCACGAAGAAGCTCGTTTTCGACCAAAAACTATTCTATAAATTTTCAAACTAGATTAAATCCACCAACATTTGAGACCAAAACTGACTCAGTAGATTAAATAGCTTCTGACATACAGATTTACGTACTCAATAGGCCGTCATTTTGTATTCTATCGGCTTTATTATGTAAAGATTAACTATATTATTTATTATTTATACCTAATAATATGAATTTTTATTATCAGCCTGTTATTTCAAGATTATTTCAACTTTTAGGGCTGTTCTAGTTAAGGGAGTATGGTCTAACACCCCACGGCGACCAGTCCTCCTTGAAGGAAGGGGCCGAGATTAGATCCTGTAACTTAACTAATTCACCTGTTTTACCACTCTTGTATACCAGCTCACTGATTAAATGAATAATTGAGTTAAATTACTGTTATGTTACAAGCTTTTTATTGATATTATTGCTAAACTAGACATATTACACACTTATATGTATCATATGTAGACACGTAAATAAGTTTCGGTTTCGGTTTCGGTTTCGGCCCGAAACTAGGTCTATGGCCGAAATTCGGTTTCGGTTTCGGTTTCGGCTAAAATTTTGGTTTCGGTCGGACTCTATTTATTGTTATAAAAATCGTAATGATCTCGCTTTACAATGTTTTTTTACGAAATCGACCGTTTCATTTGAAAAATGAAAAAAACCGGGATATACAGCTATAATCTATGTAAATAAAGATGAAATTCTGTTTGTTCTTTATAGAAATCCATACCGTTTGTCCTATATTCTCCAAATTTCGCTCAGTGTTTCTTTGATACTAGGTGCGAACACTTTTCCTTATTAAAATTGCATAACTTGAGCCAATCTCTGGGTATATTCTTTATTGTTATAAAACATTTTTTGATCGTGCTTTACATTGGTTTTTACGAAATCGACTGTGTGAGTCGATAAAGTCTCACTTTATAGAATTTATAGATTTAAAAAATGCAATTCTCCGGGTGAAACCGGTATATACAGCTAGTTATTATATATTCCTCAAAATTTGTGAAGTTTAAGATAAAATAAACCGGGATATAGAGCTAATAAAAAATATTAATTAATAATTGTTTGTTTGATACAATGGTCATTATAGTTCCAATATCTCAATCATATATTGTCGTTTATATGATTCTCTTCATTTATCTTATACTCATTCATTCCAGTTTTATATTTTGCATTTGATTTCATATTTCCTATATCAAGTTATTACATTTTAAAAATTTTAGGATCAATTCTACCGTGTTTGTGTCGTTTTGTCGGATTTGAGTCAAATCGAATTAAATCCCTAAATTATTGATAAGCTGCATGTAAAAAAAGGGACATTCTTGGAATATGATACGTACTGTTTATATAATCGATAATTATAAGTAATAATTTTTGTTTTACAATTAATCAACTATATGTTATTTAGAAAATGGGACGTTTTTCAATTTTCTAAGCGATCTGGAAATGATTGAAATTTCATTCTCCAACCCCACTCGGGACTACCATTTCCCCAACTCTTTCCCCGCTAAGAGCTCTAGTCAGCTCTCGCACACGTAAATTTTCAAACAGCAATATGTCAATACGGTTAATAACGGTGCATGGTATTCTTATAGTATTCTTATACGTATAGTTTTTGAATATTTACCTTTGCGAGAGGTAATTAGCTAGGAAAAAAAAAACCCATAGTAATTAGTTAATGAAAATTAACGGGTGCGAGAGCTAACTGGAGCGCGGGGACAACTAGTTGGCGACGGTGGTGGTTCCTGGTGGGGTCGGGGATAACCCGCCCCCCCTCCCCAATCTATAGTCTTACCTAATAAAGATTTTTGGACCAATTACCTATGCGAGAGGTAACTAGTCGCGAAAAAAAAGCCGTATTAATTACGGTTTTTAAAATTTTAGTTCGCGATAACTGACAAGAGATCGCATTGAAAACGTTGGTCGCGGTAGCCAGAGGGGGGGGGGGAAACCCCACCCGCCCTCCCCCGCCGCTTCACCACATAATAAGGACTTTTTGAATATTTACCTTTGCGAGAGGTAATTAGCTTGGGAAAAAAAAAACCATAGTAATTAGTTAATGAAAATTAACGAGTGCGAGAGCTAACTGAAGCGCGGGGACAACTAGTTGGCGACGGTGGTGGTTCCTGGTGGCGTCGGGGAAAACCCTCCCCCCCGCCCTTATCTAAAGTCTTACCTAATAAAGATTTTTGGACCAATTACCTATGCGAGAGGTAACTAGTCGCGAAAAAAAAGCCGTATTAATTACGGTTTTTAAAATTTTAGTTCGCGAGAACTGACAAGAGATCGCATTGAAAACGTTGGTCGCGGTAGCCAGGAGGGGGGGGGGGTAAAACCCCACCCGCCCTCCCCCGCCGCTTCACCACATAATAAGGACTTTTTGAATATCTACCTTTGCGAGAGGTAATTAGCTTGGGAAAAAAAAAACCATAGTAATTAGTTAATGAAAATTAACGAGTGCGAGAGCTAACTGAAGCGCGGGAACAACTAGTTGGCGACGGTGGTGGTTCCTGGTGGCGTCGGGGAAAACCCTCCCCCCCCGCCCTTATCTATAGTCTTACCCCCCCCCCCTCCTGGCTACCGCGACCAACGTTTTCAATGCGATCTGTTGTTAGTTCTCGCGAACTAATATTTTAAAAACCGTAATTAATACGGCTTTTTTTTTCGCGACTAGTTACCTCTCGCATAGGTAATTAGTCCAAAAATCTTTATTAGGTAAGACTATAGATAAGGGCGGGGGGGAGGGTTTTCCCCGACGCCACCAGGAACCACCACCGTCGCCAACTAGTTGTCCCCGCGCTTCAGTTAGCTCTCGCACTCGTTAATTTTCATTAACTAATTACTATGGTTTTTTTTCCCAAGCTAATTACCTCTCGCAAAGGTAAATTTTCAAAAAGTCCTTATTATGTGGTGATGCGGCGGGGGAGGGCGGGTGGGGTTTTACCCCCCCCCCCCTTCTGGCTACCGCGACCAACGTTTTCAATGCGATCTCTTGTCAGTTCTCGCGAACTAAAATTTTAAAAACCGTAATTAATACGGCTTTTTTTTTTTGCGACTAGTTACCTCTCGCATAGGTAATTAGTCCAAAAATCTTTATTAGGTAAGACTATAGATTGGGGAGGGGGGCCGGTTTATCCCCGACCCCACCAGGAACCACCACCGTCGCCAACTAGTTGGCCCCCCGCTTCAGTTAGCTCTCGCACTATTAGTTCGTTAGTTCTAGGTAATTACGTACTATATTTTAAAAATCGTACAAATGATGTATTTATTACAGAATTTCTCGAAAATGGCATGAAGAAAAGTTGATATAATGACTTTAACACGTTAGGTGCGGCGCGGTATTTCAGGGGTATCCTGAATTGGACGGTATCGGTCCCAGGGGTACGACTGCTGGGATGAGCCACAAACGGTATCGGGCGTCGAGGTCCGATGGGAATGCTCTGACGAAAGCGTTATTTTTTTACTGAAAAGTGAATTAAATGAGCTTCTTAATGACATTATCTCTTGGTAAGGATTAGACCTATACATAACAGGCGCAGGACATGCCCCCGGGGTCCGATACAGGATTTACGCCATACTTTATCGAAAATAGCATTAAACTGCTGGAATTTTGAATCACCATACATATTGATAATTTTTGCAATGTTAAAACAAATTTTAGGAGTCTTTTACTGCTTTACAACCACTTACTCTATTTAAAAAAAAAAATGTTTTTAAAGAAATTAATTTATATAAAATAAATAAAGCAAATATCAGGGTTTTATTTTTAATTACAGACTTAGGAAGAAGTATTAAAGATAACCATAATGGTATTCTTTGCAATATTATCGGACGCGGAAGTGTGTGCCGTCCAATAGTCTTGTTTTGTTACTGATGGACTGTATCGGACCCCGGAGTCCGATTCTAAAAAACAACAGAATTTCATCTGTCAGCAACTTTTGCTGCACTAAAATGCAATAATCTCATTAAAAATCGACTAAATTGAGTCTTTGAGGTGTTCGGCCTTTCGGACATTTAAGACATCGGACCCCGGGGACCGATGCCGCACCTAACGTGTTAAAACAAAACAAAAAAAAAGTTTTGGTAACCTTCTGTAAATTCTTAAGTACTTGATTACCAGACACCGAACGGGTCCAGAACATCCATCTTACCTCCCATCCTGAGGACAACAAAGGCAAGGATATTTTATTCCCTTCATAAAATCCTATGGCCACCTGCCGGGCTGCGAACCAATCCCCTACAGGAGACCCCAGTATAACCTTAAACGGCTGTTGACCGCAATAATGTTTAGATCACTTTTCCGTACACCATATAGAACCTCTCTGTGTATTTAATATAAAGTATATTCTTTATTTTTATTGATAAACCAATTTATTATTTTACGAATAGTAATAATCACTCTGGTTTGAAACAGGGGGATTCGCTATCTCCTGTTTTATTTAATTTAGCTCTAGAATATGTCATTAGGGAGGTGATAAATACCGGAAAGGGTTTGAATCTGGGGGGAAATATATCCGTACTCGGTTACGCTGATGATTTGGTTTTGCTTGGCGACGACGTGGAAACGATAGAACTAAATACAAAAGCATTGATGGAAGCCGGAAAAGAAGTAGGGCTAGAAATAAATACGGAAAAAACAAAATATATGGTTAGTTGTAGAAACGGTGACAATTTTGGCGATATTGAAGTAGAAGAGGAAATATTCGAAGCCGTTGAGAAATTTAGATATTTAGGATCTACTGTAACTAGAAAAAACGAAATCGAAGAGGAAATTAAGGCTAGATTAAAGGCGGGAAATGCTTGTTATTTCTCGGTTGCAAAATTACTTGGGTCACGCCTTTTATCCCGAAATTTAAAAATTAGGATTTACAAAACTATAATTCTTCCGACTGTTCTTTACGGTTGTGAAACATGGCCGCTTACAGTAAGGGATGAGAAACGCCTTATGGTGTTCGAAAATAAAGTGCTGCGTAGAATATTCGGGCCGAGGAAGGATGAGTCAACGGGAGAATTTAGACGGCTACACAATGCGGAATTGCGTGAGCTTTACCCGGTTAATGTAATCGAGTCTATAGCTGCGCGTCGGTTAAAGTGGGCATGCAGAATGGCGAGTCTTGGTAGTGAACGAATTCCTAAAAGATTGATAAACGCTTTGCCGCCTGGAAAGCGACCGAGGGGTAGGCCTAGGCGAAGGTGGGAAGATTCGGTGAAAGCAGATCTTGTGAATTTGGGATTGGACGGTGGTAGATGGATGGAGGTATGTAGGGACCGATTGGTGGTGTCGGCGTCGGGCCTTCGGGTCCGTTAAGCCTTATTGTATTGTATTGTACGAATAGTAATAAAGGTGTATTCTTATTGCCGACCTAACATGTTGAATGCTCTCTTCCTTCCAGGTGGCCTGGATTCACATCGACAGGCAGATGATCCTCACGATCCACCGGCACGTGATCGCTAGAGTGTCTCGGTTCAGCGTATCCCACGACAACCAGAAGACGTGGCTGCTCAACGTGAATCAGGTGCAGCAAGAGGACCGCGGATACTACATGTGCCAGGTCAACACCAATCCCATGATCAGTCAGGTCGGCTACCTTCAAGTTGTAGGTGAGTCTGCTCGCTTTCTTTTCCTAATACTGATATTAGATCCCTAGGAAATGGGCAAGGAATATAACCTTGACTTGGTGCACAATCACTATATGGGACATTCTTTTACAAACCGAACAGATTTGGACAAAAATTGACCGACACATTATAGATTTAACTGAAACTTTTTTTACGGGTTCTATATCGAAAAAAAAGAGATATGTGTAAGAGGATTTTTTTTTATTTTCGATATTTTGAAAAATAAACAAGATTGAAAATTCGTGAATTTGATGATTTATTGGTAATAGCCTATTTTTCAAAAATTCGTAACTCCGGTTCTGTTTAAGATAAAAAAACGATGGAGAAGTTATTTTTACTGTAAGAAAAAAATTAATTAATTTAGCGCGGTACGTCACATCGACGCGTTAATTAAAAATTAATTATTTTTTTCTAACAGTAAAAATAACTTCTCCATCGTTTTTAAAAGCGTTTTCGATAGGAAATTTGACGCAGAATACGATAAAAATAGTAAAAAGTTGATTCATGGGTGGCGCCACTGTTAAAAACCGATTTAAACATTGAAATTGATAATAACAATTTGAATTTTTCGACAATTTGTTTTGAAAGTATTTTTTTCTTAAAACTTGTCTTTTTACCTTCAAAATAAAAAAACATTAGATTTTTTAGCTTAAACAGAACCGGAGTTATGAATTTTTGAAAAATAGGCTATTACCGATAAATCATCAAATTCACGAATTTTCAATCTTGTTTATTTTTCAAAATATCGAAAATAAAAAAAAATCCTCTTACACGTATCTCTTTTTTTTCGATATAGAACCCGTAAAAAAAGTTTCAGTTAAATCTAAAATGTGTCGGTCAGAAAGGTGTTCGGTTTCTAAAAGAACGTCCCATATACAGGATAAATGCAGTATTAATAAGATACTATAAAAAAAATAATAGTCATTACTGAATCCATTTATTTAAATAGTGCTTATAATTATTTAATTATTATTAGATGCTAGTAGAAGTGAGAGATAGTCAACTGTTCTTCTTTACGATAGGTTAAATGATAGTCAGGATTTTCAGTTTACAATGATTTTATTGTGGTAAGCCAACGTTTCGATCCAACTCGTGGATCTTCATCAGGGCTAAAAGAAAACTAATGGATACATTACAGAACTGATAATAATATAAAAGATGGTGTCTACAACCTATACTAACTCTCACCTTATTTTTATCTTTAGTCTTAGTATCCACCTGGACTCAGTAGATTCTATCAGATTCTATTTTATCTTGTTAACCTTCCACTTATTTTAATATTCATGTATACACCATCTTTTATATTATTATCAGTTTTTTAATGTATCCATTTATTGTCACCCACTAGCATAGATACTCATATATTAGTTGACAGACGCTTTGCCGACTGGAAAACCTCCGAGGGTAGGTAGGACTCGGTGAGGCCTGATCAGAATGTAGTAGGAGATATTTTTCACTCGTGACCGACCGAAGTTTCGGTTTCAGTTTCGGCCAGTTATTTCAGTTAATTACGCTTGTATTGTCATTCAATAAAACATAGAATTTTTCTCATACCATTGGTATCTTTAATTGATCGATAACTTTATGTTGGGTGTGGAGGCAAAAATGTGATAATGTCAAACTGGGATGTGCCACGTAAATTACATCGAGTATTAACATGTAATTAAATCATTCTTTTCATACAAAAATCTTTACGTTGAGTGTAAAGAATAGTATTTATTCTTTAATATGATCGTTAAAAACCTTTTTTGTGCTTTTGATTATCTCATATCAGCTAAAAAAACGGCGGGAGGTGTTTCTGTCATTACTTGAGCCGAATCCTGGTTTTGGTTTGTCCACAACAAGTCCCATTTCGTGCTTAAATCGTTTTTTTATTTCCTCGGAACGTTGTTATACACTTGCCTTTTCTTCAGTGCTTCTAGCCTGCCATTTTTTTATTTCCAACTTGTAACTGATGTGTAAAAAACATTCAAAAGAACGAAACAACGCATGAAGTGGTGACAAACCAAAGCCAAAATGATCTTGATTGCTGTATGAGGACCTTGGCGCATTGTTCATCATTGTTGGAGTAGCACCACAAATGAAACATGTCTGTGAGGAATTAGTCTCCGTCAAAGCATTGCATACTTTTCCATCAGTCATTGTCAGCAGAAATGTGTGCTTTACAGAAATTTGACACTCTGGAGCGGTAAACATTATTGATGTTGGATGTGAATTGTTTATTTCTTCCAAGACCTTATTGGTTTCCGCTACCGCGAATTCAGAGGTCTCCTTCTTAAAAATGAATTTGATTGGACGACAAAACATTGTGGATGATGGCCAAGGATTCTGTCAAATAATGGTGTCGGTACTGCTCAGTAATCGAACGGGAATAATGAAAAAATACAAATAGAAATTCATCTCCATCTTCACAGTTTTCAAATTTCTGTTTGTATGCACTGTGACCAGAACATCCGTCACAATACCATTTACTTATTAGTGTGAACGACGAATCCGGAAGCACACTATTTATAACTTCTTTTTGGACTAATAAGCGCTCTATTGTATTATCTAAAATGGCTTGTAGTTTTATTTTAGCGCATGTTTCTGTGACTTTAATGTATTCTTTTGGCGGAAAACAGTCCTTTTTTGACTTAAACAGTAATAAGATGGTAAGAAGTTGTGACCTGCCTTCATAGACCACTTTCTAGTCTGTTTATAAGAATGCATTGTAGACTTAGAGGCTATGTAATAGGCTAATGCTTCATCTCCTTATTAATAATGAAATTTGATTTCTAAAAAAAATAAGATTAACACTAAATAAGAATATATATTCTAAATACTTCAACATATATTAGTCGTTGGGGAAACGCGACATGTCCACAGATTCAAATCAAAGGAGAAAAAGGTATTTTGTCAGTAACCTTGCCATAAAGATGGGAGCTCAAGTTGCATCAAATAATGGTAATGGGTTTTGTTCTTAGTTCTTGTATGGAATGAGACTTAGATGTAAAAACAAATTTTTCGACTTTGGCAGCCCCCTCCTCCCACCGGATCACCAATAACACCTAAAAAACATTTTTCTGTTTTGAACATGAAGAAGCACGTTTCCGACAAAAAAGTATTCCATCCAAGAGACCTCGCAAAATGAACAAATTAATGTACTCCCCCTCATAATTCGGAAAATTTGTAAGAGAAAGGATTGACTTGACCGCGATATGTGCCTGGTCGCTCAAGTTGCAAGGCCCGCTTACTAGTGATAAGGAAATACGGGTTCGAATTCCGGCCAAGCCCGATCTTTCCTCTTATGAAAATATTTAAAAATTTTTGATGCCATTATTTCAAGAGAAAGAATTAAATTAACATTTAAAAAAATTAACAATGGTCAAGAGACCTCGCCTAATGAACAAATTAGTCCAATTCCCCTTATAATTCCCAAAATTCGCTAGAGGTCAGTGAAGAGAAAGGATTGACTTGACTGCAATATGTGCCTGGTGGCTCTAGTTGCAAGAGCACCTTACTAATGATAAGGCTATTATTATAAAAATAACAATAACATGTCTGTAGGATTCGGTCGGGCAAGCAACGCGTTATTCCTGAGAACCGTGTGATAACGTTTGCGAGTTCGCATCCCGATAGATATCTTCTGACAACTCGGCAAAAATTAATTTTATCAATCAATCTCAGGCCTGGGAAAAGTCCGTATAATCAGAAGGCTGGAAAGTCAGAGGAAAGAAAAATCTTAATTCTGCAGGTGTCAATAAAGAAAGGTATAAAACAATAATGAGTACCTTTGTTAACACATCCGAATACCCAACGGCTCTCATCAATTCCAAGTTAAGAGTTTGGGTAGTAAACTCTTTCCAATGAACTTTCCGGAGGGTTTAATTAGAAAATACTTTTAAAACGTTTGAAGGCTTTAATTTACAACTGTTGGAATTTCCCATCCTTCCGTTTTATTCTAAAATAAAATACTTAATTCTCATGTAATATACACTTTTAAAAAATAAATAAATGTTTTTGTTTTATTATTTATTATTTATTATTATGTTATTGTTTTTTTTTTATTATTACAACTACATAATTTTTCGTATTTACTTTCTGGGTAATCTATTTTTCAGCGCCTACAGAATAATCAAAACAGATCAAATATGGCTTAAATCTTCGAAATAATTTTTTTTTTTAATCAACTTATAATTTACTCCATATCAATGCAAAAATTAGTACAGATCTAAGTACTTAATATATCGGAGACTATTGTGAGGTTTCGGCCTTTTAGACATACTCAAACATCTTCCTCCTTAAAAGAATAAAATTCAATAATTAAAATTATAATAATCTAATCTTAGTTCGTGGCTGACCACCATTTTAAATTATTTTTAAATAATTTATTTTTTGAAGAGAAAAGATTTGGCTCCGCCGGGAGTCGAACCCGGGTCTCCTGCGTTACATGCCAGGATGCTAACAACTACACCACTGAGCTCGGCTCAAGGCAGAGCAAATCCTTCCTCTTCACTGATACCTACTCCTCCTATCTCACAAGTTTTGTGAGTAGTAGCGGGAGGTGGACAATTTTTTCAATTTGTCAATTTTTTTTTTTTAAATTATTTTAATTAATCTAATCTTAGTTCGTGGCTGACCACCATTTTAAATTATTTTTAAATAATTTTTTTTTTTGAAAGACCCTTACAAAAGGGTCAATTATTAGTACAAATTATGAAATCTTAAAAACTTTTTTATTAAGACGATAAAACAACTATAATCATTCAAAACTACTGTTTAAAATTGTTTAAGAGTAAGAAAATTAAATACATAAAGAAAAAGTATAATCTTAAAGCCAAATTAATACTCCAAGCATTTAGTTTAATTAACAATAGTGCTTATAATGTTCAATTAGAAATACAATGTATATTGGCCGTGAGTCTGTGAACTACAGATAGTAAGGAGGGGAGGTTTTCAGAAGCACCAAGAGCCGTTTCCCGCCAAAAGAACAAAATATGTGAGAGAAATTCTCACGCAGCGACCAATGACGGGTTAAGACAAAATCCTTTCTCTATCACTGCAATTATTTTCTTATACTTAAATGTTTTTCGTACATTTCTTCCAACTTGAATCTATGTATTTTTACATGATAAAGTACATCTTTTTTTATTTAATTTTCTCAAAGTAATTTTCTCCACATTCAATACAATTCTCCATAAGTCGAAACCAGTCATTAACCCAGCTCTGCCAAATCTCATCTGGGATTGAGGCACATTCGTTGTCCCAAGCCCTCAGAAGGTCCTCGTCGCTTGAAAAACGTTTTTTCTTTCAACTTCATTTTTACATTTATTTATTTATTTATTCGACCCTACCGTACCTCTAAAGTAATACGGGTTTTTGCAACAGTGATATGATATGCATGCCTGCATAACATATCACTGCTGCAAGTACATCATTATACAGTTTTCACTGAATTTTTTTTTCTTCTTTTAATTAATCTCTCCCTTCCTCTTCTTCGCCTCCTCTGTCCGGCGGCCTCCCAGGAGCTTCCTCTCTTCTACCCATGGCAAAGTGGGTTAGACCCACGGCTTCCTTCCATCTGCATACAAAAGTTTTGAAGTGCGGGTAATTTTCCTTGGTCATGAGCTGAGGGAGGTCGCTCTCAGTCAGAGTGTAGAGCCCATTCTCCCTCATCAGATTGGCCCTTAGTGTCTCATAGGCGGTGCAAACGACGACAATGTGCTCGGCGGTTTCTGGTACTCCACAACTGGGGCATAGGGGGTCGATGTTTTTGCCGTGTTTGAAAAGTTTCGCTCTAAATCCCCCATGCCCCGTAAGAATTTGTGAGACCCAATAATCGGGGAGGACCCAAGTCTTTGCTAGGCGCGATCCGACGGTGGGGAAATACTTCCTCAGTGTGGCCCCATTCGGTGTCGTCACCCACCGCCGATTCCATTCTTTTATTGTGTCCTCCCGGAGGATCTTCTTCCATCTGCTGGTGTCTTCACATATCCGCTCGCGTAGGTTTGGTGGTAGATCCGCCAAGCCATCTCGTTTTAGTTTGTAACGAAACATGTCTTCTCTTAGGAGGAGGTCGAGAGGAATAGCTCCTCCCAAGACTTGCACCGCCTCGTGAGACACTGATTTATACGACCAAGTAACTCGTAGCAGGGCCATTCGTCGCCAACCTGCTCTTCTGTCTGTGCGAGAGGTTCCTGTTCCAGGCCGGGGACGCATATCTCAGTATCCCAAGAACTACTCCTCTATAAATAGCCAAGGATGCTGGATACCTTAGACCCCAAAAAAACTTCATCTTTACATGTGGGAACAGCGCAAAGTCACTGGGAGCAAGGTCTGGACTGTAAGGAGGGTGCTCAAGAAGTTTCAGCCCAGTAGTGGCCAAATACTCGGTGCAGACTCTGGCACGATGAGCTGGTGCTTTGTCATGGTGGAGGTACCAGGTGTCACACACATATGTAGAATGTCCCTTTTCAAATAGTTTCCGCATCTTTCGGCTCCAAGTTACACAATGTGTCATTTGCTCTTACGTTAGACTATGGGCACCCAAAGACAACAAAGTTGTTTTACCTTTAAATGGTCTCTCAGAATTGTGGGTGAATGAATTGTTGGTGCATGAAGACATATTGTCTCCTCTATCTGTTGATATGTCACTCGACGGTCCTCATCAAGAATTTCCTCACAGCAGAAATGTTTTCCTCTGTTGCAGACGTTTGCGTCCTTCCTTCTCTCTCAGAGCCCTCCAGAGTGAAATTGCCCCTTTCGAATTCTCTGTACCATCTAAATATAGTCGTACGATGTGGACAATTATCCAATGCAATCTTTATTTCTTCTAAGCATTGTGATAAACCAAGCACAAAATTATATCGCAAAACTGCCCTTACTTCACTACGTGACCACGATGCCATCATACGCACTTTAATCTGACACTGCTAATGAGCAACTGAGCCCAGAGATGTGTTACTGGCGGCTAGTATGCAGGCATGGATAGGTCGGAACACGCAGTAACTTGCAGCCTCCTGGGTCTTTCTGTTAAGTTACATTGCAAAACTTTTGTAGTTACCTGTATTATGTTTCATCTTTTTAAATGTGTAAATATATACGCGTTATGCTGCAAGTCTAACGATCATCTAAGGACTCAATTCTCAATAACGTTTAATTGTGTCCTTTCATTGATACATAATAAATTTATTATTTGATCTTCAGGGTTGTCTTTATAAGTTTGTATATATTCTTTTAAGTATCGGTTCCTAAAATCCGAGTAGATGTATATAGAAAAAATATATGGTGAATGGTTTCTGGTTTTTTAAGATTAAAAAAGATATTGTGACCTTATGATTTTACGATACTTTTAAAGTTTTTTAATGAGAAGCTCCTTCTTCATAATCACAAATTTCCCTATAAAAATCGTTATAATTAGTGTTGTAAAATCTGTCAATATCGCAACTGATTGTTTGATTTCAAGTGTTATGGCAATATTTTTTTATTTTTATGGTTATATAAAAAATTACACTAATTTCCCTTAAATCGTTGCCCAGACATTAGACTGGTACTTCGACAATAGGACACTCTGTTTTTTCTGCAAATAAAATTAATATTCTGGAAAGAGACCGGATTTTCTACAATCTGTTCCGTTAGTGACTGTACGGTCGACATTTTCTCTTTATGCTACGCTCATCTGCCAGTTTTCATGAGGTAGAAATAACAGAGAAATAATGCAGAGAAAATAGTCACTCTAAATGGAAAATATGAAAATTCCCTGCACTTTACATTTATACAGAGTTGTTTTGTCTTTTGCTTACAGCTAAATGTGACTGCTACATGTGTTCACTAACAATAAAAAGGAATAGTTTTATGTATATGGTAATTAGGCAACAAACTTGTGTTTTAGCGACATTGTAAAAGTTATTAATTATGTAAGTTGATAATACTGAATATATATGGTTATGAAATATGACGTTATATTTTGATTATTCTCTGTCCATGTTTTAGGAAGGTATATACAGGTTACATTTATGTAACCATAATCGTTTATATATATATATATATGATTTTCCTTACATAAAGTTTGAGTCGCTGCTCTGATACTAGAGTTACTATTTCGTAACGTTGTTACTAATTTGAGTTTTGATTGTTTGAAACTTGTTTACTATTTACGTATTTACGTACTGTATTAAGTGCTAATACGTAGGGAAGAGCGGGGTTGGTTGGCAACAGTTTTCACTTTTTTGATTTTTGAGTCGTTCCTGTTAATATAATCCCAATATGGCTGATACCACTGTAAACTCCAAGTATTATAGTACTTGGATTTTTCACCACATAATATTTAATACTAAGATCATAGAATATTGAAGAATTCGTCAATCCAGAGTAGGCCAATTAACCCCATATATGTGGGGCAGGTTGGCATAGACGGTGGAGTTGTTTAGCCATCTCATTCAAGTACTGCCTGACACATATCAATGTTATTAAAAGCTGCACTATAAAGATATAATAATTTTGAATCGGTTTTAACAGTTTTTAAGAGGAAATAGAATGACAATGGAAGAAGATAGAAGTTTAGACTGTCGTTACTTTCTGCATAGGAAATATTACTCTCATCCTCCTCCCTGGAACTGAAGACATTTGGTAGATTCACCTTTGTTTATGTTTACCTTGCTTTAGTGAATTGCTACGGCGCCAACAAACCCCAGTTGAAGAGAGCCAACTAACCCCACAGGAGAAATCATATGAAAGATGGCTGCCAGGACAGGGGAGAACAATCAAACAAGAAACTGGTTAGTCGAAACGTTAGGTTTTTCAAAGGAGTTTGGAGGTATGTGAACAGAATAGGAGTCAATGTTTTGCCATCCATTTAAACGAAATTTACTGAAAATATGAAAATTTACTTACAAGTTGTAAAATAAATCAATGAAGAACGCTCTTCTCTACACTGTTAGCATCAGATTGAAAACTCAGGACAAGACTCCCGAGGTTGAGTGGGTCACATGGTACAATGGTGGGGCCTTCACAACAGGAGTGACGGAAACTATAAGCTAATGGCCAACCTACCCCCTATGGCAACCAACCCCGCTCTCCCCTACAATTTACGTAATAATTTACATCAATATTAGGTATAATTATTTCACGCCACCGTGTACCACCGTTGGCTCGGACTAGACTGCCGCATTGGACTCTTTAGTCAATCACAAAAATTTTCACGATTGTTGTTTTAGATAGGATTGTATAGTTTATTTTATTATTGTAGGATTGCCAATATTGCATTAAGTTCATCTCTAATGGGCGAGGAGCGTGAATTACAGTCAACGTGTTAAACTCGCTTGGTATTGGTGTTATATAAGCCCACAATTTCATTTAGGAAATTGTGGGGAAAATTTCATTGGGGAACAGTTAAATCATTTGTACCTTTTAAAATAAGCTATTACCTTTGTATTCAAAATTTCACAATGGCGAAATCACTTGTCGGTCTCCCTCAGAAGATGACCACTGGTTGATTTATATATATAAACCTCAATGACAACCCCATCAGCCCCAAACAGTGGTGGAGTACGTCCTCCAAGTTGGGCAATAAATCATGCTCGCATTGATCCACCAACTATTATCACGCACAATTATTCAATAGCTAATTGTGTCCCTTGATGGGGCTCTCTGCATCACGGTACACAATGTACTATCACCAAAGTTTATCCGAATATCTTTAATATACTTTGATCATATGTTTTGTCTACGTTATAGAACCTCATAAAGTAATAACTAAAATCTGTGGGGTCGCCTGTGTTGTAGTAGTTAGCATAGCAACTTACAATAATAAAGGGCAAGGGTTCGCGTCCCGCGGTGTCCTAAGGATTTTTTAAAGGAATCAAAAAATCATTGGCTATGCCGCCCCTTCGAAAGGACGTAAAATGCAGGTATCGAGCCTGTACAATCTCTGTAGTCGTAAAAGATCCCTTTCCTAATTATACCTGGATAGGCCAAACATAGGACTCGCACTGTGGCATCGTCCGATTAGCCTTATTAGCATAAAGGGATTTTAAACAATGAAAAACTAAGTAAAACCTGCATGTTTTGCTATGGCCTACTCTAATTTCTAATTTTCTAGAAAGAAAAATATGTTTTTCAGCGAGATTAAAGTTAAAAACATTATCATTTAGGGGGGACTTTGGTCATTAGAAGGGGAGGGGAGAATTTTTGAAAAATCGATTTTTTTAGTAAACATGGCACCAATATTCTTGAAAATAACTTTTTATTAAAATTATTAGTAGAAATAAAAAATGCTATAAATAGGACAACTTTATGAGGAAAATGGAAACTACGATCTAAATGAAAATTATTTGATTTTTAAGAATTTAGGTGGCAATTTGATTCATAAAAATTGATTTTTCAAAAAACATTTCTCCCATGCCAATTGCCTGATTCCCCCCTCCTTTTATTTTCATTTCCTTAAGTATACGCCCCAGCGAAAATGAGTTAAGGATCATTGTTGTAGAGAATTTCATGTAGATTAATTTAGAATGAAAACAATTTTTGCTGTATATTCTAATATTTGAATTACTGTACCAGTCAAAAGTTTAGAATCACTTATATTTAATTCACAATCCTCAAGTTTAATAAAATATTCTAACTCTGGAGGCATAATACGGTGGATATCTTCCACCATCATTAGCTCAAGAGGTAACACTTCAAACATATATGATTAAGTTTAGAATAAAATTATAAATAGGGGTAACCTGTGGTGTAGTGTTTAGCATAATAACCTACAACCTACAATACTAAAGGTCGCGGGTTCGCGTCCAGGGGTGGCGTTAGGATTTTTTAAAGGAATTAAAAAATCATTGTCTATGCCGCCCCTTCGAAAGGACGTAAAATGCAGGTATCGAGCCTGTACCATCTCTGTAGTCGTAAAAGATCCCTATCCTAATTATACCTGGATAGGCCAAACATAGGACTCGCACTGTAGCATCGTCCGATTAGCCTTATTAGCATAAAGGGATATTAAACAATCAAAAACTAAGTAAAACCTGCATGTCTTGCTATGGCCTACTCTAATTTCTAATTTTCTTGAAAGAAAAATATGTTTTTCAGCGAGATTAAAGTTAAAAACATTATCATAAATAATAACTAACTAACTCTGTTGGCGCTTTGGCCCCTGTAGGACCTTGCCCCCTCGACAATCTTCCTCCATTCGGCTCGATCCTCTGCCGCGTTCTTCCATTCTAACACTCCCATCAGTCCAAGATCTGTCTCCACATCTTCCTGCCATCGCAGTCTAGGTCTGCCTCTTTCTCTTTTACCTTTTTCCATTATTTGCTTCGGGATTCTTCCTTGATCCATCCGTTGTAAGTGCCACAACCATCTTATTCTACCTTTTTTGATACAGGAAACTAGATCTGGATCCTCGTACAGGTCCCTAAGTTCCCTATTTGTCTTTATTCGAAACTTATTTGCATCTATCCTTGTTGGGCCATATATTTTTCTTTGGATCTTTCCCTCCCATGCGTTTAGAAGCCTCTCCCGCTGTTTTGATAGAGTCCACGCCTCGCTACCGTACATCACCCCTGGTCGGAGTACCGTCTTGTATACTCTTGTTTTGATGTTCCCGGATATTTCTCGGTTTTGAAAAATTCTCTTTAAAGACCAGTAACACCTGTTGCCACTTTGGATCCTTGCTTTGATCTCATCCTCTATTTTATTGGTACGTGTCACAATTGTGCCAAGATATTTAAATTTTTTAACATCTTCGAAATTATATTCATAAATAATAGCCTACTTGAAATTTCGTGTAGAGGGGAATGATTACAAAATTTAAAACGACTTTATTTAATTTTATTATAAAACCAGTTACATCCCTCTATTGAATAGTTAGAAACCTTCCATTCGTTTTCAATTATTATAATTAAATAGCAATATAAATATTCCAGATATTAACAAAAAAGTAGACACTATTTTTGTCTTTTATTGTGGACACTATTTGACGAAACAGACTTGACATTGTGAAAAAGTTTCAATAAAATACATTGAATACTTTTAAGTATATTTGGACCCAGGAGGGATAAACTAACCGGAGAATTTAGAAGCGTAGGCAACGCTGAACTGAGTGAACTGGTAAATGTAATTGACATGATAGCAGCGAGACGAATAAAATGGGTGTGTAAAATTGAGAAACTTAGGTAAACATTGAGGGGGCGAATAGTGGCGTCGGCATCGAACCTTCATGTTCGCTTTTATAAGGTAAGCTTTTATTTATATATTATTTATATGATTTTATATTCCCTATTACTTGATACGGTAAGGACTCCTTGCTAAGGGGAGTAGAATTGAATAGCCTTAGAATTGTAGCAATTTTTTAGTTCTTGCTCTGAATAAATTTTTTATTCATTCTTTTAAGTATTGATATAATGTTGAATCGAAGGATTTCCATTGGCCAAGAACTGCATTGAAAGTATTCAAGTAGCTCTTCATCCCCTCATTACTGACCGCCTTCATTTCAAGTCGGGTTTCGCGAAGCATGGAGCCGATTAAATACAAAATGGCCGGATCTACAGTTAGGCAGATTTCTTCTCTCCTCAGCCTAGGAGTCGGTTTCCCTTCTTATTCACTAGAATAAGAAATGAGGTGCCTATCCCCTCCACGAAGGAAGCCAGTTAGTATACAAAGCGGAAGCCCGCCATTCCTCCCCGCCGTGGAGCGGTGTATTCACGATTGCCATCTCAGATCCGGTTGCAGATAGCGCACTCTACCCTATCAGCTGATACCTGAATATACATAGCTTATTCTGCAACAGGAATTGTTCATTAGTAAGAAGACACCTTGCTAGCATGATACACGTATATTTTTAAAATATGTAAATTGTTGTAATAATAATAAAAATCTGGTGCTTGCGCGCAACACACAACTTTCACTTACCAACTTAGATTAGACATTGACTTGTTTTGTTAAATGCCATTTCTAAATTAACACATTTTTCCACATTCATTTACTTATTTTTGTTTGTATTTGCTCTTTAAAGTACACCAATTTATTTTATTATTAAATAAAAGTTTTTACTTGCGATAATTCGGTAATGCAAGCATATTATACCAAGTCGTCTGATTTTATAATTCTCTATGTAGCTGTTGTAAGCTTCATTTAGTTACCATAAAACAAACAATTTCCATTACATGAACAGAACATCTTTTTGAACAGACAATGGTCTGTTATTGAAAGATTACTGGACATGCGTGGGCTCAACGTTGATGGATTGTTTTTCTTTATATCTCCTGTATATGTTTACTTGATTTTTTCATATTTCATATGAAATATGAAATTCTTATTTTTAGGCGTAACGAGAGACAGTTAATTACTCCATATGAACAAAAACAAAGGTACTTCATAGGAAAACAAAAAAGGCGCCTTCCCACCTAAAGCCCCCTCAGAACATAGTAATAATGATAAAGTTTACCTGATATTAAAGAAGACTTGATTTTCATTAAACATGACAATTTTGATCAAAATCATTAAAACCGTTTTTGAGAAAATAAAAAAAAAAATCTGGTGCGTGCGCGCAACACACAACTTTCACTTACAAACTTAGATTAGAAATTAATGCGTTGTGTTAATGCCACTTCTCACTCAGTTACACATTTTTCCACATTCATTTCTTATTTTTGTTTTCATTTGCTCTATAACAAACACTAATTTCGTTTATTATTAAATAAAAGTTTTTACTTGAGATAATTCGGCAAGGCAAGCATAATACTCCAAGTCGACTGATTTTATAATTCTCTATGTACTTGTTGAATATTTCATTTATTTCCCATGAAACAAATCATTTCCATTATATGAACAGAAGGACATTAATTATGAACAATGCTCTGTCATTAAAAGCGTCCTGCGTGGGCTCAACGTGTTTTATGAGTTGACTGAATATTTTTCTATTTTTCTCCTCTATATGTTTACTTGGTTTTTATCATATCTCATATTTAGCCATTTTTTATTTTTAGGAGTAATGAGAGACAGTTTATTTCTCCATATAAACAAAAACAAAGATACTTGATAGGAAACAAAAACAAACAAACAAAAAAGGTCCCTACCCCATTTAAGCCCCCCCCCCCCAGAACATTTTAATAATGATAAAGCTTACCTGATATTAAAGAACACCTAATTTTCATTAAACATGACGAATTTGATGAAAATCGTTAAAGTCGTTTCTGAGAAAATCGAAAAAAAGGTAAAAATTGCAAAAATAGTTGAGAAATAAAGTGCCCCCTCCGTTTGAGCAATTTTGATGAAATGCGGGCTATAACATCTTTAACATATACATACGTCAAATACGCAGTTTGATCAAAATCATTTAAGCCGTTTTTGAGTAATTAAAAAACACGTGCAAATGATACAAAATTTATTAAGTAAAGGTCCCCCTCCGGTTAATCAATTTTGATGAATTTTTTACAGTCATATCTCGGGCATATAAATACATCAAATACCCAGTTTGATCAAAATCGTTAAAGCCGTTTTTGAGTAAATAAAAAAAAACACGTGAAAATGCTACGAAATTTATTAAGTAAAGTCCCCCCTCCGGGTAATCAATTTTGATGAAATTTCAACAGTCATATCTCGGGTATATAAATACATCAAATACCCAGTTTGATCAAAATCGTTAAAGCCGTTTTTGAGTAAATAAAAAAAAACACGTGCAAATGATACAAAATTTATTAAGTAAAGTCCCCCCTCCGGTTAATCAATTTTGATGAAATTTCTACAGTCATATCTCGGGTATATAAATACATCAAATACCCAGTTTGATCAAAATCGTTAAAGCCGTTTTTGAGTAAATAAAAAAAACACGTGAAAATGATACGAAATTTTTTAAGTAAAGTCCCCCCTCCGGTTAATCAATTTTGATGAAATTTTTACAGTCATATCTCTGGCATATAAATAGATCAAATACTCAGTTTAATCAAAATCGTTAGAGCCGTTTTTGAGAAAATCGAAAAAAACCTAAAAAGTTATTAAATAAAGTACCCCCTCCCTTTGAGCAATTTCGATGAAATTTTTGCTGTCACATCGCGGGCATATACATACTCTAAATACCCAATTTCAGGTTCGCACGGTTTATAGTTTTTGAGCTAGTCTGTTCACACACACACACACAGACACACACACACACACACACACACACAGACCATTTCGCGGGACTTGGTCATTTCGACTCAGGGGACCCCAAAACGTGTATTTCCGTTGAAAACCGGAAGTCGAAATTTTTCACGATCGCAATACTTCCACTTACTATATATTTCATATATAGCTAAGTGAAAGTAAAAAACGTAAAAACTGGAAAAAAGTTATAAAGTGACCCCTCTGCTTGATGAAAGTTTCGTAGTCATACCTAGGGCATATAAATACACCGAATACCAAGTTTTATCAAAATCGTTGGAGCCGTTTTTAAGAAAATGGAAAAAACTTAAAAAGTTATGAAATAAAGTACCCCCCCCCCCCGAACCAATTTTGTGAAATTTTTGCTGTCATATCGCGGATATATACATACACATAATACCTAATGTCAGGTTCGTACGGTTTATAGTCTTTCAGCTAGTTTGTTCACACACACACACACACACACCTTGGTTATTTGGTTACTTGGCGGGACTTAATTATTTAGACTAATGGACCCCGATACGTGTATTTCCGTTGAAATCCGGAAGTCGAAATTTTTCACGATCGCAATACTTTCCCTTACTATATATTTCATATATAGGTAAGTGAAAGTAAAAAAAAAGGTTAGTGAAACCGATGATTCGATGTCCCACAGATGAAAAGGCGGAACATAATTCGCCATGGGAAAAACAAGGATTTTCCTAGTTCAAGCTGGAAAAAATAGATTTATGCTAACCCTCCCTAAATATCAAATGAAAATGAAGTGTTGTGTCAATAAATTAACCTACACCGCCATCTGTTGGACATTTATAGAACTTACAAATAATCGAACTCTATTGTAGCATAATAAGCATTTAACCCTTAACTACTCATCCGAATCAATGTTACTTACCTACTCACCTCGAGTCAATATGACCCAGAAAAAAAAAAATAAGTATTTAAATAACCTTAAGGTGTAAGATATTAGTTTTAAACAACAGGAGAAGGCTTGTAAATATATATTTATTTATGTATACAATAAATGAAAGTTCTAAAATGTGAATAAAAAGTTGAATTATAGATCTGAAATGAAGTACTAAAATAAAGGAACTCCTTAACATTGCTATAATTAATATAATTTCTTTTGATTGAAAATTCAAAGATTTGTCTACAAACAACCTTTGCAGTTAAAAAAAAAAAGATATGAGTGGTTATTACAAATGCAATATCCGCATTGGACACAAAACAATGGCTTGCACAACTACTCACCTCGGGTCAAAATATAGATTATAAAATAAACACCTTCCTTATTTTCCAGACACTTGGCAAATTTTCCACACAAAGAGCCGAATTTTATGAAGATAGGTTGAGTAGTTTCTGATTTCCCTCCCGACAAACATCGGGACACGAGATTGTTATATATATAATAAAGATAGTTAGAAATAATCCTAGGTATTTAATGTTACATTTATTTCTGATAATGCATACCTTTAGCTTCCTTAAAACCTCAGTTGTAGAGTTATCGAAGGTAAGAAGATTGTGGCGAAGAGAATGCTGTGGATTATTTCCGGGACCGGAGCGGGTTGACCTGAGCTTGGCATTTGTTCTTCTTATCTGGGGCCATTTATTGGGGCCTCGGGATCTACGCTGCCTTCTAGGATAAAATATATTCTTCCAAATCCTCTGCCATTTTATGTTTACCTTAAAGTCTCCTAGTACCTGAGCATTAATCCATGAGCAAAGGTTTTGCAATTTGTTTTATCTTATTACACATTATTATTTTATTTTTTCTTCTAAGTAGTGATGTAAAACTATAGATAGTTTTAAAGTTTCGAAACAATCGACAGTTTCTCTAACTATCGATAGTACTATCGAAAAAGGGAAAAGTGGTAATATCTTCCTCTAAGCACCGGATGTGCTGTATAATTCATTTAAATGTAAAATAAAATGTTGGAGAATAATTTTATTTTGTTTTCTAACAAAAAGTGCGTATCCACATAATATAAATCTAGAGGATAGTCCACACACTCGAGGATTGCGTTCTCAATGATGTCGCGTCTTGTACCTTACAAATCCCCTTCCTCGACAAATGAGGATTCCGGGCGCCTGGTTACTTAAAGAGGGTTGGTATCACCTTCCTCTAAATCCATTTCCCTTGACTTTTTGATAGTTTTGATTTTTTATCGAACCCTATACTAACAAAAGTTATATCTGGCTGTAATGGAAACCATCCTCAATTGACAGAAATGTTTATCTTATTCACTACTTTTAAAAGAAAAGAAAAAACTACAATAAAAAAGGCTTTATAGCTTCTATCGTTTAAAATAAAAAATTCAACTGATTTTTCACATTAAGAAAACAAATGTGAACGTCTGCCACTTCAGATCGGCTGCAATCAAATTTTATAGTCTAACAAAATCGATGTTTTCAAACTTTTTTTAATCTTTTGCTCATAACTTGAAAACAATTTATCGCAGAAATCAAAAACTTTCTTCAAATCAGGCACGTTTTTAGCCCTCAGCTCGCGGACTATGACTCCAAATAACCTAAAAGGCTAGCTCAGAAACGATTAGTCGCACGAAACTGAAATTAGGTATTTGAACCATTGATGTGACGGTAAGGATTTTGTCAAAATGAAGTAGATGGTGTGGATTACCCCAACCTTCTCTCAAAAATATCTCACTTGGCTTGTAGCACAATAATGGACATTTTTGTATTTATTTATATTGAGATCCGCCTTTCATCTTTTTACTGTTAAAAATATATTTTTTTTCAACACATGTTACATTGCACACATGTTAATTCAATGCCCAATTCCACAAGACTTATTTAGGAAAAAATATCTCAACCAAATCATCACAGAAAATCTCTCCATCTCTGTAAACCTAACGGACTCCCTTACAAAATCAGATGGAATTAAAGAAGAAAAAATCAAAAGATTATCCCTTTTTTACTATTTAATTTAACTTTTAACAAAGTTAAGGATGAGGAAACTTCTATTAGACTAATGGACCCGATCTCGTCACAAATCATAAAAAAAAAAAAAATTATGGTTTGTAGCATTTATAAAATGAACAAAAATACTATTTGATTATTCTTCCTTACTGTTGCTATAGTTATATTATCTTATTTAACCATGTAATTATTATTGTTTTTAGTATAGGATTAGTTCATTTTACATTAATAAATTTGTAAATAATTCTTAAGAATTCTTAGAAGCAATAGAGATATTCATTCATGCATTCATATATATTTTTATATTAATTTAATATATTTTTGTGGGTAACCACCTTGTTTTAAATTATTTTAAATAACTTATTTTTTTAAGAGAAAATATTTGGCTCCGCCGGGAGTCAAACCCGGGTCTTCCGCGAGACATGCGCGGTATGCTAACCACTGCACCACAGAGCTCGCTTCCAAGCGGAGCCAATCCTTCCTCTTCATTATCAATGAATCGAGGATCGATCTCGAGGGTATGCGAGTATTTACGGGAGGTGGACAATTTTTGTCCAATTTTGGGCATCTCTTGACGGAGATCGAGGGAGAGGTGTCAGTGAAGAGGAAGGATTGGCTCCGCTTGGAAGCGAGCTCTGTGGTGCAGTGGTTAGCATACCGCGCATGTCACGCGGATGACCGGGCTCGACTCCCGGCGGAGCCAAAACTTTTCAAAATCTTAACTCTTAACTAACTCTTAAAAAATTAATTATTTAAAATATTTTTTTTTATATAGTATCATTGTGACCAACTCTATTTGTATCGGGTTCTCCCTTCCCCCCCCCCCCAATAAAAAGTTATAATAAATAATAATAATATTTACATAGAGATGTGAAACGAAGAGATAAGTTAACAACCTGACCATGATGCTACATCAGGGATACTAGGCCACGCTGGGGTAACAAGGCCAAACACAACTAGAGTGCGCTGCCGAGGGAACTAGCCGCAGTTAAACAAACTAATCAGCGAGAGCACGCTGGAAATGGGGGGGGGCGGGGAGGTTTGTACGTTAGGGGGGGGGGGGGGTGGAACATGCTTAGGTTGTCGGGTGGGGGGAGGGTGTGGAAGTTGATGAGGAATTGTTACCTGAAACTACCTGGTCAGTGCTCTTGTAAACTTCCGCTGCACTCTCATCCCGCAGCTTCCTGAATAACTTCTCTAACCTCTCTTGTTTCTAGGGTTGTTTTAATTCATTTGGCCATGGTCAGAAAGTACGCCAATGTATTTCACTTCTTTCTCGAGGGGTATGACCTACTCCTGAAATTGTAATGTTTCCCTAATGAAACCGTTGCGTATAACTTTCTTCAGATCTTTTCACCAAACGGTGATATTTTTTCTAAAAATATTTTAACCTAATGAAATGCGGTTAATTTATCGTGAATTTATGATATTGGGTGTCTTTTTTAGGTACACCAGTTACTTTTTCATGTTATTAGTGATTTATCATACCGTTACTTAAAAACATATGTCTATTTAACAAAAAAATTATATATGTAAGAGGTTACCTACCTATTACCCCTACATTTTAAGAAATGCTGAAGTTGTTTTTGTTAATAACGAATCTGATACGACTGTCTCATGTTCCTTAATGAACAAAATTGAATGTAGAAACAGAAGATTTCTTCTAGACACATACCCGTGTGAGTTTGCTTACAGAAGAAGATACAAGTTCGAGGATATATTTGATTGCATTTTAAATTCAATAAAAGCACATTGAACCCCTGAATGAATAATTCAACGAATTATATATTAAACTATCATTTTTGTTTACATTTGAAGCTTGTTAAATACATTACTTTAATCCTCTGTTCTTCAATAGTAATAATTTAATATTAGATAAACCAATCTTTTAGAAATAAGTAACTGGTGTGGGTAAAGTAAAAAAGACCCGATATTACTGTCGGGATGTCCATGACTTTGTGTATTGGGGTTTGAATTTTGTTAATGTCAACTTGTTTAGCGGACCTCAAAGTGTTGGTCCTTAGGTACAATTAGGTTTTAGTATGGTGTTACATATTAGACTTTAGTTTCTTAAGTAAAGATCCTTTGGCTAGAAGATGCGACAGTTGTTTGTATTTTACTTTAAGTTTTGAATGTTATTACAATAGTCTTACTTCATAAAATAAATCATGTTTTTTTTTTATTTTAATTCAAACGAACCTGAAATATTCCTGAAAGAGATATGCAGTTCGATGCACAGTGTCACGAGTTAATGGGTTAAGAATTCAAAAATCGTATTTTTTTTTTTTTAACAAGGTTCATTATACTTTTAGGTAACTAAACAACACAAACATGACAGAAAATAGTTATTTATTATACAAGTTACGAAAGTAGATCATTTTACAACTCGAGTAAAACGTTTACCGTTTCACTAATTTCACGAGAGTTGTAAATTCTACTTTTTTCACGAGTGTAATATTAATTTTTTTCTGTAATTGTGTAATACATGATCAGATCTAACCAGAATATGAACAAAATTAGGATGTTGTGAAGATTATGGTATGTTGTTAGTAGGTTATAAGCATGGTTGTGAAAGGTTATAAGCATAGTTTATCTCGTACTTCTGGAGGAGTTAGTTCCAAATATACTTCTGTTCACTGTTCACTTGTGAAGAAAGTAATCACTTTCTTCACTCTATTGCAAAATGTTTCACTTTCTTCACTCATTTCAGTTTAGTAATGTTACCATTATTCAACGATTACAGAAAAAATAATTTATCGAGGTATAAAATTCCATATGAAATATACAAATTAAAAACAAAATAAACACTGAACATTACTAATAAACAAAACTTATTCCTCCTCATAATCACTAGATTGTAAAAACAACAACCATTTTCTCTTAACATTAAGTATGTATTAACATACATAAATATTTTTAATGTTCGGTTTTAGGTGGTTAACTATATACTAACTTTTTTTTCATGAGCTTGTTTTTCTATTACAATTGTACCATTTCGTGGAGAATTCGTGTCACTTAAAATGTTATACATATCATCGATCATCGTGTGCTATTTCCTGAGTACCATGTTCGACTCGCACTTCACTTGGGATCAATTATTGGGACAATTATCAATTACATTGGGACAATTAGCAATTGCTTAGTCCATATTGTCGTGCTGATATTCAATTATTAATGACAATTCCTTTGCGGAAATATCATTTAGTAGCCCACAAAATAACTTGAAAGGCGGAGTTTTATATCCTCTCAAAACTTTGATCTTTGCATAAATCAGACGCAATGGTACGGTAGTGATCCACTAGAATAATGATCACTAATTTTGATTTTGGACTAACCGTATGAATTGTCTCATATTCTCCTTAACATAATCCGAACAATCAGAGAAATTATTTTCGTGCACGAGTCTATCAAATAAACGTTTCTGGCGCTTGGTTCAGTACTTTCTTTCTTTTCTATGATTCTAAATTTTATATTAGCCATCAAAAAAATGATTTTCAAACATAATTTTGAACACTGCTCGTGACACTGTGCGATGGCTCAAATGAGCATGAAGGTGCATGTGGTAGTTTTTTCAGCCTTAATATCATATTGGAAAACTCATCAAAGTCCATTGCTTTGAATAGAAATCATAATCTGGCTTGTCATCTCTTTTTGTGATGATCACCTCTGACATCCCGCAGACACCAGGCACTCAACTCGCTACTTACGCAGACGACACCGTTATACTCTCATCTAACTCTGACCCGGCAACTGCCTCCTACAACGTACAAAATCATTTAAATATATTGCGAAATTGGCTTAATAAATGGCGTATAAAAATTAACCTTCCAAAATCAAATCAGGTTACATTCACGCTAAGACGATCAGACTGCCCTCCACTGACTCTATATAACATACCATTACAAAACCAAACAGAAACAAAATACTTGGGACTAACAATGGACAGACGACTGACCTGGAAATGCCATGTCAAAACATTAAAGAAAAGATTAAATCACCGACTCCTACTATTAAGACGAATTTTGTATCATAAAAACAAACTATCACTTACACACAAAATTTTAATATATAATATGTTACTTAGACCAATATGGTCGTACGCCACTCAAGTATGGGTATCATGCAAAAAATCACACCTACAGACCATCCAAATTTTCAATCTAAATTTCTCCGTTATAATTAGGAAACATTACAAAACTTTCCATAACTCTCTTGCTGGTCATCCTAACCCCTTGGTACAAACATTACTGACAGACACACTGCCACAGAATCCAACAAGGAGACTGAAACGCCTCTGGAGCAGGGACTTGTTACTGTAGAACTGTCATGCTAGGAGTGCCTTCACTGGGAGGTTTCTCCAATCAAGTATTCTTGTCAATCTTCTAGAGGAGGTTAACAAATGATGATCCCATTTACAATATATGCCAAATGGCATTTGTAAAATTTTGTAAATAAATATTATTATTATTATTTTTTTGTGATGATATAAATGATGAGTCCAAAAGACAGGAGCTTATTGACATACCGTTACAGTAATATTTTCAACACAAATGATGAATAATGAGAAATGAGAGATTCTATTTGTTCCGACACCGTAAAACCAGTTGTACGTTATTGAATGCAATTCGCTCTTAAAAAATAAAATCTGTAGAAAAAAAAATCTGGTGCAGTGCGCGGATTTTATTTGTGAAAAAATATATGTAAAGGTAGTTTGCTTCAAGATAAAATCTTTTTTTTTTTTCTTTTTTTTATATGGAATGGCTATATTATTTCGATATATGTATACTACAATACAGATTTTCCGAATAAAACTAATAATGCATCTAATTGCAACGTTTTTGATGTTAAATTTGAGGAAGTTTAATGTGTGTTCTTGTGTTCTCTTGACTACATCTTTCTAATTTGATATTTATAAGTATTTTAAACGTATATTTATTTTTTATGTGAATACTGAACTTTTTTTTAAATATTTTAATTTTCAGTCCATATTTTCATTTCTTTTTTCGTCAATATTTTCATATTTTTATAGGGGTGAGCGGGGTTGGTTGGCGTAGGGGGTAGGTTGGCCACTGGCTTATAGTTTCCGTCACACCTGTTGTGAAGGCCCCACCATTGTACCATGTGACCCGCTTGACTTCGGGAGTCTTGTTCTGAGTTTACAATTCGATTTTAACAGTGTAGAGAAGAGTGTGCGTCATTGATTGATTTTACAAAATGTAAGTAAATTTTTATATTTTCAGTAAATTTGGTTTAAAGGCTTGGCAAAGTATTTGACTCCGATTCTGTTCACATAGCCCCAAACTAATGATAGCAATATTTCCTATTCAGAAAGTGACGTCAGTCATATCTTCTATCTTCTTCTATCGTCATTCTATTTTCCCTTAAAAGCTGTTAAAAACCAATTCAAAATTATTACAACATTATAGTGCACCTTTTAATGACAGTAAAATGTGTTAGGCAGTACTTGAATGAGATGGCTAAACAATCCAACCTCCTAGGCCAACCTGCCCCACATAGGGGGTTAATTGGCGTACTCTGGATTGACGAATTCTTCAAATTTCTATGATCTTAGTATTAAATATTATGTGTTGAAAAAAAATACATGAAGTACTATAATACTTAGAGTTTATAGTGGTATCAGCCTTATTGGGATTAAATTAACAGGAACGACTCAACAATAAAAAAAAATAAAACTGTTGCCAACCAACCCTGCTCTCCCCTAACATATATTTGGAAATATACGTCCATATTTTGAAATTTTTATTACATAAAAATACTATCCCTGCGGATAACGTATGATACAACAGATAAATATAATCCTGTGGTCAAACTCGGAATCCTGTTCAAACTACGTTTACCTGATTCCCTGTTTCAACAGAGAATTGTAGAGCCCACCATTAGTAGCATAAAGGGAGCTTAAACAAACAAACCAAACGAAAACAAAGACATTCCTCACTGCCTTGTTTTTGATTATTTGCAACCTGATCCCTTATCACTTCGAAACACCCTGACAAGGGACAAACATCACACTCACTTTTTTATTCCAAATCTCACCGACTTTAACTGGTCCAAAGATCCGACGAATGATCTTTCTTTCAAAGATTAATATATCTTTTTCCTCAGTGCTTGACAGGGTCCATGTTTCGGAACCGTATGTGAGTACAGGCCTAATGAGGGTCTTATAGAGGAGACATTTCCGTACGCCGAGAGTTAGTACTGCTTCTACAGTGTTTACTTAGGCCAAAAAAACACCTGTTTGCCATTATAATTCGCTGTTTAATTTCCAGAGATATTCTGTTTTCACAGCTTACTACAGCTCCCAGATATGTAAAATGGTCCACATTAAGAAAGGTAAACGGAAAAGGGCCCATGGCCACAGGCACTCGAACTGCGTTCTCGGCTCCAGGTCCTGCGCGCATATACATGGTTTTTTCCTGGTTTACGCTCATTCCCATAGTCTCTGCAGCTTCAGCCAACTTCAAAAATGCATTTTTTAGAGATTCAAAGGAGCGTGCTACCAGGTCTATGTCGTCAGCAAATCCTAGTATTTGCGTCAGCCTGTTGAAGATAGTGTCGGTAGTCTGGATTCCCGAGTTACGTATCACCTTCTCCAGGGCCAGGTTAAACAATAGGCAGGCAAGACCATCACCCTGCCTAATTCCTCGCGTGGAGTCAAATTCAGGCGACAAGTCTGACTGTACTCGAACTGTAACTCCAAGGTCACACAGGGCCGCATACAGTTGAGGTCTCTTGATGCTATTGTATGCACTCCTGAAGTCTATGAACAGGTGGTGGGTGGTCATCCTGTACTCTTGAGACTTTTCTAATATCATCATTACCTTCTAAATCATTAAAACTGAAACTGAAACAAAACCTGAATACGTACACTTGCTTACTTAAGCCCATATGGACATATTCCTCACAGTTATTCGGAATAGCTAAAAAGAGTCACATAAAAAACTTCAAACTTTACAGTCAAAATTGTTACGCCTTATCACAAAATCAGCTATTTCGTGACTAACAAAACTTTAAATACAGACCTCCATCTACCAACAGTCGACAATCACACAACGACACTTTACAGACGATTTTTTACTAATTTAAACGGACACACAAACAGTTTAATCAGTAATATGGCTGACATACGCGAAGACTAAAAAGGCGCTGGATGAGAGATCTGCTCTCTTAGACAGCCGAGGTAATTGACTGAAGCCAGGAAGGGGGTGCTGCTGGGTGCTTTCCCTCCTCATGCCTCCCATGTCATTATTTCCTATTACCGTCATCTGTTTCGCTGATTGTCAGCACCTTGCTGACAGGTGCGAATAAATGATTAAAGTGAAAAAAAAAAATCAAATGGGTTAGGAATTAATTTAAATTTTTAATTAATGACAACTAAACTAAAATAAATTTTAATAAATAACTTAAATTTAAGTTCTATTTTAAAATACATCGGTTTCCTATTAAACTAATGGTGTGTTCGCTTAATTCCAAATTAGGGCTGTACGGTCATTGATCAATATAGAATGCAAATTATTCGCACGGTCCAGCAAGTGTAATATAATATCGTAATTATGCTAATATATCAATATAATATGCTAATTATGATTGTCCCGGTCGGCTGCATATAGCATTAATCCAAAAAAATAATTTTTTTTGAGAGAGTGATTCCTGCCTTATACGCCTGTTCGATGCTTGCTTGCAGTCATGAGTCCTGTATATAGTGCTATGACGGTAACAGTAATTTTCTTATCTCATACTATCGATGTAAAACTATATATACTATCGATAGTATGATGCGATGACCGGGGGGGAGGGGGCACGTCTCAATTCCCACTCCCCCCCTTTTATAGGGAATAAGATGAACATTTCTAAATAAATGAATGAATGAATATACTTTATTTGTTTTCGGGGAATACCCCATACACATAGAGTTGGCCAAACAAGATAAATACATAATAGAGCTAACAACAATAATATTTGAGATATAATAGAGAACATAACAAGATGTGGCAACATCATTTCCACATAGCCATTTAAAAGCTCACATTATTATAATAATTACCTACTCTACACTAAAAACATTAAATATAAATATTATATACATAAATATCATTAACTAAATATAATTCACATTATCTAAAATAATTTGATTATTCATAATATTAACAAATATAAGTATTAATAAGTAGTTACATATAAAATTAAAAATGGATGTTTGATGTTAATTCCGATCACGCCCTACACGATATCCACGATTCAGTTCGGGTTAACCGAGAGTTCCCGATATCCGATGTCGGCTTTATCCACATTTTTGGAGGTAAATTCATTCATTCCTTACTTTTATTAGGTTAGGTCTGATGCAGCTACACAGTTTATACCTATATCGAAATGGCATATTTATATAACGAATTTCCAACAGCTCGTCAAAAGTTGGAAGTAGTGATCGAAAAATGATAGAAAAATATGTGTAACTTTTAATTGGGTTTGGGCAGAATAACATTAACAAATATAAACATCTAATTAAATTATATCAATATCGTAACCAATGAAGGTCTACTGAAATGCGATTATTGCTAGTTGAAACGTATTTAATTAAATTCTATTTAGTGGATTATAATACAGTTAGCCGTTTTTCCATTTATACGTGCATTTAACTTGAACCCATTTAATCATTTAAACAGTACAATAACATATTTTTAAAAAACAAACAAATAAATTTACAAAACAAACTATTAAATTTATTTGTTAAATGGTCTGTTTAGTTTAAAATTTAAAATTTTATGCAACCATCACTGGAAATTTTCATATATTGAAATAGTACTTCTACTGATATCTGTTGTTGAACTTTAATTATATTAAAGAAACATTCATTTGTTCATTACGCTGGTTGTTCCCATTATTGAAGCGGGGAAGTTGGTTATCTGGACTAAATCTGCTCGGTAACTATCGGTAAACCCGAACTGAATCGTGGATATCGTGTAGGGCGGGATCGGAATACCTTGTTGTTTACTCACGCCGGCCGCCATCTTGGAGCTCCTCATCCGAAGTAATACCCAGATTTCATAAACTTTAATTGTAGTTTGCAGTTTTGATTTCAGTAAACAATTTGTAAAAATAAAAATCTGGTGCGTGCGCGCAACACACAACTTTCACTTACCAACTTACTTAGAATAGAAATTGACGTGTTTTGCTAAACATCATTTCCCAAAGTCACACATTTTTCTACATTCATATCTTGTTTTTGTTAATCGTTAAAGCCGTTTTTTAGTAAATAAAAAAAAAACCGTGAAAATGATACAAATTCATTAAGTAAAGGCCCCCCTCCCGTGGATCAATTTTGATGAAATTTTTACAGTCATATCTCGGGCATATAAATACATCAAATACCAAGTTTGATCAAAATCGTTAAAACCGTTTTTGAGTAAATAAAAAAAAAACACGTGAAAATGATACAAAATTTATTAAGTAAAGTCCCCCCTCCGGTTGATCAATTGTGATGAAATGTTGGTTATCACATCTTTGGCATATAAATACATTAAATACCAAGTTTGATCAAAATCGTTAAAACAGTTTTTGAGTAAATAAAAAAAACATGTGAAAATGATACAAAATTTATTAAGTAAAGTCCCCCCTCCGGTTGATCAATTTTGATGAAATTTTTACAGTCATATTTCAGGCATATAAATAAATCAAATACTCAGTTTAATCAAAATCGTTAGAGCCGTTTTTGAGAAAATCGAAAAAAACGTAAAAAGTTATTAAGTAAAGTACCCCCTCCCTTTGAGCAATTTTGGTGAAATTTTTGCTGTCACATCGCGGGCATATACCTACACTAAATACCCAATTTCAGGTTCCCACGGTTTATAGTTTTTGAGCTAGTCTGTTTACACACACATAGGCGGACACACACACACACACACACACACAGACCATTTCGCGGGACTTGGTTATTTTGACTCAGGGGACCCCAAAACGTGTATTTCCGTTGAAAACCGGAAGTCGAAAATTTTCACGATCGCAATACTTCCACTTACTATATATTTCATATATGGGACATTCTTTTACAAACCGAACAGATTTGGACAAAAATTGACCGACACATTTTAGATTTAACTGAAACTTTTTTTACGGGTTCTATATCGAAAAAAAAGAGATACGTGTAAGAGGATTTTTTTAAATTTTCGATATTTTGAAAAATAAACAAGATCGAAAATTCGTGAATTTGATGATTTATCGGTAATAGCCTATTTTTCAAAAATTCACAACTCCGGTTCTATTTAAGCTAAAAAATCTAATATTTTTTTATTTTGAAGGTGAAAAGACAAGCTTTGAGAAAAAAATACTTTCAAAACAAATTGTCGAAAAATTCAAATTGTTATTAACAATTTCAATGTTTAAATCGGTTTTTAACATTGGCGCCACCCATGAATCAACTTTTTACTATTTTTATCGTATTCTGCGTCAAATTTTCCATTGAAAACGCTTTTAAAAACGATGGAGAAGTTATTTTTACTGTAAGAAAAAAATTAAATAATTTAGCGCGGTATGTCACATCGACACGTGGGTCAATTTTACGTCTTATATTCTTGGTTTACACCGTTTATCTTTTAAATACAAATAATTGTTTCATTTTTTTAATTAAAAAACATATTTTATTAGCCAAGAAGATGGGAAGCAGTAGACTAAATAGTAATATTATTTTAATTCACGAGAACTAACGAGAGCCGAATATAACGTGTTGTTATTCGACAGTTAATGAATACAAATTAGAAGAAAAAAAATTGTCCCATTGTTTCAAAAAAGCTTTAACGATAAAAGGATCTTTAAAATATCATTGTATTAATCCGATTTCTTTACAGCAAATGGACGCAAAACGGTTTTCAAAGGATATTGTAAAAAATTTTAAACAGAAAATGTAAACATTGTCTTATTTTTAAATATTGTATTTATTATTATATTCCAAATATTGTTCTTAATAACTAATGCATTATCGAAATCTTAATAAAAAAATTTCATTTTCCACAATGTTTTTTATTTATGTATTTTTTCCCAACTTCTTAGCCAATAAAATATGTTTTTTAATTAAAATGATGAAACAATTATTTGTATTTAAGAGATAAACGGTGTAAAACAAGAATATGAGCCGTAAAATGTGACCCACGTGTCGATGTGACGTACCGCGCTAAATTAATTAATTTTTTTCTTACAGTAAAAATAACTTCTCCATCGTTTTTAAAAGCGTTTTCGATAGAAGATTTGACGCAGAATACGATAAAAATAGTAAAAAGTTGATTCATGGGTGGCGCCACTGTTAAAAACTGATTTAAACATTGAAATTGTTAATAAAAATTTGAATTTTTCGACAATTTGTTTTGAAAGTATTTTTTTCTCAAAGCTTGTCTTTTTACCTTCAAAATAAAAAAAAATTAGATTTTTTAGCTTAAATAGAACCGGAGTTGTGAATTTTTGAAAAATAGGCTATTACCGATAAATCATCAAATTCACTTATTTTCGATCTTGTTTATTTTTCAAAATATCGAAAATTAAAAAAAATCCTCTTACACGTATCTCTTTTTTTTCGCTATAGAACCCGTAAAAAAAGTTTCAGTTAAATCTAAAATGTGTCGGTCAGAAAGGTGTTCGGTTTGTAAAAGAACGTCCCATATAGGTAAGTGAAAGTAAAAATAAATTTATTTTCGATTGACTTCAAAAAGTAGCACATCTATAAATAAAAATTGATTGGAATGATAATCATTCATGCTTGAATGAAAACGCTAACCTGTTCGTGTAACTGCGGAAGTAGCGGGGCATGGGGTGGTCTGCCGTTGCGGGTTAGTAGGCACACCGAGCGGTCCCGAAGTGCCGAGTACTTTTACTGCATTCAATCTCTCGCATCTTATATCTTTTGTGAGCTTAATTAATCCTACACAAAGTTCTTTATCCTCTATTTTCGATCCGGAATGTGGACCTGCACTGGTGGAGTCAAAAACTTTTTAAAATTTAAAAACTCTTCCTCACTATATATTTTTTTTCGCCATCACAAATATTTCACTACAGGAGTTTATGCCACAGTAGTTGCAAATAAACTTAAATGAGACAAAGGGTAAATAGGCAGGTATAGAAAGGTTTGATATCATGCAAAAGGTTATTTTATTTACAGAAAGTGGGTCTTTTTCGTTTAAAGCACGCCAACCTAATTTACAGGTACAAATATGAACATATGGTTACTACTTCGTTACTGATTGCGATATCGTTACTTGGTTACGTAATACTCGGTTCTTTACAGTTACATCTTATGACTAAAATATTTAGTTACGATTGTAAACATGGCTTTGTTTAGGTTACACGACCAATTCAAAGATTTAGATAAAACTGTAGATTTTCTACAGGAAAAAGAAGGAAAATTTCATTGATCCAGAAACAGGAGCTCATACACAAACAATAGAATCTCTATGGGCTGCGGCTAAAAGGCGAAATAAAGTAGAAGCTGGTACTAGGAGAACTTTAATAGATTCGTATCTTGCTGAATTTCTGTGGAGAAATAGGAATCAAAACAAAGATTTATTCGAGGTTATTTTGGAAGACATCTGTAATTTTTGGAAGTTAGAATAAAGTGACAAATAAAATAATAGTTATTACATATCGTTACTTTTTAAAAACATGTGTTGTGTTATTCGTAACTGTAGATTCGGTTGGCGTGCTTTAATCGAAAAAGACCCCAGAAAGCTGAAAAGCGACCGTGTATAAAGCCAAAATAGTAAGGAAAAGAAGAATCAAATGCCCTCTAGCGGTATGGAGAAATATTATAGATTCCAAAAAACATCAAAAGAAAGCGCTAGTTACCCGGCTCGTAAATAAGTCTGGAGCAGTGAAGAGGAAAAACAGGGTGGCTCATATTCGAGCCACTAGCAGGGTTAAAATATCTTTAAACACACACAGTCAGACACCATTTTGAGGGCCTTGGTTATTTAGACTCAGGGGACCCCAAAACGTGATTTTCTATTGAAAAATTGATGTAGAAATTGTTCACTATCGCAATACTTTCCCTTACTATATATCTCTATATCTCTATATATATAAAAGGCTTTGTCCTGACTGACAGAATCAACGCAGAGCAAAAACTACTAATGATAGAAACTTGAAGTTCGGAATTTAGATTTTAAACGCGATGTAGGTAACCACTAAGAAAGGAATTTAAAAAAATGTAACCCCTAAGGGGCTTAAATGGCGAAATTGTCGTATAACTCTAACGGAAACCTATTGTTGAGATTTTAAACCATATGTTTTTTATTTGATGTATTAAATAGACAATATTAATAAAATAGAAATTCACATAGAATATAAATACTGATTATTTAAATATTAGTGGTAATCTCTGTATATATATAAGAGGCTTTGTCCTGACTGACAGAATCAACGCAGAGCAAGAACTACTAATGATAGAAACTTGAAGTTCGGAATTCAGATTTTAAACGCGATGTAGGTAACCACTAAGAAAGGAAAAAATGTAAAAAATGTAATCCCAAAGGGGTTTAAATGGCGAAATTGTCGTTTAACTCAAACGGACGTCTATATTTGCACTTCGAGAAAAAATATCTAATTCAGACTCATTTTAAAGATCTTGATACGACGAGTTTAACTTGAAACCCTAAGTAAGCAATTTTTTGTTTCGGCGATGAACTCTCACCATTGCGCGCCTCCCTCTCTTCTACCAAGCCGTCAGCTTCCCCCTCGAGCATTCCACCTACCAGAAGCTCCGATCCCTGTTATGTTGTCAATATATAACATATTATATTAAATCAATACCAAGATAATGATCACAGAATTGATTTTAAAGGCTCGCGGGCGAAGCCGCGACGGGGAATGCTAGTTTCATATATAGGTGCTGTTGGGGAGAGCGATACTATAAAATTAGAAATTAAAAGTATAAATCTCTGACCCCGTTTCAAAATTGCCGGTCATTTTGAGCACCTAACAAGAATTAATTACGCGTGAAAAGTAAGGTATTAGATTATGTGGAGAAAATAGAAAAATGTTTGATAAAATAAAATGTTTGATTTACAAAAAAAAATATTATTTAAAAAAATAACTGAAAATAAATTACTTCTGCTAAAAATAAAATATAAACAATTCAAAGTTAATAATGCAAAAGAAAAAAAATGTAATTTAAACAATAGAAAAAAAAACCTCTAATACTAATGAAATTAATAAACTACATGATTTTTTTTTCGTTTAACTATTGATAATTCTTAAAATAAACAAAAATATTGAAAATTATTGAAGTTATAAGTAATGTAAGGTAGCTGGAGCTGTTTTTTTTTAAAAGTCAACAAATGATCAAGATCCGTAACGGTTACCTGTTAAAAGTTCCATTCGGAGCAGTTTCAGTTACTATGCACTGAAGAGAGAATGTAACCGTTTATGGAAAATAACTGTTTCGATCACCGTGACTAGGTCCAGTTCCAATGGTGGGGAGTGATGAACTACTGGTGCACAATCGGCGATTGTGATGTCGATGTGGAAGATCGATGATTGACTATCGATCTGTCGATCATTCGGTGACACAACGAGTGAGCTCCTTCTCTTACAAAATTCAAAAGGCAACTGACTAATACGGCGCGGGAACACGAAACTGAAGACAGTTAATCCACAAATCGTAAACAAACACTAAGAACTCCAGGCTACCTAATTCTAAAGTTGTAAATATATTACATCTAAATTGTTATTTAAAAACACATTTTCGTCTCTCGTTTCAATAAAATTGTAACTTATTAAATTAATTTACAATAAAATAACTGCTCCATGCTCAATTGAAATAAAAGGATAACTTAGAAGAAAAAAAAGAAATAAAATTTTGGTAAAGAGAACGGCTTTATCAGGTATTCTTCTTTCGATCTCCGGTGTGTCCAAAAAGTTTTGGATAATTGTTCCAGTTTCTATGCAGTGAATGATATTGTGCTAGCTATGGCGAAGTCTGAAAGGAGCTTATTATTCCATGAGAGACTAGCGAAGGCATAATTTCATTCACTCTACAAAACGTTGAAATTTGCAGCAGACCAGCTTTCCTGTATCAGCCTACACAACATCAGCACGATGATAAAGGCGAGGAACGAAACTCTTAGCCTCAATAGAAAACCTTGGAGCCAACGTAACAGTGTTATCTGTTCACTCTGCAACCTCGGAGAACCAGAGGATGTTTTTCATTTCCTAGCTGTCTGTCCAATTTTCAGGGAATTTAGAAGAGACGCGTTTGGAAAGAATAGATTAACGGAAAGCGAAGGGAAGCTTCTATTGAATGGACAGGACTATCACTTACTGCACCAGTATGTAAAAAGAGCTATAGCCTTTAAATTCGATTATTCATAGATCTAGGTTATTGTTTTATCATATTTATTTTTTTTTCCTTTAAACTAATTTCTTTACTTCCTTTAAAAATCAAGTCAAAGTCACTCCAGCTGATGGGCTTACCCCAAGTTATTTGTAAATTTATTTATTTTGTTTGGCTATTTTGTAAATATGAAAGAAAAAATTTACTTCATTCATTCATTCATATCTACTTATATAAATAAAGATGAAATTCTGTTTGTTTGTTTGTTCTTTATAGAAATCCATACCGTTTGTCCTAAATTCTTAAATTTCGTTTGGTGGTTCTTTGATACCTGTCTATATTAAAATATCATAACTTCAGCCGATCTTCAGCTGATATTCTTTGTTGTTATAAAAATCTTATTGATTTTTACAACAAATACATTGGTTTTTTACATTAGAAAAATGAAACTCCCGGGTGAAATAAAGATGAAATTTTGTTTCTTCTTTATCAAAATCCCTACCGTTTGTCCTAAATTTCTAAATTTCGCTCAGTGGTTCTTTGACACCAGGTGCGAAAACCTGTCCATATTAAAATTGCATATCTTAAATTGGTTAACTTTACATTGTTTTTTACGAAATCGACCGTTTGAGTCTATAAAAGTCTGACTTTATAGATTTAAAAAATTAAATTCTCCGGGTGAAACCGGTATATACAGCTAGTTTCATATATAGGTAAGTAATAGTAAAAAGATACATCAATACTATTATAAATTCTATATTACGGTGAAATTAGAATACTACCTGATTAATAAACATTAAATTTACGATTTACAAAAATTTCTATTTCTTTTTTTTTCTTTTTTCTTATTTTTTTTTTGTACGTCTCTTAATGTCATCCCGTTGTTTCTTTTTTAATTTTCCTATTCGGTACAGCTCGGTTCCTGGGAGCATTTCGGTCTCGGGCAGCATTTCGGTTTCGGGCAGCATTTCGGTTTCTGGCAACGTTTCCGTTTCGGGCAGCATTTCGGTTTCTGGCAGCGTTTCCGTTTCGGGCAGCATTTCGGTTTCCTGCGGCATTTCGGTTTCGGGGGGCAGCATTTCGGTTTTGGGGGGCAGCATTTCGGTTTCGGGGGACAGCATTTCGGGCAGCATTTCGGTTTCGGTTTCGGGCAGCATTGTGGTTTGGAACAGCAGCTGGTTGGGCTGCAGATCCTCTTCTCCTGGCACATTTCCAAGGCGTTTTCTATCTGCTTGATGCCCTCGTTCACCTTGTAGCGATCCCCTTCCTTGATTACTGTCCCCATGGCTAGGAATGGGTTTATTTCCTTCACAATCTGCTCGCGGAACGTTTTGCCGAACTCCTCAGTGCTCTGCCCTTGCGTACTGCTTACTGTCCTACCTGACAACGTGCTGAGATAGTAGTCGATCGTTTTATCGTTTTTCAGGTGCTCGCATCCTACCATCGTAATTTAGGCTAATGCTTATTGATTTTTTTTTTTTGTTTAGGATCTGAATAAAGCTATCAAGTGTTTATTATTTTAATTTAATAAGAAATTTAACGAAAACATATGTTAAAAATATTCTGATGGCATAGTTAAGTGATAGTTTTTGTTTTGTTTTTTAAGTTATAGTGATGGAAGTATATTTGATTATTTGGTTCTTCATATAAAATATGCCTAAATGAGGGAAAAAAATTCATAAATTTCAGTTTATGTATTTTTTTTCTTTTTCAATATATTTTTAATCGTGACACCTAATAGTTGTCACCAAAGGTTGCTTCGCTTTTTGGCAAATAGATTATTTACAAGAATATGTTTTTTAATAAATCTTGGGATGAAAATGTTATAGTCTACTTAGTAAAAGAACCAAAACATTTAGATACCAAGATTGTTCAAAATACCTAAACGTGTGAGCAATCTATTTGGTCCACAGCAAACGCCCCTGGCGGGAAAAAAGCGAACTAACGTTAGGTTCCAAACTTCGTTACTAAAACTTGGCAGATAAAACAGGCACATATTCAACAGTATTATGACCCGATAATTGACAAAATGAGTCGAATAAATAAAATTTTTATTAAATCTAGTTATCGGAAATAATATTGTTAAACAGTACAACATTCAAAAATATTATATTTACTCAATCCTCAAACCCAAAATGAAATTGATCACGTTTATTTATAGATTAGATTGTAAAGCAGGAAAGTGGACAAATATTCTTATCATAGGTTTATTTGGAACTAGCTATCACCAAACTATTAAAAAAAATTAAAGATAAAAATCATAATCAGGTAAATTAATTGTTTTCATTTTTAATCATTAATAAAACTTGCCAAGAATCTATATTTATGTACATATTTGGCCTACCTTCATCTAAGTAAATTACAATTTTTTTTTTGTAATGACTTATACACGGGCAAATGAGGAACTATATTCCATATAATTTATAAATTTATTAACACATGTTTATGCTTATATTTTAAAAAAAATTTCAAATGGTAGAGTAAATTGATTTGCAAATATTACTGTAATAGCATGACCCGTGAAAGCATTCCCACTCTAACTTACTTAAACCCCACTCATTTAAAGTACTCATCATATATTTATATTAGTTACGTAAAGTGCGTATTTAGTGCGTCACGGGCATAGCTGAGGGTTGAAGTAAAGAATAGATGTGTTTAAATTGTAGATTAGTTATTTTTTTAAACATAAGTTTAAGGTATTTACATAGTATTTACCACGGTTTGTATTTAACTCTTATTTTCTCGGAAAGAGAATAAAAGTCAAGTGCGGACTTTTATATTTCTAATAAATAAATAAAAATCACATCATGACTTTTATATTTCGGGCCAGAAAATAAATGTCCTGATATGATCTTTATCACAATGATAGCCAATATAAGAGACTGAGCTTGATTTTAATTATTTTATTGTTAATATAAAAGCTTTTTTTCGGATTTCTCCATATTGGTAAACATTATTGGGTTAACAATTTTTATGGAAATCTTATAGGGTATAATAAATTACCTTATATCGATCTTAAGATCAGTTATTAGATTATCAAGGCTGCTGCTATTGAAAATAATTTCGATATATACCTTAGTCCTTCTCAGGTATCGATTATAACTTATCCAATATTTACAACATTAAGGTCGACTTCTAGGTTAATTAGGGCGCTTATTGTGAAAATGATATCGATTTTTCGATTACGCGCTCAGGTATCGATTTATTACAACTTACGCGATGTAAACGATATTGGAGTCCGCTCTAAGGTTAATTAAGGCGCTGAATTTAAAAATTATATCGATTTTCGGAATACGCACTTACGTATCGATTTATTACAACTTACGCGATATAAACGATATTGGGGTCCGCTATAAGGAGGCCCGAAACATAAAAGTCATGATATGATTTTTATTTATTTATTAGAAATATAAAAGACCGGATTTGACTTTTATTCTCTTTCCGAGAAAATAAGAGTTAATTTTAAACCCTGAAAGTTGTGTGTGGCGCGCTTCGCACCAGATTTTTTTCTTAATGTTCGTACCATAACTTTAGAACGATAACTGGCAAACTGTGACGATGGAAACAAAAAGCTGCTCGCTTGGGGGATTCGCCAGCAAGTTTGAATTCGTGGGGGGGGGGGCTGAAAACGATTTCTTGAAGCCCCCTCCATCAAGTTGGGGCTATTAGGCTCGCCTAAGTTGTACCGCAACTTGATAACAACTCAATTCAGTTTCAAGTCCTTTGATTCAACAGTTTAATCAAAGAGATATCGGTTACTTAAGACTTGTTACTTCTAAAGAGATAAGGCCAATTCCAATATTGCTAATTAACACTCTTGTAATTCTAAGCTTTCGCTTTATTCCGACTTAATATTTTTAAATAAATTAAGATTACTAGTACCCTTAGGAGAATAATTATGAGCTTTTGTACATTTATATATTATTATAGTATTGTAACGTTAAATCGTTAAAAGAAAAACACATATGATTTGAAATCCCAGACTGTTTGTTGGAACAAACTAAGCGGTTGGAGCAAACTGTTTGGATCCAGAATGTTCGAGGTCCATCTACGTCGTTCCACCACCTTCCACGAAGACGTGGAACCTTCCAGAATGTTCGTTTTGCTTTATATATAAGGAGCGAGTGACTGGGCCAGTTAGTGTGAGTTTGTGTCTTGACTGTTAAGCTCCTCATATGATTGTGTGTTAAAACATTATAATTTTTGTAAACTACCCGAATATTTGAGTTGAATTAATTCGTTGGCATTGATAATTGTATATTTCTGTTGGATAAATATTATTTGACCCACAGAAGCGTTGCAGTATTGTATTGTGATTTAAATTAAATCGAAGACACCATTCATTTCAATGGAAGGTGCCCGGTACTAAAAGAATTCCAACTTATTTATTTGGGAAAATAATTACTTAATAGCTGTGAAGTAATGGATTATCTTAACGGCAAGGACTGGGACAGTTTATATAAATACATAGTTAGTGCGTTTAACTATAGGAAATCATGATAAAGGAATTTAACTTTTATTTAACTTTTAGATGAAGAAATTAGATTTAAGATGAATAAAGAAGACAAACAAGAAATAAACAAATAGCACAAACAAAACAATTTTCTTAAAATATGCTAGGCAACAAAACAAAAAACATAAGTCCATATACAAATTCCGGGTCAATGACAATTATAATTACGATATACAAGAAATAACACTTTACTAAGGACGAATCATTTACAACTCTTTTTTAACCAACAACGTTAACACTTCATTTGTTTGCTAAGACCTATTTACCAATGATCATAAAATAAAATTCTTTTCGATAAAACATTACATCACTAAAGCTGTGCGTTCACTCGAGACCTGTTACAAACTTTTTATCCATGTAAATATTTAGAAATAAGGTATGTTACTGCATTTTGTATTTTATGAGTTGTTATAATATAACAAATTTATAAATAAAAATTTAAAAAATAAATGCGTTGCTATCATATTTGTAAGTACTACTTAATTTATTTCTTATAATAAATTTATTATCATTGCGATTGAAATTTGAATGAACTTATTTTGTGTAACATAAGGCACAACTAAAGTCAAAGTACTTCATGGAGAGGTGTGCAGTCAGTCAATAATCAGACATGAAATAAATATAGGCGTCAGATGGTAGTAATAGTGTATGTCAGATAGACTTACTACATACTATATTGTAATATAAAAATAACAAATAATGTAAACAATTGGATTTTACATAATGTTTTAAGCTTTGCTGTTGCTCTCCTAAAAAATTCAAATTTTTGACTTTAGCCCTAAACACCGCGCATCAAAGTGAAGAGGTTTGCGTTAAAAAAAAAACTTCTGTCAAAATTCCAAAGTACCTAATCAGAAACGATCGGTTAAGAAACAAATGTATAGTTCAGATAGAATTACTTTTATATTGTTTTACTAAAATGACTATCACAAATCATATCAATTATTAGATTTTACATAATGTTTTAAACTTTGCTGTTGCTCTCCTGAAAAATTAAAAATTTTGACTTAAGCCCTTATGACCGCGCATCAAAGATATATTGTTGTAATTATTTAAGTAAGTTATATCTATTCGAATTATTTTATGGAATTGTACTCATGAAATGGGGATCATGTACTTTTACCTTTATGATACCTTAAAAAACAATTACATTTAATGCGATGTATGAAAAGAGACCAACCGGGCTGACGGGCAAATAGGCCATTGCCTCATGTGTGCGAATTAAAAGCAAAATATTGTATTGTCATTACCTATATCATGTTATCTATTATCATTTAAAAAAAAAGTCACATTCGTTTGTTGTAAAAATAAAGCACATTATTATTATTATTATTATATTGTTATAGCATATTAGTTAGTAAGTAGCTTGGTTTTTTGTTTTACTTTAGGGGCGACAGTAACATTTTATAGCAACAGGGACACTAGTAGAAATACTCGTAAAAGTTTTATTATTTCGCATGATTTAATATATTACTTCCTTCAAGATATTATGTTTAGGATTTTACTTTGAATGCTGTGTTACGTATTCCTTGTGAAGCAAAGATGAATTATATGTAACTTATAAATCTGTTCAATCTGACAAAAATAAATAATAATAAAATAATGAATGCTTAACGTACCCGAAGGTTCGATGCCGACTAAATTAACTCGCTCCCTCGGTTAAAAATTCCTTGCCGTACATCGGGTGGGACCTTTAACGAAGGTCCTGAGCCTGAACGATGCCCGGTACTCACTGACGATCACTATCGTAATTATTAAGAATAAAGTTTTTATTTAAAATAGTTTTTTTCGCACATTTAATAAAAGTATATCTATTTAAATAAAGATGAAATTCTTTGTTTTATTTGTTCTTTTTAAAAAAACCATACTGTTTGTCCTAAATTCTCCACATATCGCTCTGTGGTTCTTTTATGCCAGGTCCGAACACCTGTCCATATTAAAATTTCATAACTTCAGCCGATCTCTCGATATATTCTTTAATGTTATAAAAATAGTTATGATCTCACTTTACCGTGTTTTTTTAGGAAATCGACCGTTTAATTAGAAAAATGAAATTCCCCGGGTGAAACCACGATATACAGCTAGTTAAGAATAAAATTATAACTTAGCCAAAAGAAAAATAACTGTTAAGAACATTCATTGGTAGGTACTGAAAGAATGTCTCTCAATTATATTACAATTAGTTAATAATTATATCAATGAAGGTTCAATGAACCCAATGGTTCGATGCCGACACCACCACTCGCTCCTTGCACAGCTCTATCCACCGACCAGACCCAACTTCGATAGATCTGCCTTAACACAATCCTCCCACCTCCGTCTCGGCCTGCCCCTCGGACGTTTCCCATTCGGCATTGACATTAATCTTTTATGAATTCGTTCACTACCAAGTTTCGCAATTTCACACGCCCATTTGATTCGTCTCGCTGCTATCGCATCAATTATATTTCCCGGGTACGGTTTATTAACAAGCTCTGATTTAATACTTTTAATAATGGCAACACAACATTTTTGAAGATAATATTATTTTTTTAAAATACTGAAACAGAACCAAATATCAGTGCTGATAACATGATAGATTAGCCTAATATAACAAAGAGGCAGGGGCGGGGTGGAACATTTTTAGCCCTTTAAACCTTTGACCTCTGCCTATTTCCGCTAATCCCTTTCGACATTACGTCTCTCCCATATCGAGAGATATTGATTCGAAAAAATCTGTTTAAATATATGATGATACTCATTCAGGTATCGACGATATCCAGTATAGACGACTATCTGTTCAATAACAAGTATATCAGCAGAATAAAAAACAATACCGTAGCAAACTTAAAATAAACGTCAAATAAAACCGATTTTTTTTCCCCATTGTATGTGAGCTACGTTAAAAAGCTTTATAAAAGATACTTTAAATAATTCATCAGCGAACGCCTATAATCATTCATATTTAGCACCCCCACCCTTCTCATAGAATACAATAGTAATCCGATCAGTTGCTCGGAGTTAGTGCTGGCAGTTATTACAACGTATGACAGAGGGGTAAACATAATTTCTTATCAATCTATAGCAAATAACCTCTCTACTAGTTTTTTAGATCTTAAAATGACGCCTCCAGCAACAAGTTTTTTATTTATACCCTTAAAAATATTTTTATTCTAAATCACCGTTAGACCAATCCCAAAGTATGATGCGTGGTAGGTACAAAATACAAAAAAGCTAAATGTTATAAAAGAAAAAAATTCTATGTATTGTTATAAAATTATAAATTAATAATTTATGTAAATGTACTTACAGGCTTTAAAATAGCTCTAGAAGCCGAAACGTTGCCAAAATAAATACCGTAGCGATTTCACAACATGCGCACCCTCAAAAACATAAAGTCAACTTTACTGACATCAAAATACTAAACACCAAACAAAAATCCAAATACAGAAAACCACTATAAGACTCTCTCATGTATCTAGAAAAATCTCATGCTTTTTTTCCCATGTTTATTTTTTGTTGCCTCTTGTTCCAGAAGAGGAGGTCTTTCTTCCAACTCCTTTTCGATCGCCACACATATGGCATGTCAGTCCTAGTGATGTATAACATTCGATAGTACTAACTATAGTTTTAAACTAACGAGACTAACGATAATTTTTAAACTATCGAAAGTTTTAGAGGTGAGAGATAGTCAACTGTTAATCTTTACGATTAGTTAAATGATGATCAGGATTTTCAGTTTGAAATTTTTTTTGTCTTCGAAAGCCAACGTTTCGATCCAACTTGTGGATCTCCATCAGGGCTAAAAGAAAAAAGTATATATGATCATCTATGCTAGAGAATGACAATAAATGAATATTTTACAGAGAATGTATATGTATATGATGTATATGTATATGATGATGTGATACATCATACTACTAAAATGTGTACATCATACAATACTAAATGTAATGTGAGAATATATATGTATATAATGTATATGTATATGATGATGTATATGTATGTGATAATAATATGAAAGATGATAAGCATTATCCATGAATATTTAAACAAGTAGCCGGTTAGCAAGATAAAATAGAATCTGATATTTACCTTCTGATTCAAGGTAGATACAAAGACTGAAGGTAAACTAATTCATTTATATTCATTTATTGTCATCCTAAAGCATAGATACTCATATATTTGTTTTCTTTTAGCCCTGAAGTTGGATCAAAACATTGACTTTCGAAAATAAAAATTTTTTCAAACTCAAAATCCTGATCATCATTTAACCTATCGTATCGAAAGTTTTAAAATAGCTTGAAGAATTTGATTGAAAAATGGAATGGTTTGCTAATCTGCGCCTTCCAACTTGATGGAATAATATACAAAGTAAACAGCTGATTGCCTGTAATTTACTTAACCTGAAAATTCATCGGTTAATGACATAGAAACCTAATCGCAGTATTTTTGATCGTTCAAATCAATTTCGTTTTTGTGCACCCTAAGCATGTAATTAAAGGAAGATAGCCTGTTTAAACCATTTAAATATTGCAAGAACAAACTATAATCTAGCTTTTTTAACTCAAAAATAAGTACTCTAATTTCTGATAATACAGGAAATTCAACAAAAAAGTGAAAAGTACCTTCTACTACATTCTGATTACAAAGTGAACAAATGAGTTCCTGTTCTGCACGATTTATTGTATAATATAACTGGATTCATTTCTAACTATTATTATTGTTTGTATAATCTTAATAATAGGTTTAATGATGATCAGGATTTTCAGTTTGAAAAAAAATTTATTTTCGAAAGCCAACGTTTCGATCCAAAATGTGAATCTTCATCAGGGCTAAAAGAAAACAAATAAATGAGTATCTATGCTAAAGGATGGCAATAAATGAATATTTCCCATGTTTCCAAACAGTTAGATGATGTTGATACTCTATTAAGAAAATCTGGTGCGTGCGCGCAACACACAACTTTCACTTACCAACTTACTTAGATTAGAAATTGACGTGTCTTGCTAAATATCATTTCCCAAAGTCACACATTTTTCTACATTCATATCTTATATTTGTTAATCGTTAAAGCCGTTTTTGAGTAAATAAAAAAAAAACCCGTGAAAATAATACAAAATTTATTAAGTAAAGTCTCCCCTCCCGTAGATCAATTTTGATGAAATTTTTACAGTCATATCTCGGGCATATATATACATCAAATACCAAGTTTGATCAAAATCGTTAAAACCGTTTTTGAGTAAATAAAAAAAACACGTGAAAATGATACAAAATTTATTAAGTAAAGTCCCCCCTCCGGTTGATCAATTGGGATGAAATGTTGGTTATCACATCTTTGGCATATAAATACATCAAATACCAAATTTGATCAAAATCGTTAAAACCGTTTTTGAGTAAATAAAAAAACATGTGAAAATGATACACAATTTATTAAGTGAAGTCCCCCCTCCGGTTGATCAATTTTGATGAATTTTTTACAGTCATATTTCAGGCATATAAATAGATCAAATACTTAGTTTAATCAAAATCGTTAGAGCCGTTTTTGAGAAAATCGAAAAAAACGTAAAAAGTTATTAAATAAAGTACCCCCTCCCTTTGAGCAAATTTGATGAAATTTTTGCTGTCACATCGCGGGCTTATACATACTCTAAATACCCAATTTCAGGTTCGCACGGTTTATAGTTTTTGAGCTAGTCTGTTCACACACACAGACACACACACACACACACACACACACACAGACACACACACACACACACACACAGACCATTTCGCGGGACTTGGTTATTTTGACTCAAGGGACCCCAAAACGTGTATTTCCGTTGAAAACCGGAAGTCGAAAATTTTCACGATCGCAATACTTCCACTTACTATATATTTCATATATAGGTAAGTGAAAGTAAAAAACATTATGGAGAAGACTGGAGAAAAATAGGTACCCTAGAATTCTACAAAGTTGTAATAGACATTACAATGTCACCTATCCGAGTAAATATGCATGATACCAATATGGATGTGGGTCAACATCAAGATTTAAATGATGATTTGTATATTTAAAAAATAAAAACTATCTATATATTGTTCATATTAAATTTAAAGAGATTTGTTTTTAAAAAATGTCAATTCATAATTTAACCAAAAATTGATATTTTCTTATCAAAGTCAGGTACACCCAACATATTTTTTAATGTTGAATGAGATTTAAAAAAGAAAATGTGATGAAAAGTAGTCAAAAAATTTTTTTGAAGGTAATTGTTAGCAAAATGACGAAAAAGAACAACAAAAAAAATTGTTGAAGTGATTAATTTTTTAAATTGATCTTTTTTTGATCAGTCCTGAAAAATTGTTGAAAATGGATGTAGCCGGTTTTGAAACCAAACGCCTCATATTATTATCAGTTCTGTAAAATATTCATTTATTGTCATCCTCTAGCATAGATACTCATATATATGTTTTCTTTTAGCCCTAAAGAAGATCCACAAGATGGATCGAAACTTTGGCTTTCGATAATAAATTATTTTTCAAACTGAAAACCCTGATCATCATTTAACCTATCGTAAAGATGAACAGTTGCCTATCTCTTACCTCTATAATCTTAATACTGTATTTATCGTGTATACAGTGGCTGTCCTCCATATCAGCTGTGTTTGAATGCTGCTAGTACCAACCAGTCGATATTAACTAAATTGTTAATTCCTCTCAGTATAAATAGAACGTGTAAACTTTTTTACGTAGGGGCGTTTGCTGTAAGAAGAGCAGGTTTATAAATGTTGTCTCACCCCCAGGAGCTTTAAGTAAAGGCGTATGGAATTCTGGGCACGCAGGGAAGAGAGCATAGCACTTACTATGAATAGATATGGCGGCAATACTCCACAATTGTCTTCCCTTCCTTCATCTCATTTCATATTTTATTCCGCATTTATTTTCCGGGCACGAATAATCGACAGCCTCATGGAAACTGTTTTCGAAACAGAGCGCATTAGAATTTCAGAATGCTACAAGTTCCTTTCGCTAGGTAGCTAATGTTTTCATTTCAGCGCTTTCAGATGAATATATGATAGAAAAATGGCTCATATTTGACGCAATTATTAAGTTAGTTTGAGCCATTCGGCTGATCGAATGAGTACCTCCAATTTCAAAAAATTTTAAGAAAGCACTCTCAGCCCTTTGATAACCAAGCGATATCTTGATTTCTTAGCTTTACCAAGAAGGGCTCAACGAACGTTTTGAGTTATACAATGAATATTGTTTTAACATTAACATTAGAATATTTATTCTTACAAACGGAGTTGGGCAGTAGGTAACTACATTTGTAATTAACTACACAGACAACTACATGTAGTTTGTAGTTGGAAACGCGCAACTACTATTTGTCAACTACCAATTAAGTAGTTGTAATTTAAAACTACAACTACAGTAGTTGGGAATGGCAAGTACAACAAGTAGTTGTAAATGTAGTTTAGAGCGGCAACTACATTTGCTAAGCAACGTCTAATTAAATCACATGTTTTTGCTATTTTTATTTTGTGTTTAGATAAATATTCCAAAGATAAATGGGCTCCATTATGGTTGATAATCTGTTTTAAAAATAGTACAATACATATACGTAATACAAATTTTTTCCATGATTTCCGGCAGTCAATTATTTTTTTTAACCTTAGTACTCGATCAATCCCATGTTTTATATATTAGCTTAATTGCATTTGATATACTCCTTATCGATAATACTAGATATCGATAATTACTCGTTATCAATAAAAGTAGTTTTAGTTTCAGGCCCATAATTACAGTTGCAACTACTAGTTGTAGTTGTAAAAATGCAACTCCTTTTTTGAAACTACAGTAGTTGTAGTTGTGGTCCATCAACTACAAATTATAAAAGTAGTTGTAGTTTCAACAACTTCCCAACTACTGTGTCAGTAGTTTTGTAATTTGTAGTTCAACTTCTTTTTGCCCAACTCTGCTTACAAATACAGCAATTTTGATTGATTGATTATTAAGTTATGTTACTTATATACATAAGTATGTTTTCTTGCTGATTATACGGATGAAATTTCTGTTTGCAGTTCCTCCCAACATCCTCGATGACCAAAGCACGCCATCCTCGGTGGCCGTCAGAGAGAACCAGAACGTTTCGCTGACTTGCAAAGCTGAGGGACTTCCGGCACCAAGGCTGTCCTGGAGGAGAGAGGACGGGCAGCCGATCAGCCTCGACCGGAAGACTAAAGGTAGCTCAGTAATCTTTATATCGATTTATATTTCGATTAGGTACTGCCCAAATTATTCGATAATAGATAGTTGACAGTTGAATTTGAAGGAATTCAAGAATTAGTCCGTGGCGGTGATAGAATCTACATATAGTAATAAAGCTATTTTATTGTAACCAAGGTTTCGACCCAATGCTGGACTTATATTTCTTAGGGTTAGACAAACTAGACATAGACAAAAATATTATAAAAACAGTAATGTGATTGGTAAATAATTACGGACATAAAATGTGGGGCGATGCGCGAAACACACGAATGGGACATTCTTTTACAAACCGAACAGATTTGGACAAAAATTGACCAACACATTTTAGATTTAACTGAAACTTTTTTTACGGGTTCTATATCGAAAAAAAAGAGATACGTGTAAGAGGATTATTTTTTATTTTCGATATTTTGAAAAATAAAGAAGATCGAAAATTCGTGAATTTGATGATTTATCGGTAATAGCCTATTTTTCAAAAATTCATTACTCCGGTAAAAAATTAAATGATTTAGCATAAGAATACAAATTAGAAGAAAAAAAATTGTCCGAACGTTTCCAAAAAGCTTTAACAATAAAAGAAACTTTAAAATATCATTGTATTAATCCGATTTCTTTACAGCAATTGGAAGCAAAACGGTTTTCATCTTGCGAAAAAAAGGATATTGTAAACAATTTTAAACAGAAAATGTAAACATTGTCTTATTTTTAAATATTGTATTTATTTTTATATTCCAAATATTGTTCTTATTAACTAATGCATTATCGAAATCTTAATAAAAAAATTTCATTTTCAACAATGTTTTTTATTTATGTATTTTTTCCCATCTTCTTGGCTACTAAAACATGTTTTTTAATTAAAACAATGAAACAATTATTTGTATTTAAGATATAAACGGTGTAAAACAAGAATATGAGCTTAAAATGTGACCCACTTGTCGATGTGACGTACCGCGCTAAATTAATTAATTTTTTTCTTACAGTAAAAATAACTTCTCCATCGTTTTTAAAAGCGTTTTCGATAGAAAATTTGACGCAGAATAAGATAAAAATAGTAAAAAGTTGATTCATGGGTGGGGCCACTGTTAAAAACCGATTTAAACATTGAAATTGTTAATAACAATTTGAATTTTTCGACAATCTCTTTTGAAAGTATTTTTCTCTTAAAGCTTGTCTTTTTACCTTCAAAATAAAAAAAAATTAGATTTTTTAGCTTAAACTTGAAAAATAGGCTATTACCGATAAATCATCAAATTCACGAATTTTCGATCTTGTATATTTTTCAAAATATCGAAAATAAAAAAAAATCCTCTTACACGTATCTCTTTTTTATCGATATAGAACCCGTAAAAAAAGTTTCAGTTAAATCTAAAATGTGTCGGTCAGAAAGGTGTTCGGTTTGTAAAAGAACGTCCCAACTATCACTTACAAACTTACTTAAAATCGATTAATTAAAAATCGACGTGTTTTCCATTCCCCAACTTCACACATTTTTCCACATTTATATATTTATATTTATTTATCTCCATTAGTTATAGAGTGTTTGTAAATGAACTCCTTGAAAGTCCTTATTACTTGTCGATTTATTATTGCTTATTTTCTTTTTTTGAGGGACTTTATTTCATAGAGAGTCGATATTATTTTACTGCTTGCTTGTTTTTTATTGCGAGTAATCTTTTGTTAAAGTATTTTGTTACTATATAGTTTTATACTGGGAGTCGGGATGGCCGAGTGGACTAAGGCGCTTGCAATAGGTAATCAATGTTAAGCAACTTCGAGCGTGTTTACTACTTTGATGGGTGACCGCTCCGTTCGGGTGACCACCCGCCAATGAACGCCACGCAATCCAAGGCTACCCCCACCCACGGGTATGTGAGCCCCGTCAGCCTACTGGAGGCGACTCAGACAGACCGGGCGTAGGAGTGATGTATTTTCCTCGTGTATCCCATCGAAAATCGTGGTGTGGTCTGCCTGGATATCAGTAACCGCGCGGAGGTTTGGTACAAGGACGGTATGCTTCAGGAAAGAAATATAGGTTCTCGGGGCCTGCTGACTCTGGGCTACCATGATCCTTGGACCTAGACCAGTTTGTCACTGTCCTTGAACCCGAGAGAGCTGACGCCATCGGTGGGAAGGACACTGCCAAATTGTTGGTTATGGAGCTTTCTGGAGTCAGGCGCTGCACCATGGTGACCGTGGCATAGAGCAACGTGAGGTTTGGTCTACCCCCTCCAGGCTGTCTGTGCTCCTGCAAGCAACACAAATGTCTGTAAGAAGACCACACTGAGTGGCTAAAGGTAAGCCTAATGCGCCACCCGAAAAAAAAAATAGATATAATAGTTTTATACTATCGATATTATCATAGTTTTACATCACTAGTACATTGCATAATACATAAATTATTATTAAAAATTTAGGATACGTTATACAATAATGATGAAATTCAAAATGTTAAAGAGGCAGATAACGATTGTTGTAAGGAAATTATTCAGGGGGTGGCGTCAGCTGTGCTGTAGCCCCAGGCTAGATAATAGAGCGCCCCCCTCTCCACTGAATATTTCATATAATTCAGTTCTGTCTATAACGTTAATGATGATGGTGGAAGATCATTGACTGTATATATAATTAGAGAGGAAATGTTGGGTGTGTGGTCAAAATAAATAGTACTAATATTTCGACCCGCATTTCAGGTCCTCATCAGGTTAGTGATATAAAACTATCGATAGAACTATCGATACTAAAGATAGTATGAATCTTCAAAAATAAGAAGACTAAAGAAGACCACTAAAAGAATGAAGGAGGTTCAAAATTTAAGCAGATAGGGTCTCAAAAATTTCCTTTTGTTGACCTTTATACAGTCAAAGTCATATTGTATTCATGTTGACGTTACGCTCCGACAATGAGCATTTTCAAAAAAAAAAAAAAAAAAAAAACAAGGGAAAATAACAGCTTTGTAGTTACATTTTACAATTAAAAACATTATGACTAAACAACAACAAAATATAGAAAATCCATCTTACCAACTTATCAACAAACTTATTACAAATCATAAATTAAAAAAAACTACCTATATTTGATTTGGTAAAATAATTTAACTTTTTTTTTAATTTATGATTTTTAATGAGTTTGTTGATAAATTGGTAAGATGGATTTTCTATATTTTGTTTTTGTTTAGTCATAATGTGTTTTATTGTAAAATGTAACTACAAAGCTGTGATTTTCCCTTGTTTTTTTTTTAGTTTTGAAAATGATCTTAGTCGGAGCGAAACGTCAACATGAATACAATATGACTTTGACTGTATAAAGGTCAATAATAGAAAATTTTTGAGACCTTATCTGCTTAAATTTTGAACCCCCTTCCTAAAGATAGTTTTAAACTATGAAGACTATCGATACTATTATAGGATATACTGACAGCCACTGCCTGTAAGCACCCATGTTATGTAATTCATAGCAATGAAAATAAACGAAATGTAACAGTGTAATTCATTTATTTTTCTTACAAAAAATACTTATTTAATCTATAAACAAAAATATTAACTTCACGCAAAAAAAATAAGATTGTTAGAAATAGTAAATAAGATGGTTAGAGAAGTCTCTGGAATTTAATATTGGTCTGCACCACCTGTTTATAGATTTCCAGCAGGCATATGACTCGGTGGATCGGCAGACTTTGATGAGTGACCTTCTATCCCTGGGAGTGTCGAGGTAGTTAATCCGACTTATTAGAATGAGCATGCAGAACACGAGATGTCGGGTTAAATTGCAAGGGATGCTCTCCGAAGAAATTCCCGGTTGAATCTGGAATAATGCAGGGAGATACCAAGGTTACCACCCTCTTCAACCTATGCATGGAGAAAGCAGTTAGAGCCATCAGAACTAATCCGGGAGGCACTATATTTGATCGACTAACACACCACTTGGCATATGCGGATGATGTGGAAATAGTCGCCAGAACCCTGCCAGCGCTGCAGGGAGCCCTGGAGGAATTCGAAACGGCAGCTAAGATCCGAGGTCTGCGCATTAATGAAAATAAAACGGTATATATGAAGAGCACACGAAGTCGCCCTCAGCGCGACCCCGAGCGGATCAGGATCGGTCCACACAATTTTATGGCGTGCAAAGAATTCAAATACCTCGGCTCCCTAGTGACAGAGGACAATAATATTGGAGCAGAGATAGGTGCCAGAATAGCTGCGGGAAACCGATGCTACTTTGCCCTCCAGCGAGTGCTTAAGTTCCGAGGTTTATCAAGAAAGCACGGGAAATGGTCTATAAAACCATAATCCGTCCGGTCGTCACGTATGGAAGTGAAACATGGGTGATGAAGGCCCATCACGAAAGAGTACTAGGTGTGTGGGAGAGGAAAATATTAAGAAAGATCTATGGGCCAGTCTGTGAGGGAGGAGTGTGGAGATCGCGTTACAACAGGGAACTAAAGGAGTTATACGGTGATGCAGATCTCGTGACCTTCATCAAGGCAGGACGAATCAGATGGCTTGGACATGTGGAGAGGATGCCGGTAGAACGAGTGCCGAAAAAGGTTTTGTACGGCCGACCTGGAGGGGCAAGGCGGAGAGGTAAGCCACCACTTAGATGGCTGAAGGACGTCGAGGCGGATATGAGACGGCTTGGCGTCAGTGGAGGGCTGCTGCAGTGGACCGAGAGCAGTGGCGAAAAATCGTTGAGGAGGCCCAGGTCCCACGCGGATCGTAGCGCAGAGGAGTAGTAGTAGTAAACAAAATAAGACTAAAAAAGTGAATGGTTTGCTCATAGATGCCTTCCAACTTGATGGAATACTATAAAAACAAATCAACTAATTAGCTGCCAGTCCCTTAACTAGAAATTTCACTTGGTTAATAGCATGGAAACGAAATCACAGTTTTTGTAACAAAATATTTTCGACCTCTATAAATCAACTACCTGAGGACATTTTGTTGAAGTATGCCTAGGTTTGTCTAGATAAAAATCACAACGTCCTTTTTTACTTTCACTTACCTATATATGAAATATATAGTAAGTGGAAGTATTGCGATCGTGAAAATTTTCGACTTCCGGTTTTCAACGGAAATACACGTTTTGGGACCCCCTGAGTCGAAATAACCAAGTCCCGCGAAATGGTCTGTGTGTGTGTGTGTGTGTGTGTGTATGTGAACAGACTAGCTCAAAACCTATAAACCGTGGGAACCTGAAATTGGGTATTTAGTGTAGGTATATGCCCGCGATGTGACAGCAAAAATTTCATCAAAATTGCTCAAAGGGAGGGGGTACTTTATTTAATAACTTTTTACGTTTTTTTCGATTTTCTCAAAAACGGCTCTAACGATTTTGATCAAACTTGGTATTTGATGTATTTATATGCCCGAGATATGACTGTAAAAAAATCATCGAAATTGATCTACGGGAGGGGGGACTTTACTTAATAAATTTTGTATCATTTTCACGTGTTTTTTTTATTTACTCAAAAACGTCTTTAACGATTTTGATCAAACTGGGTATATGATGTATGTATATGCCCGAGATATGACTGTAAAAATTTCATCAAAATTGATCTACGGGAGGGGGACTTTACTTAATAAATTTTGTATCATTTTCACGGGTTTTTTTTTATTTACTCAAAAACGGCTTTAACGATTAACAAAAATAAGATATGAATGTAGAAAAATGTGTGACTTTGGGAAATGATAATTAGCAAAACACGTCAATTTTTAATCTAAGTAAGTTGGTAAGTGAAAGTTGTGTGTTGCGCGCACGCACCAGATTTTTTTCCAAAATCTCCGACACATTCGAGGATTGCGTTCCGAATGTTGTCATGTCACATCAGCTATTTCGACAACTGGGAATCCTAGTTTCGTGGTTCCTTGAAGAGGGTTGGTATAGCTATTCTCTAAATACAGTTTATTTGACCTTTTGATGAAGATTTTATTCATTGCTGTTAAGAACAAGCTTAAAATTTACAAAAACTGTTTCAAGGTACAATGCAACCCATCCTCTATTCATAGAAATGTTCATCTTATTCTCTAATAGAAAAAAAAAAAAAAAAGTGCAAATGAAAACGTATATTGTAGCTCCTGTTGTTTCAAATGAAAATTTCTACCCCCCCCCCCCCACCCCCCACAGGTCACTACACACTCTCGATAGTATTAATAGTTTTGTGCCCGTTACTATCGAAACTATCGATAGCGGAGACTTTTGATAAGCCGAGACTTTTGAGCCACGATAAACCGAAATAAAACCGTATTTAAAGTTTTCTATCTCATTCAGGGATCGATGAATCTTAGTTGTTTTGAAGTACAAAGCAATACCGTTCAAGTCCCCTTGCTTTTGTGAATTGCTACTGCGCCAACAAACCCCATTTGAAGAGAGCCAACTAACTCCACAGGAGAGATCATATGAAAGATGGCTGCCGGGACAGGGGAGAACAATCAAACAAGAAACTGGTTAGTCGAAAGGTTAGGTTTTTCAAATGAGTTTAAGTCTACGTGAACAGAATCGGAGTCAAACGTTTTGCCATGCCTTTAAACCAACTTTACTGAAAATATAAAAATTTACTTACATGTTGTAAAATCAATCAATGAAGCACACTCTTATCTACACTGTTAGCATCGGATTGAAAATCAGGACAAGACTCCTGGTCATATGGTACAATGGTGGCGCCTTCACAACAGGTGTGACGGAAACTATAAGCCAATGGCCAACCTACCCCCTATGCCAACCAACCCCGCTCTCCCCTACACTAAAACTCAAGCACAGATAATCAGACCAACAGATGAGAGAATATCGATCGTTTTAACATTCCCTCACCTATAACATTAATAATTTTCAAAACGTTGAATTTCATAAAAAATTGAAATTTATTATTTATTATTTTAAAATTTATTAAATTAAGACCTAAAAACTAAACATACAAAAATTGTTATGTTTTATACACCACTGCCCGAATCCCACAAGATTTTTACATATTTCAAAAACTTATTTTTAAACCTTCAAATAATTGAGTGGTGAGGTATCAAATCCTCCTTATTTTTATATGTTTATTGCATCTTCAGGGCTTTATTTTAATCTTAAATGAATAGAGTGTTGTTGATCTTCCTAGAAAAAACTTGAAATACATGGTTTTAATCCTTCGTTTTCTCTGTTGATTTTTCATGCATGTTTCTAAAAAATTATTTAAAGAAAAACCGATAACTTTTTTCTCTGTAATTTTATTAATGACGATGGAATAATATTATTCAAAATACATGCACTACCTTCATTGAGAGGATAATTTGTGCATAAATTAGTTTTCCAGGAAATTGTTTTGGCTATAAATATGGAATCCAATTATGAATCTGAAATTAATTGTATTTACAATTTCCATATTTCATTGAATCAGTATAATGGAAAAGTTGAAAATCCACTCGCTGACTAAATTGAATATTAATTAATATTGATACTTCAGCTGGATTGGATGAAAAATTTACCTATTATTTTTTATTAAAAAAAAAATAACAAGAGCTATTGTTGTAATAGAGTTAATAATTGGACGCTTTTAGAATTCAGGGTATGAAAAGCCAATATACTAGAAAAAAAAAATTGAAAGAACACAAGAATGGTTATTTAGTTATTTATTATACAAGTGACGAAAGTAGATCATTTTACAACTCGAGTGAAACGTTTACCCACACGAGCGAAGCGAGTGTGGTAATTTCACGAGTTGGGTGTTTATCACCCGAAATAAAAATAAATTTTAGATTTATTGATCATATTTTTTCTTCTTCTTCTTCTTTCTCTATCCTCCTCTGCCTCATATTAGCGTGGAGGTGCATCCAGCCACTTTCTCCAGCCGTCTCTATCCTTTGCTAAGATTTTCATCTGAGCAAGTGTCTTGCCACGTTTCCTACCTGTTCTCTCTATATAATCACTATAGGACATCCTGGGTCGACCTCTGGGACGATTTCCGATACCTCCAAGCTTCCAATGCTTTAACTGGGTCTCTTTCCTCTTTCATTCTGCAGACATGCCCAAACCACTTCAGCTGTCTTCTCTCAATGGTTTCATGTAGTGGGGGCACTTTGAGGTCGTTCTAAATGCTGTCTCGCCTGGTTTTTCCTATAATTCTCCTGAGGAACTTCAGTTCGGTAGCTGTTAATCGGCTTTGTTGTTTTCTGAGAGTACCCAACTTTCAGCTTCATACAGCGATATAGGCAGGAAAACAGATTTGTTGATATGTAGTTTCACATCTCGCCCAATCTCTCGTTACCCTACCACTGTGTTGGAAATCTTGTAATAGACAGCGTTTGCCTTACTAATTCTATTTGAGATTTCCGCGTCTATTTTTCCATCTCTGTCGATTATGGTGCCGAGATATTTATAGTCTCTCGCTTGGTCTAGCTTCACTCCATTACACTCCACGTGGACATCCTCCTGGGTTCTTCGTATCTGGATTACTCTGCTTTTGTTGGTATTTATTTGTAGCCCCTTCCTTAGAAGTTCCTCATAACATTCTGTTAATGCTTCTTGGAGTCTAATAGGAGAATCTGCAAGCAGGACTATTTCGTCAGCATACAGGAAGTGCTGAAATACCACCGGCAGGAGATTCCTCTGTCCAACATATGTTCTTCGGGTTCTTCGTTTGCATATAGAGGCAATCTCATCCATAAAGTTTATGAAAAGTAATGGGCTGATGCTATCCCCCTGTTTTACTCCTTGTGAGATGTCAAAAGGCTTGGATACTTGTTTAGTCTCACAATGCCCTTTGGGTTTTGATATGTTGATCTTATGGCATCGATCAAGGTCTTGGGTACTCCTTTTACTTTGAGGGCTTGCCATATTTCCTCCCGGGGCACTGAATCAAAGGCATATTTTTTCTTACAGACATTAAAGTAGGAATAGTAAATAAACAAGAAAAAATATATTTTTCCTACCCATTTTATGATTTAAATCGGCGTAAAGCTTCTTTTTTTGGCGTGGCTGAGGGGCCGACTCCCGCCCGAGCCCTCTCGATTCTTTTCTTGACGGCCTCACTGAACAGATTCAGCGGCTTGCCATGGATTAGAAGAGGTTGGTTACCCGTCGATAGCCCGTCCCGATTAGCCCTCATGGGTGCTAAAAGAAAAGCTTCATTTCCAATATAGCACTGTATGATATTACAATAATATTGTAACGGGAAACGATACAGAAAACGTATGTTTTGGAATAGTACTAGGATTATTTTTGGAACCAACTTACAAGGTCCCGACCTAACTAACAAGGTTCCTCTGACGGCTTAATATTAGGAGCGATGTACTGGAGAGTTAGTCTTGTTCTGAAACTCAAGTCATTTGCTTATTTCTGTGTTACGTAGTGATAATGGGGTTACCTATATTATATTGGTTTGCATGGTAACCAGCAATATTAAAGTTTCGCGTCCCTCGGTGGCCCTAGGATGTTTAAAGAAAGTAAAACAGCTTTGGCTATGCCGTCCCTCGGATAGGACGTAAAATGGAGGTCCCAAGCCTGTACGATGCCAGGTACTCGTTAAAGATATCCTATCCTAACTATACCTGGATAGGCAATATTTAAGACCCCCACTGTAGCATCGTCCGATTGGCCTTAGTGGCACAAAGTGAACAGAAACAAACAGATTGATAATTTTTGTAACCAGTTTAATGGTGATTCTCAATTTAGGGGCAAGTTTTAGTTCATTACAACTTTTACTTAAATGGTTAAGCCTAACCTGATTTTTTTTTTTTTTTTTGTGGAAAATGTCTTTTCCACGCACTGTCCCACTCTCGATTTTGTAGTAAATATGTATTTTTTTTCTTTTGAAACCTACGTTTAATGATAGTGACATTTATTTCCACTTATAAAGAATTACTGGAGCATTCTGAATTATATTTTTTGTTAATTTTAGATAACTGTAAGTATGTTTAAGTAGTTTCGAAACTTTTTCCCTTCACTTTGACGTCATAACCACTCACAAAACAAAACGGCAGAGATAAAGCCTTGAAAAAGGAGGAACAGTGGGGAAATTTCTTTTGAGTATAGTGATCAGCATGGAGTTTAAGGAAAACCACCTGTGGATTAACCGACTTCAGTTGGGAGCCGGCCTCCGCGCATGTGCCTCGTAAAAAAAGTCACGTACTTGTTGTAATTGTTGTCATTACCATGGCATGTATTAACACGCTTTCTTTTCAAGTTATTTCATTCTTTATGTCATATTTGTTTGACTATCGTTTGTCTAAGTCAGTTGGCTATACTAATCTCAATTAGTTACACAGCGGTTTTGGCCGAATAGAATACGTGGAAATGTCATTACCAAGTTGAAAACTCCTGTCATTACCACGCCCGAAAATTAGCTCGGTAATGACATAAATTGTGCCGTAAATGTTTTTATGAAAATTGCCCATAATCTGAGAATCACCCATATATTGATTAGGTAAGTCGGGGACAGATTTTTGCTTAAATTATTTTTCGATGCCTTTTTATATATATATATAATATGATTTTATGATTCAGAATTTTTTTACCGTAATGAAAAATTATCATGACAATTCTTATGGTATCATCCGATTCTGCATTAAATGTGCAATTAAAGCACTTTTACGATTAGTCATTGACGTACGTAACTGATTCGTTGCCGAGGCAATGAAATTATAGATTGAATTATCTGAATTTCAAGCAATGATCGTGAACTGCTATTGTGCTATATTTGCTGTGGATGGGTTCTAATACGTGTACATTTTTTTTTTTTAACAACACTAAAAAAGTTGGAAAATAAAATGTAAAAATTGCCCGTAGTTTGAGAATCACCCTAAAATGTGTGTGTTTCCTTAATTTATCTAGCATTGCAAATTGTTATTTTTCTTTGAATAAAAATTGTTAAACTCGCATAAGTGTTAGAATATGAATACACAATGATACTATGAGATTAGGTTGTATTTTATTATGGAATAACAACATCTGTAGGTATTTTTAGCTATTCAATAGTTTATATTCTTACCGGATGATAATCGTTATAAAATCATTTCATAATAAAAGCCATATTTTTTTTTCTTTCTGAAATTAAGTTTACAAGTATCCGTTGATAAAAACTCTAAGGAACATCCCCAAAATTTCCCCCACAATTTAAAGTTACAATATCTATTTAGATGGGGGGGGGGGCTGGAAGGAAGTCAGCTATATCCGGACTTGTAATGAACTGCCGGAGAAATGGCTCTTTAACGCCCCCCGATCAAAGTTTAAGTGAATTCCGAAAGTTCAACTTCTGGGTCCCTTAATATTTCTCTCTCTTCTTTTTTCTTTTTATTTCGACTTCATGGACCTTCTCAGCAATATGTACTACTTTTATTATTTTTCTTGGATTCATATTAATTTTATTACTTATTTATTTAAAACAGGGGGTTAGAGACTTCCTAGTTATGAGGAAAATTAATTTGTATCTTAGTCTCTAAAACTATTTATTATATTTTCTATATTATATACGTTTCGACATATAAGGGCCGTCCCTTGTGTCATAAAATAATTTTATATTGCAATCCCTCCAAGGTTATCATCATCATCATCTCAGGATTGATCTAAAAACTTAACCATATAAACAGGACTATTTAGTTAATTTTAATCTCACCTGGCGGTCAATAGACGAAGAACCGTCTTGTTACAAACTTCGTTTCAAAAACTGAAAACTTGTTATAAGACCATTACTATGTTCAGTGATACGATAATCATATAATATAAGAGCATACCCAACGGCGCGTTGCTGAGGCTTAGTAGCTGTAATGCGTTGAATTAATTATATCCTATAATTTTTTAAATAGTCAAATCAAAATTCACCGATAAAGATAAAAACGTTTCAGCTAATCTAAAAACCAACGGCCAAAGCAGCTTTAAGTCTCCCAGGCAGAGGCACAGCTATCCTAACAGCCCGGGAACTTGCTCGCCCCCTTAAAGCAGTTATACAGGAAAGATGACAAGCAATGTGGGAGGAGAGTCCAGCCAGCAAATTGAAACATATAAAAAAAAATCTGGTGCGTGCGCGCAACACACAACTCTCACTTACTAACTTACTTAGATTAGAAATTGACGTGTTTTGCTAAATATCATTTCCCAAAGTCACACATTTTTCTACATTCATATCTTATTTTTGTTAATCGTTAAAGCCGTTTTTGAGTAAATAAAAAACCTGTGAAAATGATACAAAATTTATTAAGTATAGTCCCCCCTTCGGTTGATCAATTTTGATGAAATGTTGGCTATCACATATTTGGCATATACATACATCAAATACCCAGTTTGATCAAAATCTTTAAAGCCGTTTTTGAGTAAATAAAAAAAACACGTGAAAATGATACAAAATTTATTAAGTAAAGTCCCCCCTCCGGTTAATCAATTTTGATGAAATTTTAACAGTCATATCTCGGGCATATAAATACATCAAATACCCAGTTTGATCAAAATCGTTAAAGCCGATTTAGAGTAAATAAAAAAAAACACGTGAAAATGTTACAAAATTTATTGAGTAAAGTCCCCCCTCCGGTTAATCAATTTTGATGAAATTTTAACAGTCATATCTCGGGCATATAAATACATCTAATACCCAGTTTGATCAAAATCGTTAAAGCCGATTTAGAGTAAATAAAAAAAAACACCTGAAAATGTTACAAAATTATTAAGTAAAGTCCCCCCTCCGGTTAATCAATTTTGATGAAATTTTTACAGTCATATCTCGGGCATATTAATACATCAAATACTCAGTTTAATCAAAATCGTTAGAGCCGTTTTTGAGAAAATCGAAAAAAACCTAAAAAGTTATTAAGTAAAGTACCCCCTCCCTTTAAGTAATTTTGATGAAATTTATGCTGTCACATCGCGGGCATATACCTACACTAAATACCCAATTTCAGGTTCCCAAGGTTTATAGTTTTTGAGCTAGTCTGTTCACACACACACACACACACATACACACAGACACACACACACAGACCATTTCGCGGGACTTGGTCATTTCGACTCAGGGGGCCCCAAAACGTGTATTTCCGTTGAAAACCGGATGTCGAAATTTTTCACGATCGCAATACTTCCACTTACTATATATTTCATATATAGGTAAGTGAAAGTAATACGTGAAACCGTGGGTCACGTCTAGCCGTAGTAAACGCAATGAAGAGGTGGCTATTGCTCGCCTTAGAATAGGACACACCAGAATAACACATATACACCTTATTACTAGGGATAACCCCCCGATGTGCCCCAAATGTAATAATAATCTAAGCATCAGACATATCTTTGATGAATGCCATTACTATAAAGCAATACAAGATATCACCCGATAATAAAATTGGACTAACCAACGGGATTTAAAATAGAACTTTAGGCCAAATTTAAAAGTGTTTGGTAAAGAATTTAGAAGGGTTAAAGTTTTTATTTTTTAAATCTCATATTTGACTATAGTAACTATAAATGATCCATTCATTTAGAACTTACTGGATTATTTCTGCAGAGACGAGATCAAATATATATTACACACATGTAGAAGGAACTAATAAAGAATATAATCGGAATAGGCTTTAGTGTAATCACAATAGACAGCAAAAATGTACCAAATTAATCTTTTATCCTAATACATGTTAATTAAATTCAGAATATAATACATGTTAATATTAGATATCACCTACTTGTTGAGGTTCTACCACAAACAGGTAATGAAAAGCGAGAATTTTTATGCTTATCAAGACATAAAAATTTAATTTTATAAATGAGATACTACTACTAATTGACGTTACGACCCACTTGTTGAGTCAAAGCCTGCTCTAGCAGAGATCGCCAGTTATCTCTATTCTGTGCTGCTGCCCTCCAATTTCTGACACCAAGCAGAGCTCTAGCATCAGCAGCCACGCAGTCTTCCCAGCGAAGCCTCGGTCGTCCAACCCGTCTCGTGCCATATACTCGTTCCGATAGAATCTTGGAAGGTATTTCATTCGGGTCCATTCTCGCAACATGGCCAGCCCATCCAAGTCTTGATGTCCTTACAAAAGTCACTACATCCACTTCTTTGTACCTCTCACTCAGCTCAGCATTAGTCCTTCTTCTCCAACTTCCTTGCTCATATTTACCACCGTATATTCGACGAAGTACTTTTCTTTCGAATCTGAGGAGGGCTAGTTCTTGTGCCTTTGTCGTAGTCCAACATTCTGAGCCGTAAGTAAGGACAGGTCGGATGATTGTTTTATATATTCTTACTTTTGAGGCCTTGGATAATGCACGGCTTCTTAAATGTTTTTGTAAAGAGAAATATGTACGATTCGCTGATAGAATTCGTCTATGGATTTCTTCTTCTACACTATTCTCTTGATTTACCTGTGATCCCAAATATATGAAGGACTTCACTTTTTGGAATTTATAACGTCCTATTGAGACATGACTTTCATCATCTCCACCGCAAGGTATTGTGCACATGTACTTAGTTTTATCAGCATTTATTTTAAGGCCCAAGCTTGCCGCAGATTCCTCCAATGACTGAAAACCTTCAACTACTGCGTTCAGAGTCCTTCCTGCGATGTCCAAATCATCAGCAAATATATAAATGAGATAGATAACGTTAATTTATAACTTTTTACAACAATGATGTACATTTTTTTATTATTAGAATTCACAATTTCTATTTACTGTAGTGCTAATGGGTGCACAATGATTTTGTTTAATCTGTCTTTTGCTAAAACTATGGGAAAGACGCGTTTTTTTTAGTCCAAGCCGTTGACCAATTTTGATGAAATTTTGGCAGTCACATCGTTGGCATATTCATCAAATACCCAGTTTGATCAAAACTTTATTGCCGTTTTCGAGAAAATCGAAAAAAAAAGAAAACGAAAAATGTATTAAATAAAGTGCCACCTCCGTTTGACCAATTTTGATGCAATTTTTGCAGTCACGTCAGGGGCATATGCATATACCAAATACCCTATTTCAGGTTAATACGGATTAGGGTCTGGCCACACATGCCCGCACCGGATCCGCACCGTAGCAATAATATAGGTTATGTTCAGAATATTTTTAATTTAACTTACATATTACCTTTAGTTATGCCTAAAGTTCAGGCCACAGATGTCAGACACAGGCCACTTTAGGCATAACTAAAGGTAATATGTAAGTTAAATTAAAAATATTCTGAACATAACCTACATTATTGCTACGGTGCGGATCCGGTGCGGACATGTGTGGCCAGACCTATACAGTTTTTGAGCTAGTCTGTTCACACACACTCACACACAAATGAATCTATTGAATCTCCTTTAAAATGACATAAATCAAATAATTTTGTTAATTTAATCCATCTTATATCCTAACATGTTCACACGTAATATTTTTTCCTGGTATCGTTTTTATTTCAAACGCAATTAGAAAAAAAAATGATTTAAATCCGTGATATCTCTCTTAATTTAAATGATAAAAAACACGTTTATTTATTAACATTGAGATAACTGTTTACTTTTAATATTAGTGAGCCTTATTGAGAGACTAGTCCATGAAGCATCGTTGTTTGTATTCCATCAAGACCTAAATGAAACTTGTATTCCAATTAATAATTAATCCTAGAGTATACATATTCATACGCGCAAACGTTTAACGTGTACCTACAGTTTATAATAACACTCTATGATAGCATTTTAGAGTTTTACCTTTATATCATGAAATTTTATAGACGAAAGATTTATTCTTTGGACTATTAATCTTTGATTTTTTTTTAAAGATTTTCCTATAAATAATTGAATGGATCCGCCGAAAAACGTTCTAAGCGACAAAATTACCGAAGTGGCACTTTTGGGTGAATGTATTAAAATGTATAATAGTACGTCATAGTATGATCTAGTACTCCATTATGTCATTTTACATGTATACATAACAAATCACATGAGAAAGTAAATTCACCTACAGAACTAACAATAACTTTAGACTATCATTTTTTCTCACTGATTATTTAACATTGCATATTTGTCGCTTAGAACATTTTTCGGCGGATCCTTTTAATTGTTGAGCTAAGATTTAAGACGCTAAACACTGCTAAATGAAATTTTTAAGCGAATTGAAATTTAATAGAATTTCAAGAAAAGAGTTAAGACCCTATTTTTTAACCCTTTGCTATTCCATTCCCAACCTCGGAGCTAAGATAAAACATATGGCATCAGCTATTTTCAGAGACCGCTTCCTAGTTGATATCCTTTTATAAAGTAGCCTTCGGGGTAAGGTATGCGACACTATCGAAAGACGGAAACATAACTTCACATAATCGAAAGCTAACGTAGAATGTTTATTTATTTAGTTTCATTTCTATCCTAAGAATACGTATTTTATGCAGGTTTATAATTTCGTAAAATCGATGAGAAAATTGAGGCTAAATTAAAAGCCGGAATTCTAGCTACTATTTAGTAGCTAAATTTATTAGCTTGCGCCTTCTGATGGACCTTTATGGATGCGAAACGTGGCCGCTAACATTGAGGGATGAGCAAAGGTTGAGGGATTTTGAAAATAAGGTATTGCATAAAATATTTGGCCCGAAGAGGGACTAATCAATCCGAGACTTTAGACGATCACACAACGCCGAACTAAGTGTGGTCGTGGCGTTTTACGACGAGTCTTAATATTTTGATTGAAAGGTCTGTATTCTTTGTAAGTGGGTTTTTTGGCTGTATCGTCTATCTGTGAAGAGTAAGTTCATACTGGTTTTCAGTAATATGTATAAGTATAAATATGTATTTAATTTTTGTCGTAGTCCTAGTTTTGAAGTTTTAGAAAAAAGGTAGTAAAATTGGTTGAGTCGTTTGTTAAGGGTTTTTCGTTTTATCTTAACATGCGGGCCCCAATTTATCTTTCTGTCAAGAGTAGGACCAAGGTAATGTACAGTGTAGGTATATAAATTGGAGGGCAGGTGTTTTTTCGAAGAATGCACGTTATGTGTTTTGATTTTTCATGATTTCATTTCATGGATTTTTCTAATTTGATAAAGCATTAGTTTTATACAAATGTTGTCTTATTTCTTAGGGAAAACGTATGTTACTTCAGATTGATAAAATATACGAACGTTTGTTGTTAGGGTTTCTTACTATTAATAGTACTTAGAAACAATTGATACCTACTAATGTAGTTACAAGTACTACATGGAAGGTTGTAGAGATACAGCCATAATCAGTTTGTTGACTGTGTAAACTATCAGTGATTGTGTTGACCTGATATAACTGCATTAGCTATCGCGGGCATAAATTCAAACTGGCAGCCACTTAATGTAGCCGTTCCCTATCTTGGGATTACTACTAACCACCGATAACTAAGTTATAACTTACTAATAACCGAATCTCCGTAATAGGTTCCTGTCACTGCTAATATGAATGAATAAAAAGACAAATTGTCCCGATCATAACTCTCACTATATTAACATAATATACTCTTTTTCTCAGGTACGATATGTAAGGAGATTTATTGGTCATTACAATGGGGGGGGAGGGGATTTTCAAAAAGTATATTCTTATAGTAAACATGGCACCTATATTCTTAAAAATAACTTATTTATTATATAAATTATTATTAGAAATGAAATGTGCTTTATGTATTACAACTTTATGAGGAAAATGGAAACTAAAACCTGAATAGAAAATATTTGATTTTTAAGAACATAGGTGCCAATTTTAATTTAAAAAATTGCCTATTAAAAAAAATTCCCTAATGTCAACTGTCTCATCCCCCCCCCTCCAAATTTCCTTAAGTATCCGTACCATCGAAAAAGTGTATAGGATCTTTGGTGTAGGGTCAATCCATATCAAGTGGTCCAAAGGTGGTTGCTTGATCATTTTAGAAAAAATATATAATTTTACCACCAATTATGTATGAAATCAGTTGTCCAAAACACGTTTTAAAAAAATTTTAGGGTCAACCATTTAAAAATGGCAGCCATCTTTATTTTCGATTTTTGAGTTTGTAAGCTCTTACGGAAAACTCATTTTCTTAAGACCGGTAAGTCACAGACTAATAATTTAGACACGATTGTTTTCTTATAGCCTGCTCTATATTTTGTGTTGTCTCAATTTCTCGTATTCTATTATCTCGTAGCTACTAAAGTACTCAAATGTAGAGGTGGAAATTTTTACAGGAGTTTTATGCTTTTTAGTATGATGAGTAATAATAACATGTAAAAAAATGAGATTTTTATTAAGTCCCCCACCAGAAATAATACAGCCTAAAATTAGAAACAAATCCAAAAATTTGAAGATTAAAATTCATAAAGAAATAAGGTAAAGAATGTCAGGGTTAAGAGTACTATTAATGAAAGCTACTTAGTTGAGTTTGTTATCATGCCAAAAATCATATTTGATGTACATCTCTTTGTACCCAAAACTTACCCTCAAAAACGGTCTTTTGAGATATTAAAGCAGTTGTTTTCAATAGCAGTTTTCAAGTATTGCACTTCTAAATATTCAAAAAATAAAGAGAACACGAAAGATAGAGCATACTGTAAGGAAAGCAATCATGTCCGAATTATTATTCTGTGACTTACCGGTCTTGGGAAAATGAGTTTTCCGTTAGAGCTTACAAACTCGAAAATCAAAAACAAAATTGACTACCATTTTTAAACGGTTGGTCATAAACCTTTTTTTTTTTTTTTTAACTTCTGATTCCATACGTAATTGGTGGTAAAAATGCAATTTTTTCCAAAAATGATCGAGAAACCAAATTATTTTTACTTTCACTTACCTATATGAAATATATAGTAAGTGGAAGTATTGCGATCGTGAAAATTTCGACTTCCGGTTTTCAACGGAAATACACGTTTCCCGAAATATACACGGGTCCCCCGACTCCAATTAACCAAGTCCCGCGAATTGGTCTGTGTGTCTGTGTCTTTGTGTGTGTGTGTGTGTGTGTGTGTGTGTGTGTGTGTGTGTGTGTGTGTGTGTGTGTGTGTGTGTGTGTGTGTGTGTGTGTGTGTGTGTGTGTGTGTGTGTGTGTGTGTGTGTGTGTGTGTGTGTGTGTGTCTGTGTGTGTGTGAACTGACTAGCTCAAAAACTATAAACCGTGCGAACCTGAAATTGGTTATTTAGTGTATGAATGTGCCCGCGATGTGACAGTAAAAATTTCATCAAAATTGCTCAAAGGGAGGGGGTACTTGTTTGTTTGTTTGTTTGTTTGATTTGGGGGGCGTAAAACATCCAGGTCATCAACGCCCGTAATCTTAATGTCAAAGAATGTTTAAAATTATTTGACGAATATAGCTAGATAGCCTAAGGTAGAGAAAGATATGTGGTAAGTAAATACTTGACACAAAAGAAAATTTAACTAATTAGATAAAATTATGAATGTAATTGGATAGAAGACTGGCGATTAGATATCGTTTATCAGTTTACTATATATCAGGAACTTTATAACACTTTCTATGATAGATTGGTCATTTTTTAGTGCCAGAGAAATATCGGGTGGCATTTTGAATTTATGTAATAATGGTTTATAGTGGTGACACTCTTCAAAAATGTGTTTAATTGTTAGATCAGCAGAACACTTTTGGCATTTCGGCGGTGGTTCCTTTGTTATGAGATGAATATGCGTTAGCCGTGTGTGACCAATTCTAAGGCGGGCAACAGCGACCTCCTCGCGACGTTTGCTGTTGTTAGATGTGGCCCATGCTCTTACATCTCTCTTAATTGATTTTAACTTAGAGGGTGGACTTTCATCCCACATTGCCTGCCATCTTTTACTTATGCATTCTTTTAGGGGGCGAGTTAGCTCTGGGGGAGTTAGGATGGCTGTTCCCCTACCTGGGAGTGTTAGTGCTTCTTTTGCAGCTTTATCGGCCATTTCGTTCCCTACAATTCCTATGTGTCCAGGAGCCCAGATGAAGTGAACGGTTTTGTTTATCTGTTCGAGCATTATTAAGTAATTATGAATCCGCTGAACGATGGGGTGGTTTGAATACATGTCATTTAATCCTTGGAGGGCGCTGATTGAATCTGAGATAATAACTATGTTTTCTGTGTTTATGTTTGTCATGGAGTAATAGAGGGCTGAGGCTATAGCGCTTAATTCGGCTGTGTAGATGCTACAAAGGTGGTGCAGTTTTTTCTTGTGGGTCGAGTGCGGTGTAACGAAAGCGGATCCTGTTGACTCATCTGATTTCGAGCCATCTGTATATATTGCTGTATGGTCGGGTAGTGTACTGATCAGTTTTTTAAATGTTTCTTGGTATTTTGAAGGTGTTGTGTTTTGTTTTCGGAGTTTAGATAGCTGTAGGTATATTTTGGGAGGTGAGTAGGTCCATGGAGGTGTGAATGTTTCAGGAATATTTACGGATATTTGTTTTAATTTGGCTGTAGCAAATGAAATTCTTTCGGCTAGGGGTAAAGTTGCATTTGTCTTCTGGAGAAATTGCCTTGTGAATTTGGGTTTAAAGATGTAACGGTAGGTTGGGTGCGTGGGTTGTAGGAATATTCGTGATATATAATTTATTGCTAATTTCTGTCTACGGAATAAAAGGGGGGAATTTCCCGACTCTGCACAAAGACTTAAGATGGGGCTTGTCCTGAAGGCACCGGTCGCTAGGCGGATTCCGGTATTATGAACGATGTCTAGTTTGGTTAGGTTCCGGAAGCGGGCTGAACTATAAACGAAACACCCGTAGTCGAGCTTAGAGCAGATTAGCGCATTGTATATTTTTAGCATCGTTGATCTATCTGCTCCCCTGGTTGTTTTACTAAGAACCTTTAAGATGTTTATTTTAGCCATGCATTTTTCTTTAAGGGAGTTGATATGGGGGCTCCATGATAACCGCCTATCGAATGTTAGACCTAAGAATCTGCATGAATCAACATACGGTAGAGATGTTTCTCCAAGCGTGAGTTCAGGAGAGGTCGATGGGTTTCTTCTGCGGCTAAAGTGCATACATTTAGTTTTTTCCGTAGAGAAGGTGAGGCCTGAAATGTTTGACCAGGACTGTAGTCGATTGAGGGCTTCTTGAATGTTTCGCTTTATTGTGTCTACATCGTTTGAACGGAACATTATGGCCAAATCATCGACGTAGAGCATCGTTTTTATTCCTCTTGGTAGGTTCCTTCCTAGATCGCTTATGGCCAGAGCAAACAGTGTTGTGCTTAGAACACAACCCTGTGGCACTCCAATATGTTGCTCGAAATATTCAGAGGTAGTGTTACCTATTCGGACTAAAGATTTTCTATATGACAGAAATTGTTCAATAAACGTTAAGAGATTGCCAGTGATTTTTAGGGAGACCAGTTTTTTAATGAGATAGCTTCTATTTATTCGATCAAATGCTTTTGTCATATCGAAAAATACAGCCACCGCTTCTTGCTTTTCAATGAAGGTATATTGCAGTTCGGCTTCTAGTTGTACTAAATGGTCAATAGTCGATCTCCCTTTTCGGAAGCCACTTTGAAAGTTTTAGAGGATATCATTCATTTCAAGGAACCACATTAGGCGTTTGTTAACCATACGTTCTATGACTTTGCATAAGCAGCTTGTTAAGAATATTGGGCGGTAGCTGCTTGCTTGGCGTTTGTCTTTGCCTTTTTTCAGAATTGGCACTACTTCAGATATTCGCCAGATATCGGGGAATTCGCCGGTTTGCCATAAATGGTTGTAAAAATTCAGAAGCCAGTTTAGACAGTTCTGCGGGAGATGCTGTATCATTGCATAGTGGATCTCGTCCGGGCCGGGTGATGATCCTTTGAGATTTCGGAGGGTAGTTTTGAGTTCCCACATAGAAAATGGACGGTTGTATGCGTTGTTGGAGTTTTCCGATTGATCGTATCTAATATTGATTTCGGAATTTATCTGTTTTGTAAAATTTGATTGTGTGGAGGGTGATTTAAAGGTTTCTGTATAGTATTCAGCAAATATTTTAGCTACTATTTCTTGGTCGTCTGTTAATTTGCCGTCACAAATTAAGGTGTATCTAGTCGGAGAATAGTTTTTATGAATTTTCCTTATTTTATTCCATACAATGTTAGTTGGGGTAGATGAGTTAATAGTTCCGACAAATTGTTTCCAGGTATCAGATTTATTATTATTTATAACCCGTCTGCAAAGGGCTCTTTGTTTTTTATATTCGATTAAGTTTTCTAAAGTACTATTTTTTTGGAAATTTTTATAGGCTCTCCTACGGTTTTTTATGGCTGCTTTGCATTTTTCGTTAAACCAGGGTACAGGGGTTCTTTTCATACTGCTTTTCGTTTTAGCTATGGCTGATTCCGCGGCTTGAGTTATGATATTGGTGATTAGATTACAACCTGCGTCGACACTTAGGTCGGAGGGGTGAGTTTCAGGTGGCTTAGCGAGTGACGAGAATAATTCCCAATCTGACTTTTCGATGATCCAATTTGGCTTCCTTGTTATGTTGTTGTTCAGATTTTCGAATTTAATACGGATCGGGAAATGGTCGCTAGCATAAGGTTCGGGTAAGACAGTCCATTCGATAGTATTGAATAGCGAGGGGCTACACATGGAGATATCTATAGATGAATAAGTGCCATACGTTGAACTTAAAAATGTTTTTTCACCTGTATTGAGAAGCAAGATATTTGATAGATCAATGAATTCTTCTATGACCCTACCTCTTGTATTTAGATTTGTAGAGCCCCACATTGGACTATGGCCGTTCAGGTCCCCGAGGAATAAGACTGGTTGGGGCAGTTTATTGTAGATATGTATAAGGTCTTCAGTTTGTATAAGTCGGTCCTGTGGTAGGTAAATATTGCAAATCGAAAATGTAAATCCGAGGTGTACAGTAACGGCGACGATTTGGAGGTTTGAGTCTATGTCTATTCTTTTTGAAAAAACGGATTTGTTGACAGCTATCAGCACCCCTCGATATCCATGGCTATCGCTAGGGCTATCGGTACGGTAGATATCAAAATCTTTTAACGATACGTGGTCCTTGGTCTTAAGATGGGTTTCCTGTAGGCACAAACAAAATGGATTTTCCTCTTTTATTAATAATTTTAGTTCATTAAAATGTGTTTTCCAACCATTACAATTCCACTGTATGAGCGTCATGGGTGGCAGTAGGGGTTATGTATTTTATTGATATTGGTTGTTGAGGTTTAATTTTTTCATTTTGAAAAATAAAAGAGAAAATGATACCAGAGTAAGATGAGTGATTAGAGATATATTTGTATTCATGTTTCCGCATAAATGTATAGGAGCATAAGCACACACACACGCTCATGCTTACACCCACGCATACCATTACAACTACACTTTCACACATATACGTCCATATACAATTATGTATACAGGGAAATATATCTGCATCATCATATCTGATAGTAGAAAATAGATCTATGAGGCAGTGAAGTCGGACCAGATTTAAAACTGTTTTATTTTTAAATAATTTGGTGCTAGGCCATGCACAGCTCCTCAAAATAAAAAGTTTTTGGGTTTTGAATGATCTGGAGTTTAAAAAACCAACAATGAATGTCGGAGATACGATCAGGATTAAATATTCTAGGTGACGAATGTAGTTGTTTATGGAGATACATAGATGCATAAGGTAGTGCTCTGAAAGGTTGCATTTGAATACAGAGAAATATCTAATCATTTTCACTTGGTAAAAATCTATATAACTATCGGCACAAAAAAATATACACATACATTCATTTATATACAAACAAGCATATACTATCGTACATATACGTATATATGCATATTTAATAAATAATAAATAAAGAATATCAGGAATTTTATTTTTAGGTAGTCCGTTGTTAGAACAACACCACTGTGATTCATAATTATATTCAGAATTAAGCAGATCTAGAGATATATAAAGCAATTTGTTGGCAGAATATAGACAGCTAAGGTAATGGTCTGCGAAAGTTTGTGTATATGTAAAAAAATAATTAGAAACTCGTATAGTGTTAGCAATGTTTAAGCCCATAAAAAAGTAATTGCAAATGGTTATAAAAAAATAGAGTATAACAGATGAAGAGAATAAATTATAAAAAATAAAGTAATGATTGTAAATAAACAGAGGTAGTAGGAAAGAGTAATTGTTTATAACAGCGATTAGAAGTGGCTTGTATACGTTTATCGCTAGGACTAGTATTGAGATATTATTATTGTTGATAGTGTGTTCGTTATAACGGTGTCTGTTTGTCGTTAGCTGATTATGGACATTTAAATAAGTATATGTAAATGAGTTTGGGCAACGATTGATATTAATAAAAATTATTATGCAATTGAAATTGTTCTCATAGGCATCGGGTATATCGTAATATGTTTTTGTGATCATCATGTTTTTTTAGTTTTTCGGTTGCCCGATTTTTTATTACTGACGAGAGTAAACTCTCCTTCTGAGTCTATATCTGGCTCTTGGGTGTCCATAGAGTCAGATACGATTAACTTGTCAACCGAGGGAGCGGTGCCTTCGGCTGACGGAGGTGGTGGGGGGTGAGGAGAGGCCAGCCTGGCCGCCGATCTCGACCGCGAGGCTCGGCCTGGCTTAGGAGTAGGAGTAGGGGGAGGTGGGAGGGGGGGAGTTTGGGATGTTGAGGGGAGTGGGTCGGAGGGGGTAAGGGGGGCAAGCGGAGGGGGTACTTGATTTAATAATTTTTTACGTTTTTTTCGATTTTCTCAAAAACGGCTCTAACGATTTTAATCAAACTGAGTATTTGTTCTATTTATTTTCCCGAGATATGACTGTAAAAATTTCATCAAAATTGATCAACCGGAGGGGGAACTTTACTTAGTAAATTTTGTATCATTTTCACGTGTTTTTTTTTTATTTACTCAAAAACGGCTTTAACGATTTTGATCAAACTGGGTATCTGATGTATGTATATGCCAAAGATGCGATAGCCAACATTACATCAAAATTGATCAATCGGAGGGGGGACTTTATCTCACAACTTTTTTTCCAATTTCTACCTTTTTTCGATTATCTCAAAAACGGCTTTAATGGTGATGATCAAATTTGTCATGCTTAATAAAAATTAGGTGTTCTTTTATATCAGGTAAGCTTTATCATTATTCAAATGTTCTGAGGGGGGCTTTTTGGGGGGGAGGCGTTCGGGAATTTATTTCACAACCTTTTTCCATTTTTTACCTTTTTTTCGATGATCCCAAAAACGGCTTTAACGATTTTTATCAAATTTGTCATGTTTAATGAAAATTAGATAATAAAGAAAACTTAAAGAGGAGAAAAAAAGAAAAATATTCAGTCAATTCATAAAACTCGTTAAGCCCACGCATGCGGAGTACGCCTTTAAGGACAGACCATTGTTCATAATTAAAGCTGTTCTGTTCATTTGAGAAGTGGCGATTAACAAAACGCATTAATTTCTAAGCTAAGTAAGTTGGTAAGTTAAAGTTGTGTGTTGCGCCAACGCACCAGATTTTTTTCTGGACCATTTCAAATTGATTGACCGTGTATACAATTTTATATAGAATAATTTAGTATGAAAACAATTTTGTCTTTATGCTCTAATTTTCAAACACTGACAAAAAGAAAAAAATAATTGGTAATTTTAGTATGTTGTTCGGTACACTTTCCTCTGCAACTGTGCCGAATTTGGCTTATACTCGTTTTTATTTCTGTTCTGTATTTTTCGGTCTTCCGTTTGTGGCCTGTTTAAGGCGCATTGGCTTACGACATCATTGAATATTTAAATTCCATTAAAAATAAAAAAATATAAATGTCTAATGAACTTTGTTTGAAAGGCAGTGCAGTTATCATTCAATTGTAAATCTGAAAATTCCCCGGAATGCCTTCGTATGGACGCAGTCGAGAATACTACTCTCTGGATTTTAATAATGAATAAACAAAAGGTCCAGCCAGAAAATACGTTTTAAATAAATCCTGGGTTCCAGAAATAACTCATAAAATATTAAAAGTGACTTTTTTTTTTTGTTTAAATGTTCGGTGTAACGCAAAAGTGAGTTAAGAGCCAAACACCATATTTTGAGAAAACTGGAGTTAAAATTGAATTTCGTGAAATGGAGTTTTGTTTACTTCAACCCTTCGACTTCAGACTGAATACCGTCTTTGGCGAACACCTACATATATCAATGTGCCCTCAGGGGAAAAAATGTTGGTGAGTCCTGCTCTTCAGAGTTATTTTTACACCGATGTTTTTTAGTTATAAATTAACATAACTGAGAGCCATCATGTGACATTTTTATTGCCGTAAATTTTTTTTTTTATTCGCGTATAAAATATGTACATGTTCACATGAAAATGTCCCTTCAAACACTTAATTTTGTCGTTTTTTAGTGAAATTATTGCAGAAAATGTTGCTAACAACTGAAATTCTGTCGTTTTTTATAATCGGACTCCGAGGTCCGATTTTCGATAGTATAGCGTACATCCTGTATCGGCCTGTCCTGCGCCTATTATGTATAGTTCCAATCCTCACCAAGAGATGATATTCTTGAGAAGCTCATTTAATTCATTTTTTAGTAAAAGATAACGCTTTCATCAAAACATTCCCATCGCACCCCGACGCCCGACATCGTCTGTGGCTCATCCCAGCAGTCGGACCCCGGGGACCGATACCGTTCAATTCAGAATACCCCTAAAATACGCCGCCCCACCTAACGTGTTGATGTTACACATACAATTAATACTTTTTTATATAATATCTCTTATTGGTTGTTGACTGGTTTTTCTCACTTAGCCCTGATGAAGACCTAAAATTTGGGTCGAAACGTTGGCACACATAAATATGTGATTCCTGCACATTAGTGTTATTCATTTTGACCGCACCCCCAAACATTTCCTTTTCATTATGTGTATTGCCAACTTTCTTCCACCATCATGATTACAAGATTTTCTCCATAAAATTATGTAGAACCTGCTTAGTGTTATGCGAATCTGAATTACATGCCCAAAAATATCAAGAACTCAAACTCTTATTTTATAACTTCTAGATTATTCAGTGAGCATCTTTTATTATTTAAGAAGCTTACAAATAAGCTTTTTAAAAAAATAAATAAATGAAAAGAAAAGAGGCTGACTGATTACATTTTTAGTATTAATTATGAAAGAAAAGATTTGAAGTAGTCTATTAAAAGAAAAAGTTAAGAATTTATAATTTATGTAAAGGAATGAAAAGGAGGGGGTATAGCGAGAGCGCCGTTGAAGGACATAATTAGCTGCTAGTCAGTTTTGCAATTCATTGAATACCTGTTGAATGCTCGTAACGATAGAAATCCTTCACTGTTTTATTTTCATTTATTTCTTTTTTTTTTTTTGTTTCGTTTTGTCTCGATCAACAATGTTTTTTCTTAAAATATACTTTCAATTTCTCTATCTAATATTTTTTAATTATCTATCTTCTAAATTAATGCTGAAAAAGGAACTAAATACGTACACATACTTACTGAAGCTCATATGGACATACCCCTCACAGATATTCGGCATAGCTAAAAAGACTCACTTACAAAAACTTTCAATAAAGATTATAATCCAAACTGTTACGGCTTATTACAAAAACACCCTGGCACGAGACTAACAAAACTTTACTCTTTTAAATCCTATCTTAACCCGGGAAAGGTAGCGCTACTCGAAGGGTTGATCTAGGTAGCGCTTCGTCGATGAGTCGAAGTGACCTTATTATCGTTTCAGGAATGCCCAATCATCATCTAAATGCAGTATTTATGATACTTTAAAACAGGCGTTATTTACTTTTACACTTTTTGTGACTTTTGTCGATAAGAAACTAAGAATGGTGTAATTTACATACTAAAAGTTTAAGGTTCAATTTACGCAAAACACTTTTTTATTGGAAAGAATAATTATTTCATACAAAAACCCACAAAGAAATTGTCACAAAAGCAAAATTTCCAAAGAAATAATGAACCGATAAATAGAATAAATAAACTACTTATGTATATCAATAGGAATACACTACACTACCAACTAAACAGGAACAATGAGTTACAAATAATAGGAAAATTTGCATTGGACTTATAGTTACTAAATTTTCTCATTAATTATTGATAATATATAAGGCACAGCCTGGTTTTACATCAATCTGGACATAACTTGACCCTAGGCTCTCCACAAATAACAATACAATAAGGCTTAACGGACCCGAAGGCCCGACGCCGACACCACCAATCGGTCCCTAAATACCTCCATCCAACTACCACCGTCCAATCCCAAATGCACAAGATCTGCTTTCACCGAATCTTCCCACCTTCGCCTAGGCCTACCCCTCGGTCGTTTTCCAGTCGGCAAAGCGTTTATCAATCTTTTAGGAATTCGTTCACTACTAAGACTCGCCATTTTGCATGCCCACTTTAACCGACGCGCAGTTATAGACTCGATTACATTAACCGGGTGAAGCTCACGCAATTCCGCATTGTGTAGCCGTCTAAATTCTCCTGTTGACTCATCTTTCTTCGGCCCGAATATTCAACGCAGCACTTTATTTTCAAACACCATAAGGCGTTTCTCATCCCTTACTGTAAGCGGCCATGTTTTACAACCGTTAAGAACAGTCGGAAGAATTATAGTTTTGTAAATCCTAATTTTTAAATTTCGGGATAAAAGGCGTGACCCAAGTAATTTTGCAACCGAGAAATAACAAGCATTTCCCGCCTTTAATCTAGCCTTAATTTCCTCTTCGATTTCGTTTTTTCTAGTTACAGTAGATCCTAAATATCTAAATTTCTCAACGGCTTCGAATATTTCCTCTTCTACTTCGATATCGCCAAAATTGTCACCGTTTCTACAACTAACCATATATTTTGTTTTTTCCGTATTTATTTCTAGCCCTACTTCTTTTCCGGCTTCCATCAATGCTTTTGTATTTAGTTCTATCGTTTCCACGTCGTCGCCAAGCAAAACCAAATCATCAGCGTAACTGAGTACGGATAACACCACAAATAACACTTTCCATAAATACAATAAGATTTTGACATTCTTCTCTTCTTCCAAGGACAAAATTGACTGACACAAAGTTACATATAAAGTAGGGCTTTGTCTTGCCGACGTAGTTACTTCAGAAAAATAAATTACAGTTATTTAAATCACTAGTACAGAAAGTGACTTTATACAGTACGAGGTCTGGTTTGACGAGCGTTGCTCAGCCGAGCTCGGTAATTAGACCGAGTACTGTAGGGATACTTTCTGTACAACTGATGGACATTATTTTACATTATACAGAAAAATAAAATCTTATAAATAAAGTTGAAATTCTGTTTGTTTGTTTGTTCTTTATAGAAATCCATACCGTTTGTCCTAAATTCTCCAAATTTCGCTTAGTGGTTCTTTGATACCAGGTGCGAACACCTGTCCATATTATAATTGCATAACTTCAGCCAATCTCATGGTATATTCTTTATTGTTAAAAAAATCGTCATGATCTCGCTTTACAATGGGTTTTTTTTACGAAAAAACAGTCTAAAATATCATTTTATACATTTTGAAGAGGCCAACAAGGCCCGGTAAGACCGTCCCTTGGTAGGCGTCGAGTTCTGGGATTTTTAAACCATATGTTATTTTTTTTAAATTACAATACGTTTATTTACATGTATGATGAATTTATTTTTTATAAATGCCTCCTAAGAAGCGAGCTTCAATAGGAGTAGTGAGCTCAAAAGCTAAAAACAACGTCAAATACGAGCAGCTGAAACTCTCGACGAACATCAAATTAGGATTGAACAACAGAGGCTTAGACAGGCAGAATCGCGGGAAACTGAGTCTGCCCAGGAATACGAGGCCCGCTTTGCGCCACAAAGGCTTAGGCAAGCCGATTTGCGAGAAGCTGAAACTGCAGGCCAATATTTCTGTTTGTTTGTTTGTTTTTTATAGAAATCCATACCGTTTATCCTAAATTCTCCAAATTTCGCCAGTAGTTCTTTCATACCAGGTGCGAACACCTGTCCTTATTAAAATTTCATAACTTCAGCCAGTCTCTGGGTATATTCTTTATTGTTATAAAAATCGTTATGATTTCACTTTAAATTTGTTTATGTTTATTAGAAAAATGAAATTCCCCGGGTGAAACCGGGATATAAAGCTAGTATATTATAAGAATTTTATTTTGAGTAACATTTAATAAAAAGTGTAAGGTTAACAAATAATGAATGAAAATCATATGGTAGGAGCTATTGATGACACGTAAAAAATCTACATGTTTATATTTATTTCAAATGTACAGTTTGTATTATTACTAATGTTGAATCCTTCAAATGGTAATTGAATGTCACGTTTGGAGTTAGTATACTTTTTATTATTCGTAAAATATAATGGATCGTCTCTAAATAGATCATCAACTTTTCTTTGTTCCTGTAGTTTATTATATTCAAACTCTTATCTGGGTCGTGATTTTGAAGGAAGTTCTACGGTACCTTCATTTCATTGATCAAATATAGTTTTGGGAATATTCACAGCACTAACTTAGTAAGGTTCGTAAGCTTTTTAAGAGTTTTATTAACATGTGTTTTCTTTACTGTACTAGTTCAGTAAAGAAAACAGATGTTTCCTTTACACTTCTAGTGGATTACACTTGTAATGGATCACTTTCTAGGCTAGCTAACAGTCTAGAAAGAAATACTTTTATAAGCAGTATAATGTAAAATGATTGACTTCCTTGTATCGACCGATCTTCTACCTAAAGGATTTGTTCTAGTACTAAGTGGAGATAGAACTTCCAGAAGGTCTCTTCGTCGCTAAGACGAACGCTACCTTTCCCGGGTTAAACAACCGAGGTAATTGACTGAAGCCAGGAAGGGGGTGCTGCTGGGTGCTTTCCCTCCTCATGCCTCACATGTCATTATTTTCTATTGCGAACAACTCATTCGCTGATTGCAAGCACCTTACTCACAGGTGCGAATCAATAATTAAAGTAAAATAAAAAAAAGATTGACATGAAGTAAATAATAATAACAGCTTTAAATTTCATTTCATTTCATTTCATTTTACGTTATTATTGAGTTATGAGAATATAAGAAAATCCATTAAACAATGATTTGCAAGCATTTAATAATCAACTAGCAATCAGTAATTGGACGGTTGTTAGCGTAGCAATTGGGGACAGAGGACTTCCGGAAAACAGAATGTAAAGTCGGAATGCGCATTAAAATGGAATGATCCCTTTGATGGCCTAACTAAGCGACCAATCGGAAAGGGGATTACATAGAGCGGACCAATCCCCTCGGCTCTTACAAGCTCGGTTATTATTGCTGGCGATGAAACCTAATCAGCTTGCAATTGGCTAAACCTGTTTGTCGATTATTGGCCGTCCCTTCCATATGCAAATGTCTTTATGGCGTTTGTCTCGTCTCTAGCCGAGCCCATATGTATTATTATTACTTTTTTAAATATAAAATTATCATTCCTCTTGCTCAAAGAGTTTATTGACATTACAATTATAAATATACCAGCTGACCCCGTACGAAACATTCGCACTCTATCCTACTTAATTCCCACTTAATTAAAGTACACAGCGGATATTTAGTACCGCATAGTGAGTACTTTTTTGTGTCTCAATTGTAGATTATTTATTTTTTGAAACCAGAGTTGGGCAAAAAGAAGTTGAACTACAAATTACAAAACTACTGACACAGTAGTTGGGAAGTTGTTGAAACTACAACTACTTTTATAATTTGTAGTTGATGGACCACAACTACAACTACTGTAGTTTCAAAAAAGTTGTTGCATTTTTAGAACTACAACTAGTAGTTGCAACTGTAATTATGGGCCTGAAACTACGACTACTTTTATTGATAACTAGTAATTATCGATATATAGTATTATCGATAAGGAGTATATCAAATGCAATTCATCTAATATATAAAACATGGGATTGATCGAGAACCTAAGGTTAAAAAAAATAATTGATTGCCGGAAATCATGGAAAAAAAATTGTATTACGTATATGTATTGTACTATTTTTAAAACAGATTATCAACCATAATGGAGCCCATTTATCTATGGAGTATTTATCTAAACACAAAATAAAAATCGCAAAAACATGTGATTTAATTAGACGTTGCTTAGCAAATGTAGTTGCCGCTCTAAACTACATTTACAACTACTGGTTGTATTTGCCATTCCCAACTACTGTAGTTGTAGTTTTAAATTACAACTAATTAACTGGTAGTTGAAAAATAGTAGTTGCGCGCTTCCAACTACAAACTACATGTAGTTGTCTGTGTAGTTAATTACAAATGTAGTTAACTACTGCCCAACTCTGTTTGAAACATAAGTTATTTAAACACAGTTTTCTTGAAATAATAATCTGGTGGTTAGGAATGCTCGGATTTTTATATTATTAATTTATATGTACTTTTTGCATTTATAAGCGCATTTAACTGGAACCAGTTTAATCATTTAAGGAGGGCAATAACATATTTCTAAAGAAACAAACAAATAAATATACAAAACAAAAGATTAAATTTATTTGATAAATAATGCTAAACTACCTGACACGCGCGAAGCATTAGCACTCTAAACTACTTAAATCCCGCATAATTAAAGTACTTAGTACAGTAAAGTAATGAAAGTACTATCACACCGAATATTTAGCATCAAATAGTGCGTATTGAGTGCGTCGTGGGTATAGGTGAGGGTTGAAGTAAAGAATAGATGTGCTTGAATTGTAGATCATTTATTTTTTGAAATATAAGTTTAATGTCTTTACATAGTGATGACAGCACTTTTTGAACATTATGTTTGAAGTTACGATATGGTCATCTGTGATTGTTGGTTGGTGGGTTTGTTTTAAAGAGACATAGATGTCACTGAAAGAGCGCACCTTGGAAAACGCAACATACTTAAATACACATATTGATTTCGCGGAAAGCGAGTGCGCTGATTCTATTGATTTAAATCGCCCGTTGTTTCTTATAACTCGCGAACAATGGCGACAACGGAAAAGTGTATATATGCATAATGTTCGTCTCGACAAACTGAAAAAAAGACACGCGACCATTTTCGCTGGAATTGAAGTTATTCGCTTACAACTCGCAAACGAAGGGGTTAATCGAAAAAATGTACATGACCGAAAAAGTACTCCTTGAAAACTAAAAAAGATTTAAACCATTTAGAAACCTCTACGACCATTTTGATTTTCTCGCAAAAACCTTTTGCGCCTATGACTCGCAATCGAAGGCGAAATAAGTGATTTGTATATTTTCCCGGTGTAGCGGTTAAGGAATGCTTTAAAATGATGCCTCATTCATGAAATTTGATGAAGTATTAAGGAAATTATGGCGTACCGACAAAAAAAAAAGGGTTCGACAAATAATCTTTATACATATAAGAGGCTTTGTCCTGACTGACAGAATCAACGCAGAGCAAAAACTACTAATGATAGAAACTTGAAGTTCGGAATTTAGATTTTAAACGCGATGTAGGTAACCACTAAGAAAGGAATTTCAAAAATGTAACCCCTGAGGGGCTTAAATGGCGAAATTGTCGTTTAACTCTAACGGAAATCTATTTTTAAGATTTAAAACCATATGTTTTTTATTTGAATATCGATTTAACGTTACTTAGTGGTAATCAAATTATGCACACTGTGCTTCCCATGATTGGGGATGGTGCGTGTTTATTTCGATCTCTTCTCCATATATATAAGAGGCTTTGTCCTGGCTGACAGAATCAACGCAGAACAAAAACTACTTATGGTAGAAACTTGAAGCTCGGAATTTAGATTTTAAACGCGATGTAGGTAACCACTAACAATTTCAAAAATGTAACCCCTAACGGGTTTAAATGGCGAAATTGTCGTTTAACTCTAACGGACATCTATTTTGTCACTTCGAGAAAAAATATCTAATTTGGACTCATTTTAAAGATCTTGATACGACGAATTTAACGCGAAGCCCCTACGCGAAGCCGAAAAATGAAGCGTTCACGACGTGTAAGCAATTTTTTAGTGAACTCTCTCCATTGAGCATCTCCCTCTCTTCTACCGAGCCGGCAGTTTCCCTTTCCAACATTCTAGCTACCGGAAGCTCTGATTCTACTAAATCTCCTTAACATCAGTTAACATATTTTATTAAATCAATACCAAGATTATGATCACAGAATTTATTATAAAGGCTCGCGGGCAAAGCCACGACGGAGAATGCTAGTAACAGATAAAGAAGATGTTTTAGAGGAGGTCCAAGAAGCTATAACGAACTACTTCCAGCTAAATCCCGCGCTTTATATGAAAGCGAATACAACAGATTTAATTTCTTATATTATAATCTGTTAGTTAGTTATTAATGAACTATATAAAACAATTATTCGATTAACTTAATTCGGTCAGAAGTAATAAATTTTTAGCTACTGAATCACAAAATTTTTTCGCTGTGCGGTCTTGGGCCATGCTGTTTTTTTTATTTAGAAAATTAATAAATCCAATCTTAAATTGTGGCTGACCACCAATTTTAAATTATTTTTAAATAATTAAATAATTATTAAAAATAATAATTATTTTTAAAATAATAAATTATTTAAAATTGGTGGTCAGCCACAATTTAAGATTGGATTAATTAAAATAATTAAAAAAATTGACTTATGTCAATAAATATCATAAATTGGACAAAATTTGTCCACCTCCCGCTACTACTCGCAAAACTTGTGAGATAGGGGGAGTAGGTATCAGTGAAGAGGAAGGATTTGCTCTGCCTTGAGCCGAGCTCTGTGGTGTAGCGGTTAGCATCCTCGCATGTAACACAGGAGACCCGGGTTCAACTCCCGGCGGAGCCAAATCTTTTCTCTTCAAAAAAAAATTATTTAGAAAATTAATACATAATTTATTTTTAGTAAAGTTGTTTTCTATCTTTATATTCTTTCTTCAAAAAGTATTAATTTATTTAATAACGAACAATGTATATGTAGGGAGCATTAAATCGCCCACTCAAGAGGAGCGTGAACCCTTGTTTAAATGACAAGGTGAAAAAGGGGGGGGGGGGCGCTTCATAATAAAAGTGTAGGTGGGGGCGCCGGGGGGGGGGGGGGGGAGAATTCACCCCAGGCGAAACTTTTCCAGGGGCGCGAAGGTGGTGAGAAAGCCATTTAATCAGCAAGTTCTTTCAGCTCGCTCCAGCTTCCTTTGTCTGCTGGCGCTGGAGAGCCGTCCTCTTCTCCAGTGTCTCCAAATCCTTCCACTCTTTGAGTAATTAACTCATGAACCAAATAGCTTGTGTTATTCTCTTCCATTGTTTTCGCAAGCCTTTCTAATAGTGTTTGTATATAGGGAATAGTGCAGCACCTCGTTATATACATGTTAGTTTCATGTATGTGATTTTAAAGGAAAATACATCTCATGAGTCTTGAATACATTGAATATACTTTATTTGTTTTAGAGGAATGCCCCATACAAATAGAGTTGGTCAAACTAGATAAATACGTGTTAGAGCTAACAACAATAATATTTAAGCGATAATAGAGAACATAACAAGATGTGGCAAAATCATCTCTCCATAGCCATTTAAAAGCTAACATTTTTCTAATAATTACTTTACAAAAAAAAAATATTAAATATAAACTTAATATAAATAATAGGGGATAGCGGGGTTGGTTGGCAACAGTTTTCACTTTTTTTATTGTTCAGTCGTTCCTGTTAGAAATCCCAATAAGGCTGGTACCACTGTAAACTCCAAGTATTAGAGTACTTCAAGTATTTTTTTCACCACATAATGTTTAATTCCAAGATTATAGGAAATTGAAGAATTCGTCAATCCAGAGTATACCTATTAACCCCCTATGTGGGGCAGGTTGGCCAAGAAGTTGGGGTTGTTTAGCCATCTCATTCAAGTACTGCCTGACACATATTATTGTTATTAAAAGCTGCACTATAATGGTATAATAATTTTGAATCGGTTTTAACCTGCGTTTAAGGGAAAATAGAATGACGATAGAAGAAGATAGAAGTTTTGACTGTCATCACTTTCTGCATAAGAACAATTGCTCTCATCCTCCTTGCTGGAACTAAAGACAATTGGTAGTTTCACCTTTGTTTATGATTACCTTGCTTTTGTGAATTGCTACTGCTCCAACAAACCCAAGTTAAAGAGAGCCAACTGACCCCACAGGAGAGATAATATGAAAGATGGCTGACAGGACAGGGGAGAACAATCGAACTGGTTAGTCGAAAGGTTAGGTTTTTCAAAGGAGTTTGGGGCCATGTGAACAGAATCGGAGTCAAATGTTTTGCCATTCCTTTAAACCAAATTTACTGAACATATAAAAATTTACTTACATGTTGTAAAATCAATCAATGAAGCACACTCTTCTCTACACTGTTAGTATCGGATTGAAAACTCAGAACAAGACTCCCGAGGTCCAGCATGTCACATGGTACAATGGTGGGGCATTCACAACAGGTGTAACGGGAACTATAAGCCAATGGCCAACCTGCCCTCTATGCCAACCAACCCCGCTCTCCCCTATATAACTATATAAATATAAATATGATATACATAAATATCTTTATATATAATTCACATGATCTATAATTAATTGAATTATTCATAACATAAACAAATATAAATATTAACAATTAATAACTTTGAAAATTAAAAATAGATGTTTGATGTCAATTAGCGGTTCCTAAAACCTTCCTATTTACTAGTTATTCATTGATAATATATGATATTAGTATACAACATTTCCTGATATAACAAAAGAGATTTTTGAGGGTGTGAATGTTCTCGAATTTGAGCAATTCGACCTGTTTAAGTCGATTGAGTGGGGCAGATAGTGATGGCGGAAAGCAGAACAAATCGGGCACAGGACCAAAATGTGAAAAGCATCTTCAAGTTCATTTAAGTAGCAGATCTCCTTTGGCTTAAAGTAATAATGAATATTATTAAAGGTTAATTTTATAATGTAATTACCGGAAAGTCTAATTTGTACAAGTGTTTTGGCCATAGGGAAGGGGGCCTCTAGAGCAAAATATGGCTGGACCTGATCGCAGTCTGTGTATATACATAACTGGGTAGAGCGGACTGTATCTTGTAATCTCATGAGTATCGCAGTCCATTTGTTCATTGTGCATTTAAAAACGCTCTTATCTCCATAAGAAAAAGTAACTTTTTAGAAATAAACTTTTTATGTATAAATATAAATGTTTAACTATAAATAATAAAGAAAATTATTGGTATATTAAATGGCATATTGTGGAACAAAAAGGTGTCTCTCCACATAAAGAAAAGAATATACAATTCTTTCCTCATTGCCACAACTTTGTATGGAGCAGAGTCATGGACTGTGACTAAGACCCATGCAAACAAATCAATGGCCCTGGAGATGGACTATTGGAGAAGGAGCTGTGCCACATCCAGGCTGCAAAAGGTACCAAACCAGGTGATAAGGAATAAAGTAGGGGCAGAATTGAACATCCTCAACGACATCAGTGAAAGAAGGCTGATGTGGTATGGGCATGTTTTGCGAATGGACGAAGCACGTTGGCCCCTTCGATTGCTAAGATATGTCCCTGAGAAGCGTGGAAAACGTGGAAGACCACGCAAACAGTGGATTGAAGATGTGAGAGATGACATGGCTGCCAGAGTCCTCACTGAGGGGGACTGCAGAGACAGGGACGTCTGGAGAAATTCTGTGATGAGTACCGGAATGTGACATCTGTTGCAAAATCCGAAATAATAAATAAACTTTTTATGTTCGAAACTTTAACTGAAAATTAAATGTTATTTTATGCAGGGATTTTGTTTTTAAAGTTGTTAGTATTTTTTTTTTTAAATTGGTTGCTTTATAAATATTCTCTTCTTCTCAAAAGATGAAGACAATTTTTATTAATGTCCCTGGATTTTTTCCCGGGTCTTTTTCCTTTAATGCACAATTCGGTTATTAAAAAAAGTAACTGTTATTAAAAAAAGTAACACGTGATTAATATAAAGTAACTATAATTGTTAACACAAATTTCGTTGATCCTTCAACTGGGGCGCACAAACAGTCGATAGAATCGTTATGGGCTGCGGCCAAAAGAAGAAATAAAATAGTAGCTGGAACTAGAAGAACAATGTTGGATTCATATCCCTGTGAATTTATGTGGAGACAAAGGAATATAGGGAAAGACCTTTTTGAGGTTATATTGGAAGATATTGCTTCATTTTGGAAATTAGAATAAACCATTCTTGGTCCATGAGTAAATAAAAAGAATTGCATTATTCAGAGGATATTTTGAACCGTTGAACCACGTACCTTCCCTGAGTCCTACTTCCAAAAGACAACTTGCATTGTGACACCGCCATCTGTACCGGTCATCTCTCTTGCGCAACTTCATAGAATGTCCATTCCGGTTCCATAGTTTTTCTTTATGGATGAGGCCTTTTTCTTGTAAGAATGCAATGGTTCGGTCCAAATCTTTAAAATCTTCTCATAACCTGAACATAGCCATTATGAGGTTTTAAACGAAACTAAGAAATGTAGTCTTATGTTCTACTGATATGGAGGTTGTAGTTATATCACGTGTTACTTTTTTTAATTACAGTTACTTTTTTTAATAACCGAATTGTGCATTAAACGAAAAAGACACTTTTTTCCTACCCTTGTAGGCTATACGGGGTATCCCGGGCCAGGGTAGAGGGTGGATTAATGCTTTGTATTATTAAATGTCTCCTGGCTTTGAACTTGCTATCTTCGGGTTGCCAAACATACGTGGCCATGGGCAACGCGTATTTTAGGCGTTTGCCCACTCGGCCTTCCCACCACCCTTATGTCCCTGGATTATTTAACTATAATATTAATATGAAATTTTCGTAACTTTACATCTCGGGGATTTCACATAGTGACAATTTATTGTGGAAAATGCTTACATAATTAACATGGGCAGATCCCGGGGGGTGGGAGAGGTTTAACAGTGGTCATGTCACCCCCCCCCCCCCTTCCAATATCATGGCCATTTATATATTTTTTTTCATCCTCAATCCGCTTCTGATAATAAAAGAAAACCTAGATACTAGCTTCTATCCGCCCAAATCATCAACAAACTATACTTTACGGAGCTAATTCACGCCGAATGATATCCTCTCAACAATAAAATTTCATATTAAGAAAAAAAAAAAATCTCAGACAGGTTTTTTTCATTTGGAAGAGAGTATAGAGTTTAAATTTTAGTTTAGTTTACACCAAAATAAACATACGTACTTCAGTGAATGAAGTATGGCCGGTTGTTTTATGATGATTTTATGTGTAACAAGATAAATTTTCAGGAAAGGTTATTAAGCATATATACACTCAGGAGCTTCTGACAAATTGAAACTTAGTTATGGCATGACGTATTCCCGCTGTGTACTGCCGTGGCATAAAGACAAACAGAAGAGAAATGTAAACAAGAGCTTAATTGAATTAAAGACCAACAAACTTCGGGATCTGTTGTTAATCGAACAAGAATCTGCAAACAAATCAAATGAATTAATTGCTCTTTCAAACCATTCATTATAATTATTGTTGAAATGAAAAATTATTAAAATATATTTATTATTAGGATAGGATGCTATTATTACTACGATATTACGAAAAGCCAACGTTTCGTTTTATTGTAAAGTATCGATGTCATGTAAACATACCATCAGTTGGATTTGGTTTCCATTATTTTGTTATCATCTATAACCCTTAGCTTGGCAAGAATGGATCCACAGTGATTTTTTTAAATTGTTGATATTTTTCTCTCCTTCGGGGGCTAAAATAACAAAAATCTGAAGAGAAAATTTTTTTTTTGTCAATATATAAAAGTTTATTGGTAAGGTACCATATATGGTACCTTGCACGATTTTTTCATCGAATAAATGGAATTTTGTGTTTTGGGGATCATAATTTTTAAATTAATGATATAATACACCAAAAACAGTAAAAAGAAATAGAAAAAGTTACTTTTATGTCAATTAGATAAAATATTACAAACCTTATGTTTCCTGTACGTAGCGCCAGTTTGTTGTTGGTGTTGATCTTGAAGAAGGTTTTACTTGTTTGCTTGGCTAAATTAGCTGCCACTATCAATCAATATAACCAAATCACTTCTCAGATAAATTCCCTAGATGGTGAAAAAGAAACGAAACGAAAATATTCATCCTCGAGCGCGAAAAAAATTAACAAAGTCATGGTGTCATATATGGTACCTTTCCAAGCCTTAAAGGGATAATCAATAATTAATTACATGATAAACATTTAATTGTCATCTTCTAGCATAGATGACATATTCATATTTATCTTATAGTAAGCTCTGATGAAGATCCACATGTTGGAATCGAAACGTAGGCTATCCAAAATAAAAAAATATCAAATTAAAAAACCTGCTAGTTTAAATTAATGATAATTGTTTATTGTGCCACTAAGGCTAATCGGACGATGTACAGTGGGAGTCCTAAATTTTCTTTCCTACCCTATCCCAGGTATAATTAGGATAGGGATCTTTAACGAGTATCTGACATCGTACAGGCTCGGTACCTCCATTTTACGTTCTATCCGAGGGACGGCCTAGCCAAGGATTTTTTACTCCCATTAAAAAACCCTAGGGCCACCGCGGGACGTGAACCTACGACCTTTAGTATTGCAGGCTGCCATGCTAACCACTATACCTTCTATCTCTTCTAAGAAGCACCCTGAAACCAACTTTTGTTTGGTTTTTGATGTTTATCTCATTCAGACAGTTGTCAACAGTGAGCGTTGTTCTACAGCCTTGAAAAACCTTAAAGCTGTAAACACAGAAGGAGGCTTATTGTTTGCATTCAAAGCCCAAGCTGTCCGTAATCGCTGAGCCCCCTGACCGTAACTGCTGCTAATGTAAGTAAGTGAAAGTAAAAACAGATGGGTACAAAGTTCATGACGCGACATCCAGTTACTTTTAGTAAACAGTTACTTCTTTTAAACACTTATTTTGGCACTAGTACTGAAATGGGGCTTTAAATTAAGGCCCGATCTCCACTGAAACGGACCCTTTTGGGGGTTTATTTATCTCTGAAGAGCGAGCGGGAGTCGAAAGCTAGAATCTATCAAAGCCAATCAAGGCACTTTTTAACTGAAATAATGGCGATGTGAGATCTATAACATGACGGTCTCATAACCTCTCAAAACAGGCCACGCCCATCAGCCGCTCTTCAGTACCTTTACCCTTATTTTGATAACAATCTTTATAACCTGTGAATAACCTGTATTTGTAAATAATGGCCTAGATGAGAATACCAAGAATATATTTAAGCTATGATTATTTATTTGTAATAGAACACACCCTTGTTCTATGTAATATTTAATTTTCTTGCAAAAACTGAAATGCCTTGTTTTTGTGAGAAATTTCTTGAGCTAATTTTAAAAGATACATTTTTACTATCAATGAAATTACAAATTAAGGTTACCACTGTTTATAACGACTACAGATTGTTGAAAGTAACTGTTTACTAAAAGTAACTGGATGTGGTCTTCGCAAACACACCGACCACTTCATTAAGCGGGGCCACCTGGCGCGTATAGTAAGTATTTCTATAAGTATAGAAAGTTACAATACTAAAGGCCGCGGGTTCGCGTCTCGAGGTGGCCCTATGATTTTTTAATGGGAGAAAAAAATCTTTGTCTACGTAGATAGGACTGTAGAAAGGAATGTTCAGAAATAAAAAAAATTTATGGTAATATTATAAACAAGATTTAAATTTAAAAATGCGATCCTATATCTTAATTTTATTTTATCTTCAATTTTACAATACTAATATGCTTGTACTTATATTTATATGTATACTTATAAATCAATAAAAATGTCAATTATAATAATTGATAATGTAGATTGTTATTTAATTTTTAAACCTCTATTAATTTTTAAGACTTCGATAATGTTCGTTTTCTGAGAGTTTTTATTAATTGAGTATAATTTTAATTGTTTTTAATTTTTCTTTTCAAATATCTGTATTTACTTATACTCCATCTTAGATCAGTCACTGTTTATAGTTTTAATACTATTTGCGATTACTCCAGCTATTGCATTAGCAAGATATTTTTTGACCACTATGTTACTTCCTTAAATTTTTTTCCCTTATTGTTCCAAATGAAACAATTTTTTAAATTTGTGAGTTTTTATGTAAATTCGTACTAAATTTGTAACTAACCTTAACCTAAATTTGTACTTTTATCCATAATGTTTTTAATTGTAAAAATAATTTTAATCACAAAGCTGTGATTTTCCTTTTTGATCTTTTAGCTTTGAAAATGCTCACATACGAGCGAAAAGTCAGCCATTATAAATTTTGACGATGACTGTATAAAAGTCGATAAAAGACAATATTTTCGAGACCCTTACAGCAGATAGGACGTAAAATGGGGGTCCCGAGCCTGGACGATGTCAGGTACTGGTTAAAAGATCCCTCTCCTAATTATACCTAGATAGACAAAATTTAGGACTCCCATTGTAACATCGTCCGATTAGCCTTAGTGGCATAAAGTGAAGTTAAAATAAAGAAAGCTTCAATAAAAAAAAAAAAGCGATAACATGAGATTGAGAAGAGTAAGTTTGGATAGGAAGATGCAAGAAAGGAAGAGAGGCTGATTTAATACAGCGGTCGTTAGGGGCTGGGACCGGCTAGAGCAAAGTAATTTTATTTCTTTTCTACTCCGCATTTTTTCTCCCCCGGCCGTCTCATCAGCTCCCTCATCCCCTTTCTTCAATCCACATTTAAAGGTAGGCTCATTACTTCTACGCTTCGGGCTAAAGAAAAACTCAAGCAATAATCCTCCGACATTTGTTAAACACCTAAATATTATCTCTTGGAGACCTCTTCTCAGATCCAGCAGTGAACAAATACAAGGAGATCTTTTTCTGTGCCCATTCTTGTTTTTATATATATTTTTATCTTTCTGTTAACGACATTCTAGAAAAAAGAACTTTTACAATTCCTTATCCATATCTATATAAATAAAGATGAAATTCTGTTTGTTTATTTGTTCTTTATAGAAATCCATACCGTTTGTCATAAATTCTCCAAATTCCGCTCAGTGGTTCTTCCATACCACGTGCGAACACCTGTCCATCTTAAAATTGCATAACTTCAGCCGATCTTTAGCTGATATTCTTTATTGTTATAAAAATCGTTTTGATCTCACTTTACATTGATTTTTACGAAGTCTCACTTTATAGATTTTACAGATTAAAAAAATGGATTATGGATGGAAGGGTGAAACCGGAATATACAGCTAGTTACCAATAAACCTACCGACATATTATATACACCTATTTCTACCGATGGCGGTCTAATGACCGCTTTTAAAATAAACATTATAGTCTTTTTCAGTTGATTGTAATTGTAGCAGCACCTACTTCTAATAGAAACCCGCCTTTGTCAGTGTTGCCACAAATTGTATAAATGTATTTATACCTGGCTACATCGCGGGTAAGCAACAGACAGTTGCAAAACTCTCTCAGAGTGTGTGTTGATTACGTGTGTGGGATACTGTGACTTGCTAAAAATCTGAATATTAAGACTTATATAATATTTTCAAGTGGTTTATTTATTTTTTCCAACAGAAGTTTCTTCATTTTCATTACTCGTTTTGCTATTTTTATCTGAATACAGTGTTTTTTTTACTTTATCAAACGTTTTTATTATTTTCATCCCGTACTGTTACAAATAGAACTAATCACGTCACAAATATTTATGATACCGCGTACAGAGCCAGTAATCTAATTTGAATGATCGCCATTTAGCCTCACCTCGTGAGTTACCAGCAGTCGCTCTGCACCCATCATAAAACAAACTGTAAGCACATGGCGTTTTCCTAGAACACAATCATATGACATTTTCGTCGAAAACTACTGTTGTTGTGTCAAGTTTGAGATTTCAATGCAGATAACTTCATAAAATTTCATATATATTCTAGCGGTCAAAAGACCGCTCAGGATAGACAACGGTAGAGTACATATTATAATGAGGAAAAACGAAAGAAGAAGAGAAATATATATTGAAAAATTAAACACCTACATATTATAGAAAAGGTCGTGCAGTAAGTTCAAGAAAAATAAAAACTAGGAATTTAACAATTTAAGATTAAAGTCTCAAAAGCGGTCATTTCACCGCTTTCGTAGGTTTAGTGTTAAATTACACTGGTCAACAGTGTTTATGTTAAATGGGTAAATTCGGCTGCCTCATATGTATTTGGCTTTGGTAATTTCTAATTCGAACATCAACGTTGTCCATGGGTCTCAGATTTCATAATTTTAAATTTGTAAAAAAAGGTAAATAGTAGGTATCTATTATCAACTCTGTAACACTATATTATAGGTAAAAGAGAAGTAGAGAAAAACATTGAGATACACATTTTTAAAGTTGTCTATCTGCCTACCCTATTATACGGAAGTGAAAGTTGTATTCCATTAGAAAAACACCTTAGTCGATTGACAGCTACTGAAATGAAGTATCTCCGAAGAGTGGCTGGTCGAACAAGGAGAGATCGTATCAGAAATGAGCGTATAAGAGAAGATGTCAGAGATGCCCCCCTGAAAGATATCCTCGGAAAAAGAACACTTCGATGGTTTGGACACCTCTGCCGGATGGACGTGAACCGTGATCCCCGAAAATTCTTCGAAGCTGTGTCCATAGATAGGGAACGACCAAGAGGTCAACCAAGAAGTCGGAAGTGGGATTGACCAAATTTCCAGAATTGGCCAAAGCCGAAACAAGCCACTAAATGCGATAAAGGCTTATTACTTATAAATCTTAAATATAGATAATAATACTTATATTACTTACAAGGCGATATTTTCAAGTAAAACTGACCCCCGGGTTCTGGCATATCCAGTACTTTACATGAAATAATTTCATATTATTAATAAAATTTATAGAACTAAATACAAAAGCATTGATAAAACCGGCAAAGAAGTAGGGATAGAAATAAATTCGGAAAAAAAAAATAGATAGGGTCACCAGTAGTGTATTGGATAGCATAAAAACCTATAATACTAAAGGTCGGGGGTCCGCGTCCCATGGTGGGTGGCCCTAGGATTTTTTAATGGGAGTAAAAAATCCTTGTCTATGCCGTCCCTCTGATAGGACGTAAAATGGAGGTCCTGAGCCCATACGATGCCAGGTACTCATTAAAGATCCCTACCCTAATTATACCTGGATAGGCAAAATTTAGGACTCCCACTGTAGCATCGCCCGATTAGCCTTAATGGCAAGTTAAAATAAAGAAAGCTTCAATAAAAAAAAAAATAAAGCGATAACATGAGATTGAGAAGAGTAAGTTTGGACATAAACAAACAAACGAAGTGATAATTTATATATATGGTTATCTGTGGAAACGGTGACGATTTTGGCGATATTGAAGTAGAAGAGGAAATGTTTGAAGCCGTTGAGAAAATTAGATATTTTGGATCTACAATAACTTGAAAAAACTAAAGGCGGGAAATGCTTGTCATTTTTTGGTTGCAAGATTACATAGCTCACGTCTTCTTTCCCGGTATTTAAAAATTATAATTCACAAAACAATTATTCTTTCGAGGTATCTCTTTTTGAAACATGGCCGCTTACAGTAAGGGATGAGCAACGCCTTAAGGTGTTTTTAAATTAGGTACTGCGCAGAATATTTAGGCCGATGAGGGATGGTTCGACAGGAATATATAAGAGGCTGCACAATGCAGAATTGCGCTAACTGTACCCGGTAAATATAATCGAAGTTATATAGTCTAAGGCATATTTCAGCCGTGCGTCGGTTAAAATGAGCTTGCGAAATTGCGAGTCTTAGTAGCGAACGAATTCCTAAAACATTGATAAACGCTTTTCATTTTTTGGCTTAATCAATCATTCTTCCCAGCCTGCGTTATGACTTAAATAATGTAACTAACCAAATCTTACCACCGCTTAAAAAAAAAAATCAAATTTGTCCAATCGGTAATTTTAGTAATGTTATATATATATATATATATATATATATATATATATATATATATATATATATATATATATATATAGGACCGGAATTTAATATTTTCGATCACCAGAGTAACTATTTTTAGCACGTAATTTAATTTCATATTACTAAAAAGACACTCCCTTGAGATATTCTTATTTAAATTATTCCAACATGGGCTTCCTCCAAGGCAAGTAATTCATAACTTTATGACAGAATTCAATTCGTGAATGATAAAGTAGATAATTAACTAGAAGCAGGATGGGTACGCTATTATATATTATCTCTCCGTTTAATATCAAGAGTATAATATATTTTATGTAGCATGATATTTAAGAAATTACTACAATATTCTATAATGGATTGAATTTCTAAATCAGAGCCTTCTTAATTTTAATATGAATATATTTCTCTTAAGTACCTTAGTAACAATTCCTAACTTAAATTATAGCCTTAAGTTTAAGGCATATCTGGGTAACAATATTAACACCTTCACATCAATGCAAGCTCCCATAGTCACAGGCGCTACTTTTGTACCAAATGGTTTGTACGTAATTTATATAATAAAGTTGTCTCATTCCTAGGTTTTTTTTTTTTTTTTAATTTACTCAAAAACGGCTATAACGATTTTGATAAAGCTGTGTTTTTGATGTATGTATGTGCCCGCGATGTGACAGCCAAAATTTCGTCAAACTTGGTCAAACAGAGGTGTCACTTTATTATAATTAAAGACGTTTTGTTCATGGGAAAGATTTGTCAACGTGTTTTGGAATATCCGTATTTGATGGAGAATATATGTTTCCATGTTAACTAAATGAAGTTTTCAGGAATTAAACAGAGATTGTAAAATCAGACACGATGGAGTATTATGCTTGCCGGATCATTACAAGTAAAAACCTTTGTTTAACACCACAAAAAAAAAAATAATTTACTTTAAAGAACAATTCAAACAAAAAATAGTCAATTGATGTGGAAAAAATTGTGATTTAGAGCAATGGCGTTTACATATTTATCAAAACACGTCAATTTCTAATCTAAGTATGTTGGTAAGTGAAAGTTGTGTGTTGCGCACATCGGACCAGATTTTTATTTTTACTGTCCACTTTGGCTCTGGATCAAATTTTCTACATATGTATAAGTTATTCATACTTACTTATCAATGGAAATAATTTTTTCATTTGAGGCGTTTGGTTTCAAAACCGGTTACATCCATTTTTTCCAAAAACATGTTTTGTCTTTTGTTTTTCCAAGTTTTTAATTTTAGAAGTAATGTGTTATATGCTTTTTTTTTAAAAGATGTCTAGATCTACCGAAAATCAATACTTAAAGATTCCATTTCTTATCAAAAGCGGTTCCATCCAAGCTTCACTTTTCAGAAAACCTTTAATTTTTCAAAATCCCAAACGGTATCCATGTTTCCAAACAGTTGGATGATGTTGAGACTCTATTAAGAAAAACATTATGGAGAAGACTGGAGATCAATAGATACCCTAGAATTCTACAAAGTTGTAATAGACAGTACAATGTCACCTATCCAAGTAAATATGCATGATACCAATATGGATGTGGGTCAACATCGAGACTTAAATGAAAATCTGTATATTTACAGTATAAAAATTATGTATATATTGTTCATATTAAATAATGAGATTTGTTTTTAAAAAAATTCTATTCATAATTTAACCAAAAATTGTTATTTTCTTATCAAAGTCAGGTACATCATACAAATGTTTTAATGTTAAATGAGATTTTAAAAAGAAAATGTGATAAAAAGTTGACAAAAATCTTTGTTTGAAGGTAATTGTTAGCAAAACGACGAAAAAAAAAAAAAATTGTTAAATTGATTAATGTTTTAATTGATCTTTTTTTGATCAGTTCTGAAAAATTGTTGAAAATGGATATAGCCGGTTTCGAAACCAAACGCCTCATTTCTAGTATTAAATATTACAACAAGTACATATACAAGTAAATATACAACAGTAAATATACAAGTGGCTGCAAAATCTTCAGAAAAAAAAGAGACGCTAACTCGTTAAATCTATTGATCACAAAAAGCAATAATTTAATGCCCTATCAATAAATATTTAACGAGACGTTTCAATTCCCTTCTCATGAATAATTCGCACACAAATGTAAAAAGAAATTCAGGATCTGGGCGAGAATAAGAAATCAATTTTAATTTCCTCTGCAATGTAGAGAGCGAAGAGAAGCGTTCTGAATGAAGATGAGGCCCTCAGCGATGTAAATTTTCATATCGATAGGATCCAAAGAGCTAATTGTATGCATCTCCGCAAATATCCGATCCCAAAGCTTCCAATTTTACTTTAAGTTTGTTCCAACATGCGCTTAAAAAGCCTTGATAAGTTGCTGACTGGGTATGAACTTTCCCCACTCTTGATATTCTAAATTTGATTGGTTGGTTTTACCATTTGATTCATTGATCATTGAAACAGTCTAGACTATTTTTTTCAAAAGGCCTGTTTTTGGATTCAAGTTCAAACCAAAACCGAAAAATTTAGACATTTACATTACGCCGAAAATTTATCATCCTTTCTTTTTGTCTCGGTTTAATAGCGTTAAACTGCTATGATTATCAATACCACTTATCTTTACATATAATATAAATAGTTTCTATATCTACAAAGTATCGTATAAAATATCTCTCTATATATAAGAGGCATTGTCCTGACTGACAGAATCAACGCAGAGCAAAAACTACTAATGATAGAAACTTGAAGTTCGGAATTTAGATAGTGCTTATTTCCTGCTAATTTCATGCTCGGAAAATTTTATCTAAAACATTTTTCATTTAAAATAGGTATTTAAAGATACCTACCCACATGAATATGAACAAAAATTTATTAAATTAAAACAGGAAATAGGAGAAGCCGACTTCGTATTCACTGATGGGTCGAAGAATTCTTTAGGTGTAGGGGCATCGGTAGTCTGCAATGAGCGACAGTAAGTACTGTCGGAAAATAAGTATTTTCCTTACCCACATTATGTAGTTACTTTACGGCGAACATGGTTGCTATAGAAAAATGTTTAAATGTGATTTTCCCGACGAAAAGTAAAAAACTAGCTATCTGTACGGACTCCTTAGCAGCTCTCCTATCCTTAAGAGATATATTCACACGTAGTATCTGTTTTAGTATTGTAACAACAAACATTAAAAAACTGTATTGATTAATACAAACTTTTTTATTAACCTCTCACACGAGATGAAGTACATACCAATTCATAACATTAACTAACTTATGTTTTTTATTTTATTTTTTATAACCTCCCATCTCGAACAGAGTAGCCACATATAACATCTTTCCTCTTTTCAATATTTTAGTCTAACTGGCATCCTCCTGGCCTGTTGAGGTCTTGACGCTGGTGGGACCAAGTTCATTGATGATTTAGCCCCATCTTCATTGAACGACGCCGAGCGAAGATGCACTCTATTCCGCCTGACTACTCTGCCGGTATCGAGGTCTTCTACTATGTATGATCGTGGTGTTCCGTGTTTTCGAAGAATTCTTCCTCGATGCCACTTGTTCTCTTTGGTATATTGAATGGATACACGATCCCCAGGTCTCAATTCCTCGAGCTCCTTAGCGCTCCGATCATAATAGCTCTTAGCAATTGATTGCTTCTTTTCTAGCTTAACAGGTACATCAGCATTCACTTGAGGCACTAACGTATCTGCCGTAGACGGTAGCTTAGTGCGGCACACTCGATTCATCAACAGCTGAGCTGGAGACAACTGCTCCTCTATGGTGTCGACTCTTTTAATAATGTTAAACCTAACACAATCGTGCAATCCCAATAACGGAATTTTATTCATATTTACCACAGCAAATTTAATAATATGACTAATATCCCCAATAGAACATTTTAGAGCAGTCGACCCTACTAATGGTATTTTTTCTCCTGTGTATGTGACTGCAGAACAAGCAGGCTTAGAAATCGGCGCTCTCAACTTAGTAGCCAAGTCATTAGGAATAACACTTATATCTGCTCCTGTATCGATTTTAAAAGTTACAGAAGAACCACCTATATACACATCCTGAAGCCAACAGCTATTTCTAGACCCTACTTCATTAATGGAGAACTTTTCGACAATTCCAACTTCATTTTGCAATTCAAGCTCAACAACATTTTCAGAATATGGTTCATCAACTCTACAGGCTGCAGCAAAATGGTTCTTTCCTTTACATCTAGAACAAGTTTTCCCCCAAGCAGGGCAGTTACGAAATTTGTGGTAGGTTGCACACCGAGAACATTTCTGAACGAATGTAGATGATTTTTTTTTAGCATTTTTTTCTCTATGAACTTGATGCACCTCTATAGAACCCGGGACCTCTGTGTGTTCATCACGCCGGATATGGGCCTGCTTCTCTAAAAACACTAACAATTCCTCTATAGGCAAAAATTCAGTAGAGCTGTCATGCAATTCCCACAAATGCTTTGACTCTTTATCCAGTTTACGCAACAGTAAAAATTGTAAAATGGCATTCCAGCCTTCAGTGTTGATACCAAAACTTTTTATGGCATTGAGAACCGACCTAGTAGTATTAATCAAATTTTTTATATCCTGGCTAGATTCTACACTTGGATGGTCTATGACCCTCTCTAAATGTTTATACACGACATATTTATTCTTTTGATAAACATTAACTAGCCGATCAAGAGCTACTGCGTAATTTTCAGAGTTTATGTCTAGTCCAGATAACCTATCCAACGGTTCTCCCTCCAGCGATGACTTGAGAAGTTGAAAACGACGGACATCGTCTAAGGACTGGTTCTCATGAACGACGGATCTAAATAATTCATAAAATGAATTCCACAACGATATGTCCCCTTTAAAAACTGGAATTTTAATAGGTGCAACCTCACATTTAATAGTAAAATCGGAAGGCTTCTTATTAACAACTACTGAAGACGCTAGTGCAATCTTTTCCTCCAGAGTACTTTTGACATGGAAATAATCCTTCTCGAAGTTTTCAATATAATCATCTTCGATGTAATCAAGCATATGGATTAATAATTCATTAAATTCGTAAAAAATCTTACCTGAGTCAGTACTTCTCTCTTTCAATTCTGATAGTGAAGCAATCTCAAAATCAGGAGATGACACGAAAGTTAACATCCGTGTTAATCTTCCCCTTAAAACAGAATTTTTCTTCTTTAACAATTCTCCCGCCATGATGGATTGCAATTCAACAAGAATACTCTGAAAAACTCTTTAATAAACAATGATTACAGCACCATTGTATGAACAATAAAGAACGTGTGAGTTCGACAAAAACCTGACACCATGTTTTAGTATTGTAATAACAAACATTAAAAAACTGTATTGATTAATACAAACTTTTTTATTAACCTCTCACACGAGATGAAGTACATACCAATTCATAACATTAACTAACATATGTTTTTTATTTTATTTTTTATAACCTCCCATCTCGAACAGAGTAGCCACATATAACAGTATCTTAAATCAAAATATATTGATGACAATAAAGTCCCTGAATAGAAACGATATCACTGTGATTTTTGTATGGGTCCCCGGACACTGTGGGATAGGAGGGAATGAGGTAGCGGATCAGGCTGCGAAAAGAGCGATCAACGATGGCATACCATATCGGAAGGTTCCAGTGGATGATTATATTTCCTTAATTCGGAATAAAGTTAAATTAAATTGGAATAAAAAGTGGCTGAAAGTTAGGGACAGTTAATTAAGAGAAGTAAAACACGAAGTTTCTCCCTGGGTCTCGTAGTTTCGTGATAGAAGAAAAGATGAGGTGATCCTTACACGGCTCCGTATTGGACATACCCGACTTACCCACGGATATCTAATGTCTCAAGATTCACCGCCTGAGTGCCGGGCCTGCGGAACTCCCCTTACAGTCAAACACATACTAACTGAATGCCATACCTACGATTCTTCAAGACTACTGTTCAACCTTCCAGAACATCTTCATACCATTTTACAAAATAACACAATTACTGTCAATAATGTCCTAGATTTCATAAAACACATCAATCTGCACGATAAATTATAATTAAGCTATCATGTTGCCGTTTTATAATTCATATGCTGTAATAGAAGGCAATAAGGACCCTCGTGGTTGATGCCTTATAAAAAAAAAAAAAAAAAAAAAAAAAAAAGGTGTATTTGAGTTAGAGGCGTTGGAACACGGTTTCCACCAAAATCGTAAAAATTACAGATTTTTGCTGTACCAAACACGGCTAAACCACTAAATCGATTTAAACCTCAAATATATCATTCTATTTTTAATAGTTTAGCCTCTTATAGTAAGAAGAAAGCAATGCTTTGTGATCTGTATTTGCCGAATTATATGCGAGAAACTGAAAAAAATCCATAAAAAATTTCGGAGATAGATCACAAGGCGCTAAACTAGACGTATTTATACACATTTTCACATTGTAATTACAATATATACAAGTTCACATTGTAATTACTTTGTCTACACAGGACTGGGCTAATTTTAAGATTAATGAAATCGTTTTACACAGAATTCGATATTCTACAACTGTTAAAGGTAACATTTTTTATTTATAGTAACCCTCTTTAAATTACAGGATTTGGAATATGAGCGTAATTCATTTTTCCGCTAAATTTCACCTTGACAATCGGTTTTGGCGAAATGACTTACCCAATTTTAACTCTGAGGACCTCAGGCGACGCGAAACTTAATGCCCTTCCATTTTAGGAAGAACACAAGTTATATCGTTTTCGAGCTTTTAGCGAAATATTGGAAAAAGTTCGAAAATGCCGATTTTGTTTGCCTATAAAATTTGATGGCAACCGATCTGAGGTGGTAGACGTTCATATTTGTTGTCTATGAAATGAGTACTTTCAGCCTATATGATAAAAAAAATTCTTCAGATCAGGCACCTTTTTGGCCCTCAGCTCCCGGACTATTTTACCAGGTAAATATCATAGAGGTGATAAAATGAGGATGTAAACTTGCGAAACATGGTGGTGAACAAATTCCTAAAAGATTGATAAGAACTGTGCCGACTGGGAAACTTCCTAGGGCCAGGCCGAGACGCAGGTTTGAGGATTGCGTGAAGGCAGATTTGGCGAAGTTGGGTGTGGATGGCGGTCGATGGATCGAGGTGTCGGCATCGAACCTTCGGGTTCGTTAAGCATTTATTATTTATATATTCCAATTTTGTAAAACAGTGAAAATTCACATCTTCCATTTTGATATATATATATATATATATATATATATATATATATATATATATATATATATATATATATATATATTTATACATATTTTTTAATCCATTACAACATTCACAACGTTTCGAGGCTCGAATGCCTCGTATTCAGGTGTAATCCTCACTAATCCCAATTAATATATACAATACCGGTCAAAAGTTTAGACTCACTTGTATTTAATTCGCAATCTTCAAATTTAAAAAAATAATTGTACCTCAAGAGATAACATTTCAAAAATTATATAAGTAATTGTTTCGAATACAATCTATATAAATAAAGAAGAAATTCTGTTTGTTTATTTGTTTGTTCGTTCTTTATAGAAATACATACCGTTTGTCGTAAATTCTCCGAATTTCGCTTAGTGGTTTTTTCATACCAGGTGCGAACACCTGTCCATATTAAAATTGCATAACAGCCAATCTCTGGGTATATTCTTTATTGTTAAAAAAAATCGTTATGATCTCGCTTTACATTAGATTTTTACGAATTCAACCGTTGGAGTAAGAAAAAATCTCAGTTCTGTCCTAACGAACTTTTCTGGACCAACGGCTTTTCTCATTGTTTTCGAAATTCCGTGGGTGAAACCGGGATATTAAAGCTGTTTATAAATAAATTAAAAATAGAATTATAGTTGTTACGTTGTCCAACAATAAAATTTTGTTACTTATTTATTTTACAAAATCTAAGGCTGAGTCTAAACTTTTGACTGGTATGTATATATAGTGTGTAGATACACTAAAAAAGCATTAAGCGGAGATGCATTTTCTCTCAGTTTCTGTTTCACATTGAGTTGGGAGGGGTGGGGCGCTTTCTAATTGGGATCGGGCGGGCCCCCCCCTCACGAGAAGACTTGTTAACCCCTCGCAATTCTGGAGCGAGTTCATTGTGCGACCTTTATAACGAGCCTAAGCCTAGTTAGGAGTACAATGGCTAACGTCCTAACAGCCACCTCTCCACTCCATTCTAGTCCTCTTCACTCCCTCTCTTCGGGTTCTCCCCTCCCACACCTCCCTCTCTCTCTCTTTGTATGCTCCAATCCCTCTCTCACACTCTCTCCCTCTTTCCCTCTCTCCCTCTCTCCTTTAAAACAATACGTTCTCCGCCGTCTACGCAGCATTGTCTCCTCCGCCTTATCGTTTTCCTAGGATCCGAATCGACGTTAAAATTAGCCCTGTGTATTGAAAACAATACAACCATTTATAGGTACTTGTACTCCGGCTCAGTAAACTAAACGATTGATCCTTCGATTCCTGATGCAAACCGTTTCGGTCCCAATATGATGATCTTCAACAGGGCTCAAAAGAAGATACTCAAATGAGTATCTATGAGTTATGGACTGGGGGCCCAGCGATGGACAACTTGGGCTTTGGATACAAACAATAAGCCTCCTTCTGTGTTTACAGCTTCAAGGTTTTTCAAGGCTGAAAAATCTATAGAACATGATTACTTATGACAAATGTCTGAATGATATAAACATAAAAACCAAAAAAAAATTGGTTTCAGGTTGCTTCATAGAGGTAGAAGGTATAGTGGTTAAAATTGCAGCCTACAATACTAAAGGTCGCATGTTTTTTAATGGGAGTAAAAAATCCTTGGCTATGCCGTCCCTCGGATAGGACGTAAAATGGAGGTCCCGAGCCAGTACGATGTCAGATACTCGTTAAAGGCCCCCTATCCTAATTATACCTGGATAGGCAACATTTAGGACTCCCACTGTAACATCCTCCGATTAGCCTTAGTGCCATAAAGTGACGTTAAACGAGCAAATAAAACAAACAATTATCATTAATTTAAAATAGCAACATAGCAACGTATATATGCGATAGATAGCTTAATATTAAGGATTTTCAGTTTAATATTTTTTTTTTATTTTGGTGAGCCAACATTTTCACCCCTATGGTATGCTTACATGACACGGATAATTTACAAAACTGATAATTAATAAAAGATAGTCAAATTATTCATGAATATTTAAATAAGTAGCTGGTTTGCTAGATAAAATGAAATCTGATTAAAAAAAAAAAACGTATCTACGAATCTAGCTCCGCAAGATAAGAAACAATGCTTATTTCTAATAGAGTGATTATTTTTATTACTCTTTATTGTGAAATTATAATATTAACTATTGAGTTTTCCTCGATGTCACCATTTCCGCCCTTCTCAAGGCTCCTTTACACTCTACGAACTTTACCTTCGAACACCAGCCTCGAACAGCCATCACGTCGACTGTTTGGGTGTTGTAGGTACTTCATCTGTTCGCCTGTGTTCGGGGGTAGCGCTAGTGTCACTTTTGAATTCGTTTTTTCCGAAGTGACATTAGTTGTTTGTGATAATAGTGCGCCGATCTAATTCGTCTACTATTTTTTTATTTTTCAGATAATATAAAATATATTGATAATGGAGATTTTTTCTTCATTATAAGCTAGCGTTGGGTGCGTCAGCCATATTGGCTCGCTTAACGTCACGTTATGTATAAATGGCTGTTCGTTTAACGTCGGTAAGACAAGGTTCGAGGGAGAACCTGTTCGAAGGTGAGGTTCGTAGAGTGTAAAGGCACCTTTACTGTTACATTACATGCCATGTGACCTAACACCCTGATGCCATACACGTGTGTCTTTACAGTACTCTAACACTTAAATGGGTTTAAATAATTTTTATTAAACGAATAAAAAACAATTTTGCAATTCTATACAAACAATATAAACTCAAATAAACAAGGTTACAAAAAGACACTTTTAACACAAACGTAACCAAAAGATCTATCTTCAGAGCAAGGCTAACTCTCCAGTCCATCGCTCCTTATATTAAGTCTGGAACAGACCAGTCTGGAAGATTCTAGGCCAGCGTGGATTATTTACGAACACGTACTAGAACAGTTTGTTCCAACGAGAAGTCTAGACCTCTTTTAAAATCATATGAAGTGTCAGGGGGAAAACCACGGTAGTCCACTTTTTGTTGACTTGAAACAAGTGGTGCCATCTGATAGTATAGCAAGTGTACTCTCTTTTCATACTTGTTACAGTCGAGAAAAAAAACGATAGTCCTAACATAAAATCGATTGTTTAAAATCGATACTAGGGGGGAAAACAGCTGAAGTCCTGAGTGTCGGGGAAAGATTAACAGTAGTCCATTTCTGTGGTGTTTGTCTGTGGTTGAAGTGTATAATGCTATGTATTGTGGATGCTGCCATGATAGGAAAAGTAAATTGAATTAATAATTTAATTTGGAAAAGTATCCAATTTACATTAAGGCGAATTAAGTACATTAATTACAATATCAATTAGATATATGTCGTTTCTGGTAACCCCCACCCGCCTTAGAAAAGCGGGAGTCCGGAAACGTAGCAATACAAACAGTGACTTTAGTTCAAGTGAAGATGAATACAAGTCTACAAAATTAACAAAAAGAAAAAAAACCGAGACAAATGTCTGATGTCATGAAAAAACTCATACTTTCAACTCACAAGTCAGGTGAAAACTGTTTTTGTAAACGATTTAATAAGAGTTTTGAAAACGTTCCTTTAATAATAATAATAATAATAATGTTTCAAGGATTTCAATGTTTAAATTTTTTAATTTTATGACTAATTGTTAGATGTTTTAGATTTTATACATTTGAATATTTCTATTTTTCTTTATATTCATGTATATTAATAATTAATAATGTATTTATAATGTTTGTATATGTAATGTGTAATGTATGTATCTATAATTTGTATAATCGATAGAGTCTATTTGCATAGGGTGTTTCCCTGAAAGCAAATTATGATTAAATAAAATTAAAAAAAAATAAATAACAATGTCTTTTTATTGATCATACAAATTACATTCTCGACATGTACTCTTGGTCAACGACCATCAGAGGTTGAGAAAGTGGCACATATCATATTAACTAATTTAGACCTTGCAATAATATAATAACTGTAACAGTGAATGTGTCATATAAATTATTAACCCGAGTACAATATTCTTTACATTATAATCACACGATATCAACAATCAAACAGGCAAACAACAGACAAACAAATAAATACAGAATAAATACAGTAATAAATACTTCTAATTCTAATTCTAATACTTTTAATATTATGATTCATCTTTTAAATTTGATACTCAAAATATATTAATTAATCATAAAAATAAGTAAATCAAATGGTCCCAACAATAACAAGCTAAAAACAAAACACGAGAACAACAACAATAGTTAATAAACAATGAACCCATATATATAATACTCATATACAAATATACACAACACGTATATATGTTCTATTTACCCATTATATTCCCTAATTAATCCATATCTATATTTCCAAGCCTCTTTAGTATATCTTAATAGTTTAGGCCAACACTTTCCTAGAACTCGTTTAACACTTTAAGTATTCTATTAACTCGTCCCTACTCAAGACCGAATAAGAGAACCATCTTATCCTAAACTCCCTCAACACAGGACATGTTGCTATAAAATGTACAATATCCTCCCTCTCCTTCATATTGCACAACGTACAAATACCTTCGCCATGCTGATAGTGCCTCCTATGGTTAAGATATAAGAGCTCTCCTCTTAGCTCGTTCCTTTATCTGCCAGAAACATTTATTTAATTTTAATAATATGTCGTCAAGAGATGAGCAAAACGCCTTCCTTAGCGGTCTCATAACTGTTATACCAATCCAAAGTCGTCGTCCCAGAACAAATTCTGAGGTATCTATACCAAATAAATCTTCTTATGTTCATAAAGTTACAGTGAAAGATGAAAACAATAATCATCAATACATTGATATTCAAGTTTGTTTGAAGGCTTTTTGTCAATTCATGGCATTAATGAAATTCGAGTCCGGTTCATTAATAAAAGTTTAATTAATACTGAGATGGGGCCAAAAGATCAACGCGGGTAACTTAACTATCGACCTCACAAAAATAGACGGAATAGAGAAACAAATTTTGTTTTACCCAAAAAAGTAATAATTATTTACAGGTCACAAACAAATAAGCAATGGACTATCGTGGTTTTTCCCGCCAACTATGAGCAGTTTGCTGATGTTTTGTTATTTCTTTGGGATTTAAACTACTATTTGGTTTTAGAAATTTTGTACAGTGGTAAACAATTATCTGGGATAGAGGAATATGTTTTTTGAAACTAATTTTAACTTTTGGAAAATGGATCAAGGGGACCACAAACTTTAAATTTCATTTTTCTCAGAATTGACTAGATTGTACTACCGTGGTTATTCCCCATGACCGTTCATATGTTTTGTGGCCTGTTTCTCGTTACACTGTATTAATAACATTATTGCTCTCATATCCTCAGCCTCTGACCTCATTTCCTCTTTTTGCTCCAACACCCGTATAAAGATTGATAGACTCTTTGATTAATAGACTCTTTGATAGCACTAGACCACCATAGGAGCCTCAGATGGAGACTTTTCTACCACTCTAGAGGAAAACCCCTCTCCAACCTATATATATATATATATATATATATATATATATATATATATATAACTTTAATATATATATAATTTATATATATATATATATATATATATATATATATATATATAAATCAAACATGCATTGATGAGGCTCCTGAAGGAAAGAGACTTCGCCTGCTTCGAGGAAGTGTATTGTGTGGATACGGATGGATCCACGAGATATGCCGATATAGTGGCATTCCCGAAGACCGGAAAGTCGGCTGTCATTCTGGATCCCACCGTGAGGTACGAATCTAATGACCTCGATCAGGCGAGTAAAGTTGACGAGAAAAAGAAAAGAATATATGAAAAGTGAATCCCTTTTCTCAAAGAGAGGTTCCGCGAGAGCCTCGGCGAGAGAGAGTTCCACGTGAGAGGCCTTTGGTTCGGAGCCCGCGGAACCATACCTAGGTTAACCAGGAGCTTCATGGAGGATCTTGGTGTGGAGATAAAGGACGTAGCAAGCTTGGCGGAGAGTATAGTGCTGGACTCCCTGGGGATAATACATCACCACATTTATGGTGGTGGCTGAATTTATGACTGGTGAGGGGACATGTATGTATGTAAGTTATTTATTTATGTATTTATTTATTTATATGTGTATTTATTTATTTAGTTTATTATAATTAGTTATGTAATGATATGTTAAATTTTATTATCTTTTTTATTGCCGATTTATATGCCTGATAGTGCGTTTATTTTGATTTTATTCTTATTTTTGTTGTTGCATGATATATATATTTTATTTGAAGTTTCTAATTGTTATATGTAATTTTTCGAATTCAAGAGAGCACGCGGGGGTTTGAGTTAAAGATAGAAAAAAAAAATAAAAAAATATATATATATATATATATATATATATATATATAAAAATATAACCATATAGGTATAAATATGTATATAAGCATGGATGATATTATTATTATATATTATTAAATAATGTGTTAAAAATAGTCTAAAATATGATGTATATAGTATGCTGTGTATTAGCAACCCAATGTAGTTGGGCAGCATCACTTTTATAATGAATAAAGTGTTTCTCTCTCTCTCTCTCTCTCTCTCTCTCTCTCTATATATATATATATATATATATATATATATATATATATATATATATAAGAAATTGTTAATATATCCTCCTTACTGATTTGCACCTCCGCTGAGGCACACATTATGCAAATGTGATCTCTTACGTTTTTCAATTTATTTGTTTGCTTAACATCCATTTATGCTACTAAGGCTAATCGGACGATGCTGCAGTGGGAGCAATTAATTTTACCTATCCAGGTATTATTAGGATAGAAATCGTTAACGACTACATGACATAGCACAGATTCGGAAACATTACGTACGTTTTTACTCCCATTAAAAAAATCGTAGGGTCATGGCGGGACGCGAACCCGTGACCTTTAGTATTGTAGGTTGCTATGCTAACCGCTACACCACAGATGAACCCAGTTTTTTTCAATTTGAGTTTCTTGTTAATTTTAAAAGTTTATAAACTATTGCTACAGAAGGTATCATGATCACATATACACAATGTTATATATAATCTATATAAATAAAGAAGAAATTCTGTTTGTTTTTTGTTTATAGAAATCCATACCGTTTGTCCTAAATTCTCCAAATTTCGCTCAGTGGTTCTTTGATACCTTGGTGGGAACACCTGTCCATATTAAAATTGCATAACTTAAATTGGTCACCTTAACATTGGTTTTTACGAAATCGACCGTTTGAGTCGATAAAAGTCTCACTTTATAGATTTAAAAAATGAAATTCTCCGGGTGAAACCGGTGTATACACCTAGTGCTATATATACACATAATTATATACTATGTTAGATTGTATAATATATAACATTACCTGTTACAGTGCAGTCCCAGGAAGGGGAGCAGCTGAACTTGACTAGGATCACGAGGAACGAGATGGGTGCCTACCTCTGCATCGCGTCCAACAGCGTGCCCCCTTCCGTCAGCAAGAGGATCATAGTCGATGTCGAATGTGAGTAAACCATCTAATATAAACTATGAATAATAAACTTTGAATTGTAATAATAATAATGCTTTATTAATTATAAAAAATAAAATACAAAAATTCATCCAAAGCATTTACAGCTTGGAGCGTACCCGTCAGCCGGAGTGGTGTCGACGTAGCAAGAGAAAAATAACATAAAATGAAAATGGAACCTCAATTGAAAATTAATGTCCTGAGAAAAAAAAAAGTAGAAAACTTAATTGCAAAATTAATTTCACTACTTATAAAAAAAAATCTGGTGCGTGCGCGCAACACACAACTTTCACTTACCAACTTATTTAGATTAGAAATTGACGTGTTTTGTTAATTGCCACTTCATAAAGTTACAAATTTTTCCACATTCATTTCTTATTTTTGCCGTTTATGAGTAAGTGAAAATGATACAAATTTTATTAAGTAAAGTACCCCCTCTATTTGATCAATGTTGATGAAATTTTTACTGTCACATCGCGGGCACATACATACACCAAATATCAAGTTTGATCAAAATTGTTAAAGCCGTTTTTGAGTAAATAAAAAATATGTACACGTGAAATTGAGACAACATTTATTCAGTAAAGTGCCCACTCCAATAGATCAATTTTGATGAAATTTTTACTGTCACATCGCGGGAACATACATATACTAAATACCAAGTTTGATCAAAATCGTTAAAGCCAGTATTGGGTAAATAAAAAAAACACGTAAAAATGGGACACAATTTATTAATTAAAGTACCCCCTCAGGTTGATCAATTTTGATGAAATTTTTGCAGTCGAATATTGGGCATATTAATGCATCAAATACTCAGTTTAATCAAAATCGTTGGAGCCGTTTTCGAGAAAATTGATAAAAACGTAAAAAGTTATTAAATCAAGTACCCCCTCCCTTTGAGCAATTTCGATGAAATTTTTACTGTCACATCGCGGGCATATACATACACTAAATACCCAATTTCAGGTTCGCACGGTTTATAGTTTTTGAGCTAGTCTGTTCACGCACACGCACACACACACACACACACACACACACACACACACACACACACACACACACACACACAGACCATTTCGCGGGACTTGGTTATTTGGACTCAGGGGACCCCAAAACGTGTATTTCCGTTGAAAACCGGAAGTCGAAATTTTTCACGATCGCAATACTTCCACTTACTATATATTTCATATATATGTAAGTGAAAGTAATAATAGTACATAGGTAGTATTTACAACAGGAAAAATGCCTATACAAAAAACAAATTAACATTTTCTTTTAAATATTACAGAAAAAAATGTATAAAAGAAAAAGTAAGTGTAATAGTAAAAGATGGTATGAAGTTGAAAATAGATAAAAATAAAATAAATACGAGATAGAAAAGAAGGTATACAGTTAAACATAATAATGAAATACTTGCTATGAAAATAATGCATAATAGTAAAATATGAATTGTGAAATATAAATAGTAAACTTATTATTAGTGAAATGTAAGTAGTAAACAATAAATAATAAACTATGAACAGTTAATAATAACAAAGTATAAATAATCTCTAAATACATCTTATATGGTCTTAGACCGACCTTATAATAGTGAAACTGAGCGCCAAACCAATTTAATATTTTTTTTATTTTTTATTTAATTTATATTTTACGTCATTTGCGCCAGCGCTTGAGCTCATCTAGCAAATTTGTGGAGAATGCAAAGTTTATCTTCGATTTGCTTGATTTACATGATGTGCTCGAGCATATCCCTCGCCCATAGTCTTTTTAATCTTCGTTGGACGGGTAACTGGGAGGAAGAAAGAGAATGAACATCTGGGTTTGGACGGTTATGAGTTGAACTGTAAAATGTTGTGTATTTGTCATGAATGTATGATTTTACTGTTGGAATGTGTGGAATGAAAAATATACCATGGAGCGTTTACAATTTTTCGAAGATTTTTTTTGACTATGTGGTTTGAATTTGTTTTACGTGTACCTGTTTAGCGGAACCCTAAAGTTCTGCTCCGTCGGTCCAAATAGGTTTTAGTGTATCGTGTTGTATATTAGTCTTTTGTTTCGTCGTTAAGTAATGATCTGCAGTCTAGGGAGGCGTGACAGCTGTTTATATCGTCTGGTCAGTTCTTGTCTTGTTAGTTTTGTATTTATGTTTCAAGTGAGTCTTTTGTCCAAGTATAGTCCATAGTAACATACATAGTTTTTATATGGCTCAGAAGTGTTATTAAATTTTATTGGAGGACATTTTGGCTCAATAATAAATTTTTAAAATATAATACTAGGTTGTTACAAAAGTCCTTGTTCACAAAATTAATTTTATTCAAATGTGAGTACAAAATTTACAAATCAAATTTATTCTTCAAAATACAGGCCATCATTTTCAACTACTTTAACCCATCTTTCAGCCAAAAGTTGTATTTGATGTTGATACCAGGACTGAAGGACGACCTGATCTAGGTTCATCTTCAAGGCTTGTATCCCCAGAATTAAACCGCCTGAACCAAAATGCGGCCGTGTTTCGATGCACCACACTTTCCCCTTTCACTGCACAAATTTCCTCGGCTGAGGCCTTTGCACTAAAACCTTTTTTCCAATAATGCCTAAGAAGGCCGCGGATGACAAATTTTTCTTCCGACATTTCTAGTGAAATTTAATAAACTGAATGAAAGGCAGGGACAATTGGCGTACATAGATAATTAGAGGATTAGTTAATGTAAACATTGACATAAGAATTGTATTCGTCAGAGATTAAATAAGGAATTAATTAGAGACCTCAATGTAAACAACTTGATATGCACAAGGACTTTTGTAACAACCTAGTAAAAATAATAAATAACAGTAATAAATTTTTTTATTTTTTTTTTAATTACCTGAAGGTCAAGTTTAGTTTGTCACAACTTATCAAGGCACACGAGGAAGGCTCTTGGTAGACCGTTTTTATGTTTCCTGTCCTTAGGCTGTAACAATACATTATTCTTGTGTATGGTGGCTAAAAATATCCTAAATTTCAAAGCAGAGGAATGAAAGATGTTGATATAGGTATTATTAAATCATGATTTTAAAAAAATTAGTTAGAAAGAAAGAATCGATTCGTTAGATTAGGAAGAAAGATTCTATTACGGTTGGAACGGCCCCACGGTTAGCTCAGTGGTAAGAGCGCGGCGACGTAGATGCAGAGGACCTGGGTTCGATTCCCGGCCATCCCCTGATTCGGATTGGGTTCGAATCTTTTATCTTCTAATTAATTAGTTTGAAAATTTTCATTGGTATATTTGATGAATAAATAAGTAAGTTCAGAAACATTTTAAATATTACTTTAATAAGTAAAAATATCATCCCCTATCGATCAGCAGGCAGGTGCTTAGGACTCGCAGTCCTGAATCTTTCATGGGAGAGGAAATAAAGGCTTTATTAGGATGTATTAGGAGGGAATAGGGTGAAAATATTCGGAAGGAATGGAAGGGGGGGTTTAAGGGGGGCGCATTACCATATCAGGTCGCCCCCCCCCTTCTCAGGAACTGGGCCAGATAATAAAAACATCTGAAATAGCGGTTTCATTCATAAGCTTTAAAACAGTCCGTCTTCAGCTTTTAGGGAGCGCTCCCTAACATATACTGCGCTCCCTCCCACCTCATCGCGCTCCCACTCTCGAGATAAATCACGGGCTATACTACCACACATCCCTTCCTTCACTCATACATAATATATTCGACATCTCTCTCTCTGTTCCAAGCAGTCCTTCACGTTTAGCGAATGGCGTTCTACGTGTAGCTCAGGCGGTTAAACTTGTTATGAATACGTGTGTAGAAATGGCAAAATATTAGTCTGTGATTCCTGATATAACTTAGAACCCGACGTATAAATATGAAAGTGGTCGAAAGGCAAGGGATGACAAGGTTAAGTTTTTAAACAAAAGTTACCTCGCTATCTGCTTACCACACTATGTTTCGATTAGTGCAAGCTAGGAGCACAAAATTATTTGTCGCCATTTTTGATATTACATATCCAACAATTGAGTAAAGGGGTACCTGTGGTGTAATTGTTCACACCAATTACAATTCACTGGTTTTCGCTCAGTGGTTCTTTCATACCATGTACGAACACCTGTCAATATTAAAATAGCATAACTTCAGCCAATGCCTGGGTAGATTCTTTATTGTTATAAAAATCATTATGATGTCGCTTTACATTGGATTTAAGAAATCGACCGTTTGAGTCGGAAAAACGGCCTAAAAAATCATTTTATAGATTTCGAAGAGGCCAACAAGGCCCGGTAAAAGACCGTCCCTTGGCAGGCGTCGAGTTCTGGGATTTTTAAACCATATTTTTTTTTTTAACATTACAATACGTTTATTTACATGTATGGTGAATTTATTTTTTAAAATGCCTCCTAAGAAGCGAGCTTCAATAGGAGTAGTGAGCTCAAAAGCTAAAAAACAACGTCAAATACGGGCAGCTGAAACTCTTGACGAACATCAAAATAGGATTGAACAACAGAGACTTAGGCAAGCCGATTTGCGAGAAGCTGAAACTGCAGGGCAATATTTCTGTTTGTTTGTTTGTTCTTTATAGAAATCTATACCGTTTGTCCTAAATTCTCCAAATTTCGCTCTGTGGTTCTTTCATACCAGGTGCGAACAACTGCCCATATTAAAAGTACATAAGTATCTTCAGCTGATATTCTTTATGCTAATAAAAATCGTAATGATCTCGCTTTACAATGGTTTTTTTTACGAAATCGACCATTTCATTTGAAAAATGAATTTCCCCGGGTGAAACCGGGACATACAGCTAGTATTTTATAAAAATATTGCCAATAATGTTACACAAATTTATTAATCTTAACCTAATATAGGAAAGGAGTATTTTTACGAAAATAAATGTTTTGTAAGACAGTGATAGATATAAGGAGGTAAGGAATTAGTAAATCAAAGAGTATCAATTAGATTAAGAGAGGGAAGAGAAGAGGAGAGAGTGGATAAAGTGAATAAAAACTTGTTATTGAAGTAAGACCATGTTAAAAGTATTAGTTATTCTTTAATCAGCACGTATCTATGAATTTCTTATACTTCATCCAGTTATTTATTCAGCTATATCATATTTATTTTTATACTATTTATCTTATTACGGTTCATTTTACATTTTTCGATTTGTATACTACAGTACTACCGGAAAATTTATTTTTTTACAAAATGATAAGAACTTTATCAAATTGTTATACACAAACACTACTATATTAGAACATTTGTAAAACTTTGATACGTAAATTAACTAATCTTTCATTTTTATCAAAATTCGAGGGGAGATCATCCCCTAAAACCCCCTTGGGACCGCCCTTAATTAAGTAAATTTACCAGAATACACAAAGAAAATGAAAACCACTAACGAAATATTTAAAATATAAGAGTTAGGTTATTTAGAATATAAAGGTTCCTTTAATTTCCTATAATACTGTTAAATTAAAATATAGCAAGCCGATTTAAAAGGAAGCGGATATGTTGAAAAGACAGACTACCAATAGGAGAGCCGATGACAACAAGATGAGAGACCGGAGACGTATGCTGGGGTTTGATTGGCCCGGCTGATCAATGTCCCTCAGCGGCCATCAATCGTGGACCCTCCCAGACTTTATCCACTCTCTCCTCTTCTCTTCCCTCTCTTAATCTAATTGATACTCTTTGATTTACTAATTCCTTACCTCCTTATATCTATCACTGTCTTACAAAACATTTATTTTCGTAAAAATACTCCTTTCCTATATTAGGTCACCTGATAATTTGTGTAACATTATCGGCAATATTTTTATAAAATACTATCTGTATGTCCCGGTTTCACCCGGGGAAATTCATTTTCCAAATGAAACGGTCGATTTCGTAAAAAAAAAACATTGTAAAGCGAGATCATTACGATTTTTATTAGGATAAAGAATATCAGCTGAAGATACTTATGTACTTTTAATATGGACAGGTGTTCGCACCTGGTATGAAAGAACCACTGAGCGAAATTTGGAGAATTTAGGACAAACGGTATAGATTTCTATAAAGAACAAACAAACAAACAGAAATATTGCCCTGCAGTTTCAGCTTCTCGCAAATCGGCTTGCCTAAGCCTCTGCTGTTCAATCCTCTATTGATGTTCGTCAAGAGTTTCAGCTGCCCGTATTTGACGTTGTTTTTTTAGCTTTTGAGCTCACTACTCGTATTAAAGCACGCTTCTTAGGAGGCATTTTTAAAAAATAAATTCACCATACATCTCAATAAACGTATTGTAATGCTAAAAAAAACAAAAAAAAAAACATATGGTTTAAAATCCCAGAACTCGAGGCCTGCCAAGGAACGGTATTTTACCGGGCCTTGTTGGCCTCTTCAAAAACTATAAAATGATTTTTTAGGCCGTTTTTTCGACTCAAACGGTCGATTTCTTAAATCCAATGTAAAGCGAGATCATAATGATTTTTATAACAATAAAGAATCTACCCAGGCATTGGCTGAAGTTATGCAATTTTAATATTGACAGGTGTTCGTACATGGTATGAAAGAACCACCGAGCGAAATTTGGAGAATTGAGGACAAACGGTATGGATTTTTATAAAGAACAAACAAACAGAATTTCATCTTTATTTATATAGATTTTAGGGAAATAAATAAATGTGTTCGGAAAGGATACAATAAGGGATGAGTGATAAGGTAAAAGGTAAAAAAATGATATATATTCATTGATATTTACATACAATATGTACATATAAAGACCTTTACGGATGCGAAACACATGTGATCGCCGACATTGAGAGATGAGCAATGGCTTAGGGTTTTTGAGAATAAAGTACTGCGTAGAATATTAGGACCGAAGAGGGATGAACTAACCGGAGACTTTAGATTCTTACACAACGCCTAACTGAGTGAGCTGTGCCCGGTAAATATAATTGACGTGATAGCAGCGAGAAGAATAAAATGGCCCTGTAAAATAGCGAAAATTAGTAGTGAACGAATTCCGAAATTATTAATAAGCGCAGGGCCGAATGGAAAATGAGGGATAGGCCGCGATTATTTTTTTTTTAAACATAAGTTTTAGATATCTACATGTTTATAGGACCTCTTTGAAAACTACGTTTGTAGTTACGATGTGATCTTCTGTGATTGTTTGTTGGTGGGTTTGTTTTACACGGACATAAATGTCACCGAAAGAGCGCACCGCGGAAAACTCCCTACATAACCTAAATTCGCAAGTTTTTGCTTGTAACTCGTAAACGACGACAATAACGGAAAGGTGTATACAACTATTATGTTCGTCTCTACAAAATGAAATAAAAGTACACCTTCGAAAAAGCCCTGCGACCATTTTCGCTGAGAATTGTAGTTTTTCGCTTACAACACGGAAACGAAGGGGTTAATCGAAAAAATATACATGACCGAAAATATTCACCTTGAAAACCTGTAAAGATTGGTACCATTTAAAAACCTCTATGACCATTTTGATTTTCTCGCATATACCGCTGTTCCTTATAACTCGCAATCGAAATGGTGAAATGAGTGATTTGTATATTTTTCCGTTGTAGCGGTTAACAAAAGCTTTGAAATGGTCCCTCATTCGTGAAATTTGATATAGTATTAAGGAAGTTATGGCGTACTGAAAAAAAAAAGGCATTGAGAAATAATATAAATATGACTAGCTAGGGTGCCCGGCTTCGCTCCGGTAGTTGTGTGGTAGTTTTTATAACAGAAAAACTTTAAAATTAAAGGAAATATAGAACAAAATTATCACTTTCTTGAACCTTTTAACATGGTATCAATATTAAGATTCGATATCTGCAGAGGCCGCCCAAATAAGGAACCCTATATACTTTAAAGGGGGTTGAAAATGGCGAATGAACAATTAATTTTGCTGCAACTTTGTCGAGTCATGCATCGTTTTTGAAGGTTTCTGTGATTCTGAATCCTATAAGCCAATTCGAAGCAGTCAGCAGATAATAAGTTATTAGATTATGGTTGAAAAATCTATTACTTAAAAATAGGTTAAATAATGGTCAGGATTTTCAGTTACAATGATATTTATTATGGTAAGCCAACGTTTCGATCCAACTTGTGGATCTTCATCAGGGCTACTGAGTCCAGGTGGATACTAAGACTCTTAGGTGTCTAAGGTCTAAGGTGTCTTAGTATCCACCTGGACTCAGTAGCCCTGATGAAGATCCACAAGTTGGATCGAAACGTTGCCTTACCATAATAAATATCATTGTAACTGAAAATCCTGACCATTATTTAACCTATCGTAATTGAAGAACAGTTGACCATATCTCATCTCTATTACTTAAAAAACTATATTTTGATTACAACTTAAGCGCCGACTACTGTGATGGTCCCATTAGATCCAGAACTTTAGAAACTACCGAAGATTCATAGAAACTTTTTTTTTTAGACCTTTCTTTCAGTTCAATCTCCCTTACGATACCCCCCCCCCCCCCCGTAATTTGGCCGGACACTGCACCTACTATTACAAAGTGATACCAAAATATCATGAGGGCACAATTTTTTCATCATATTTCTTTTTGTCTTGAACTATGAGCGGTGATAAAATCTTATTGAAAGCATGTATATTTGGAGTCAATTCATCATTTTGTCAACTGGAATGCTCATCATACATAGTAATAAAACCATTTTTCATAACTACATAAATAAGAACACTTCAAAATTGTTATTTTCGGTTTATAATCAGTCTATTCAGCTCTTCTTTTTTGTTTTATGTCTGTTTTTATTCGCTCACTCATATTGCATTAAATTTACTTAAGTATATGTTAGATATTGATTAAATGTAATGTGTTAATCAATTAATCTTCTTATGAGAAAATTAATTTTGTAAAGTATCCAGTCGGTTTTCTCATCGATTGCAGATATGTAAAACCATTAATTTATTTTAAAAGAAAAGGTGAAACTAATTATTTTCGCTTGATTTTTTAGTAATTTAAAAAGAACAGCTGACAAAATATATAACCTTTACAAATATAACGGAATGAATGAACAATAAATATTGAGTGAAACACACCCTAGCACTTCCTGGTGGTCTGCATCTCGAACTAAATTTTTCATTCATTATCTCGTGTGTCATTCTCAGGTAGGCTAGTTACATGTTGCGAGAGGCTTAAAATTCCAGTCCTTTTCTCTTCAATTTCACACCCTTAAGAGAAAAACGGAAACCTTCTTCTCCGTTAGGGGACATACAGTTACACGCTGACATAAATCTCTTAATCGTATGTGGAGTCGTTTCTGAGCCTCTTGGGCACGCACATTGTACACTTTGCTTTATAATATATATTGATTAAAAAATGAAATTAAATACTCTGATTATTAGAGAACACAAAATTTATTTATTAAGAAAATAGATTTTATTTTTCTTCCTCCCCTTGGATATTTGGGCGATTTTTGCCGAGTATTATTAAATTCCCCCTGGCTCGGGTTTTGAACTTGCCATCTTTGGGTTCCCAAACATATGTTGCCATGAGCAATGCGCATTGCCTAACGTGTTTACCCATTTGGCCTTCCCGGCACAATAGATTATGCTTTGCAATAGCTTTGATTTCAAGTAATATAAAAGGAAAATAATTTTCGGAAAATGATGGTAAAATAGGAGAAGTTAATCTGGGATTCCATCCTCTTTGTATTAAAATTTAATGGTACATGGAAAGGATCCCTAATGGAATATTTAAAGAAGCGGTAGATACCCTCCTCTTGCATTACTAACTAATCCTTATTAAAGGACTAAACTTACCAACTCTACTTCAACTCTATTTTTTTAATATTCATTAACAATTATTTGAAAAAATATCTTCCATACTTATATTTTTATGAATAACGTTTATTAATTGAAATTTTCTCTTCTTAAAGCAAAGGCAAATAGTACAATAACTGAATGCTTCAATCACATTTTATGCAAGAAACCAATGAAATGGAAGAATGAATTGTAACAAGAACAAATGATGCTTGTAATTGGAGAAGATATTTAGGTATTACTTCGGATGAGCAACTCCAAGATTGCGGCCAGCATGAGTAAACAAGGTATTCCGATCACACCCTATGCGATATCCACGATTCAGTTCGGGTTTACCGAGAGTTCCCGAGCAGATGTAGTCGAGATAACCTTCCCATCTCAATAATGAGTAGAAGTACTATTTCAATATATGGGCATTTCCTGTGATGGTTGCTTAAAATTTAAAATTTGATGGCCTCTTTAGCAATATTTAACAATTTTTTAAAATGATTTGATGAGGATTTTAAACGATTTGACTCCATAAGAAAAATTACAAATTTTACATGATTTGTTAGATTGAAGAAAGGGAATAAAAGGTTTAAGAAGTTGTAGCTATTAAAATCAATTTAACTATAATTATTGCCTAACTTTATTATAATCCACTGATGATTAATTAAATATGTTTCAAATAGCAATAATCTCATTCCCAGTAGACCTTTAATGGTCACGATATTGCCTCTGCGGAAGGTTAATTTAACTAAATGTTCATTTTGTTAAATTTATTCTGTCCTATCATATATATATACACTTACTAACAAAAGTCTCTGCACACCCTCAAGCTTTTTTTTTATATTACCTTAAGATACCTTATGAGCCAGATATGGGCAACGAAACTCACATATTTTTTACATAATTTAATCTATTTTAATGACCAACAATTACATTTAATATAATTTATGTAACTTATAATTTATGAGGAAAATTACATAAAATGTCAGAATATTGATGCGCCAAAAGTCTCTGCACGCAGCGGAATTAGCCAAGATACTGATATGTATGCAGTTTGCACATTATCCCATTCATCCTCCGGCTAATCCTAACTTGCCAGTGTTAATTTGGGCCCAAACAGTTAAGAGTGTGATAAAAAATGGAGGTTCCAACACCGATTCCCGACCAAATTCTAAATTTGAGGAAACTCATGCGACTCATACAGGTAAATAGGACATATCGTCAACAGGGGCTGTAATACGGTAAGGTATGTCCTAAAACGGTATGAAGAACTGGGTACAATGGAAAGTAGATACCGCTCTGGCCGCCCCCCGTACTCCAAGCTCACCACAAGAGGGCTATCATAAGGACTTTGGCCGAAGAACCCCACACAAGCGCTCTAAATTTAGCAGGTATGGTGTAAGAAAATTACAAGATTGGGGTATCTGCACAAACGATTAGAAGAACCCTAAAGAGAGCTGGCTATAATGTGCGTAAGCCTGGGTGTAAGCCATTCATTAGTAAACGAACCGGATATTGAAACTGCAGTTCGCAAAGGAACATGTAAACAAGCCCTTATAGTTCTGGGAACGTGTTTTATTTATTGACGAGAGTAAATTTAACATTCATGGATCAGATGGAAGTGGGAAAGTTTTGAGAAAACCTAACAAAGAGCCCCTGGAAAAAAACATAGTTGGTACTGTGAAACATGGTGGAGGGAGTGTTTTGGTTTGGGGGTGTATGTGTGCTGCTGGAGTTGGTAATTTGAAATTTATCGACGGAATAATGGACCAACATGTTTATATAAATATTTTGAGGAGTAATTTACCGGAAAGTTTAATGAAGTTTGATCTCCAGGAAAAATTCATTTTTCAACAAGATAACGACAGCGCGGAAAGTTCAAGAATAGTTGCTCTGCAATGCTCCACAGCAACTTAAAACACCTCCCCAATCTCCTAATCTTAATCCAATACAACATCTATGGGATCAACTAGGCCGTCAGAAAGTAAAAATTAAAATAAAGAACAAAGACCACTTAAAAAGGGTACTAAAGGAATTGTGGAGTAAAATTACTAAAGAAACTACAAAAAACTAGTTCACACCATGCCAAAATGGATTATGAGAAGTGATAAGAAATAAGGTAGGAACGACTACCTATTAAAGTTGATTTGGCATCAATAATTAAGCTTCAAGTTGAAGAAAAATGATGTGTGCAGGGACTTTTGGCGCATCAATATTCTGACATTTTATGTAATTTTCCTCATAAATTATAAGTTAAATAAAGTTTATTAAATTTGATTATTGTTAATTAAAATAGATTAAATGATGTAAAAAATGTGTGAGTTTCATTGCCAATATCTGGCTCATAACCTACCTTTAGGTAAAATAAAAATAAACCTGGAGGGTGTGCAGAGACTTTTGTTAGTAAGTGTATGTATATATATATATATATATATATATATATATATATATATATATATATATATATATATATATATATATAATTTAACTTACATATTACATTTAGTTATGCCTGAAGTGGCCTGTATCTGACAGTTTGGCCTGATCTTTAGGCATAACTAAAAGTAATATGTAAGTTAAATTAAAAATATTCTGAACATAACCTATGTTAATGCTGCGGTGTGGACATGTGTGGCCAGACCCTTATCGGTATTCCAAAAGGCAATGCCATACAATGGTTTAAATAAAATGAATAAAGAATTGTATTGATAAATATTAATGTAAATATATAAGTACTTTTCTTCTATTATAGATTAATAAACAGATGTTTTTAATATAAAAAAAAAAAAAAGTTTTAACTTTATCTCTATACATATAAGAGGCTTTGTCCTGACTGACAGAATCAACGCAGGGCAAAAACTACTATTGATAGGAACTTCAATTTCGGAATTTAGATTTTAAACGCGATGTAGGTAACCATTAAGAAAGGAATTTCAAAAATGTAACCCCTAATGGGTTTAAATGGCGAAATTGTCGTTTAACTCTAACTGGCACCTATTTTTGCACTTCGAGAAAAAATATCTAATTTGGACTCATTTTAAAGATCTTGATACGACAAGTTTAACTCGAAAGCCCCTACGGGCCGTCGAAAATCATGTTTTAAAGCCAAAAAAAGGAAGCGTTCACGACGAATAAGCAATTTTCTGTTTCGGCGTTTTTAGTGAACTCTCTCCATTGCGCACCTCCATCTTCTACTGAGCCGGCAGCTTCCCCCTCCAACATTACACCTACCGAAAGCTCCGATTCTACTAAATCTCCTTAACGTCAGTTGACATATTATATTAAATAAATACCAAGATAAGAATTGATTTTAAAGGCTCGCGGGCAAAGCCGCGACGGGGAATGCTAGTTTCTTATATTGTGTCTGTAAGTTATTAATGAAATATAAAAGTGTTTTAATGTACTCAAGTATGAGGAGTATGATGAAAAGTATTGTTCATAACGCATAGTTTTTCTAGTTAAATAGTGATGAAAATAAATATTTCTAAATGAAATCATATAAAGAAACTTAATGTTACAGTTTCAACAAGAGAAAGCTATTATGTTACGCTGTAACTATTGACTAATTAGAAAAGAAAAATTATTTGCAAGATTTATGACCCTATTTGAGGTAATAATATCAATGGTCTAGTCTGTATTAGTGATGTCAAACAATCGATAGTACAATAGAGACTATCGATAGTACTACCGATACTATCGATGGTCATATTGAAAACCGTGTTTCAAAAGGGGAAAGGCAACATCCTCTGTATCTCAGGGCCCAACTGATATATAATTCATTTAAATGAAAAATAAACAAAATGTTGCAGGGCAATTTCCTTTATTTTTTTTTTCTAACAAAGAATGTTTATTTACTCAATAAAAAAAGATATTAACTTCACTTAAAAAAAGAAACTGAAATTACCGACAGCGCCATCCTTATGTAGCAGTGTTGCCCATGTATATAATTTTTTTTTTTTTTTTCATTGGAAATTACTATTTTATTTATTCCACCTAATTTGATGATTTTTATATTTTAAAAGATCGTTGACAGTGTTGTCATATGGTTGAACAAATTAAGAAAGAAAAAAAAAAAAAAATTTATATACATGGGCAACACTGCTAACACTTACACCATGCTGATTGAATTTCAAAGGACTTGAAAATGAGACTTTTAATTAAATAATTAAAAATCATGAAAGAAAATCCGTAGTTAGGATAAAGACATATAAATTCGTCTTAAAAACATGAGGAATTCAATGAAAAATTAAGCGGTTTGCTGATAAATGTCTTTGAACTTGAATATTATCCTTATAAAAAGTATTTTTTAAATAATAAATAAATTTAAATGATTTGTTTTTGAAGAGAAAAGATTAGGCTCCGCCGGGAATCGAACCCGGGACTTCCGCGCGACCTGCGCGGTATGCTAACCATTGCACCACAGAACTCGCTTCCAAACGGTGACAAATCCTTCCTCTTCACTGACACCTCTCCCACTATCTCGCAAGTTTTGAGAGTATTTACGGGAGGTGGACAATTTTTGTCCAATTTTGGGCATCTCTTGACGTTCGTCAATTTTTAAATTATTTTATAATAATTTAATAAAAAATGCTTTTCTGTAAATTCCTTAACGGTAAAGATTACTCGGTAAATGATATGAAAACTAAATCTTGTTAAATTTGTTGAAAAAAAAACAAAAAACATTTTCAATCTCTTATTCCCTGGGAAAATTCTTTTTGACGTATTAGTCCGGGAGCTGAGGGCCAAAAAGGTGTTTGATTTGAAGAATTATAGTATAAAGCTATTATAACCTACTGTTTGGTCTCCAGTCTCACCTTTAAAATGATGTTGTAGGTCCCTGGAGACCATACTTTTTAGGTATGATAAAATGAAATGATCATGGACTGTATTCTGGTTTTGATAATGAAAGAAAATTATCTTGATGAGTATATTTGTTACAATTTAGCATGTTGACAACTCACTAGTGATGAATTCCTGGCAAAAAAGGGGGGAGTGTGTCTTCATGCATGTTCTGGGTGCCGCCGTCCGGAATTTTAAGGGGCCTCCGTCGCCACCTTCTCTACTCTACTCGCTCATGTTGGTTAGCGACGATTTCTATATTATTTTTCTCTTCTTACCCATGTCGTACTTGTACCGGCCTTTTCTTGTTCTGTACAAGAGCCAAGCCCGCAGTGTTGCCACGGCATTGACGGCATTTTAGCCTGTACAAGTGAGGGGGGGGGGGGGGGTGACATGAAATTTATGTTGGACACCTACACAACAGCAAGTAAAAACATATTTTGCTTAAAATAGCTTTAAGAATTTGTCTGGAGTTTTCCGTAGTGAAGTTGGCCAATAAGTTGGTATTTCAGTTCATATGGTGTCTAATGAAAGTTCGTGGATGGCAACCTTCAAGTTTCTTCCTCTAGGTGTGCATATCCGTGAAAAGTTGTTGATATCACCACCTACTATAAAACATCTTCCTAGGCTTTAAAAATAGTTGTAAGATATCGATGGAAGATGCTTTATAGAAGATCATATTTAAAGGAAGAGAAAGAGGCTGCTCTCTGGCAGAAATGAAAAATAGGCCGAAAGATCGCGAATTGTGGAAACGATGGACCCAGGCTAAACCTCGCTGGTCACATTTTAATTCTTACATAATATCTAATATTATGTTGCTAGCTGACCCGTGCGAAGCATTCACACTCTAACCTACTTAAATCCAACTTATTTAAAGTAAAAAACCTATATTTAGTATCGTATAGTGCGTATTTAGTGTGTCACGGGCATAGCTGAGGGTTGAAGTAAAGAATAGATGTGTTTAAATTGTAGATTATTTATTTTTTGAAACATAAGTTTAAGGTATTTACATATTATTTACTTGTTTACTGCATCTCTTTGAACACTATGTTTGAAGTTACGATATGGTCATCTGTGATTGTTTGTTGGTGGGTATCTTGTACACAGAGATTGACTGGAAAACGCCACATACGTATGTAAATACACATATCGGTTTCGCAGAAAGCGAATACGCTGATTCTATTAACTGAAATCGCATGTTTTTGAATCATCAGAAAAGTGTGTGTAACCAAAAATGTTGGTATTTACAAACTGAAAAAAAGTAAAACATTCGAAAAAGGCCCTGCGACCATTTTCGCTTAGAATTGCAGTTTTTCGCTTACACTTCGCAAAGGAAGGAATTAATAAAAAAAGTTTCCAGGACCGACATTGTTCTCCTTGAAAACCTGAAAAGATTGACAAAGTTTAGAAATTATTCTACTCCCAAACATCTATTACCAAAACCGCGGTTTTGCGCTTATAACAAGCAATCGAGGGCGAAATGATTGATTTGTATATTCTTCCGGTGTAGCTTAAGGAAAACTTTAAAATGATGCCTAATTCATGAAATTTCGTATTAAGTATTAAGGAAGTTATGGAGTACCGACAAAAGGCCTTGAGAAATAATATATATGATGGTAAGTTATTTTCATGTATTATATATATTTTTTACTATATATATTTTCATTGTTTGCTAACCTGTTTCATACTTAGCCCTGATGAAGACCTGAGATTTAGGGTCGAAACGTTGGCGCAATATATGTTATTGCACATATAGTGTTATTTTATTTTATCGCATCCCTAATCATTTCCTTCATATAAACTTCTGCAGTCAACCATCTACCCCTATTATGTAGCAACGTTTGATTCCAAACTTGGTTGTATAAACTTTACGGTGTGGGCAGGGCTTAACACCAACACAATTCTGAAAACTATTTTAAGTAACATCTGTTTTTAGGTGCTGTTGTGTAGGTTATAATGGCTTTATACAATATAAACTATATAATATGATACCCCATTGAACCTGTATAATAACAAACTGAGGGTGAACTATAACTATATAACCCAAACTGGGACAGCACAGGTGTTTTAGGCTTGTGCAATGGCTAACATTTTATGATAGCGTCGTTTGTTATCCGCTAAGCCTAGGAAAAGTTCTTTCTCTGTTAATGCAAGTTAAAGCTTTTAAATCGATTCCTGCCAACGCTAGGAGGTAATATTGCTAAATATTTATAGAGCGGATCAGGCGGAAACTTTTAATGCAATAGGCTTTAATTATAAGCAAACAGACGCTAAATGATGGCCACCTTTTTATTAGAGGGTGAGAGGGGGGGGGGGGGGAATTACTTAAGTTTTAATCAGCCCATTTATTTCTTCCCCCATTCTTCTATTTATGACACCTTTATCTTTCTTCTTATCTTATCTTATCCTATTCCAAGGAATGAAAGTATTCTCGCAACTAGGAATAGATTAAATAAATTGAATCCTTAAATAAAAAAAATCCTTATTACATCCGTTAAATGTAGATATTTAATATTACAAATATAAAAATTTCAAAAAAAATATTAATACTAAACCTAACGACAATACTTCAAATTGACTGGTCAAAAAAGTATTCGGTTTTAAAACTGTAACGTTAAATCGTTTAATAAAAAAATCTGGTGCGATGTGCTCAACACACAACTTTCACTTACGAACTTACTTAGATTAGAAATCGACGTGTTTTGATAATGTGTAAACATCATTCCTCAACACATTTTTTCACATTTATTTTTTATTATAAAAAATTGAGCTTCTCGTATTTACTCGCTAAAGTAAAATAATTTTTTTTTATTAATAATAATAATTAGTAATGTATAGCAATAATTATTAATTAAAAGGTTTTATTTATATTAAGAGGGATAATTAAATTTTGGCTGTCACATCGCGGGCATATACTTACATCAAATACCCAGTTTGATCAAAATAGATACAGCCGTTTTTGAAAAAAAAAACAAAAAAAAAACACCTAAAAATAAGAAATAAAATTACTAAATAATTTGCCCCCTCTTTTTGACCGATTTTGATGAAATTTCTCATTATCATTGATCTCATTGCGGGCATATGCAAACATCAAATTGTCAAATTGTAAAGGTACAAAGTTTGATCAAAGTTGTTAAAATCGTTTTTGAGTAAATAAAAAAAAAACTCCTGAAAATGGGACAACATTAATTAAGTAAAGTGGCCACTACAATCGATCAATTTTGATGAATTTTTAACTGCCACATCGCGGGTAAACACCTAAAGCAAATACCGAGTTTAATCAAAGTCGTTACAGCCGTTTTTGAGAAAATCGAGATAAACATAAAAATTAGATGAAAGTCTTTAATAAAGTACCCCCTCCGTTTGACAAATTTTGATGAAATTTTTGGAGTCACATCGCGGGCATACATGTGTATTTGGTGTATTTACACCAAGTACACAATTTCAATTTTTTACGACTTATAGTTTTTGAGCTAGTCTGTTCACAAACACACACACACGCACACATACAGACCATTTCGCGGGACTTGGTTATTTGGACACAAGGGACCCCAAAACGTGTATTTCCGTTGAAAACCGGAAGTCAAAATTTTTCACGATCGTAATACTTTCCCTTACTATATATTTTATATATAAGTAAGTGAAAGTAAAAAAAAAAACATATGATTTCAAATACTAGTCCGTTTGTTAGAACAAAATAAGCGGTTGGAACGAACTGTTTGGGTCTAGATCTTTCGAGCCTAGTCCACGCAGTCGTGGAACTTTTTATTTATTTATTTATTACACCCTTCCTTGCCTTGAACGGGTTTGGCAGTGGTGATATAATCTAATGAGTACGTCACTCCTGCAAGTAAACTTAAATGTCATTTCAACTGTTCATATTATATTTCCTGTCTTCCTTCTTCAGGGTTGCCTTCCTCTTCCTACCCTTCGGGATAAATTGAAATGATCATATCCAACAGCAGCTTTCCACCCGTACACAAAGGCCTTGTAGTACGGGTAGTTGGCTGATGTTACGAGCTCAGGAAATTCTCTTTCAGTTAGGACGTACAGTCCAGTTTCTCTTCGGAGTTTGGTTCTTAGTGCCTCATAGGCGGTGCAGGAAGTGATTATATGTTCGGCGGTTTCAGGAACCCCGCAACTAGGGCACAAGGGGTCAATGTCAAGGCCATGCATGTGGAGCTTGGCACGAAATCCGCCATGCCCTGTGAGGAATTGGGATATCCAGTAGTCCGGGAGGACCCAATTGGCTTCTAGACGTGACCGGACGGTGGGGAAATACTTTCGAAGAGTAGCTCCTTTAGGACTTGTCACCCACCGCCGGTTCCACTCTTCTATAGTGTCCTCCCGGATAATCTTTCTCCAATGCCGCGGATCCTCATCAATCCTCATCCGGATATTTGCTAGAAGAGCCGCTGAGCCTTCTCTCTTCGCCTCGAATTTCATAACGTCTTCTCGCAGGAGGAGATCGAGAGGTATCCCTCCTGCTAATACTTGCACCGCCTCATGGGCCACTGATTTGTAGGCCCTGGTGACTCGTAGCAGAGCTAAGCGCTGAATTGCCGCCAGTTTGTTCTTCTGTCGGTGTGAGAGATTCCTATACCAAGCAGGAGAGGCGTATCTCAGTATACCTAATATGACGCCCTGATAAATTGTCATGGTAGCTGGGTATCTGAGGCCCCATAAAGCAACTGCAACGCGGTTAACCCCGTTTAACGTTAGGGTTACCGTATTTCTCAAATTATCCAAATGAGGTGTCATGTCGAAGTTTCTTCGTATCTTCACTCCTAGATAAGTGACTACCTCACTCAGATGGATTCTTTCATCTTGCACGTTTAAGATAATAGGGTTCGCCCTACACGTCTTACGCAGTCGTGGAACTGTCCACCTCTTTCTGGAACATTCCAGACCTGACCATTAACGACTATATATAAGGAGGGAGTGACTGGGCCAGTTAGAGTTAGTTTTAAGTCTGTTTCTTGACTGTGAAGCTCAAGTCATATGATTAGTGTCCTATAACGTTATCATTTTTGTAACCTGCTCTAATATTTGAGTTATATTAATTCTTTGGCATTGATAATTGTTATATTTTCGTTAATAAATATTCTTTAACCCACAGAAGTGTTACAATACAATATTCAATGCAGATAATGGTTGATTTGATAATGTAATGCTAATTATAATGCTAATAATAATATCTGTCTTCACATACCCTGCAATACATCATCAATATTCACATATTTACACTTGGTATGTAATTGTCAAACTTATATACAACACCTTGTACAACACAAAAATTTTTTAGTTGTTATATTTGAAAATTACACACCAAGTGTAAATAAGTGAACATTGATGATCTTTGAAGATGGGCAGATAGCCCGAAACGTCGATAAGATGCAATCAAGGCGGTTAATTTTCTATTATTACGGTTATGTTTCTTCAAACAACAGTTTGGAAAAGCAAACATTTATTTATTAGGTTGCTGTACTGAATGACATGAGGTTTTTTGTTTTGTTCTTTATTCCAGACAATTTCATGTTTTTATAAAAGGGAAATTCATACATTATTATGCATGAGGATTGCCACCATAAAAAGTAAATATTAGATAAGCTAAAGGGAAAAAACAAAACAAGGATGACCTTTAGGGAGCAAATGGATGGGAGTAAAGTTGTCCAGGAGGGGCGAGGAGTGGAGTTCTGGTAGCAATATCATTAGGGACTTTCGGGTCAAGTCATTTTTTTTTTTTGGTGGGGGGGGCGGAATAGGCGGGCATCAACGGTCACTTTAATGTCTAGATGTAACAACGGAATGGAAACATCTCTGACAGGAACCGAGAAGAAATTGACTGGAAGAAAAACACACCGCACTTTCGGAATAAAATAAAACGATTCTCTTCGGTTCATTTTTAACAGGAATAGCAAATGTGTTTTTTCTCTTTATCCCCCTTCTTCTATTTCTAACAAAAAGGGGTAAAAACAATTTACCTTTTATCCGGAAAGGGAGGTAAAGAAAACGACCGTATAAAAGAAATTCTGTGGATTGTTGAAAAATATTTTTTTTTATTTCAAACATTCTGATCAAAATGTTTATATTAGAATAGAGCATAGACATTTTCATCGGGAAGATGACTCATTCACACAATAAAAACAATAATCATTCAATTGTATTTTTCATACGAAATGTTTAAACGTTTTAATTATTATACAACTAGCTGTATAAACCGGTTTCACCCGGAGAATTTCATTTTTTAAATCTATAAAGAGAGACTTTTATCGACTCAAATCGATTTTGTAAAAACAAATGTAAAGCGAGATCAAAACGATTTTTATAACAATTAAGAATATCAGCTGAAGATCGGCTTAAGTTATGCACCTGTTATGAAAGAACCATTGAGCAAATTTGGAGATTTTAGGATAAACGGTATGGATTTCTATAAAGAACAAACAAACAGAATTTCATCTCTATTTATATAGATTTAAATATGCAAAATCGGCTTGGTATAATAATGTTAAAATTTGTTGCTACTTATTCCATTTATCGAACCTGCCCTAGTCCACAAAATGTCGACATTCAGGAATTATGTTTTGGATTTAAAACCGATTTTACATTGACATAGGTGACACCATTGAGTAATTTTTTTAGTGCTTTATTAATTTTATAATTATACACATATAGTATATACATATACATACAATTAGTAATAATAATAATAATGAAGGCTTAACTAACCCGAAGGTTCGATGCCGACACAACTCGCTCCCTGCACACCTCTATCCATCCACCGCCATCCAGGACCAACGTTCACGCAATCCTCCCACCTCCGTCTCGGCCTGCCCCACGGACGTCCCCATTCGGCACCGCACCATATTAATCTTTTCGGAATTCGTTCACTACTAAGTTTCGCAATTTCACACGCCCATTTTATTCGTCTCGCGGCTATCACGTCAATTATATTTACCGGGTATGGTTCACTCAGTTCAGCTTTGTGTAAGCGTCTAAATTCTCCGGTTAGTTCATCCCTATGATAATGTTCTAGGAAATACTTTATTTTCTAAATCCCTAAACCGCTGCTCAACCCTAAATGTCAGCGGCATTCGCATCCGCAACGGACTTCTGGAAGAATAATAGGTTTTAAAATCCTACTTAACGGTGATAGTCAAACGGGTGGCATATGTTGGGATGGTTAAAATTTTCAGGAAGTTCTTCCCGCGTAAGTCCGTAGGACTCGCTGGCCAAAAATAAGAGCGGCCCCCAAGGCTTGCTAGAGGGTGTGAAGTAGCCTATCCAGTATAATTAGGATAGAAATCTTTAACGAGTACCTACAGTGCAGTACAGTACAGGTTCGAGACCTGAACCAGGTTCGAGAGGAAGTAAAAAACCTCCCATTAAAAAAATTCTAGGGTCACCGCGGGACGCGAACCCGCACCCTTTAGTATTGTAGATAGCCTGTTAACCATTACACCATAACTGACCCCTATAACCTAATAAACAATAAATAAACAGATCGGTCTGCTAACACTATTTCTGACATATGTCTCTGATTCGCTCTTGAGAAACATGCGCCTAATAGATGTACGTCCTCTCGCTTCAGTATTCCTGAACACCCACGGCACCAACTCAGGATGAGAAACAACGCAGAGTTGTACCAATTTTACCGGGAACCGGATGTGGTGCACTTTATAAGACTCTCAAGATTACGATGGGCTGGGCATGTTGCAAGAATGGACGGTGACTCCCCAATCAAGAGATTGCTATTCGGGTATGTGGATGGAAGAAGAAAGAGAGGACGGCCAAGACTTAGATGGGAAGATGAGGTCGAAGCCGACGCACTGAAGCTCCTGATCACCCGAGCTTGGCAGACCCTGGCTCAAGGAAGGATGAAAGCCACTTCTTGACGCGGCGGGGATGATGATGATACCTGAGCATCAAATAAACTGGATAGGCAATATGATCTTCCGAGCATAAAGTGACTTTGAAGACAAGAAATAGCTTCATTAGCATCTTTGAAGAAGACTCCATAAGTTTTCGTACTTCCAACAGCATCTGTTTCTGTTTAAAAGATAAAAAAATATTATTTATATAAATCATAATGTACAATTAGGTATAGGTATCCATAAAATTTCATTAACTTTAGACACAGCGATTATTTACTTGCTGACAAAGAGAGAAATAATGCTCTCGTCAACAAGGTAGATAGCAGAATTAATCTCCCTACCCCCCCACCAAAAAAAAAATGGCAATTTTTTCGAAATTAAAGAATACCCGCCGACCAAGCGGAGAGAAGACAATAAGGGCTAAAATATATAAATGGGGATTAGGTATGGCTTTTAGTCAAAAGGGAAGTTAATATCTGCTCCCGCCATTCTTTAACCTCTCGCTAGCGGTACCGGTACCAGGGCGGCCCTTTAAGGGATTAGCAAATACACTTTGGGGGGGGGGGGCTTGGGGATTAAGCACCACTCTCCTAGATGACATCGCCTGTACTTCGTTAGCAGCTGCCGCGCGTGTGTTCATCACAGCCTGCTTTATAGCTTCTCCCATTATAATGCCTATTTTACTGCGATTGCCTTAAAGTGTTTGCTCTTGAAAAAAAAAAAAAAAAGATATATTACTTTCGCTTCTCTATTTATAAAATACTAGCATTCTCCATCGCGGCTTTGTCCGCAAGCCTTTAAAATCAATTATGTGATCATTATCTTGGTATTTATTTAATATAATATGTTAAATATTAACAACATAACTGGGATCGGAGCATCCGGTAGGTGGAATGTTGGAGTAGGAAGCCGCCGGCTCGGTAGAAGAGAGGGAAACGCGCAATGGAGAGAGTTCACTAAAACCGCTGAAATAAAAAATTGCTTACTCGTCTTGAACGCTTCATTTTTCGACTTTAAAACATTGTTTTCGACGCCCCCTAGAGGCTTTCGAGTTGAACTCATCGTATCAAGATCTTTAAAATGACTCCAAATTAGACATTTTTTCTCGAAGTGCAAAAATAGATTTCCGTTAGAGTTAAACGACATTTTCGCCATTTAAAATCTTTAGGGGTGGAATTTTTGAAATTTCTTTCTTAGTGGTTACCTACATCGCGTTTAAAATCTAAATTCCGAAATTCAAGTTTCTATCATTGGTAGTATTTGCTCTGCGTTGATTCTGTCAGACAGGACAAAACCGCTGATATATAGAGAGTATTGATACCTTTGCATATATAGTGAAATTATTAAAAAAAAAAAAAAAGCCCAAATATTCAAAAGAACTCGGCCATTGTTGGAAAGAAGTGGATGAACAGAAGGCAATTCTTTGTCCCTCGGATGAAAGAAGTCTCCCCATTGTGGGGCAACTTGTCATCTCTGATTAAGTCCATTCATAGATATTCCTTTGTCCAATCAGTTTAGCCTCGACGGGACCGAAACTATAGAATATATATTAAATATAGAGAAATAGAGTTTGTTTATAAGAACAAACTGGCTTGCGCAAGCCATTCCGATTTCATGTTCAGTTCAATTTTACACAACCACCGGGGTCATCTGTGATATAGTGGTTAGCATGGCAACCTACAATAGTAAACGTCACAGGTTCGCGGCCACCGGTGGCCCTAGGATTTTTTAATGGGAGTAAAAAATCCATAGCCATGCCGTCCCTCGGAGAGGACGTAAAATGGAGGTCCCGAGTCTGTACTAGGTTAGGTACTCGTTAAAGATTCCTATCCTCATTATACCTGGATAGGCAAAATTTAGGACTCCCACTGTAGCATCGTCCGATTCGCCTTAGTGGCATAAAGTTAAACAAACAAACAAACAGCGTATCACCTCTCTTCTTAAATCTACCAGTCCATTGTGACACAGGGATCTTTTGGGCAAAGGTCGTGTCAATGAATTAAACTAGACAGTACTTTCCTTCATTTATTATTAACAATAAACAACCTACAGGTCCCAACTACCAAAGGGCATTCTCATAACTACATAAATACTTGTGGCCACTCTTATATTTGATACTTCGGGCTACTACACTACTCGAATCCCGCCGTTGGCCTGTCATTGCCTGCCCCAGCTTCACTCTGTCTGTCCCAGACTTCCTGTCTCTACCAGACTTAGTCTGCCTCTTTCTCAGACTCAGAATCCCTCTCAGACTGTCTGCCACTCCCGGACTGTCGCCTGGGCCAGCCTCTTCTAGGAGTTCTCCCTCACTCTCAGGGTCCCCTAGGTTCAATGGCCTGCTAAACTTTTCAGCTATGATTTTCCACGTGACACAGAATTAGTACTAATTCTAATTTGGCAAACGTTGGTAATTAATTTATAGTTATATAAAATGGAGAACGTAGGGGATGAACTAATTCTTCAACTCTTTTCGGCAGGCAGTTCGTAGAGAGTTGATCTTTTTAAAAAAGTCTCCCTGTTGGCATCAGGGTCCACGTGTCGCAGATTTTCTTCCAAAGCCTCGTATGCATGAGATATTGCATTGGGTCCCTATAATCTCTGCTTTTTACTTTTCACGAACATGGGGACGACCTGTACTCTCCCATCGATTCTGCAATCCATTGTTTTTCACTCACTATTAGGACAATGAACGAGTTGATAGTGTTCTAAGTAACAGGTATTTACGTATTTCATTGCATGCCTAAAATTGGAACTATGCCTTGAGTATCGTTTAGACGCTCATGCCGAAACACCAACTTCAAGCCAATTTTCTGTCCGTACAGAATTACCACAAGCCAAATTTTTTGGGTTGCACAAACTTCAAACCAGCGTTTACACGCAACGATTCATTTGTGCAAACCGGCTTGTGCAAGCCAGTTTACAATATTTTAATTTTTAGTTAGGGTTTTCAAAGATATAAAAATATATTCAAATTTAAGTACCCAATTTGACAAAAAATGGTGCCTGAGAGTTTTTTGACTTCAGATTTGTGTTAAGCACACTTAACAGATTTGTGTTAACCAAATAAAGCGTTTTTGTTAAAGGCAGCTGATATAAATAATAATACAGCCTTTGTGTTTGCAGTCTAACAATTCGATGAATCTTTTTTAGCAATCCAAATAATCATATTCCCAAATCGATACCTTGATATGACAAGAGCAGTGTAATTAAATACAGAACAGTTTTATTAAATGAACATATATATATCCTGAAATTAACATGCATCGGTTTATTGATTCATATTGTTTTATGAATATAGAGTTGAAGTTGTTGCTTGTGATTTATCTGTCGAATTAAATTCATTAAAATTAAATAAAGTGACACCTGAACTAGAAATGAATCGGTAGCAGCTAGAAGTGAACGGATCGGTTGATGTTTCATGCAGCGCAGTTTTGGAGCTCTCGCAAAGCTGGGTTAGCTAATCAGTTGAATTATTGCAAGGAGTTGACCCGAGCTAGAACTCTGGAAATATTTCATCGGGCTCCAGCGTAGCGTTTGTCCACGGAGCGCCATTACTGATAAACAATTCGACAACCAAAACCAACTTTAATAGCTTTCTCTTTGGATTCCTGTTCCTCGCTGTTACACCTAATTTTAGGTATTTTTTCTTGTTTTCTCATTGCAGTAACCCTGCAAAGAGTAACCTTATTTCTACGCGTATCATCTCATGACATAAAGCGTATTTATTTACATATATAAAATCAATCAACATAACAGTTTGTCATATAACACACATACATAGAAATTGGAGAATGAAAAATTTATACCTTATGCAATATAAGAAGTAAATAGAATTTTAAAATAAGAGAATAATAAGTATTTGAAAAAAAAATAGAAATGTATCATCAGAAGAAATGTATCAGAATGGGTACTAGCTTAGTATTAATAACTACCCAGCAGTTTTAGTCTAAATAATTTGTTTAATCATCCTAGGCTGTATCTACAACCATTCAGTAAGTCTTTTTATGCCTTGGATTGATTAAATCTTCGGAATGAATATGGTTAGATATACCTTATGAGATATCAATGATAAGCATTTTTTAACGAACAATTCAATGGTAAAATAAAAATTTCAATAAGTTCATTAATAACAAAGATGATCAGGGAACTAGAGCCTTAATCAAATAAGGATTCTTGACATCCGTTAGAGGAGGTAGATCGAAAGAAATCCCCAGCATCCACGGTGACTAACTGAAAGCTTCTCTTTCTAAAACCGTTAGGAGAAATATAGTCCCCATGCTGTCTTGTTTTGGCTAATTACGAGGTTAATAGTAAATCTGGAGCCCTGACAAGTTTCAGGTGACATCACCTAATTAAGCCCTACAATCCTATCAATTTAATTTCCCCAAATACCTCATTTGGTACCTGTGGACCAAGCGAAGAGACTAAAAATTAGTAGTACGCAATCTTCATTGCCCCACACACACCTTTAGGAGAAGACTCTAATGATCCCTGTGCAAAAGAATAGATATAGTTCATATTCTAAAAATTTTCAATTAGTACACCACACAAATATTGCCTTTTGGGCATACACAGCAATGCATATGTACAAATGTATATTTTTGAATCTAAATTATCTTTAGAATTTAGATTCTATGACAAGATTGGCTTATACCCTCACGGACAGAACTAATAATTCAGTGCTGGGAGGAAACTGAGTTGGCTCCAATCGCTAATGGGATGCGGTAAAGGTAAAGGTAAAGGTAAAGGTGCAAAATTTATCTGCAAGAATATATTATCCCTCCTATTTATCGCTACCCCCGATCCTTCCAGTCGGAAATATCTGAAACTTTAATCCGGCAGACTGAGTCGGTTCCGGGGATCAATTAACTGCCACAGGCCGAGAGGTTAAACACCATCAGCCGGGCGAATATCTCCAATAAAGTGCCTTCGATAAACCTTCGCTGTTCCGAATTATAAAGTTTTTTATATAAACCACGAGCAGGCCCGGAGACACGCGTTGCTGTGGATCAGTAGCTATAATGCGTTGGATTAATTATATCATATCCTTTTTAAAACAATCAAATCGAAATTCACTGATAAGGATAAAAAAGTTTCAGCTAATCTAAAAACTAACGGGATTTTAAATAGAACTTTAAGCCAAATTTAAAATTGTTTAGTGAAGAATTTAGCAGGTTAAAGTTTTTATTTTTTACATCTCATATATGACTATAGTATGTATTATTGATCCATTAATTTAGCACTTACTGGATTATTTCAGCAGAGGCGAGATTAAATAGAAATAAAACACATGTTAAAGGAACTAATAAAGAATATAATTGGAATAAGGTTTAGTGTGACCATAATAGACAGTTAGTCAAAAGGCACTAAATTATTCTTTTGCCATAATACAGGGTGGAGCAGAGGAAACGCTTGTTTTTCATTATTGAATGATTGGTACCCGGTTTGATAAAAATAATAAAAACAAACATTGAGCGTTAGATTTTTCAATGCAGTTTTGAAATATACATTAATTAGGTTCGAAAAATAATCTGTCACTAAATGCTTGTTTTTATTATTTTTATCAAACCGGGTTCCAGTGATTCAATAGTGAAAAACATTCGTTGCCTCTGCTCAACCCTTTAAATAATAATTATATTGAGAATATATATAATAGAGATGAGAGATGGTCAACTGTTCTTCAATTACGATAGGTTAAATGATGGTCAGGATTTTCAGTTACAATGATATTTATTATGGTAAGCCAACGTTTCGATCCAACTTGTGGATCTTCATCAGGGCTAAAAGAAAACAAATATATGAGTATCCATAATTGGATTTCCCCGCCATAAATCCTTTGAAGTCGGCAAACTAACCCCCTACCACTACCTCTCACCTTATTTTTACCTTTATTCTTAGTATCCACCTGGACTCAGTAGGTAAATATCAGATTCTATTTTATCTTGTTAACCAGCCTCTTATTTTAATATTTAAGGATACCATCTTTTATATTATTATCAGTTCTGTAATGTATCCATTTATTGTCACCCTCTAGCATAGACTCTCATATATTTGTTTTCTTTTAGCCCTGATGAAGATCCACAAGTTGGATCGAAACGTTGGCTTACCATAATAAATATCATTGTAACTGAAAATCCTGACCATCATTTAACCTATTATAAATTAATTACCAACGTTTGCCAAATTAGAATTAGTATATATAATAACGACTTTATTGACAAACATTGTGTTCATATGTCGTTTCCAAAAAGGATAGTATTCCATTCGTTCTTGTCCTGCCATTGGCCTTCTCTAAGCCCTCGTGCAGCCATCCCTGCATACACCGCCTCCATCCATTGCTTCTTTGGTCGTCCTCTCTTTCTTCTCTCTTCTGGAGTGAACTCAAGCATGCGTTTGGGCCATCGGTAGCTCGCATCCTCATGACATGCCCATACCAACTGAGCTGTTTGGTTTCTATGGAGTAAAGCATTGTCTTTTCTTGGTTAACTGTCCTTATTTCAGCGTTCGGGATGTGGTCAAGCTTTGAGATCCTGCTACTTCTTCTCCAGAAGTCCATTTCCAAGGCTAGCAGTTTTCTTTCTTCATTCTTTTTTATTGTCCATGTTTCTGAACCGTATAAGACAGTGCCTTCTATAATGGATTTATATATCCGCTTCTTGGTCTTCATTGTCACTTCGTTACTCCACACTACGGAATTCAAACAACCTATCAGTTTCTTTCCTTTTTGTACTTTTTGTAAAATATCTTCTTCGCGCGTACCTTCTGTAGATATCCACGTACACATATATTTAAATTTCGGGCAGCTATTCAATGTCCACTTCTCTAATTGTAGAAAATTTGTATTGGAATTGAACACCATGTATTCCGTCTTGTCCTTGCTGACCTCCAAGCCCCATTGATCGTATATCTCAATGAGCTTCCGAAGCATGTACCGTGAATCATATTCGTCTTCAGCTATAAGTATTTGGTCATCTGCAAACTGGAGAGTGTAAAGAGATTGATCTCCGATCCTGATGCCCATTTTGGAGCATTTCTTTTTCCATTCTTTAAGAACTTCTTCAATAAAAATATTGAAAAGTAGAGGTGAAAGAGAGCAGCCCTGTTTTAGACCCTTATTTATTGGAAATCTTTAGGAATACGAGGCCCGCTTTGCGCCACAAAGGCTTAGGCAAGCCGATTTGCGAGAAGCTGAAACTGCAGGCCAATATTTCTGTTTGTTTGTTTGTTTTTTGTAGAAATCCATACCGTTTATCCTAAATTCTCCAAATTTCGCCAGTAGTTTTTTCATACCAGGTGCAAACACCTGTCCATATTAAAATTGCATAACTTCAGCTGATAGTCTTTATTGTTATAGAAATCGTAATGAACTCACTTTACAATGGTTTTTTACGAAATCAACCGTTTCATTAGAAAAATGAAATTCCCCGATCAAACCGGGTTATACAGCTTAAAGATGAATTTCTGTTAGTTTGTTTTTTCTTAATAAAAATCCATACCATTTGTCCTAAATTCCCCAAATTTCGCTCAGTGGATCTTTCTTACTAGGTGCGAACACCTGCCCATATTAAAATCTCATAACTTCAGCCAGTCTCTGGGTATATTCTTTATTGTTATAAAAATCGTTATGATTCACTTTAAATTTTTCACGTTTATTAGAAAAATGAAATTCCCCGGGTGAAACCGGGATATACAGCTAGTTTTATATAATTTAAAATACTTGGAGAGACTTAGCCATAGGAACAGTGAGTGCTACATTACAGTGCAGTATAAAATAAGAAAAGTATCAAGAAGACAGACATGACAATGGGTAACAGATGCATTGATATTTGCTAATTACTAAAGTTACCAGTTAATTATTGTCAAACACAAAAGAGTACCCCACGGTCTATCATATAATCAGGTATCATCCAATATACTTTGTTCATTCTATGCACACCTGAATCATTTTCTGGAAACTAGAAAATAAGCAAACGGTTTTCTGAAGACTCTTAAATATTTTAAAAGACATAATACTAAAAGTTAAATAGATCGTGATTTACTCAATGGATATAAATCCAGAAGGCCTGTGCTTTAAGTACCATCGATTTGAAATAAATCGAGTCCTCTTTGGGGGAAATGGGATATCGAGTTGGCCACTCGCTGTTTTAACGACCCTAGGAAGCCTGAGAGATTATAATTGCCTTAATTCTCCTTTTTATTTTAATATTTTTTTTCTTCATGAATCAATAAAAATTAATTACTGTAATGACAAGCCTCGTTACGGAGCCTGCTCTTCCTCGCATTAATTTATATTATATTAATTTATAGCAAGCTCAATTTTAGATTCAGGAAACTTTATAATAATGAAGGAAATATCGATAATAAATAAATTGTATATATAAATAGCTATAAATGTCATACAATTTTATCAATGGTATTAAATATGCAATAGAAACAAATGAAAACTGCACATTATGCAATTTAAACGTACCGGAATCCATGCAGCATATTTTGATTATCTGTCCAATATATAATCCTCCTAGATTACACCATCTCAAAAAATATATTAGCGGTTCTGGTAACTTAGATATTGATTTTGCAAATATTGTAACAATCAAAAATCGGGAACAATTGGATAATGTTAGTAACTTTATTAAACTAGCAATGAAAATAAGGTCTTTTATTATCAATGAGTAGGTAACTAATCGGCTGAGTGTTGTTGTTATTATAACTTCCATATAACATTCTCTTAATTTAAAGGATTAAAGTACATTATTTTATTTTGGCTCTTTTTTTTAAGTTTCTTTGATTTATTTAATTAATTCTATTACTATTTTCTTTTAATATTGCTTGGGATTACAAAAGTAAAACAATTAAGAATGTTTCCAGGCATTCCATAATTTGTGTACCAATATGTTATACACATCTGTAATTTATATATATAAATTAAACTATTATATATTCTTATATTGTACCATTGTTGGCTTTGGGATATGTAATTATGATTACATGTCATATGCTATTTGTATATAGTTTTTATAAATAATGATTCATATATCCATAAACATAATTCAATAATATGGACTGTTAATTGTATTGCACATTGTAAACATGCACTATTATGTTTCGATATTAAAATAATGATGCCAGACTACCAGTAAAATGTACAAGCATGTATACAGTAATAAATAATAAAAATAATAATAAATAGTCACGTGCGTCAAAAAAAAAAAAAAAAAAAAAATATATAGCTGTAAATATATACATAGCCACTACTTTTCTCCTTGGCGGGCAGTACAGCCGGATTGCAATATATATCATTTTTGTAAAAGCGAAAACTGTGTATAATCAGTAATTAGATAAGAAATTTGTCGTGTATGAAGAATTGAGCGCGCAATATTTCACTGGACTCCATTAACCGAGAAGGGTTTCTCCATAATGAACTGTTCCCCTCCGAGTACAGGACACACTCCAGATGAATATTTGATGGAGTTCACTGTAGATGTTTGTCCACTACAAGCTTAGCACTTTTTTCCATATTTTTCTTTATCCTTATACATATAAAAATATCTTGTCCCAATGTTTGTCGGAGGTAAACTCAGAAACTAGTCAACCGATCTTCATAAAATTTGGCTCATGGTGTGTAGTTTTCTCGAACGTTATTTATTTATTATTTATTTATTTATTATTTACATGTTTTAAGGGCATGACCCTTTACAAGTGAGTCTGATCTACATTGAGATAATAATTACAATATACAAAAGAAAAAAGAAAAGAAATATGATATGCTAACAATAAATTTTTACAATGAAATAAAGGTTATTAATATAATTTCACTGATATATAATTTAACAGTTCCATTTATTCTTCTAAGTAGAATGTCCTTATTTTAAGTATAGTGGATGCGAAATTAGACAGTTTTGTAGCTTCATCCTTTGATTCTGGGTCGAGTATATTAATTAAGTTTGTCGTGGTGATATTTGGGAAAAAGTTCTTTCTTGCGCTATTATAATGAGGACAAATGCTGAGTATGTGGATGAGGTTTTCTTCTGTTTTCATATTGCAGATAGGGCAGATTGAAGATGGCGTTATTTGTATGAAGTTATTCTTGTGGCTGAATCTAATGTGGTGGTTATTTGCAGTTCTGAGCTGTGCTAGTTTTCTCGAACGTAAAAGATAGGATTGTTTATATCTCAATTATTGGCCTCAATGTTTCTTTTATTGCAAATTAAATGCTTATTGTACTACGATTGAGAGTGATTATTTGTAAGTTGTATAAATTTCCAACAGATGGCGGTGTAAGTTAATTTATTGACACAACACTTCATTTTATTTCCATATTTTGGGTGAGTAAATTATGTGTCGCCTTTTCACGTGTGGAAAAGTTATCGAATCTATTTATTTTAGCAAAATACAGGTTCACCAAAATCATTGTGCGCCTATTAGTATAACCTCCTGATATGAAATCTCATATCATCATTTGTTATATTCAGAATTTAATTAATATGTATTATGGCAAAAGATTAATTTGGTACATTTTTGCTAACTTTCTATTATGATTGTACAAAACCCTGTTCCAATTATAGTTATTTATTATACAAGTGACGAAAGTAGATCATTTTACAACTCGAGTGAAACGTTTAACTCGCTTCGCTCGTGTGGTAATTTTACGAGTGAGTGTAATATTAAATTTTTTCTGTAATCGTGTAATACATGATCAGATCTAACCAGAATATGAACAAAATTAGGATGTTGTGAAGATTATGGTATGTTGTTGGTAGGTTATAAGCATGGTTATAAACAAGTTATAAAGTTATAAACAAGTGCAGGTTATAAACAAGGAAGGTAATTATTATTATATTTAAATTTTAAAATATATTGATTATTTCCACCAATAATTCATTCACATTTCAATTTATTTTGTTAAAATAAATTCCTACAATGTTAAGAAACATTTAAAAGCATTTAATTTCCAACTTCAAATTATTTTTTAATTTATACTTATTACTAATTAAGAAGGCAATTCACTTTCTTCACTTGTGAAGAAAGTAAACACTTTCTTCACTCTATTGCAAAATGTTTCACTTTCTTCACTCATTTCAGTTTAGTAATGTTACCATTATTCAACGATTATAGAAAAAATTCTTTATTAGGCCTTTATTTTTTTTTTTTTTTTTTTTTTTGTGGGCTAAAGGCTTTCATTGAAGCCCTATACTGCCCGAATTAGTCCCTTTTACATGTGTCATTCATTAAGACATTATTGTCGAATATAAGATGTAAACAATAAAAACTTTAACCCTTCTAAATTCTTTATCAAACAATTTTAAATTTGGCGTAAACTTCTATTTTAAATCCTGTTAGTTTTTAGATTAGCTGGAACGTTTTTTATCTTTATTAGAGCATTTTGATTTTACTGTATTAAAAAGAATATGATATAATTAGTTCAACGCATTATAGCTAATCAGCCACAGCAACGCGTGCTCGGGTCTGCTCGTAGTTTATATAATTGTTATTTTTTTGTTTGAGCCCCTTAAAATTCAAAAAGGTTTATTTTTCCTTTTCCCATGGTCCCTGTCAGCATATTTGCTTAGGTACAGTGCCAGTCAAAAGTTTAGACTCACCCTTAGTTTTGTAAAATAAATATGTAATAACATTTTATTTATTTAGAAACATAAAAACTATAATTTTATTTTTAATTCATTTATAATTTGTTTCTAAAACTTCCCTTTATGCTACTAAGGCTAATCGGACGATGCTACAGTGGGAGTCCTAAATTTGGCCTATCCAGGTTTAATTAGGATAGGTATTTTTAACGAGTATCTGACATCGAACACCCTCGGGACCCCATTTTACGTCCTATCCTATTCAAAAATTTCATCAAAATTGCTTAAAGGGAGGGGGTACTTTATTTAATAACTTTTTACGTTTTTTTCGATTTTCTCAAAAACGGCTCTAACGATTTTGATTAAACTGAGTATTTGACCTATTTATATGCCCGAGACATGACTGTAAAAATTTCATCAAAATTGATCGACAGGAGGGGGGACTTTACTTAATAAATTTTGTACCAATTTCACGTGTACATATTTTTTATTTACTCAAAAACGGCTTTAACGATTTTGATAAAACTGGGTATTTGATGTAAGTATATTCCAAATATGTAAAAGCCAACATTTCATCAAAATTGGTCCAACTGAGGGGGCACTTTATTTCATGACTTTTTTCCAATTTTTACCTTTTTTTCGATTATCTCAAAAACGGCTTTAACGATTTTGATCAAATTCGTCATGTTTAATGAAAATTAGTTTTTCTTTATTATCAGGTAAGCTTTATAATTATTAAAATGTTCTGAGGGGCATTTTTTTTTGTGGGGGGGGAGCCTTTTTTGTTTGTTTCTTTCTTATAAAGTACCTTTGTTTTTGTTTACATGGAGAATTTACTGACTCTCGTTACGCCTAAAAATAAGAAATAGCTAAATATGAGATATGATAAAAATAAAGAAAACATAAAGAGGAGAAAAAAAGAAAAATATTCAGTCAACTCATAAAACTCGTTGAGCCCACGTTTGCGGAGTACGCCTTTAATGACAGACCATTGTTCATAATTAGAGACCGGATTCTCGTGCAATTGCACTTTTTTTTCGGTTGCTTGAAATCGATCGGGGACAAGTTATTTACACGAATTAAGGCTTCCTGATTAACATATGTAAGTTTTATTTTGCACGAAATTGCACATTTTGAGGGTTACTGCACAAATTTGCACATTTTAGGTTTCAGTGCACGAAAGTGCATTTTTTGATATTTCATTAAAAATATTGATTTTTTTTTATTTTTATTATAGAGAATAGTTATGATTTATTTTAAAATCACCAACAATAATACCGAGATATGTATGTATTTATAATTTATTTTACTACGTAATTTTGTAAGAAAGAAAAAATTATTCACGATTTCAAAATATTTCTTCGAACTCGTTACGGAAATGGTATTATGTCGAACAACGTTCCTTTGTATTAACTTTCTTAGAAGTTCTAACTGGATTTGACTCAACCTTCCCACCTACTCCTTTATTTCCATATCATTCTGAAGTTGAGTTTAGTTCGGTAAACAAGTACAAAAATTTTCACTATTGACCTATGGCCTACAGTGACAGCCAGCCAACTTCCAAAATCAAATGGATAAAACCCAGAATTGAAAGAAGACGGGAAAACACGCAGTTAACTGCAGCACAAAAATCCAAGCGAACTCCAATTCAACAATTACAACAAACAAAGCTGCTCATCGTTAGACAATAACAAACAGTTTTTACCGATTTATGTTACGCCATGGTCGCTTCCAATATTCCATTCAATAAACTGCAGTCCAAGCCCTTTACGTGTTTTTTGCAAAAATACACAAAACAAAACATTCCAGACGAGAACACCATAAGAAAAAAATTACCTCAAAAACTGTTTTAAACATTCTGTTGAAGAAATACGAAAAATAGTTGAAAATAATTATATTTACATCATGGTAGATGAAACAACAGACCCACGGGGACTTAATATTTGCAGTATAATTTTTGGAATCCTACACCTGGAGATTGAACCCAAACCATACTTCATTTCATGTAAGCAGCTTCCAAAAACGACAGGTTAGCAATTTTTTTCTGTCAAACATCCTACCAAGATAAAATCCTTTTATTTTTTAGCGATGCCGCTCCGTATATGGTAAAAGCTGGAGAAGCATTAAAAGTTTTTTATTCAAATATGGTACATGTAACTTGTGTAGCGCATGATTTAAACTGTGTTGCTGAAAAAGTGAGGGAAATTTGCAGAAATATGAACACACTTGTTAATAATAGGAAAAAATATATTTAAAAGCTCCTCACCGCGTTACAGCTTATAGAAATAGTATGGACTGCTCCCTTCCCCCAGAACCTGTGATAACTAGATGGGGAACATAAATCGAAGCAGCCCTATTTTATTCAGATCATTTTAATAATTTTAAAGAGTTTGTTTCTACTCTTGAAGATGATGCAGTATCTGTGCAAAAAGTAAATTTTTTTTTTAAATTTTACATCTGTTGCATCAGATCTAGCATTTATAAGATCCCATTTATCGGTTCTACCTTCGCAAATAAAAAAGCTTGAAGAGCAAACCTTAACGTTGAGATCACAGATTAATATTATCGAGAAAGTTGGAGATGAATTTACGAAGCATAATATGGAAATGTACATTATTGTAAATTTAATACGATAAAATTTTAGAAATTTCTATTTGATAAATTAATATAGTTAATAGAAAATTACGAAAATTTATGTTTTACTATATATATATTATTAGTTTTGTTTAATTATGATTCCTAGCAAACATTTTTTTTTTGGTTTTGTAAGCACATATGTATATAACAAAAATTATATAAATATGTATAATTAATATTTGATTTTTTAATTATACATCGCCTCTTCACACAGCAGAAGGTTGAATTGCACGTTTGTCAGTGTTTTTATTTTTATTGCACGTTTTTGCACGTTTGGCTAATTTTTATTGCACGTTTTTAAAATTTTTACTGCACGAAATCCGGCCTTTATTCATAATTAAAGCCGTTCTGTTCATTTGAGAAGTGGCAATTAACAAAACGCATTAATTTCTAATCTAATCTAAAGTAAGTTGGTAAGTGAAAGTTGCGTGTTGCGAGCAAGCACCAGATTTTTTTTTGTTTATTTTATTATTGTTGGATTGCCAGTACTGCATAATGCCCTGGAATAGCATTATAGAGATAATGTTCGCCCGATAGAGCGAAAAGCATTAAACAGTCCCGTCGTGAACGTGTTAAAGAATTTTTTGTGAGCACGTATAAACAAATGATGGATAGCATGTTATAGCCATTATCTGCTTGAGAAGAGAAGCGTGGCGGAAAACCTCTGTTCTTGTCATCGTATCGAAGCTCACACACCCACACAAAGCAATTTCGGCTCGCCGATTATAAGTTGTGAGCCTACTTAGCGAAGATTCGGTATCAGAGCCTCAGTAAGTTCTAAGAAGCTCTAACTAGAGCCCAATACTATCTGTAGAGTGGAGCTGTAGAGTGGAGAACTGTAGAGAACTCTCACCACCTTCATCCTATTAGGAATTGATACTTAGCGGGGACTTAGCGAGGCTCCTTGGGTCAACTTGGCCCATCGGTCGCTATCCGATCTAACAACAACTTTACATAAAGTATAACAACTCTATAATCCTTGTTACTTGTTCTAATATGAACTTAGATAAACAGATTAAATCAAAAATTAGAATTTACAAAACTATAATTCTTCCGGTTCTTTACGGATGTAAAACATGGCTGTTTACAAAGATGAGCAGCGCCTTAAGGTCTTTGAAAATAAAGTACTACTTAAAATATTTGAACCAAAGAAGGATTATTGAACATAAGAAGTTAGATGCACAATGCAGAATTGAGTGAATTTTATGCGGTAAATGTAATCGAAGTTATAGCCGCTCGTTGGTTAAAATGGGAGTGCAAAATTACGAGTATAGTTTCGAATGAGTACCTTAACCCTAGAACGGTAATAATACTTTTTATCACTTATTGGTATGGATACGTAAATTTTACGTCTGAAATGATTACTAGAAGAAACTCAAAAACAATTATTATTATTTGGGTTATGGATTAATTTTAATTCAATTTAGACACCTTTACAACTGACAGTTTATTAAATGATCTAATATTAATATTAGTAACACAATAACCCAAAAAAAAAAGGTCGAAAATCACAAATAAAGTTATTATTTTTCAGTCAAATTTTTTTAGCAATCAGGGCAAACATTCTTTTGATGTTCTCTACATATTGGATTACCACAGTCACAATAAGTAGTTGTCATTCTGCGTAAGCTTGAAGGACAAAATGAGCAGTACTTCCTCGGTCCTTGTTGGGAGGGTACAGGATCTCTTAGAGCAGGCTTGTCTTCTCCTACTGATTCCCGAATAATGCGGCGGAGATCTGGTGTCGACATTGCTTGGTTCCCATCTTTTAGGCTTCTTGGGCCTCTGTTGCACCTCTGTGGTTTCAATCCCCCTGATGTTCTCTAAAATTTCTTCTGCCACGTCCCTCTCCTTCTCCCTTTGTATATCAATGAGAATTGATGGTTCATCCTCTTCATCGCTTGGAATATAATCTGGATCTTCATCGCTGTCATATCCATAACCATCAATTTCATAATTTTCAGTTTCTCCATCGGACTAGTCTGAAAGCTCTTTCAACAAAGTTCTTATTTCTTCATCTGTTGAATATTTTTTGTCCATTTTCTTGAATTTTAAAAGAAAACTGATGTATGAGAAAAACTCGTTATTAGTAGGGATACGTAAATATTACGTAAGGAAAAGTAGCGCTTGATGGTACTGATACGTAAATCTTACGTGTAGATTTTATTTGAAAAAATAATATCGGCTAACAGAGAAAGATCAATCACCTCCACTTCTCAGAAGTCAAAGCCGTACTGTCTGGAGGGATCATAGCTGAAGGGTGAGGGTGGTAATGACATATGGCGCGAAAATACCAGTTCAAACTGGATAAAGCGTAAAATTTAGGTTCACTACCATTCAAGGGTTAAATATTGATAAACGCTTTGCCGACTGGACAACGTCCGATGGATAGGCCTAGGCGAAGGTGGGAAGATTCGGTAAGCGATGATCTTTTTGAATTGGGATTGGACGGAAGTGGGTAGGGCTGATTAGTGGTTTCGGCATCGAGCCTTCGGGTTCGATAAGCCTTTATTCTTTCAATAATTTTTGCGATAGGTTGTCGAAAAACAATTAGAATTTGTTGAATGCATGTTCGAGCTCACTCGATAATAAAACAAACATATATACACAAACAATATATTACATCAGAATTTATTAGATATGTATACACAGATCCAGAGCGGTCGGCCGGAACACTTGATATTCAATTTGGAGGGGCCGGGGCGAACATTAGACATAACATATACCCGGCATTACATTGTCAGATATTACTTATCCCATCTGCATTGCAAATAGACCCCACCATCAACTTTGGCCCTCCGCTCAAAGATAGCCCCAACCTCTGGACCAGATGTCCGTCCACGTTTGCTTACAGAAGCTGTGAGTCCAAGACCCTTTTTGGGAAAATTTAGTGGACTGTATTTGACTGGTAAAAAGAATATGTTAAAAATAAAATTAACTAGTTACATGAATTAATGATTTATTGGAAAATAACAAAATATTATAATGGGTTAGTATGGGGTTACTAAAGCAAATCTCCTAGATTTGCTCCTTTATGTCTTTAGAGTGAGTATCCTGAAGAATGACAGTGTAAAAGGTCAGATCTCTAGCTAAATTGTTTTTTTGTTCGGTACCCCTACCTGGGGCCTTGTTTGGCATACGGGAGGGGGGGGGGTTACTATACAGGTGTAACCAACCAATTCTAACCATGATGGGTAGGTCGAGATTTATTCCGTGTGGCCTCCACGAAATTAAAGTCAACCATCCCAGGACGGATTCGAACTACCACCGGCTCGAGCCTGCTAAAGTGGGTCGAGCTCAAACACGCTCGGCTATCCCGGCCCCTCTAGCTGGAATATCTAATTCGAAGCATCTTCCCCGATCAGAGGTCGCCACTGGGGACAATCAACTCTTGGCGGTCACGCCATTCGATTTGCCCACTCCTGGTACTGCAATTCATAGTAGGATCTTTCGGGAAGCCGAAACAGGAGCAGTAATCAAAAGGTTTATTATCTATACGTCCGTAAGGAAGAGAGAGGTTTGCAAATAGAACTGCTAGTACCTATCTAAATAGCTGGGAGTCGAACCCGGGTCTCCCGCCTGAAATGCGCGGTAAGCTATCCACTGCGCCACAGAGCTCGCTTCCAAGCCCAGCTAATCTTTCCTCTTCACTGATGCCTCTCCCCCGATCTCCCAAGTCTTGCGATTAGTGACCCCTGGGCTCCAACTCCAATCGAATCCCTGATTCTGTCTGTCCCTGACTCAGACTGCCCCTCTACTTGCCTAAGCCAGCCTCTTCTTGGAGTCCCCCTTTTCTCTTAAGGCATTCTAGTTTCAATGACCTACGTTGCTTTTCAGCTATAGTTGTCCATGTGACAGTGATAATAAATATAATTAAATATAAATATGTCTAATATTAGGGAGCACCCTTGCACTACCATCTTTAACTTCGCTGACGACACAACTATTCTTTCTTCTCACTAGGATCCCACTATAGCATCGATTGCCAATCAGAATAACTTATTTGGCACCGAAAATTGGTTCCATAAGTGAAGATAAAAATAAACGGAACCAAGTCGAACCGTATAAGCTTCTATTATATACACACGTTGTTCCGAGTTTGACGACGTAATAGGTTTTACAATAGCCAAGCTTCTTCTTCAGGTCTAATACAATAACGACTCATTCATTCAAACTCGTGCATCCTGCGCTTCGGATTCATATGTCTCCTTTTTGGATTAGCCAAAATCTCATAATCGATACCTCGAATGCCACGTGATTGACCTTGGCCCCCTGTGTTCTAACTGCGGTATCCCGGAAACTGCAGGGCATGTCCTCGTTGACTGCAAAACCTTTGATGCTCTGAGGGCTAAGTTGCTTCGAGAAACCGGACTCTACGTTCTAACAGAGTCCGATTTCCCCTCAAATAGTAACAGAAAATAGCTACAAATATTTTAACCCGGCATTGGTCGCTAGACCAACTTTAACATGGATAGTCGCACGTGAGAATTTCTCTCACAAAAATCACGACTTTTTTTTTTTCATTTTAATCATACGTTAGTTTAAATTTTAACAATAAAGCTGTACTTACAAAAGGGTCAATTATTAGTACAAATTATGAAATCTTGAAAAAACTTTTTTATTAAGAGTAAAAAAAATAAATACATAAAGAAAAAGTATAATCTTAAAGCCAAATTAATACTACAAGCATTTAGTTTAATTAAAAATAGTGATTTTAATGTTCAATTAGAAATACAATGTATATTGGAACTTCTAAGTTCGAATATAAAGAAGACAGAAAATTCTACTAGAAAACTATTCTTTAGTGTAGTCATTGAGTCATTTTTCCCTCTTAAAGAAAACATTTTGGAAGTTGACGCACACTCAGTTGTACGTAACACTGACAGTCGCGCGTGAGAGAACCTCTCATGAGATCGGATTGAGCGGAGTAGAAGGAAGCTGGAGCAGGTATAGTGCGACTACTCAAGTAATTTACCTGAGAATCGCATGCTCGAACTGTGACGTCATTTTAGTGGCCAATAGAAAGGCACTATAACAGTTGGGGTACCTTACTTCGTTGTTAGTTTTTGCTATATTTTGTTTTTGTCAGTTTGATTGTTTGTGATCTAACCGCTAATTTGTGAACACCTTCTTGCAGTTACGAGACTCACAAGAAGAAAGAGACGAGAAAATCTCAACAAAAGGCAGGCTAGAGAAATGGTTTTCCGTATTCATGACTACTTAAAAAAAAACAAGGAGATACATAGACTAGATTACAATATTTTAGATGTAGTATGTGAAATATCGCAGTTTTCGAAACCTACTGTGATTAAAATAATGAAAGGTCATAAAAAGTAAATTTTTCCATACTAACAAAAAGAGGAAAAGCGCAAAGATTAATATTGAATCATTTACAGAATCTTTGATAAGAATAAAAATACATGATTTTTATATATCTATGATGGAATGTTCTACTTTAAGTACCCTGAATGCAGCTTTAAAGATGGATGGAGAATTGAATTTACATAAGTGGATGAGGGAAATGCTAATACCAAATATGCCAGAAAATAGTGTGGTGGTTAGGGACAATGCTGCATATCATTGCATGCAAGTGAGCAAAAAACCAAATTTTGGATGGTTAAAGAAAGACAATGTAGAGTGGCTTAAGGTCAACCAAATACCCTGCAGTATTGAAATGAAAAAGCCTGAGTTATTAGAAATCTGCAAGATATTAAATATTAAAAAGAAATTTGTTGTGGAGGAAATGTTGAAAGATAATGGTCACAGTTTATTATATTTGCCACCAAATCATCCTGAGTTAACCCCATTCAATTAGTGTGGGGTGATATAAAAAATAGGGTAGCACAAGGGTGCCTATCTACTGGATTAAATTAAAAAAGAGATCATGTTATTGAATTTTTGATTTATTGCACTTTTGTATTTCATTTTATGAAAAATTGTATTATTTTTAAGTTTCTGATTATATCTTTATTAAGTTTGGTGTATTTAATTTTATTCACATTGAAAGCAATTCTATGTATGCATAATTGTAAATAAATCTTTTTAAAAAAAAATTGTTTTGTATTTTTACATTTCAATTTTTTATTTGAATTTATAAAATTTAAATATTTATTTTTAGTAAATAATGTTTTGGAATAATAATTTGAATATTGATAGTAAATTTATTTCTGAACCTTTTTTTTATTGCCAATGATAATTATTTAATGAAATATAGTATCCTTGTATTGATTTATATGTCCTCTCTTATCTGTTTGTCATCATTGATAGCATAACCTGACACACTTCAAATTTAGCGCCAAAGGAGAAGTAGGCGTGGTTTATTTAAGCTCCGCCCTCAGGTAAATTACTTAAGTTGTTGCACTATATAAGGCTTGGTATTGGAGCGGGGAGAGTTCAGGGAGCTGTGTGAGTCTGTCAACTACTTTTTTACAGAAAGTAAGGAGGGGAGGTTTTCAGAAGCACTAAGAGCCGTTTCCCGACAAAAAAACAAAATATGTGAGAAAAATTCTCACGCGGCGAACAATGACGGGTTAAAGACTTCTTGTACGAATGGAAGACAGTACTCGGCCCTGCCCACTTCAATCATGGGACGAGGGAGACCAGCCGTGCCTAGAAGCCAAACGGACTGAGCAAATGAAGCCAACTGCTAAGGCCTAAAGTGCAAAACATTTTTGTTTTATAGCAGCAGTGGGATGCTACGCAGACATGCCTTACATCCAAATGCTGCAAAAAAACCCGCCGCAAAAACAGGTACGACAGGTTGAAAATAAATAACACGTGCAACATGGAGATAAGACAAGGAGCTAACTTAAACTAAAAAATGATCTATATATTATACAATGAAATCCCTTAAAAATTTTCTAGAGTAACAACCTAATCTAAATTTGGATTAAGTTTGCTAAGATCAAAAAATCTACATAGCAGAATGCAATATGGCATTAATAAGATTTTGAATATCTTGGTGGAGTTGAGGAGATATTTTTTTCTTTTCAATTTTACTGGAAAATTTCGTCATTATCCGAAATGGAACATTTATTATACGAAGTGTAATTTTCTAAAGCTATTTGCCTCCAATCTCTTCGCAAATGAATCCCGAGGGACCCAGCCTAAACAGTTTCATGTAAATGCTAAGCTTGTCATTAAGCGAAATTGAATTACATCTTAGTGAAATATTGAACTTGGAAAAGAAGAAAAAAAGCTTTACTCGTTGCTTAACATTTATAGAGAAAAACATTATTTATTATATTCTGAATTGGTTTATAATTTTTACATCCTCTTTAATGAAACTAAAAAGCATGAAAACGTATAATATATAGTATTTCTCAAAACCTTTTTTTTTTTTGTCGTAACGCCATAACTTCCTTAATACTTTATCAAATTTCATGAATGACGCGTCATTTTAAAGCTTTCATGAACCGCTGTACCGGAAAAATATATACAAATCACTCATTTCGTCTTCGATTTCGAGTTAAACGCGCAAAACCGCGGTTTTGGCGAGTAAAATGGTCGTAGAGCTTTCTAAATGGTGTCAATCTTTTCAGGTTTTCAAGTAATACATTTTCGGTTATATACATTTTTTCGATTACCCTCATCGTTTCTGAGGTGTAAGCGAAAAACTTCAATTCTCCGCGAAAATGGTCACAGGGCTTTTTCGAAGGTGTAATTTTTTTTCAGTTTGTCGAGACGAGCATTTTTGATTATATTCTGTTTATTATATTCTGAATTGGTTTATAATGTTTACATCCTCTTTAATAAAACTAAAAAGCATGAAAAGTATCATATATATTATTACTCAAGGCCTTTTTTTTGTCCACAACTTCCTTAATACCTCATCAAATTTCACGAATGAGGCATCATTTTAAAGCTTTCTTAATAGAATTCTTAATAGAACAAATATACAAATCACTCATTTCGTCTTAGATTGCGAGCTATATGCGCGGAACCGCGGTTTTTGCGAGTCAAATGGTCGTAGAGGTTTCTAAATGGTGTCCATCTTTTCAGTTTTTCAAGGTAAACATTTTCGTTTATATACATTTTTTCGATTAACCCCTTCGTTTGCAAGTTGTAAGCGAAAATCTGCAATTCTGAGCGAAAATGGTTGCAGGGCTTTTTCGAAAGCGTCCTTTTATTTCATTTTGTAGCGACGAACATTTTTGTTATAAATGATTTCCCCGATTGTCCCCTTCGTTTGCGAGTTACAAGCAAAAACTTGCGAATTAAGATCAATAGAATCAACGCACTGGCTTTTCGCGAAACCGATATGTGTATTTAAGTATGTGGCGTTTTCCAGGGTGCGTTCTTTCAGTCTATGTCTCTTTAAAACAAACCCACCAACAAAGAATAACGGATGACTATATCGTAACTTATGCATTAAATATTGTGTTCAAAGAGGTCCTGTAAACACGTTAATACTATTTAAATATGTAAATACCTTAAACTCATGTTTAAAAAAATAAATAATCAACAATTTAAAAACATCCATTATTTACTTCAACCTTCACCTATGCCCATGACGCACTAAACACGCACTATATGCAGTATAAATATATGGTGTGTATGTATTCTAATTAAGTGGGATTTAAGTAAGTTGGAGTGTGAATGCTACGCACGGTCAGATAGTCGTAAAAAATTCTCAATATCTTTGTATATATATATATATTGTAGCTTTTTTAAATATATATATATACATTAAATAATTAGGCGCTATATATTCAATAACTAATAACTTTAAAGAGTAGTGACGATGGCCGAATGGACGAAAGATTTGCTGAAATGAAGTGATTTTATTATTTTACTAGCTGTATGTCCCGGTTTCACCCGGGGAATTTCAGTTTTCTAATGAAACGGTCGATTTCGTAAAAAAACTATTGTAAAGCGAGATCATTACGGCTTTTATTAAGATAAAGAATATCAGCTGAAGATCGGCTTCAGATGAGCAATTTTAATATGGACAGGTGTTCGCACCTGGTATGAAAGACCCACTGAGCGAAATTTGGAGAATTTAAGATAAACTGTATGGATTTCTGTGATGAACAAACAGAAATATTGCCCTGCAGTTTCAGCTTCTCGTAAATCGGCTTGCCAAAGCCTCTGTGGCGCAAAGCGCGGGCCTCGTATTCTTGGGAAGACTCAGTTTCCCGCGATTCTGCCTGTCTAAGCCTCTGTTGTTCAATCCTATTTTGTTGTTCGTCGAGAGTTTCAGCTGCTCGTATTTGACGTTGTTTTTTAGCTTTTGCGCTCACTACTCCTATTGAAGCTCGCTTCTTAGGAGGCAGTTTTAAAAAATAAATTCACCATACATGTAAATAAACGTATTGTAATGTTAAAAAAAAACATATGGTTAAAAAATCCCAGAACTCGACGCCTGCGGGACGGTCTTAACGGGCCTTATTGGCCTCTTCAAAATCTATAAAATGATTTTTTAGGCCGTTTTTACGACTCAAACGGTCGATTTCGTAAAAAAAAAAACCCACTGTAAAGGGAGATAATGACGAATTTTATAACAATAAAGAATATATCCAGAGATTGGCTGAAGTTATGCAATTTTGATATGGACAGGTGTTCGCACCTGGTATCAAAGAACCACTGAGCGAAATTTGGAGAATTTAGGACAAACGGTATGGATTTCTATAAAGAACAAATAAACAAACAAACAAACAGAATTTCATATTTTTTTTATATAGATATTGAGACTTAATTAATGGTCGCTTTAATCCATATGTTGAATCCAACTTAAGAGTCTCAAGTATAGGAGAGAAACACTTATAATTTATAAAAAGTTTAAGCTTTTTTTTTTGGAAATTCATGTGTTCATATCTAATAACAGCGCTTTTAGATGTATGGTGGCCACTGGCAAATGAAGCAATGAAAGAATAAATAAAGCGATCGGAGTTCAGATAATTCGTTTATTTGACTTAAATTCGTGTAATTCAACTAAACGAATTATCTGAACTCCGATCGCTTTATTTACCAGGTGTGTAAATATGAAACCGTAATTTTTCAAATAGCAAATAAGAGTTGATTGTGTAAAAATGATATATACTTTTTTATTCGAAGTACTGTCCTTCGCTATCTATGCGGAAGAATTTACCAACCAAACACTTGGATCGTTTCCTTGGTCCGTTTAGCCGAATGTGATGGGGCATTGTCATGGAGCAAGATCACTTTGTGTGTCCTTTCTTGATATTTGGGACTTTTTGGCGCAAATCTTTATTCAATTTTATCATCTGTTGTAGGCAGCGTTCCGTATTGACAGTTTCCCCAGGTTTCAGCAGCTCATAGTAGGTAACACCCATCTGATCACACCAGACAAAGAGCATTTTCTTCCTCCCCAAGCGATGCCGATGGTTCACCAGAAGTTACCCAGGATTTTTTACGCTTAGGATTCTCGAAGTAAATTCACTTTTCATCACCAGTCACAATTTGATGAAGAAATGACTTTTTTTCTGTACCTGGCGAGCAGCATTTGCCATGAGGTTTTTCGAGCTTCCTGCAGCCTGTCATTCAGTTGGTGAGGTACCCATTTTCCGACGTTCTTGATCTTTTCCATGCCTTTCAAACAAATGGAGACGGTCACATGTAATAATTGTCCAACAAACGCTTCCGAATCAGCGTTTTTTTTTTTTTGTGGTTTTCCACGGTCTTTGTTTCTTTTATCGAAATCCATCTTTAAATTTTTTGAACCAATCGAAACATTGAGATTTGCCTAGGGCATGCTCCCCGTAAGCTTCAACAAGCATCCTATGTGATAATGCTCCAATTTTTTTCAGAAGAAAACGGAAAATAAATGCTGTCCGTAAATCTTGATTTGATGGCACAAAAGTCGACATGTTCAACGCCACTAAAAACACGGTTATAGAATGAAACTGATGTTGGTATCAATTGGATCTCTTTATTACATGTAGGCAAAAGCAGATAACACTACTGACGGATTAGTTAGAAGATTATATTGACTGCTAACTCCTATCATTGGCGAATTCCGGTTTCATATTTACACACCTGGTATTCTTTCATTGCTTCATTTTCCAATAGCCACCATACATCTAAATGTGCTGTTATTAGATATTGTTATTACAGATATTTTGTAATAATGCTCAAAAATATTACAACACATTATCATGAATAAAATAGTGTCAGTATAGAACGAAAACAGGGTTAGGGACTTATAGTCTGAGATAAATTTAGCCTGAGAGCAAACTTGCCCCAGACACACCTAGCTACTTACACACTGAGCAGGCTCTGCTTAATACCTTCCCCACCTCATCCACTTTACAATGCACCTATTTAACTTGGCTCTTTGTAGCTTCGGAGCGGAGCAGGCTCAAGGGCCGCCATGCGCCTATGGATTATGCGCCTATAATGCGCCTATTATGTATGTCAGCCTATAATGGTTGTCTATAATCAATCACCTTCAACCCTACAATCCGTTCAATAGTTAATTACACTTACCCTCAATAGAGGTATTGAACAATCAAAATTTAATCCATATAAGATAAAGGAAATCTAAATTACGTTAATACTTTAATCTTACGTTAATCTTATATACTGTCACACTTTTTTCTTGCTTTCTCATTACAGTAACCCTGTAACGAGTAACTTTATTTCTACGCGTACCGTCTTACGACATAACGCGTATTTAATTACATATGTACATAATCAATTGACATAATAATTTGTCGTATAACATTCATATATAGAAATAAGTGTATAACATATAACATATTCCAGCGGTGGCCATAGGATTTTTTAATGGGAGTAAAAAATCCTTAGCTATGCCGTCCCTCGGATAGGACGTAAAATGGAGGTCCCGAGCCTGTACGATGTCAGGTACTCGTTAAAGATCCCTATCCTAATTATACCTGGATAGGCAAAATTTAGGACTCCCACTGTAGCATCGTCCGATTAGCCTAAGTAGCATAAAAATGGACGTTAAACAAACAAACAAACAAACATATAACATATATATATAAGGATATATAAATAGGAGAATGAAAAACTATATCTAATAAAATAAAAGCATTATATAAGTAAACTATAGTAAAGTATACAACTATGTATAAGTATAGTAGTAAAGAATGAAACTATGTACCCATACTATCCATAAACTACCCATACAAAAGTATACATGTAGACGTGCATGTATAAATAGAATACGTAAAATAATGTATATATAAACATATCATAGAAATAGCAACAAACATCCAAAAAATGAACATAATAGTGAACATAAGTATACAAACAATAAACATAGCAATAATCATAAACATAAACATACAATACATACATACCATACATACACACGATAAACATAAACATACATACATAGAATAAACATGTATATAATGCGTGTATGCACCTTTATAATGCGTGTATTGTTGCTTGTGTTATAGTTCGATGAAGTCTATCCGGTCCACAAACTATACTGTCACACTTATGTGGGTTAATTATTACTTTCACTTAGGTACCTATATATGAAATATATAGTAAGTGGAAGTATTGCGATCGTGAAAATTTAATAATTTAACTTAATAAATTTTGTATCATTTTCACATTTTTTTTTTCTCAAAAACGGTTTTAACGATTTTGATCAAACTTGGTATTTGATGTATTTATATGCCCGAGATGTGACTGTAAAAATTTCATCAAAATTGATCTACGGGAGGGGGGACTTAACTTAATAAATTTTGTACCATTTTCACATGTTTTTTTTTATTTACTCAAAAACGGTTTTAACGATTTTGATCAAACTTGGTATTTGATGTATTTATATGCCCGAGATATGACTGTAAAAATTTCATCAAAATTGATCTACGGGAGGGGGTACCTTACTTAATAAATTTTGTATCATTTTCACGGTTTTTTTTTATTTACTCAAAAACGGCTTTAACGATTAACAAAAATAAGATATGAATGTAGAAAAATGTGTGACTTTGGGAAATGATAATTAGCAAAACACGTCAATTTCTAATCTAAGTAAGTTAGTAAGTGAAAGTTGTGTGTTGCGCGCACGCACCAGATTTTTTATTAAACGAAAATCACAATTTTCTATGCCACACAAATTATGAAAACACAAATATTTATAAAGGACACAAAAATTATCATCTTGTAACACAAACATAACCACATGACTTGAACTTCAGGTCAAGACTAACTCTAAATTGCTCAGTTTGTTTAGTTGTAAGAAGAAGAACAGCCTGAAAAGTTCTAGGCCAGCGTAGATATTACTCGAACATCGAAGGCACAAGCTTACAGTACTACGACAAGTTTGTTCTAACAACAAGTCTAGAACCACCATAAAGCATATATTTGTTTCACGTCACAATATAGATGCAAACGAAGGGGTTAATCGAAAAAATGTATATAAACGAAAATGTTTACCTTGAAAAACTGAAAAGATTGACATCATTTAGAAACCTCTACGAGCATTTGACTCGCAAAAAACGCGGTTCTGCGCATATAGCTCGCAATCTAAGACGAAATGAGTGATTTGTATATTTGTTCTAGTGTATCGGTTAAAGAAAGCTTTAAAATGATGCCTCATTCGTGAAATTTGATGAGGTATTAAGGAAGTTATGGACAAAAAAAAGGCCTTGAGTAATAATATATATGATACTTTTCATGCTTTTTAGTTTTATTAAAGAGGATGTAAACATTATAAACCAATTCAGAATATAATAAACAGAATATAATCAAAAATGCTCGTCTCGACAAACTGAAAAAAAATTACACCTTCGAAAAAGCCCTGTGACCATTTTCGCGGAGAATTAAAGTTTTTCGCTTACACCTCAGAAACGAAGAGGGCAATCGAAAAAATGTATATAACCGAAAATGTATTACTTGAAAACCTGAAAAGATTGACACCATTTAGAAAGCTCTACGACCATTTTTCTCGCCAAAACCGCGGTTAGGCGTATAATCGTAGAGGTATAACAATGATCTGTATTGTAGCTCTCAGCTGCTCTAGAAAGGTTTGGGCTTAAGCTGGGAGACGTTAGCTCGAATTCGAAGATGAAATGAGTGATTTGTATATTTTTCCGGTATAGCGGGTTCAAGAAAGCTTAAAAATTTCACGTTACAATATAGATGTCTTAACGTAATCAGATATCTGTGTGTGCATAACCAGTTATGCATAACCAACTAAATTCACAATCTAAGCTACTTAAATCCCACATAATTAAAGTACCTACACACCGTATTATCAGTATCGTATAGTGCGTATTTAGTGCGTCAGGGGCATAGGTGAGGTTTGAAGTAAGGAATAGATGTGTTTCAATTGTAGACTATTTATTTTTCATAACACAAGTTTAAGGTATTTACATAGTAATTACGTGTTTACAAGACATCTTTGAACACTATGTTTGAAGTTACGATATGCTCATCAGTGATCGTTTGTTGGTGCGTTTGTTTTACACAGAGAGAGATTTCACTGAAAGAGCGCACCCTGGAAAACGCTATATACTTAAATACACATATTGGTTTCGCGGAAAGCGAGTGCGCTGATTCTATTGACTGAAATCTCATGTTTTTACTTGTAACTCGCAAACTACGACGACAGTCGGAAAAGTGTATACAGTCAAAATCGTTTATAACGACACCGGCTATAACGTACAATCGGATATAACAAACAAAATAGTCGGCCCCATGAAATAACAGACAGAAAAAAGCATTAATATCGCTTACAACGGACATCGGTTATAGTGAACAGGTCGGTTAGATCGAACATTTTCTTGGAACAGTAGCAGTTAAAATATCGCTTACAACGTACATTTCAAGAATAAGTTCTACGAAATGAAGAAAAAAAGTTTTGTTTACTTTACATCAATGCACTCGGTCTTGTCTCAATTCAGTTCTCTCTTGTCTTTATACACGGAAACATTCCATGACTACAGTATATGGACGACTGAGAAACAGTTTGGGATAGTTTGCCGAGTCGATTCCGCGAGTACATAATAAGCCCATGAATTAAAAACATCTCGTTCAACTGGATATGAAACTCCAGTAATTGTCAAAGAATCTTTCTCGGTTGTCTCCACTTTAATCGAAAATTTTTTGGAGGCGACAGGCAAGAATGACAGATTTTGTTATTTAACTTACTTATTTATATGTAATTTTGGATTTGATAATATGTATTTTCACCCTTTTTTCATTATATATTTTTTAATTTAATTTAATTTTTTATAAAAATTTTAAATGTCTATATTTTTAGAATACCAAGATTTTGACATTTTGCATTATGAGTATTGTTTATTTAGTACCTTATTATGTACTTTAATTGTTATTAGTTATTATGCACTTAAATTGACGTAAGATTAATTATGTACTTAAATTACGTAAGATGAAAATATGTATCGATAATGCTCAATATTTAAGAGACCCAAAATTAAGACGAAGTGACTATAGGGACCAGTTTAACACCGTTTACAGCGAACTGTTCGTTATAACCGATAATACCGCTGAAAGAGAACATCGGCTATAACGTACAAAAACCTCCAGTCCCTTGAAGTTCGTTATAAACGATTTTGACTGTATATCCAAAAATGTTCGATTATATATTTTTCCGGTGGAGCGGTTAAGTTTTAAAATGATGCCTCATTCATGAAGTTTGATGAAATATTAAGTAAGTTATGGCATACCGACAAAAAAAAAGTTTTGAGAAATAATATCATTGGCCTTTGGTCAAAAGGGGTTAAGTCATCGAATGTGAAGCATAAAAAACGATTTACCAAACTATTGAAAATCATTATAAATTCTTTCTGATTGTATTTCTTTATTACAGGATAACAAATGAAACTACAGTCTTTAAACAGAGGCTGTAATAAATTATGGATAACGAATAAATTATAGTCAAGAATGAATTTTAAGAAGACGAGATAAAATTTTTTTTTATGACTTAAGCCCTTATTCCCAAAATATTGAATTATACATATGATGATATAAGACACTAGAATATTTTTAAAAAATGATGAATTTAGACAAATTACAGCTGATAAATAAAGAAAAGAAAATATGTTATTTTAAAAAAATTTGTACATGTTTTGTAGTTTTAACTTAAAGCCTCCTAGACAGTAAGTACTTGACAGAAATTTAAAAAAAAAAATCTAAAACTAATATACTATACAGATCATCTAAACTTAAATAAATAAAAAATTCTTTAACAATAAATAAATAATGAAGCAAATGGCTAGAGATAAAGGTATAACAATGATCTGTGTTGTAGCTCTCAGCTGCTCTAGAAAGGTTTGGGCTTAAGCTGGGAGGCGTTAGCGAATAAATTGAAGGAATTTCTTTGGGATAATCCGAATTAAAGGTTATTTCCAAACTAATGCTTGTTAATTGCTCTCTTTTAAGAAAGCGGCTTCCCGAGAGAGAAAAAAAAAATTAAAACGAATGAAAAGAGACAAAACAAATTCTCATTGACTAAAAGCTGGAGAGCTCCAATAATATCGATTTGCGGTTTAATTATTTGTAGTAATATTGATATTATTTTAGTAATTTCAATTTACAGTTTATTTTGCAAAATGACAATCCTTAAAATTATGTCCAACGTTTATATGACAGTGTTTGAAATCAAAAATTGTATCGTAACAATATGTGGGTTGAAATAATTTTTATTCAACGATTAAAAATAAGATTTTACAATGCCACAGAAACTAATTAAACAGTTTACAAAAAGTATCACTTTGTACCAGAGTTGGGCATATTTAAATATATTAATGAATATATTACGAAATGAATATATTAAATATACGAATGAATATATTAAATATATTCATGATTATGACTAACAATCAAAAATGTGAATAATGATTGTAATCATCATTCACAAATCATTCTTTAGCGTAGAATCATTATTCATGAATTGTATTAATCATTGGTTGGGGATTATTCATGGATATAATGTATTCACCAATCATGAATGACCATTATTCATCATTAAATGTTAGTCAGTAATCATGATTAAGAAGAATTCATTATTCATGATTACTCATTACTCATTAATCATGACTAATGGGAATTCACTACGCATGATTAAAGATCATTCATTAATCATGAATAATATAAATTCATTAATCATGATTAAAAAAAAAACACCATTCTGAGTCTTACTAGTCATGAATGATGATTGAAAATTTGTTTGCTTTTCTATTCTTGTCAATAGACCTTTACTAATACCCATTGGAATTAGGGTCTAATTCTTTACTTGTGACTTCAAATGCTGTTTAGTTGACTACACCCACACTTAGGACTTGTCCTTGCTCATTAGGACAACTTTTAATTCAGAAATGCATCCTCGTGTTTTAAATTTTAATGAATATATCATATTCATGATTGATGATTGGTGAATATTATATTAATCCTAGCTCATGAATATATATATTATTCATGAATAATGACTAACTGAATTTATCAGTATTCATTAATCATGAACAACTGAATACCAGTTATTCATTATTCATTTCAAATGAATACCATAAACACTCAATAATCATTAAAAATAATCCGCACTGATTATGAATAATGGTTATTCATTATAAAATCATAAAAATCGTTATGATCTCGCTTTACATTGTTTTTTTACGAAATCGACCGTAAAATGAAATTCCCAGGGTGAAACCGGAATATACAGCTAGTAAAGAATATAATTGGTACAGGGTTTAGTACAATCACGGTAGACAGTTAACAAAACTGTACCAAATTAATATCGCCTGGATTGGAGATCTCTCGCACCGACAGAAGAGCAGGTTGGCTACAATCCAACGGATGGCCCTGCTTCGAGTGACCAGGTCATACAGAACTGTGTCTCACGAGGCGGTGCAGATCTTAGGAGGAGCTATTCCTCTCGACATCCTCCTAAAACAAGACCTACTTCGGCATAAAATTAAACGAGACGGCTTGGCGGATATCCCAGCAAACTTACGGGGAAGAATCTGTGCAGACCCCACCAAATGGAAGAAGATCCTCCGGTAGAACACTTTGGCAGAATGGAATCGGCGGTGGGTGACGACCCCGAACGGGGCTACGCTAAGGAAATACTTCCCCACCGTCGAATCGCGGCTAGAGAAGACGTGGGTCCTCCCGGACTACTGGACTTCTCAGATTCTAACGGGACATGGAGGTTTTCGAGCGAAGCTTCACAAGCATGGAATAAACATTGATCCTCTATGTCCCAGTTGCGGGGTCCCAGAAACCGCTGAGCACATCGTTATTGCCTGCACTGCCTATAGGGCCAAGCTGCAGAGGGAAACTGGGCTCTACACACTGTCGGAGAGCGACTTTCCTCAGCTGGTGTCTAAAGACAACTACCAGCACTTCATAAATTTCGTCTCCTGGTGGAAGGAAGCTGTGGGCCCAACCCACTTCACCTTGGGTAGAAGATCTCCATTGAGGCCGCAGAACAGAGCAGGCGAAGAAGGGGGCAGTGGCTGAAGCTTAGACACTGAGCACCGGCTGTGAAGTAATGTGATCTACTTACAGCAGTGGTATGTTATGCAGTCATGCTTATAATACCACTGTTGCTAACACTCGTATTACCTTCAAGGTACGGTAGAGTGAGAAATAAAATAAAATTAAATATTAAATTAATATTTTGCCATAATACAAATTAATTAAATTCAAAATATAACAGATGATGATGAGAGGATATGCTAATAGGAGCATTTTGATTTTGGTTAACCTGTCTTTTGCTAAAACAAATACATTCGATGTTTTCCCCACTCGTGAAAAGGCGACACACAATTTGCTATGGGAAAAACACGGGTTTTCCTAGTCCAAGCCGGAAAAATAGATTTATGCTTACCCTACCTAAATATCCAACGAAAATGAAATGTTGTGCCAATAAATCAACTTACACCACCACCTGTTGGAAAATTAGAAAGCTTACAAATAATCGCACTCAATCGTAGCATAACAAGCATTTAATTTGCAAATTAAAAAAATATATTGAGGCCAATAATCGAGATAAAAACTATCCTACCTTTTAAGTTGGAGAAAAATAAACACAATGACCCAAATTTCATCAAAATCGGTTGAGTAGTTTCTGATTTTATCTCCCACAATCATCGGGACTCGAATTTCTCTGGTTCAATCATTTCTTTTCCATTAAAATTATTTAAAAATGAAAAATTACTAAATTTCAACATATAATATTTAACTGTGATGTTATATCAATAAGATCCTATCGTCTGGACAATGGACATCAGTAAAATATGTTGAGGTTTAAATTGGTTTTTTTTACGAAATCGACCGTTTGCGAAGAAAAAAGTCTCATTTTATAGATTTAAAAAATGAAATTCCCCGGGCGAAATGGGTATATACAGCTAGTATATGAATAAAGTTCAATAATTATATTTTTTTTATTTTTCGCTCTTTTATAACCTAAGGTTAAGTACACTCAATACTTTTTTCGGGGTTGCTACTGTTGAGAAACCGATCCCCTCATTCCAGGCAATCTTTTTTACCGAGGTTTTTCCGCCTTATTATCTTTTAACTTTTACACCCCGCGGGGAGGAGGAGGAGGAGGAGGAAAAACTTTTAAATTCGGTTCCGAGGGTGGGAAGAAGGAAAGGAGGGAGGAGCTAGGAGGAAATTGTCGTTTATCTGAGGAGGGAACATTAATATTAGGGAGGCGGTGGCGAACGGAGATCTTATTTCACTCCTTTCCAAGAGCCCCGCCTTTATATACTCTCCTACGAAAGGGATAATATAAAATAAAATAAAAGTTTATCCTCAGCGATCCGCCTTTTCCAAGTTAATTTTTATATAAAGTAACTCCTCCAGGAAGTCTTATTTGTAAATTGTTTATTTCTTAAAAGTAAAGTGTATTTTTAGACTGTTTTTGTTGTTTCGTTTTTTATCCTATACTTCCGATTTCTGTCTTCTAGTTACCCAGTAAAGATGGGCTTAACACGTTAGGTGCGGTGGCGTATTTTAGGGTTATCCTGAATTGGACTGTATCGGTCCCCGGGGTCCGACTGCTAGTATGAGCCATAGACGATGTCGGACGTCGGGGCCCGACTGCTGGGATGAGCGACATACGATATCGGGCGTCGGGGTCTGATGGGAATACTTTGATGAAAGCGTTATCTTTTGATTAAAAGGGAATTAAATGAGCGTCTCAAGGGCATTATCTCTTGGTAAGGATTGGAACTAGACATAATAAGCGCAGGACAGGCCGATACAGGATTTACGCCATTCTTCATCGAAAATCGGACCTTGGAATCCGATTCTAAAAAACAACAGAATTTCAGCTGTTAAAAACATTTTCTGCACTAAAATGCAATAATCTCATTAAAAATCGACTAAAATAAGTATTAGTTCGGACTTTCGGACATTTTCATGTGAAAATGTAGTTCGGACTTTCGGACATCATCATGGCTGTTAAGAAGGGAATGTAAGACATCGGACCCCGGGGACCGATGCCGTACCTAACGTGTAATAATTAATTACACTTCATTAAAAATTATTTAATTAAAAATTAAATAATTTTTCATCAAACCAAAATAATAATTTACAATATCAGACAAACAATACTACTAACAAAGCCAATAACAACAAACAATACCACTAACAAACCCCTCCCCTACCCATTCCATCTGGCCACGCCCCCTCGAGCGCAAGCCAATGGGAACACAGCCCCCGACGGAAGATTATAAAATACAGATCCCCTTCTCCACTCTCATTCTTGTATTGGCCCTGAAGAAGCCTAGAGCAAGATGGGTGAAAGCTTGGCAGTTGAAGAACCTGTTACAGTGTCAAACCCTGAAGAAAAAATGCGGACAATGGATTCAGACCATGGAAGCCTGAAACAATACAAACAATAGTATACAAACAAGTCAATCAACAAGGTTACAAGAAATTTCAACTTGTAATGATACAGTAACTCAAAAGTAACCATACGATTAGTTCATGTTCAAAAGGAACCATATTTAGAGCAAGGACGAACTCTTCAGTCCATCGCTTTTTATATTTAGCCTGAATTAGAACAGTCTAGAGGGTTCCGACAACCGTAGAAGATTCTCAAACAGTTAGAAATAGGTACTAGAACAGTTTTGAAACTATTCCAACTAAAAGTATAGAATTCTTTTTTTGTATATATAGACCCGTCAGCCTACTTGAGGCAACTCATACCGACTGGACGTAGGAGCGATAAACTTTCCACATTTATATTATCGAGAATCACCGTGTGGTTTTCCAGTATGTCAGTGACCGCCCGGATGTTTGGTACAAGACGGTGTGCTTCAGAGAAAGAAATATAGTTCCTCGGGGCCTGCTGACTTTCAGCTGTCATAATCCTTGGATCTAAACCAGTTTTTCTCTGTCCTTGAACCCGAGAGATCTGTCGCTAGCGGTGGAAAGGATTCTGCCACATTGGACAATTGGGATTGGCTATGGAACTATGAGTAGTCTGCCACTGCTCCATGGAGACCATCGTTTGCATGGCCTAAGTCTGTTATGTAAGCTTGAATTATGAGTTTGTCGATAACTGGTCGTTATATTATAAGTTTGGATTTTATTTATTTATTTATTCTTCCTACCTTGCCTGCTACAATACGGATTTTTGCAGCAGTGAGATAATCTTGAAAATCAACCAACTGTCGCAACGTTTGACATAATATTGCATATATCAGAAGTGTTCCTGTTGAATCACGTAATGGCCCAATCCTCTTCTCCTCAGTCCGGCGGTCTTCCCGGAGCGGCTCCAGTTCTCCGCCCCCAGTTGAAGTGGTTTTGGCCAACAGCTTCCTTCAACCCGAAGGCTTTGAATAAAGGATAGTTCCCCTTCGCCATCAGCTGATGGAGATCGTTACCAGTCAGGACGTAGAGCACTGTCTCCCTCAGCAGCTTGGCTCTCAGTGTCTCAAAGGCTAATACAATATAACATACTCAGCAGTCTCCGGTTACCTACAAGTTGGGCAGAGGGTATCGATGTTCTTACCATGTTCCACGAGCTTCGCTCAGAAACCCCCCTGCCCCGTGAGGAGTTTGTACATATATAATACACATATAACACATATATATAATAAATAAGTTAATATGTAAAGTTTATTTACTAAGCTGCAAAGGTGCGCATCTTATTGTTATTGAGATTTAGTAGCCACAATATGACCCCCACGACCTCCCCCTCTGGATTCGCCCATGATAACTCACATTACGGACAAAAGAATAATTTATTTAGGTATATAACATCCGAGGAATATTGGTAATATCGGTCTTCTAACGGAAACTATTTTAAAAATCATTTCTTAAGAAAGTTCATAAGGATACTACAGTAAAATACCAAGGGCAGGCAAGTAACACATTATGAGCGGCTAGGTTAGGATATAGGACAGTGCTGCGTAGCGAGCCAATTTGTCAGCTAAGCAAAATATACGAGTATGTATACATTATCAGTTGTTGGCCAATGAAGCACTTCGTCATGACTGTCTTCGGAGTCGCCTGATGATGGTATTGGCAAATACCAAATTATTTACTGTAAATAAAAAATAAACGTTCCGACAAATATTTATTAAACGGAAAGAATTAGTGCGACTCGAGACAACAAATACTTCTTCAAACTCATAATAAACGAAGTTTGGAAATATAAACCTAGCATAAGTGAAATTTGAAAGAGAAGCAAACAAATTTTGTTATTTATGATGACTTTGTATGTTATGTGTAATGTGTCCCTGGTAAAAATACACTGATCCATATATTAGATTAAACATTATTCATCCCTTGTGTCACTTAACATTACTTATTTTAAACGGGTACTAATACCTGTCCCGCTTATAAGTTGCAATCCTCGCAACGGATACCAATACCTGCCCCGATCATAATGTATTATTTGCACGGCTTATAGAGTTTGATTATTTAAAAATCCTTATAATTTATTTATTTATATTTTGCGTCATTTGCGCCTGCGCTGGAGCGCATCTAGCAAATTTGTTGGATGCAGTTTTCTTGTACATTCTTGATTTAATTGCTGTGCTAGAGCATATCCCTCGGCCATTGTCTTTTCAATCTTCGTTGGACGGGTAACTGTGAGGAAGAAAGAAAAGAAACAAGTGGGTTTGGGTGGTTATAAGTTGAACAGTGAAATGTAGTGTATTTGGCGTGAATGTATGATTTTACTGTTGGAATTTCCATGTCTTTGTGTATTATGTTGTTAGAAATGTACCATGGAGCGTTTACAATTTTTGATTGTGCGGTTTGAATTTTGTTTATGTGTACCTGTTTAGCGGAACCCCAAAGTTCTGCTCCGTAGGTCCAAATAGGTTTAAGTATCGTGTTGTATATTAGTCTTTTGTTTCCTAAGTTAAGTGAAGATCTGTAGTCTACGAGGTGTGACAGCTGTTTATATCGTCTGGTCAGTTCTTGTCTTTTTACTTTCACTTACCTATATATGAAATATATAGTAAGTGGAAGTATTGCGATCGTGAAAATTTTCGACTTCCGGTTTTCAACGGAAATACACGTTTTGGGTACCCTGAGTCAAAATAACCAAGTCCCGCGAAATGGTCTGTCTGTGTGTCTGTGTGTCTGTGTGTGAACAGACTAGCTCAAAAACTATAAACCGTGCGAACCTGAAATTGGGTATTTGATCTATTTATATGCCCGAGATATGTCTGTAAAAATTTCATCAAAATTGATCAACCGGAGGGGGCACTTTAATTAATAAATTTTGTATCATTTTCACATGTTTTTTTTATTTACGCAAAAACGGTTTTAACGATTTCGATCAAACTTGGTATTTGATGTATTTATATGCCAAAGATGTGATAACAAACATTTCATCACAATTGATCTACGGGAGGGGGGACTTTACTTAATAAATTTTGTATCATTTTCACGGGATTTTTTTATTTACTCAAAAACGGCTTTAACGATTAACATAAATAAGATATGAATGTAGAAAAATGTGTGACTTTGGGAAATGATATTTAGCAAAACACGTCAATTTCTAATCTAAGTAAGTTGGTAAGTGAAAGTTGTGTGTTGCGCGCACGCACCAGATTTTTAGTTTTGTATTTATGTTCCAAGTGAGTCTTTTGTCCAAGTATAGTCCAAGGTAACGTACATAGTTTTTAGATGGCACCGATGTATTATCAATTTTTATTGGAGGGCAGTTTCCTCTCCTCAGTGAAAAAGTTATATAGACCGACTTAGCGACATTTATCCTTATAAAAATAAAAAGTTAGAAAAAATTGTGGCTTGGAGGTAAATAAATAAAAATAATTAAATTTTAAGAAAGCAGGAAAAATTCGTTGATACTAATTTAAAAAAAAAAAAAAAATTAAAAAATAAAAAGAGAGTGAAAAACTGAATGCGGAGCTCTGAGGTGGCTGCGGTTGATTAAGTTTTCACAGTTATGAGATGGGCTAGTGGAGATTAAGAGGGGCCGGGATGTAAATGGCTCAACTCCCGGCTAAAATATTCAAGCCTCCCTCAACTTGGGCCTAAATGTTTCAGCGGCACTCTCCCTCCCCGCTCGCTTGACGGTTCATCAATTTGTAAACCTGATAGCCCGTCCTACAGTCTTCTCTTCTCTCTGACTGAACACCAACATCCTAGCATTATGTATTTCTTAAACACACATCAAACTGTGATCCGATCCACTTAGCAGCTAGTATGATACTTTGAATGAATGAAAATATAACTTTATTCTGGGACTTTTAGCTTCCTAAGAATAAAAAATCTGGTGCGTGCGCGCAACACACAACTTTCACTTACCAACTTACTTAGATTAGAAATTGACGTGTTTTGCTAAATATCATTTCCCAAAGTCACACATTTTTCTACATTCATATCTTATTTTTGTTAATCATTAAAGCCGTTTTTGAGTAAATAAAAAAACCCCGTGAAAATGATACCAAATTTATTAACTAAAGTCCCCCCTCCCGTAGATCAATTTTGATGAAATTTTTACAGTCGTATCTCGGGCATATAAATACATTAAATACCAAGTTTGATCAAAATCGTTAAAACCGTTTTTGAGTAAATAAAAAAAACACGTGAAAATGATTCAAAATTTATTAAGTAAAGTCCCCCCTCCGGTTGATCAATTGTGATGAAATGTTGGTTATCACATCTTTGGCATATAAATCCATCAAATACCAAGTTTGATCAAAATCGTTAAAACCGTTTTTGAGTAAATAAAAAAAACATGTGAAAATGATACAAAATTTATTAAGTAAAGTCCCCCCTCCGGTTGATCAATTTTGATGAAATTTTTACAGTCATATCTCGAGCATTTAAATAGATCAAATACTCAGTTTAATCAAAATCGTTAGAGCCGTTTTATAGAAAATCGAAAAAAACCTAAAAAGTTATTAAATAAAGTACCCCCTCCCTTTGAGCAATTTTGATGAAATTTTTGCTGTCACATCGCGGGCATATACCTACACTAAATACCCAATTTCAGATTCCCACGGTTTATAGTTTTTGAGCTAGTCTGTTCACACACACACACACACAGACACACAGACAGACACACAGACACACAGACACACACACAGACCATTTCGTGGGACTTAGTCATTTGGACTCAGGGGACCCCAAAACGTGTATTTCCGTTGAAAACCGGAAGTCGAAATTTTTCACGATCGCAATACTTCCACTTACTATATATTTCATATATAGGTAAGTGAAAGTAAAAAAGGGTCTTAGGATAATACATTTTTCTGACTAAAAACAGAATGACTAGAACAGTAGAATGGAATTATAAATTATACCGTAAATCGAGATCACATTGTGACTAATGGGGTGGCTTTGTGACAAGCCTATTTTTCCAAAGTTTTTGAATTTCCCTCCTTAAAAAAGAATCAGGTTAGGCAATTCAGTGTATCTTTCAGGGAGTCAGTAATGTGCTGCAACCTATTGGCCACATATAACTTCTTTCATTCCATTCACCATGGTTCTTTATTTCATATATGTTTAATTGTTATCATTTAGTTGAAACCATGAAGTAAAGCACCAAGGTAAATGGAATGAAAGAAGTTATATGTGGCCAGTAGGTTACAGCACAAGACTACCTGAAAGATACACTGAATTGCCTAACCTGATTCTTTTTAAGGAGGGAAATTCAAAAACTGTGGAAAAATAGGCTTGTCACAAAGACACTCCATTAGTCACAATGTCATACCGTTTTACGGTATGTAAGATAATAACATGGAAATAATTCATAACTGTTAACCCATGGGTCTAAATGTTGGATATTTTTAAGGAAGATTGGTTGTCTAGGAGATGGGTAAATAAATAGTGTTTAAATGAGGCGAATGGATTTAGGTAAGGAATTCCAAAGATAGGTTTGCACGTACAGTAAAGGATCGCTCAAAGGAGGCTGTTCTAAGGGTGGGAACATTCAGGTCTGTGGGATAAGATTTTGTGTTTAATAGCTGAATGGACGAACGAGGTTTGAGGAGTCGAGGATATAGCTGGGTTTTTTTGTTCTGAAGGATTGGAATAGAAAGGAACCAACGAGATATTGTCGTCTGGATTCAGGAAAAAGAAAACCTTACTCAGTATACAATATGTAACGCAATACAAATACTTGTGGCAATTTTAGAGTTACAGGCCTCAAAGAAGGGTTTCTACTATCCATTACTTGCTACGTCTATTTTATTTTCAATTACGATGGGTCACGAAAAAAAAAAAAAAATGTGTTCATGGGTGATTCTAAAATTTTAAAGTCACTCACTTAAGGTCTGCTTTAACGAGTAAAATATCATTTGCTAGGTCTTTCGGATGGGACTAAACCCGCGCCTGTAGGATATCACGTACTTGTTAAGATCCCTATCCTAAATATACCTGGATATGCAAAATTTAGGACTCCCACTGTAGCTTCCTCTGATTAGCCTAAGTATCATGAAGGGACGCTAAACAAAAAAATCTGGTGCGTGCGCGCAACACACAACTTTCACTTACCAACTTACTTGGAGTAGAAATTGACGTGTTTTGTTAAATATCATTTCCCAAAGTCACACATTTTTCTACATTCATATCTTATTTTTATTAACCGTTAAAGCCGTTTTTGAGTAAATAAAAAATCCCGTGAAAATGATACAAAATTTATTAAGTAAAGTCTTCGGTTGATCAATTTTGATGAAATGTTGGCTATCACATATTTGGCATATACATACATCAAATACCCAGTTTGGTCACAATCGTGAAAGCCGTTTTTGAGTAAATAAAAAAAACACGTAAAAATGATACAAAATTTATTAAGTAAAGTGCCCCCTGCGGTTAATCAATTTTGATGAAATTTTTACAGACATATCTCGGGCATATAAATAGATCAAATACTCAGTTTAATCAAAATCGTTAGAGCCGTTTTTGAGAAAATCGAAAAAAACCTAAAAAGTTATTAAATAAAGTACCCCCTCCCTTTGAGCAATTTTGATGAAATTTTTGCTGTCACATCGCGGGCATATACCTACACTAAATACCCAATTTCAGGTTCGCACGGTTTATAGTTCTTGAGCTAGTCTGTTCACATACAAACACACACACACACACACACACACACACACACACACACACACACACACACACACAGAGACCATTTCGCGGGACTTGGTCATTTCGACTCAGGGGACCCCAAAACGTGTATTTCCGTTGAAAACCGGAAGTCGAAATTTTTCACGATCGCAATACTTCCACTTACTATATATTACATATATAGGTAAGTGAAAGTAAAAATATGTATTTGTATGTATATGTATTCATTCTATCAACTGAACGGCTCTTATATATTATAGACTACACCATTCCAGATATGGTTTCATTTACTTTACCTTGTAGGATTTGTTTTATATTTTCTATTTTTTACTTATATATGAAATATATAGTAAGGGAAAGTATTGCGATTGTGAAAAATTTCGACTTCCGGTTTTCAACGGAAATACACGTTTTGGGATACCCTGAGTCCAAATAACCAAGTCCCGCGAAATGTTCAGTGTGTGTGTGTGTGTGTGTGAGAGAGAGAGAGAGAGTGTTCTTGAACAGACCAGCTTAAGAACTGTAAGCCGTACGAACCTGAAGTTGGGTACTTGTTCAATGTATATGCCTGCTAAGTGACATCGAAAAATTCATCAAAATTGGTGAGGGGGCCTCTTATATAATAAATTTTGTCTCATTTTTAAGTTTTTTTTTTTTAATCTTCTAGAAACCCAAGATTTTTAATAAAATATATAAAATGAATAGATTGTTATTACTATTATTGTTATTATTATTATTAAGTATTAAATTATTGCAGTGATGATTACTTAACTGAGAAAACAAACGGTGGCATAAATCTTTAAGGTTGAGTTATATATCTCGGGCGGGGGTCGAAGAAATTGCCCCATCCAATACTCCAACCACCCGACCGTGAAATTGAAATTCGTTGGAGGCTTAACTTCATTTTGTCCATCTTAATATCTCTTCAGATAAATATGCCCCTTGGATTATCAGCTTTTATTTTCAGCTTACCTAATTTTTGTTATTATATATTTTATCTCGGCGTTGTTGGTAAAGACATTTAATCCTGGCTACCGGTATTCAATTAAGGATTAAAGGTACAGGAAGATATTTTACATTTCGTATCCGTATTTCCAATATTAAAGGATTCAAAACTTAATTATTATGAAAAGGAAAACTATATCTATATAAATAAAGATGAAATTGTGTTTGTTTGTTTGTTTGTTCTTTATAGAATTCCATACCGTTTGTCCTAAATTCTCCAAACTTCGCTCAGTGGTTCTTTGATACCAGGTGCGAACACCTGTCCTTATTAAACTTGCATAACTTCAGCCGATCTTCAGCTGATATTCTTTATTGTTATAAAAATCGTAATTATCTCGCTTTACAATATTTTTTTTATGAAATGGACCGTTACATTAGAAAAATGAGATTCCCCCGGTGAAACTGGGATATACAGCTATAATCTATGTTAATAAAGATTAAATTTTGTGATTCTTTGATACCAGGTGCGAACACTTATCCATATTAAAATTGCATAACTTCAGCCAATCTCTGGGTATATTCTTTATTGTTATAAAAATCATTATGATCTCGCTTTACATTAGGTTTTTGCGAAATCGACCGTTTGAGTCGAAAAAAGTGTCATTTTATAGATTTAAAAAATGAAATTCTCCTGGCGAAACCGGTAAGAGCTAGTTTTATATAAACTGAACCATGGCGTTCCTCGTTTTAAGCATCAATAAATTTCAATAGATCCTGGTATTTAAAGGAATAGTCTATTTTTCGACTTTGGCCCCCAGCAGGCTGTCAGAGCTCAAAATCTGTATAGCTGGTTAAAAGTTTCTTTATGAATTGAATGAATAAATAACAATGTTGAAAGATGAACCGAAATTAACAAATGGGTACAAGACTAATTAGCATGTTAGTAGAAATTCGGAACAATTTGGTTGAAGTATTTTAATGGAATTTCTGGGTTTTACTAATGAAATTGATTATCTTGGAGACGATGAGAACGATAAAAAACGTCGGGAGTGGGCGATAATGTCGAGAAATTAAATTTACAGTTCGGCGATAAATATCAATAAATGCTTCATGCCCCGTCCCAGGCATTGCCATGGGGCAACTTCTTTCTTCTACTCCATGCTGAAGTGTTGAAGATGAGAAACAGGCTACAAAGAGGAATAGGCACACGTAGATGCAGCGCAAGGTCAAGTCGCGCTCAAGTGCGACGTATGGCACTAGTTACATGCCCACCTGTGAGAGTGCAGCAGCAGAGTAAGATAATTTTCTTTTGAAAAAAAAAATTACGCCTTAGGCAAAGAGAACTTAAACTATTGTCACAATATTTTGGCATTGTATGTTTCTTCATTCCGATTTTAACGGTATGCAAAATATATAACAGATACTCCAGCAAGACTCTAGATTAAACTTTTATTGTCAAAATGCTACATCATTATATGAAAGATACTTTCTACTAAGTCTCAAGGACTAAACTATAAAATGTAATAATCTATAAAATATATATGACTGTGTGTGTGTGTTACTTCCTGTCTATACTCTCTGTATATTAGTCTATAACTCTCCAACTTTTATTCTTACTCTGTAACTTTGTGAATTTTTAGGGGGGGGGGGGGGGGGTAAATATATTCAGAGCTTTGAGTGGGGATTTGCTAGTTCTCCACTAGAGTGGGGGAAAAAGTCTCCTGATTGGTTAAGCCAGACGCTGGGGGCGGTCGTTGAGGACATCAAGATAAATTAGGACCATCTGAGGACACAGGATGCTGAAGGAAGCATCAAATAAAGTTGTTAATATATTGTGGAAGTGACACTTGGGTGAGAACACAGTGGTCAGTCACCATGTGGTGTGTTAGGTCTGGATAGTATTAGGTCACGTGGCATCTAATGTAACAATAAGAAGGGCGGAAATAATGCCCTGGGGCCATTCACTAGTTAATGTTATTGTTAATAACAAAGACTAATAAAAATAATTAGTTCGGCCTCTGCAACGCTCCTGCGACCATTGAACGCCTGATAGAGAACATTCTGAGAGGTCTGTCCTAGAAGATATGCCTCGTGTACCTCGATGATGTCATAATGGTTGGCCGGACGTTTGAGGAACACGTGACAAATCTTGAAGAGGTCTTCAAGAGGCTTAAAGCGACCAATTTGACGTTAATATAATAGTATATATTTGTTATTGGTTCTTAGGCCAAAAATAGGGGGGTAGGTGCGGGAATATTATTAAAAATCGGTGTAACCTCTCTGACCCACCCCCTTAACCCTATTTTCGGGCTTCAGATATCATACCTAGAAAGCATACAAATTGAACGAGAACAGTTAGGCAGTCTAAAAATTGCTAATTAAATCGAAAGAGTAAAAAGGACTAATTGAATGTTAATATTTAAAAAAAAAAATTAAAATCGAGAGGAATCACTTAGTGTATCAGTGTAGACGCGTACTAATAGACTTATGAATTATTTGTTAACTTGCATAACTCGAAAGCTTTTTTTTTTTTTTTTTTAATTTTAACCATTTTCTTCCCCACGTATGCGATATGATTAAAATATTTTCCCTATTTTTGTACTGGGAAGAAAAAGCTAAAAGCATGAGAACACAGCAATATGTCTTTATGTTATACATGAATGATTGAGAAGCACAAAGAGAGGAAGGAAGAGTGAGAGAGAGAGAGAGAGAGAGAGAGAGAGAGGGAGAGAGAGAGAGAGAGTGAGAGAGAGAGAGAGATGGAGGGAGAGATCCAATAACTAAGGCTAGAGCCCGGTGCGGGGACCTGCATTAAATATAGAGTTCGCTTTGTTGTTGTTGTTGTTTTGTTAAACAACAAATTGCTTTCCCTCTCGGGAATAAAAATACATTTCGTTGGAAAGGGGTCCGAGGTCCAAGGAGGCCTGCCCCTGGGGCACTTAAATAATTTAGTATCGCCCCCCGGACGTAGCAGCTTATTGCCTGCGCAAAAACAAACGGCAAGCCCTATCGAGTATTTACTAGGAATTTCTTCGTATATCGAAAGTTTTTCTTTTATTTATTTTTTGTTTGTTTATTTGCAAATATTGAAAATAAGTTGGTTTTTTTTTTCGTTCTAGTAATCTAAAAATAAGGGGGAAAATCTGGTGCGTGCGCGCAACACACAACTTTCACTTACCAACTTACTTAGATTAGAAATTAATCTGTTTTATTAATTGCCACTACTCAAAGTTACACATTTTTCCTCATTCATTTCTTTTTTTTTGTTTTCATTTGCTCAAAAAAAAAAAAAAAAACACTAATTTCTTTTATTATTAAATAAAAGTATTTACTTGTGATAATTCGGAAAAGCATACTACTTCAAGTCGTCTGATTTTATAATTCTCTATGTACTTGTTGAATATTTCATTTAGTTACTATAAAACAAATAATTTCCATTAAATGAACAGATCGGCTTTAATTATGAACAATAGTCTCTCATTAAAGGCGTACTCCGCATGCGTGGGCTTTACGTATTTTATGAGTTGAGTGCATATATTTCTTTTTTTCTCCTCTATACGTTTATTTAGCCATTTATTTTTTTTAGGCGAAACGAGAGACAGATTATTTCTCCATGTAAACAAATACAAAGGTAATTTATAAACAAAACAATACAAACAAAAATTTTTAATAATAATAAAGCATACTTGATATTAAAGAACACCTACTTTTCATTAAACATGACGAATTTGATGAAAATCGTTAAAGCGGTTTTTGAGATAATCGAAAAAAAGTTAAAAATAGGTAAAAAACTTATGGAATAAAGTGCCCCCTCCGTTTCACCAATTTTGATGAAATGTTGGCTATCACATCTTTGGCATATACATACATCAAATACCTAGTTTGATCAAAATCATTAAAGCCGTTTTTGAGTAAATAAAAAAAACACGTGAAAATGATACAAAATTTATTAACTAAAGTCCCCCCCCTCCGGTTGATCAATTTTGATGAAATGTTGGGTATCACATATTTGGCATATACATACATCAAATACCTAGTTTGATCAAAATCATTAAACCCGTTTTTGAGTAAATAAAAAAAACACTAGTAGAGATGAGAGATGGTCAACTGTTCTTCAATTACGATAGGTTAAATAATGGTCAGGATTTTCAGTTTACAATGATATTTATTATGGTAAGCCAACGTTTCGATCCAGCTTGTGGATCTCCATCAGGGCTAAAAGAAAACAAATATATGAGTATCTATGCTAGAGGGTGACAATAAATGGATACATTACAGAACTGATAATAATATAAAAGATGGTATACATAAATATTAAAATAAGAGGCTGGTAAACAAGATAAAATAGAAACTGATGTTTACCTACTGAGTCCAGGTGGATACTAAGACTAAAAGTAAAAATAAGGTGAGAGGTAGTGGTAGGGGGTAGGTTTGCCGACTTCAAAGGTTTATGGCGGGGAAATCCAACGCTTTTGAAGTGAAGGCACATGACAACTGAGTGAACAAAATATTTAAAAACTAACAAAATATATGGTACAGTATACAAATAGTTGTGTCTGGACTGAATAATAACATAAAAATGAGATAATACATAATGTAACAATGCATACAAATTTGGAAAATATATAGAAAGAAGCATACAATACAAAAAATAATAATAGTATAAGAGGTACAGAGATAATTGCAGGTACCTATGAAATCAAAACTAGGATTTGAGGATGCGGAAGATGTTAGAATAAGTGGATGAAATTATCTCTTTATCTGTTTTGTGATTTACCGGGTTATTAGTTTCTAGATGGATGAAAATGGATTCTGAGAGGAGACGTTTGTCGTGGTTAGATACAGTTGCTAATATGGAGGGGTTCTCAAAGTCGAAGGAATGGTTGTGGGCAATGGCATGTTCTGCTAATTAAATTAGAACTATAGCCAATAGTCATTCCATTTCACATCAACACACTTTTTTCCCTCACCATCTCAGATTTTACCAAATTTCATCTCAATATCTCAAACGGTTTTCAAAATATAGCTACGTAAACTCATTGAAATACATACTATTTTGACCTGTCGCATCACCTGTAAATTAAATTTGCAGCTCTTCTAGGCAATAAAGAGAGTTAAAATTGATGTAATTTTACTCTGTAATGTAATTACTTAATGTAAGATTACTCTATGACCTTCCTTATAACATGCAACTCAATAGGGGTTAAGAGGAAATTGGTTTTTCAAAATTTCAAATTGGAATTTCTCAAAAAGCCCATTTTTTTTAAAAATCTGAAAAATTCAGTAGAGTTGATAAGGTTGTCATTGATAAGTGTTATAAGAATTAGGATGGGACAGCAATGGGTTCATGCTTAAAATAATTGAAGGGGTCGGGGCAAAATAGTGCCAAGCAACATTTATAACAAAAATAAACTGTAGCTGCAGTCTGCTATATATTACGTAGTACTATACGTCTATGATGGAAATGCCACCTAAATATAACTTATATAGAGCCTCTGTAGTCATATTTAGGTGGCATTTCCATCATAGACATATAGTCCTACGTAATATACAGCAGACGACAGCTACAGTTTATTTTTGTTAAAAACGTTGCTTGGCACTATTTTGCTCTGACACCTTCAATTATTGAAAAATGTGCGTTTTGCTTGTGGATAGAAAAAAAACATTAGCAATTAATCTTCGCAAACTGTAGCCTATTTTATCAAACTAATTTCTTTCCTACATGTGTCACAAATCTTTGAAACATTGTCTAGTTCTGGATATTGTGATTTGACACACACATTTTGCCACATTTTTTAGTTTTTTTTATCTTTTACAGAATGCTTGTCTTTTTTCATAGAATTATAACATTCCAAATATTTTGGACCAGTTTAATTTGAGAGATTAAAGTTGTTCTCGTTGCACTGTTCTAAACTACAATTGTGTTGAATGAACTCAGGTGCTTCGTGCGTTTGTGATTAGTATACCGCGCTTTGTGAATTAGTCTCAGAACATAATTCAGAACATATCTTGATTTTCTTACATTCTACATTTTAAAAAAATCTAAAAAAAAAGATTTTTTTCAGTTTTGTTGTTATTAGGCTCTAAGCTTAAAAACTTGTTTAAAGGTGAACTCTGGATTGAAGTAGATATCTCTAGACTTTTTTTATAAGGAATATGTTGGTTAGTACTTCATTCATTAGTTAATTAATCAAGTGATTTAATTAAATTGTCTTTCCTTTTTTCAGTTTATTTCATATTTAAGTTTCTGTAATTGTAATAAAATTTATTACCAATTCTTTATATGAAAAACAATTTCCCAGAATTTTTATTTTGAGAAAAAATTACAGTGCAATTATTTATATTAATTTTTTTTTTTATTTTAACTCAAATAAGTGAAAATGAAATAAAATTTTCCTTTTGTAAGGGTTAAATAAATATTTGCAGCTTATTTCTGACGAGTCCATGATCCATATTTACCGTTCCACGCATTTCATTGTAACATAACCACGTTTATTTAAGAAAAAAGATATAATCTGCCCATAAAAAAAAAAAAAAAAATCTTATTAATGCAGAACTGAAAATGGGTATCACATCACAAAATAAATTGTTGGGAATCCGAGCGTATTATTTCATAACTGGCCAACAAAATGTTTACCCTCTTCTGCCTTTTTCAATTTGTTTTTATCTCTTGTTTATTCTCTCAAAGTTATTTAATTTTCAAATGCTCCTGTGGTTTTTATTTCCTTTTTTTTACAGGAATGTAGGACTTGTTTAAGTGGATTATCCTTTAAATACTAAAATATTTTTTGACAGATATGACTCTTATCCCTTTATGCATTTACTTTTTTAAGCATTATAAATTCCTTTATTTAAAAAACAATAAGTATTTACAAAGCTGTATACATATCTAATGACAAATTTGGACATGGCTTTCGCCCTCTGCCAGGAGTCCTAAAAATAATAGTACATTTTGGCAGTCAATCTACCATTGTATATAGATGTAGAAAACACAGATGATATTTACAATCTTAAGAGAATTCAGTTAACAATAATCTTCTATATCTTGATGCTTCTTTTAGATAACGGATGGAAATCTGTATGTAAAGTTTTGTTGGTCACGTACCAGGGTGCTTTTGTTATAAATCGTAACAATTTTGATTGAAACGTTTCTGAAGTTTTTGTAAGTGAATCTTTTTAGCTATGCCGAATATCTGTGAGGAGTATGTCGATGTGAAGTATGTGTAGGTATTTAGTTTCTGTTTCATTTTTAGTCTTGAAGATTTAGAAAATAGTGGATGGATAATTTTGAGTCTTTTGTCAAGAGTTTTTTTTTTGTCATCCTTATGTCGAGAGCGAGTCCCAAATAATATATACATTATTATATTTTTTTAGTAATATAGTATCTTGTCAAATTATATTAATAACTATTTATATATAATTTAAGTTAATTATTATAAATTCAATATTTCTTTATCTGCTAATTTTATCACTTATCATTGGAACATTGAAAGCATGGTCAATTAAATGAAAACAATGTCATTTAGTTTATTTTTGTTGAACAAAACTAAAATATAATTTTTATTAATCGATATTTTTCCAAACTATTTCACCTTAATGTAATTAAAAATTGGGTATACTCCAATAAAATGCATTATGTCTTCTATTTAATTTTTTTTTACAAATGGAAGAACGACAAATAACTCTATTTATCCATGTCTTGTAATTTAAGTCTAACAGTTCTCCTTTTATTTTAAATATTATTTTTTTTTAGCATTATATAAACATATATTGGAGTCACCTGTGGTGTAATGGTTAGCATGGCAACCTACAATACTAAAGGTAGCGGGTTCGCGTCCCGAGGTGGTTAATGGGAGTAAAAAATCCTAGGCTATACCGTCCCTCGGATAGGACGTAAAATGGAGGTCACGAGCCTGCACGATGTCAGATACTCGTTAAAGATCCCTATCCTAATTATACCTGGATAGGCAAAATTTAGGACTCCCACTGTAGCATTGTCCGATTAGCCTTACTGGCATAAAGTGACGTTAAACAAACAAACAAACATAAACAGATACTTCAACTTTTAAATGTCAATAAGTTTTATTTTAAAAATTAATAAATCCTTACAAGGTCAAAATACATCGACCCCCCCCCCCCTCAGGCATAAAAATTTTACTTGCCTGCTCCCTAGATAAAAATTTTCCAGTCTACAGCCCAGACGAAATCCTTTGTACGCCTTGCTTAAAATAAAAAATATTTACAAAAATGAACTAACAGCATCCCATTGCAGTCTCATGTTATATATGTTTATTTTTTTTCAATCTGGTGGACGTTTCGTACTAGTGGGTCCATATTCATCACCTTCTCTTTTGAATATTAAATAATTGGTCATTCTAATGGAAAATTTGTCAAATATTTCTGAATTGGTATTTTATATGCATTAATATATGTACAGTTAGTAAAAAAAGTCTGTGTACACCACATTAAAATTTTCTAAGTTTGCCCAGAACATCAAAGCAAATAAAGAAAACATTTTTTATCTTATTTTCTTTTAAACTGTAACTTGAAAGAATTAAAATTCATTACTAAAAGAAAAATAAATATAATAGGTTAAATGATGGTTAGGATTTTCAGTTTACAATGATTTTATTGTGGTAAGCCAACGTTTCGATCCAACTTGTGGATCTTCATCAGGGCTTAAAGAAAACAAATATATGAGTATCTATGCTAGAGGGTGATAATAGATGGATACATTACAGAACTGAACCAGCCACTTATATTAATATTCATGTATATTCATCTTTTATGTTATTATCAGTTCTGTAATGTATCTATCTATTGTCACCCTCTAGCATAGATACTCATATATTTGTTTTCTTTAAGCCCTGATGAAGATCCACAAGTTGGATCGAAACGTTGGCTTACCACAATAAAATCATTGTAAACTGAAAATCCTGACCATCATTTAACCTATCGTAATTGAAGAACAGTTGACTATCTCTCACCTCTACCAAAAATAAATATAACATTAAAAATAAGGTAAAGATAATTGCTAATAGAACTCCTGAACCATTGCAAAATAAGTCTGTGTACATTTATTATAAACTCCTTCAAATACTATACAATAATAAACAAACATTTTCAATATAAACAAAAAGCTTTATTTTAGTAAGTTAAGTCCTTATTGTGGCCGTGATTTGCGAGTTTTTCTGTTACTTTGCTAAAAATGGAAATTTGTGTAGAAATTAGACAATTGATTATTAATTTAAGAAATGAGGGAAAATCTTTGAGAGAAATCGCAGAAATAATTAAGAAACGTCACTCTGCATTTAAAAGAATAATTAAGCATTACCAAGAAACCAGTTATCTTCAAAGTAAACCTAGTTCTGGGAGGCCCAAATAAATTTTGAGAAATCACAGGCCTGCAATTTTGCGATCTGTGAATGATAATCCTACAATGAATGCAATACTGCGCTGCAACAAGATTACCAGCTAATTGTAACACCACAATAGCAATGTGTTTACCAAAAAAAAAAATATTATTTTTTGAAATAATGAGTGTACACAGACTTTTTTTTTATTTTGTATAAATCATTTTTATAAATGTCTTAAAACGTTGTTTATGAAATTGAAAATGTTTAAAAATGATCAAGTACTATGGGTTAATTTATAAAGAAAAAATTAAAAGAAAAGTCTGTTATTTTTCCTTGGCTAAAATTTGATTTTTGGTATGGTGTGCATAGACTATTTTTGCTAACTGTATACTTGTCTTATCGTGTCGCATGCTACTTGGTGTCTCATAAACATATATGGGGCGTTCTTTTACAAACCGAACACTTTCTGACCGACACATTTTAGATTTAACTGAAACTTTTTTTACGGGTTCTATATCGAAAAAAAAGAGATACGTGTAAGAGGATTTTTTTTTATTTTCGATATTTTGAAAAATAAACAAGATCGAAAATTCGTGAATTTGATGATTTATCGATAATAGCCTATTTTTCTAAAAATCATAAATCCGGTTCTATTTAAGCTAAAAAATCTAATTTTTTTTTATTTTGAAGGTAAAAAGACAAGCTTTAAGAAAAAAATACTTTAAAAACAAATTTTCGAAAAATTCAAATTGTTATTAACAAATTCAATGTTTAAATCGGTTTTTAAAAGTGGCGCCACCCATGAATCAACTTTTTACTATTTTTATCGTATTCTGCGTCAAATTTTCTATCGAAAACGCTTTTAAAAACGATGGAGAAGTTATTTTTACTGTAAGAAAAAAATTAATTAATTTAGCGGGGTACGTCACATCGACAACGTGAGTCACATTTTACGGCTCATATTCTTGTTTTACACCGTTTATCTCTTAAATACAAATAATTGTTTCATTTTTTTTAATTAAAAAACATATTTTATTAGCCAAGAAGATGGGAAAAATAGAAAAAATACATAAATAAAAATAAATAAAAAACATTGTTGAAAATGAATTTTTTTTATTAAGATTTCGATAATGCATTAGTTAATAAGAACAATATTTAGAATATAATAATAAATACAATATTTAAAAATAAGACAATGTTTACATTTTATGTTTAAAATTTTTTACAATATCATTTTTTTCGCAAGATGAAAACCGTTTTGCTTCCAATTGCTGTAAAGAAATCGGATTAATAAAGTTTGCTAGTTTGCGTCCCAAACATTGCGTGTTAGCTGGAGCTTCTGGTACTCATTCTGTCTGTGTGTGTGCTTCTTCACACTTTCAAAAACTACATTTAATTGTTGGATGTTTAATTTTGAAATGATCATATAATTCTTTTAAGTTATTTAAGATTAGTCTTTTTGCATATGAATTCGCGTCACTCATTCTGTCCGTGTGTGTGCAATACATGAACAGAAGCAATATCAATTACTGGGCAACAGAAGCATTGACGAATATAACGTGTTGTTATTCGACAGTTAATGAACAATTTTACGAACGTTTCCAAAAAGCTTTAACAATAAAAGGAACTTTAAAATATCATTGTATTAATCCGATTTCTTTACAGCAATTGGAAGCAAAACGGTTTTCATCTTGCGAAAAAAATGATATTGTAAAAAATGTTAAACATAAAATGTAAACATTGTCTTATTTTTAAATATTGTATTTATTATTATATTCTAAATATTGTTCTTATTAACTAATGCATTATCGAAATCTTAATAAAAAAAATTCATTTTCAACAATGTTTTTTATTTATGTATTTTTTCTATTTTTCCCATCTTCTTGGCTAATAAAATATGTTTTTTAATTAAAAAAAATGAAACAATTATTTGTATTCAAGAGATAAACGGTGTAAAACAAGAATATGAGCCGTAAAATGTGACTCACGTTGTCGATGTGACGTACCCCGCTAAATTAATTAATTTTTTTCTTACAGTAAAAATAACTTCTCCATCGATTTTAAAAGCGTTTTCGATAGAAAATTTGACGCAGAATACGATAAAAATAGTAAAAAGTTGATTCATGGGTGGCGCCACTGTTAAAAACCGATTTAAACATTGAAATTGTTAATAACAATTTGAGTTTTTCGACAATTTGTTTTGAAAGTTTTTTTTTATTAAAGTTTGTCTTTTTACCTTCAAAATAAAAAAAAAATAGATTTTTTAGCTTAAATAGAACCGGAGTTATGATTTTTTGAAAAATAGGCTATTATCGATAAATCATCAAATTCTCGAATTTTCGATCATGTTTATTTTTCAAAATATTGAAAATAAAAAAAAATCCTCTTACACGTATCTCTTTTTTTTCGATATAGAACCCGTAAAAAATGTTTCAGTTAAATCTAAAATGTGTCGGTCAATTTTTGTCCAAATCTGTTCGGTTTGTAAAAGAATGTCCCATATAACATGAGACCGCAATGGGATGCTGTTAGTTCATTATTGTAAATAAATAAAACAGTCTACCAATATAATAGGTATAAAAATTATTCTAAATAGCCAATTCCAAGCAATGTTTATTAACAATTCTTTACATCCATAAAAGTTGTAATAAGACTCCAGTGCTGTGGTACCCCCAAAGAGTGGATTGGTTAAGTTGAAGAGATGACGTTGAGGGAATGAAATATATAAGAGACAGGTAAGAGGAAGATGGGAGCGGAAACAGATGAAGATATTATCAAGTGCGGCCCCAGGTAAGCCAGCTATGATGAATGGGCCCCCCCAGTGACAGCCCGAATTTACGACCCCCCCCACATCTGCCCCCCGGCGGAATATTTCTAGGATCTGGGGTCTTACCCTTCCGTCATGTCAGGGGGGGGGGGCGTCTTGTCCCCGACTTACATCTCGTAATGTCTGGGTTCTAGTCTATGTATATGATATTTGTGTTAAGTAAATACTTTGTCTGATTTACGAATATGAAAAATCAAGTTTTATTCCGTTAGATTTCTATTTAAACAATATATTATACTGTTTTTAATTTGTCCTCAATTTTGATCAAACTCGTCATGTTTAGTGAGAATCGAGTATTCTTTAATAACAGGTGAGTTTTATGATAATTAAGGGGGGGCTTAAAAAGAGAATTGGACTATTTTGTTTTCCTATAAAGTGGGGTAAACCGTACAGTTATTGACACCCTTAAGACTACATTTCTTGTGGTGAAATTAAAAAAAAAATACTTTTTATGAAGAGATCAAATTGAAAACTATCTATAGCTCCTTTTTATCTATCCTCATAAAGACTCAAGAGGTTTTTTGGGGTCAAAAGTTCAATAGTTTTACCATATGGCAATATTTATTGTTAAAAGTGCAAAATCTAGTTATTGGCACCCTGTGGATTTTATTGTGAAATCTTCCCAATGGTTAGTTAGTTAAAGTCTTAATTCATAGATGACTTTGAGGACCCTTCAAACATTAGACTCATGTATATCTTGAAATAAAATTAAGAATTGTTTACTTGTTTCTTTAAGTTAAAGTTGGGGTGTCAATAACGGTACTGAGTGTCAATAACTGTATGGTTTACCCTACCTTTTTTTTTTGATTATTTGAAGAAATTATCTGTCTCTCGTTATGTATAAAAAAAAAATGGTTAAATATGAAAAAATTGAATAAACATTTTTCTCATAAAACAAGTTTATGAGATGTACACAGGCATGCGCAGTAGTCGTTTAATGACCTTCCATTGTTGTAAGTTAAGGCGTTATTTTCATTGGAAAGAGTTGTCAAATGTTTCGGAACATAATGGAAATTATTTGTTTCAATGGTAACTAAATGAAGTTTTCAGCAACTAAATAGATATTTATAAAATAAGTAAATAAATGTGTAAAGTTGTGGAGGAATAGCGTTCAAATATTTATCAAAACACTTCCATTTCTAGCATTGGCAAGTTGGTAAGTAAAAATCGTGTGTTGCGTGCATCGCACCAGTTTTTCTTTGTTCCTAGATAAAAGAACAGATTATTTATTTGAGATTTGATTCGCTTGCAACAAGTAGTTTGTAATAGAAGTTTGATGTTTTCTCGAATGTAGAACAAAATGGGTTCCCAAGCGAGGAAAAATATAAAACTTTTTAGGACCCTTTTAAAGTGTGTTGTTTAGTTTACGTTACGTTGTTTAAGTTACTAGCAATACTTTTTAGTCATTGCCAACAGTTGCAACCACTTTGTAAAACTTTCACCAGCCGATTCAAGTCATATTTTGCATAATCGTCAAACGAGGCATAATTTTTTTCTCTTCACAGTTTAATTCACACCTGTCAGTGAATAAAGGTAATCAGCGGATTTCTTGAGACAAAGCGATTAATAATACCTCAATTCACGAGAGGAGGTCTCTCACCCGGCTTCTTTTTAATTGACATATGAGGGAGCCTCTTTTACCAGTCTTGGAATTCTGGATATTGAACTAATAATTTGATTCTGTGGCACTTATGTGGGTTTAAATAAATTTTATTAGAAAAAAATAACGCTTCACAATGTCTGGTAAAAATATAAAAACTCCAATCACTAACGAGGTTACAAAAATTATCAACTTGTAACGATACAATAACACAAAAATAAACATATTGTTTAGTGATCCACGGTTTGGGAAGCAAAGAGCGTGGGTCATAGTGGATGGTTTAATCTAGGGCTGCCGAATGATAAGTATGATCTATGGTAATGTCGACTGTATTTAACATGGGTTATACAAAACAGTTTTGTTTGGCAAAAAAGGGTACAATAATGTTAGTGGATCAATTATGAATTTGGTAAGGTTACAGTTCTACATCATTATTTGGCTTGAATGTTGTGCATGGTACCTGTTGAAATTGCTGACCGGTGCTTCCCCTTTTTCATTCTATGGTTTTATGGGAATTCTTCTGAGGGTTGTTCTCGTATCCGGTTGGTGGCCAGTGATCCCTTAGAGAACTACTACATTATAAGGAATAAACAGTCTTTATATGAACTTTAAGTGCATCCTATGCCTAGTACTTCACTTTCTCTCTCTCTCTCTCTGGATTAAGTCCAGAACTTTCCTGCACTTTTCTTGCAAGGCTGACCTAGGGGTTCTGCCATCTACCAAGAGATCGCGCCGCAGGAATGACTTGCTATTGCATATGTGTTGAGAGCGGTTCTCTGAACACATATGATTCGAGCATCAGAGCAAGACTAACTCTCCAGTCCATCGCTCCTTATATTTTGTATTAATAAGAACAATCTAGAATGTTCCCGACAAGCGTGGAAGATACTTGAACAGTCATGAGCATGTATTGGACCAGTTTGCTCCAACAAAAAGAAACCTTTTTTTTCACGTTGCTATACTAATAGAATAAAATAAATTGAATTAATTATTTTAACTGAAACTAACCCGCACAATAATGTTACCTCCCCCTCCCCCTCAGACTAAAGCCTATTCTTGATTGGCGAAACTCCATTTTCAGCTCATAAAATCGATTTATGTTGCTATCGTTAAAAAATATATTTTGTGGGAATAACGTTCTTGGGTTTTACAAGTTCTATTACATTCTAAAGTATTATTTCATCCTAAAGTTCTATTACATTCACGTACTTCGATAACGCGCAAAAATGTAAAAAAATGTGGGTACAATGACTTTTCATTAAGGAAACATTGGGCATTTACGGCATCAGAAGAAGGGAAGAGTAACCGTTATATTTCAATAAAACTCAGAAAACCATCGGTAATCTCTATAAGCTATCAGTAAACCATACGGTTATTGGCACCCCAACCTTAAATTGAAGAAATAGGTAAACAAGTCCTAATTTTATTACAGGATATACATGAGTCTAATGTTTGAAGGGTCCTCAAAGTCATCTATGAAGTAAGACTTTTCCAGACTAACCATAGGGAAGATTTCACAATTAAATCCACAGGGTGCCAATAACTAGATTTGGCACTTACTAACAATAAATATTGCCATATGGTACAACTATTAAACTTTTGACCCAAAAAAACTTCTCGAGTCTTTATGGGGATAGATAAAGAGAAGCTATAGGAAGTTTCTATTTGATCCCTTATAAAAAGTTTTTTTTTTTAATTTAACCACAGAAATGTAGTCTCAAGGGTGTTAAGAAATTATTTAATTTAATTTTAATTTTATTTTTTTGCATAGGTTTTGATTAAATCTATCTGTTGCTTTAATGGTTCAGATTGCGAAGAAAACCCATATCGAGTTACGCATGTACCAGAAAATATCCTCGTGAGGAAATTTTAAAATATATATTTTACGTTATAGAGTGAATTCACATACCGGGGGTTGGTATCAAATGAAAAGTTCCTAAAATGTTTTGTGATTTTCGGTTCTTTGTTAATTAAATCGACTCTGATTAGAGATAAAAATGTTAATGTTCCATTGTTATTATAAAAACAAGGACATTTTAAATATAATTGTTCAAAAAGCTGAAAGATTAGAGGATAAAAACTGTTGAAAAAATGGCAGGATTTTGTCGGGACATGACCTTTTGAACTTTTCCGTGATAATACAAAAGATAATGCCAGTATAACTTGTTTCAAAAGTTAAAAATATATTTATTATTTTTTTTCATTCTTTTGAATTAGTATTCTCTTTGTTTTGGAATGTTTGAAAACATGAAAGCTTTGAAACTATTGACTTCCTGTTATTTCGGTTGTTCTTTTTTATTTATTTTTTAGAAAAAAATATTCAGATTTCAGAAAGGTCTTATAATTTTTATTTTTTCTCTTTAAATATTGATTCCCACTTGCCAGCAATCTGCGACAATCAGCGAATGTACAGCACTTATTGAGGAGAGGAGGTCTCTCATCCAGCTTCTTTTTAGCCGCCTTCTAACGGGCATTTCAGCCGTGGCCATGTCGTTAATTAATCTGTCATTATTTCATTCCAATTTAACAAAAAAGCAGAGTTCGTATGTGTTGTTCGATAGTTTGGTATTGTAAGTCTGGATGCTCTATTTCAGGTCCCCGCCGAAAGACAGCATAGTATGAATTTTTTACTCCATGAATTCAATTAATTTCCAGCTGGTACAAAAATTGTTTTTTGGTACAATGGAGGCGTTTGCTATCAAAACCAGCTCTTTCCATATTTTTCTGAAATCCACTTTTTTGCATACTTTGAAAGTTTAGAGGGTCCTTCATAACCTGACGAAGGGATATAGCTCAAATCCAGCTCATTCCAGGAAGGAAGGCCAGCAGAAGAAAACCAAGAATTTGAGCCGATGTATTACGACGACAAAAATTTCATTTAAATAACGAGCCTTCTTTTTCCTTTCTCTCCTTGCTTTCTGCATTTTATTTACAATATTATTCTTCTTTGATGAATAAAAAAAAAAATTCTGTTCCATTTGGTGTTGCAATTTATGACTTTTTTCACATTGTACCAAAGTTTACGTCTAAACTGTGAACTTTCAGATGATTTGAAAAAGTTAAGGGGATGTCATTTATTTAAAACTCGGAAATACAGAATTATTAACTAATAAACATGAAAAAAACAAACTTCACACATTCGCAACTTAATTGAACAAAGAACTGAAAAAAACAACATGAAAATCGTGTTTCTGCATCAAAACCAGCTATTTCCAACATGATTAGTGTAATTACGCCCAAGGTAATGCACCTGGAATGAAAATGAAAAACTAATCAAATTCTAGGCGGTTATACATACAATTAAAAATTTAAAAAAAAATTAGCTTTAATACTATGGAAGAGAGAAGTTTTTGTCTCTCCTCTAAAATTTCCAAAAATGGAATGAGCTGGTTTTCATAGCAAAAGCCTAAATTAATTTCTCCCTAACCATTAAAAATGCAGTAAAAATTCCTAAGGAGTGAGAAACCTAGATAACAACGTAATTTAGCATCTTTGGGAGGGAAATATTCAAGTGTAAGGTTTTAAGTGATATGTACGTTTATTTAATTAAACATAAAAATTAAAGAATTTTTTTATTAGAAAGCTATATTCTATGTTTTTCAATTGAATACACAAATGATGTACTTTGAAACATTCTTTTACCTTCGACAGCATTCATTCTTCCTGAAAGAAATAGACGCAATTTTCCTCTCTTCCTCCACTCCAAAGTCGGAGGTTAACCTAGAAAAATTCATCGTCAGGAAACAAGATTCCAGAGCACGACAAAGAAAATAATTCATATTGTGTTTATTACTTTTGGATCGTATACGAAATTGTTTTGATGATTATATGAAACAGATTTTTTTTATAGTTTACACTTAAACTGCTCCTAGAAAAATCTCGGGCTAGTTACATGCAGCTGTTAAACAAACAATATCGTATTATTCGTCCTACCATATTATCCGCACGGTTCTAATCTAAAAGAATAATCAAAATCGTTTTAATTTTCCTTTTTCAAACGAAGTTTACTTTAGCCGAACTATTTTTTTTTCTTATTGATTGTTTGTTTGACGTCACTTGATGCCACTAAAATTTATCGGAAAATGCTAAGTGGCAGTCCTAAATTCTGCCTATCCAAGTATAATTAGGATAGTGATCTTTAACGAGGACCTGACATCGTACAGGCTCGGGGCCTCCATTTTACGGCCTATCCGAGAGACGGCCTAGCCAAGGATTTTTTACTCTGTTTAAAAAATCCTAGGGCCACCAAGGGACGCGAACCTATGACCTTATACCACAGGTTTTAATCTTATGTTCACCTTTTTTCATGACGTTTTATTAAGGAAAAAAATTCTTTATCTATTAAAACTACATTTCTGAATTTTCTGAATTGTTCAGAATACTGCAGTGAAAATTTTGCATCTCTTAGTTTTCTTTAAAAGAAAAGTTCCATCCAAAATTAAAATTCATAGAAGCCTAAAATTGCTGAAGTGTTGAAAATACTTTGAAATATTCATGGTCTTAGTTCCTTCAATACTAAAAAAAAAAACTGACCGAGTGTTAAATACTTTATTTATTCTCTTGAAAAATTTTTAAATTGGTTTTGGTTTTGAAGCTACATGCCTCGATGTGTCTACAAAAATATGAGTGATAAGTTAAAACTCGTTTCATAGAAAAAAAAAAATCTCATTTGGAACATTGTCCAACCAAAGCACCGAATTATTATTGAAGTAAACATTAATTTGTTGCCCAAGTTTAAAGGATTTTTTTTCTTTTATCTATAAAAACTGCCAGGGTTTTGTAGGTCCAGCTGACCCCTGCGAAGTATTCGCTCTCTTACACGCCGTAATTAAGTATAGTATAGAGCGTATTTAGTGCGTCATAGGCATAGAAGGGGGTTGAAGTAAAGAATAGATGTGTTTAAATTGTAGATTGTTTATTTTTTCAAAAATAATTTAAAGGTATTTACATGGTATTCACCTGTTTACAGGACCTCTTTGAACACTATGTTTGAAGTTATAATATGGTCATGCATGAGTGTTTGTTGGTGTGCTTGTTTTACACAGACATAGATGTCACTGAAAGAGCGCACCCTGGAAAACGCTACATACTTATGTGAATTATGTGAACATATTGGTTTCGCGGAAAGCGAGTGCGCCGATTCTATTGACTGAAATCTAATGTTTTTCCTTGTAACTCGCAAACAACGGTGACAATCGGAAAAGTGTATAGATCCAAAAATGTTCGTCTCGACAAAATGAAAAAAAATAGAACCTTCGAAAAGGCCCTGCGACCATTTTCTCTGAGACTTACAGTTTTTCGCTTACAACTCGCAAACGAAGGAGTTAACCGGAGAATTGTATATGACCGGAAATATTCTCCTTGAAAACCTGAAAAGATTTGCACCATTTAGAAACACTTCTGCGTAATAAATGAGTGGTTTGTACATTTATCGGGTTTATTGATTAAGGAAAGTTTTCAAATTATGTCTCATTCATGAAATTTGATAAAGTATTAAGGAAGTTATGGCGTACCGATAAAAAAAAAAAAGGCTTTGCGAAATAATATATTATATGATATTAACTATGGCAGCTTTTTAACGATATGTCTATTTTATGAGAACACAATTCATATGATGTTAGAGGAAAACGTCTAGCTCAGTTTTATCCCAGTAACACGATTCATGGATTATAGAACCCGATTAGTTGGTACACCGGTGTCCTCTGTTCCATGTTCTAAATGTTGCACGTCCCAACCGTAGCGGATTGGAAATCAATCACAACTAGCCAGGATTAAGGGAGATGTGTGATAAATTAGCCGTACGATTGCTGGTTCACTCCCAGATATAATTAAACTGGACTGGACCAGATGTGCCCAGTTGGAAGAAAAATCTCAACTTCACCACCGCCAACCCCACAATTGTTGGTCACCCTAAAAGCTCGCTCGCTTCCCTGGCCTATTATAAAGATACGAAAATTCCCTAATAAATATAATATTATTTTTACAAGTAGTAAGCCAAGGCATAAGTGGAGATTGAAATATCAATTTTTAATATTTGAAATTTTTTTAATAAAAACTGGGGTCTTTTTTACTTTACCCACGACCAGTTACTTATTTCTAAAAGAGTGATTTATCTTAATATTAGATTAGAACAGGTTAATTAAGTAATTTATTTAAAAAGATTGAAATGTAAACAAAAATGATAGGTTAATATACTGCATCTGCAACTTCTCAAACTGCATTTAAATGCTGGATATCTTCTTTGGTGAAAAGCAAGCTTCATAAAGTATCATCATCTTCTCTGCATTTCCGTGTCACTTTTTGCAATATTCCGAACCTTTGAAATGTCTTAAATGCCTCTTCTTACGAATCAAGAACACTTCACGGCTGTACCAGATTAATTATTAACAAAAACAACTTCCACTTTTCTTAAAACCTAGGAGGTATTAGGTAGGTAACCTCCTTCATATATATATATATATATATATATATATATATATACATATTTTTTTTTTTCTCTTGAAATAGACATATTTTATAAAATATCGTTAAATAAACCACTAATAATATCAAAAAGTAATTGGTGTAGGTAAAGTAAAAATGAAACAAAAACTGAAATATCTAGAGGCCCTCTACATATATGAGAACTGATTCTACAGACCTTAATAATTTCTATTCAGAAAAAATTAATATCCTTTGTTAATATATTATTTATATAATTTTTACTTTAATCATATTCCGCGCCTGTCTAATGTATAGACAATTAGCAGATGTAATGAATGGCCTTCTATGATTACAAACGATGACATGTCAGGCATGGGGAAGGATGTCACCCAACAGTACCTCTTGTCTGGCTTCATTCAGTTATTCAGGTCTGTTAAAGAAGGAGATCTCTCATCCTTTGGCCATATCTCTTATTAGTAGGTTTATATGTCCGTGTAGATTAGTGTGAAAACGTTTGTAAAGAGTCTTTATGTGTTGTCGACTGTTGGCATATGGAAATCAGTATGTAAGGTTTGATTAGTTACGTACCAAGGTGCTTTTGGAAAGAGTCATAATTATTTTTTTGACTGAAAGACCTTAAGTTTTTGTAAATATATTTTTTTCTAAATCGTCACAATTATGACTGAGACAAAAACTAAATACGTACACATACTTACTTAAACCTATATGGATATACTGTTCACAGATTTACAGCAATGATTTTTTTTTTTTTATTAACTTTAATTCGCAATAGCTAGATTTTTACAAGCAATAAATGTTAACTCATCAAGATGACTTCTAACTAATCCAGGTTACAAACTGGTTATGCTTGGTGTTTTTAAATTAATGGTTCCCCCGTTTCGTTGATACGTAAATTTAATATTTAATTTAATCTATATTTAATATTTAATTTATACTTAAGGGTATGCTTGTTGTTTTTCATTTCACTTCATTTTATTTTAGTAACTCTCCTGTAACTCTTTCAGATGCGCTGCTTACACATATATTTACATAAAGACTGTTTCTTGGCCTTCCTTTCCTTACCTAATATTATTCAAATGAAAATGTTTAAAAAAATATATTTTTAAAGCTCAATCAGCAAAATTTCGATGAAAAATTTAAATATATCACATACATTTATAACTGATTTAAATAGATTCGCTGAATTACGGTGGGAACGTAACAGTTTTTTTTTTTTTTTTTTTTTTTTCTGAGCCGTAAGTTTATGAGTAGTAGGTATATCCGGTATCGTTATGTATTCAGTTTGGTAATGCAGAGGGCCTGGGTTCATTCATAAAACTATTATAATATTTATATATAATAGATATCTAAATATATTATAGATATCATAATCATAAAACTATCTCCTAATTAAATAGTTTAAAAATTACTCAGTTTTTATTTTGTCAATTTGAAAAAATCTAGTATAGTATTTTCAGTCTTTCATTCTTCAGTCAAGAATATATATTTTTATGATATTATAGATGAGGAGATTTGTTTTAAAATAAAATATTTAGATAAGGAACACAAACTAAAGCCAAGGACTGTTTTGAAGGCTAGCGCCGTATTACAGACAGTGATACTAAGCCCGCACGGCCTATAGGTCATGCTGGCGGTGGTATTTTCAAATTGCACTCCGATAAACTATTTTTCCTTATAAATTAAATTGCTATTTTTTTCGTTCATTTAACCATATCAATGTATTCGTTTAAGCTCTATACTTAGCTCTTTTTCGATGAGACATTTTATAGAACAAGAAATAATATTATTATTAATACATTGATCTATATAAATAATGATGAAATGTTTGTTTGTTGGTTCTTTACAGAAATCCATACCGTTTGTCCGAAATTATCCAAATTTCGTTCAGTGGTTCTTTGATATCAGGTGCGAACACCTGTCAATATGTCCGAAATTGCAGTATAATCATTGTTAATGTGTTTTAAAAAAAATAGATGTTCATTTTGGTTTAGTTAAAGCAATCTTTCCTATGAAAAAAAAAAAATACGAGCATGTTATAGAGAAGAGATAGATAAAATCCAGACATATTAGAAAGAGTATAGAGTTGGGAAAGGCCAAGAGAATTTCTCAGAATATCGTTAAGTGTATAGTATAGAGTGGTTAGAGTAGCATAGGGGCTTAGGCTGAATGTAGGAGAGGTCCGGTCAGTTCTAGCCGTACTAGCATTATCTACCACTTAACTTCATCTCTCTCTCTCTCTCTCTCTCTCTCTCTCTCTCTCTCTCTCTCTCTCTCTCTCTCTCTCTTTCTCTCTCTCTCTCTCCCTCCCCAATTGCCCAATTGACAGATGGTTGTCGATATGCGATGCTACGTTTGTCACTTGCCAAGTTTCTTTGAAACTAGTAGTAATATTTTTCATTGGATCGTAAACCGTATACTCTTTTTATTGTGTTTCCTTGTAAGTTTAAGTAAGGAAATATATGTATTTATTATCTGTCTTCGTTTTAGTTTTAAAGACTCTGGATAAACATATAAAATTTGCTAGTAATAGCAATCATTATTATTTGAAATGAAAACTATAAGACCCCTTGAGTTAATGATTTCCGTAAAAATTTTGGACTAATTCTCGAGTTTCTGAAACTACTGAGGAGCCGTAGGGAGCCGAGGGGTGAGTTTTGCAGAGTGTGGATATGTTAATGGGAGCCAATGTTCCCTGGTTTAAAAGTTGTAGGGAGCGCGGCTAAGGAGTTGGAGTTGGGCGGGAAGGAAAACTTTGGAGGAAATTAGGGCTAAAGAGGAACCAACTTCCTTCTCAGTCATCTAAAATGCAAAGAGATTCCTGGATTGCCTTGTTTGTCCCCAAGGAGCTGTCTTTCTCCTGCGACAATGGCATAACGTCAAATATTAACTCTATATACATTTCTCTTCAACCTTATATGTGTGTGTGCATATATATATATATATATATATATATATATATATGGATATAAATAATTTATTTTTGAAGAGAAAAGATTTGGCTCCGCGGGGAATCGAACCCGGGTCTTCCGTGTGACATGCGCGGTATGCTATCCATTACACCACGGAGTCACTTCCGAACGGTGCCAAATCCTTCCTCTTCACTGACACCTCTCCCACGATCTCGCAAGTTTTGCTAGTATTTACGGGAGATGGACAATTTTTGTCCAATTTTTGGCATCTCTTGACGTTCGTCAATTTTTAAATTATTTTATATTAATTTAACCATTATTTTGGAGTAACCGCCTATTTTTTAAATTATTTTAAATAATTTATTTATTTGCGAGACCGTGGGAGAGGTGTCAGTGAAGAGGAAGGATTCGGCACCGTTTGGAAGCGACTCCGTGGTGTAATGGATGCATACCGCGCATGTCACGCGGAAGACACGGGTTCGATTCCCGGCGGAGCCAAATCTTTTCTCTTCAAAAGTAAATTATTGAAAATAATTTAATAAATAGGTGGTTACTCCCCAATAATGGTTAAATTGACGTATATACGTATAGATAGATGGGTAGATAAAAGAAAGAAAGAATAATCATGAATATATGTAATCTAATTTAAACAACTTCTAATTATTGTTACAGTATTGTAACAGCCATTGGTAGTGTATAATATACAATCTTTTCAACTGCTCAATCAAATCGGCGAAGTTATGAGGTACGAATTACTTTCAGGAAAGACGATGTTATAAGACTATTAGAAATGCGTTAGTTACTTTTATTTCTTTGATGTAATTTGACCGAGATTATTCTTCTGATTACGCTATCAAGCCACATCTCTTAAAAATAACAGTTAACAGGGCAAATAACAGTGAAGTTTTAACAGGGCATAGTATAGTACCTTATATTATGAAGGAAGATATGTTTCATTGAAAATTAATAGTAATAAAAAAAAGTCAACTTTAAAAATTACTTATACTAGCTGACCCGTGCGAAGCATTCCCACTCTAATTTACTTAAATCCCACTTAATTAATGTACACACCGTATATTTAGTATCTTATACTACGTATTTACTGTATCAGGGTCATAGGTGATGGCTTAAGTATGTAGCACGGAGCACGGACAATGGCAGTAAGCCGTCTGTCGAGTTTGCTACAGTGTATTCATAAAACTTAATTTATTTTTCGGGTAAAATTAAATTTCTGAATTAGAAAGCATCTGTATTTTAAAATTTTACACAAGTAAGCGGTAAGTTTTATACAGTTTGGTCCGTTCAGCATATTTAATACTTCTTCTAAAGTAAATTTCTCCTTAGCCATGCATTCCTTTCTAAACTCGTTTAACCCTTTAGCGTCTGAGCAGTTGGAGTGTACGAGTATTGCATTTATTCGTATTGCGGGCCCTGTGGCCTGAGACCTTAGACCGGCTGCCGTGCCCAGTGGCCTCAATACTTATTGCCGGAAACAGACTAAAGAATTCACCCTATTTGACTAAGAAATAAGGTGCAGGTAAAATTGATTTGGAAAAAAACGAAAAGAAGCAGATGTCAATTAGCTTACAACCCTCGAAAAATTTTGAGGAAACCTTAAACCTCGTCACTGGGAAATACCGGACGGTTTGGAATATCTGGAAACAGGGTTGGAAACGTGAATGCCAATTATGTAAAAATAATTTTAATATGTCCTGCACTCGTCCTCAACATGAATAAGAAAATGATGACTATTTTGTCTGCTCGCCATGATCCTCTAATATTCATGAATACAGAAACGTACATAAAGTGGACATACTTACATATAATTTTTAGAAATGTTATATTAAATTTATTGTACATCTGTTCATTTTATAAAAAAATTAAATTCCTTAAGTATATACTATATTTTTTTTTGCAAGTTGTTACCAACGATTTATGAATGTTGCATTCCTAAATAATGATACGATAAATCCGAAAGCGAAGAGTAAAAATTCAACTTTTTGTTTTAAAAAAAACCACAAAAACATCTCTAAAGGTGCTGACTACAGGGGGTTTTATCCTAGTGCAATATTAAAATGGAAAGAGTTAAGAAATCAATTAAAATAAGTTCTGCAGTTTCAGTCTCCTAACGCTAAAGCGGGCGGAACTGAAATATCAGTCTACAGGCGTAGTATCAGTATCCTTCGGCAGGCTTAAGTTACAGATGACACAAGTGAATACCGTGTCGCTCCTCCGTGGTAGTTTAGTCCCAACAATTAGCCGCTTGCTCTAAATTTCTCAACGGCTTCAAACATTTTTTTTCTACTTCAATATCGCAAAAATTGTCAACCTATGCATGTATAGATATTAATCTACCTATCCACTTATGTTGCAGTTTCTCCGATGATCTGGGTGCCCAACCAGCTGGTCGGAGCTCCGGCAGGAACTGACGTCACGATCGAGTGCAACACTGAGGCCTACCCGAAGGCGATCTCCTACTGGGTCTACGACGGGGTGATGCTGCTCCCGACCAAGAAGTACCTGACCAAGACCCAGGAGAACTCGTACCGCACCTACATGAAGCTCACCGTGAGGAACCTCACTTCCAGGGACTTCGGCAGCTACAGGTGCATCTCCAAGAACTCTCTCGGCGAGACCGAGGGCTCGATAAGGTTGTATGGTGAGTAATACTTTGTGAATCATCGATTTATCTCTCAAAATCGAACTATTGTGAACATTGATATGAGTTTAGATAATTTTTGTTTACGAAAAATTATAATTCATCATCAACTGAATAACAATAATTAAGGATTAACGGACCCGAAGGTTCGATACCTTTTTCTTTATTTATTTATTTTATTTTTTTGTTCCTCAATTAATCCGTAATGTTTGAATGAATTATGAAGTAGTTTAGAAAAATTAATTTGTAATCGTATTTATGATAGTAATACTTATGGTAACAGTGATAGTTACTTAACAGTTATTTTAATAGTTTACTAGTTTCATAGTTATTTAGTTTGTTTAACGTCTCTTTATGCTACTAAGCCTAATATTTTTTTTAACGCTTGAAAGAACTTATAAAGGTTCTAGAAAAAATTATTATATTTATTTAAAAATAAAAACAATGTGCTGGTTTATCAGAAACGAAATATTTCTAATTCCGACTTATGATTTCAAGGAAAGCCTCTTGCTTAAAATTTTAAATGTCTCAGGCGGATAAACCATGTTTCTTTTTTTTTTATACTGTAATGGACAAAAAAAATTATTCTTTATAATATTTTTTCCATTGGATGTATTAATATAAAAAGGTATGTTTCTTAAATTACCATCACCTTGTGCCACTAAGGCTAAGGACGATGCTAAGGACGACATTTCACTAGAAATGTCGGAAGAAAAATTTATCATCCGCGGCCTTCTTAGGCATTATTGGAAAAAAGGTTTTAGTGCAAAGGCCTCAGCCGAGGAAATTTGTGCAGTGGAAGGGGAAAGTGTGGTGCATCGAAACACGGCCGTATTTTGGTTCAGGCGGTTTAATTCTGGGAATACAAACCTTGAAGATGAACCTAGATCAGGTCGTCCTTCAGTCGTCGATGATCCAGTGCTACTTGAGTCTGTTGGTCGGAATCCACCATATAGGGTAGCTCGATAGGGTATATGAAGTTTTAAAAGTGAAATACCCCGCTTTAGGAATCAAGCGTTATTTCAGCAAGACAACGCCCCTGCTCATCGCTCACGATTAGTTAAAGAAAATTTTTCAGAAATGAACGGGATTAGCGTCTTGCCCCACCCTCCTTACAGCCCAGACGTCGCACCGTCTGACTATGGACTTTTCAGGTCAATGGCGCATTTTTTGAGTTCTTTGCCTCGAAAACTGCAGAGTGGTATCAACATCAAATACAACTTTTGGCTGAAAGATGGGTTAAAGTAGTTGAAAATGATGGCCTGTATTTTGAAGAATAAATTTGATTTGTAAATTTTGTACTCACATTTGAATAAAATTAATTTTGTGAACAAGGACTTTTGTAACAACCTAGTAGTAAAATATACGCATATAAAATGAATGTAGTATCTTATAGTGCGTATTTAGTCCTTCATGGGAGGAGGTGGGGGTTGAAGTAAAGAATTGATGGGTTTAAATTGTAGATCATTTATTTTTTGAAACATAAGTTAAAGGTATTTACATATTTACAGGACCTCTTTAAACACTATGCTTTATAGTCAACTGTGATTGTTTGTTCGTGGGTTTCTTTTACAAAGACATAGATGTCCCTGAAAGAGCGCACCCTGGAAAACGCGACATACTTAAATGCAAATATCGGTTTCGCGGAAATCGAGTGCGCTGATTCTATTGACCGAAATCGCATGTTTTTGCTTCTAACTCGCAAACGATGTAAAATCAAGAAATGTATATGACCGAAAATGTTCTCCTTGAAAACCTGAAAAGATTGACACCATTTAGAAACCTCTACAACCAAACCTCTATTACAGAAACGGTTTGGTGCTTATAACTCGCAATCGAAGGCGATTTGAGTGATTTAAATTTTTTTTTCGTTTAGCGGTTAAGGAAAGCTTTAAAATGATGCCTCATTCCTAAAATTTGATGAAGTTTTAAGGAAGTTATGGCGTATCGACAAAAATTTTTTTTTTGAGAAATATATATATTATATATAAATTATATAAGTTCATTCTACATAAATGTAATCGTGGATAAGTTTTGAGTTGATAATGTATTTATTTAAATTCGGCACTGTCATTAAAACCACTGTCTAATCTCTCTACCCATTAAAACGAAGGCATTTTTCTAATAAATTTCTTCAAAATTGTCTTTTAAGGTCTTTTTTATTATAATCTTAAAATGAACAACATTAAATCTTTTCAATCGCCTAGAAAATTATTGTTATGGAAAAATACGAATTCAAGCTGAATCATCATCAAGTTTTTGTGTTAAACAGATCTTTGTACAAAATCTGCGAGTAAATATTAATAACGAAATAACTAGGTAGATATACTTATACATAGAGGGTATTCTTATATATAATCTATATAAATAAAGATGAAATTCTGTTTGTTTGTTTGTTCTTAATAGAAATCCATACCCTTTGTCCTAAATTCTCCAAATTTCGCTCAGTGGTTCTTTGATACCAGGTGCGAACACCTGTCCATATTAAAATTGCATAACTTAAATTGGTTAACTTTACATTGGTTTTTACGAAATTGACCGTTTGAGTCGATAAAAGTCTCACTTTATAGATTTAAAAAATGAAATTCTCCGGGTGAAACCGGTACATACAGCTAGTTATACATATAAGAAAATTAACTTCTTAATCCATGGAATTATCTAATACACTTTTCGACTATGATTAGAAACGAATACCAAAATTAAAAATATAATGCAAGGTAATAGGAAAAGAAAGATGGGAAGACCATGAGTACTGTGGAAAAATAAAACTTAGGTCCGGACTTGGATTGGAGGAAATTTGACTAAAATGGAAGAAGATGCTTAATGATGGAAACTTCAAACTTGGAAGAAAAGTAAAATAAATAATTTTAGGAATCTAACGAATAGTCAATAATTTATAACTTCATATTCGTCTGCTGCAAGAGCTTCCGACATTTTTTTTTTTTTTTTAATACGCCCCCCCCAACGATATTAAAGCAACCCACACAGCCCTCCGGATGAAATGAGAGCCTCCCACGCGGCCGTTATGAAATTAATGCAATGGGCATATGAAAAGGAAAAAAAAAAAAGAGTATCGCATTGAAAACGTTTTAATTATCTAAACAACACGATTAATTATCTAATAAAAGCTATAACCTAAATTTAATTTTAATAAAGTTTCTTATTTTTTTTAAAGTATTTATTGAAAGGATCAATACAATCTGCCAAATTCAAGGGCATTAATATTAGAGCTGTAAGGACACATTCACTTATGTTCATAATAACTAAAATTAAGACCTCGAAGAAAGCAAAGAAAAAAAAATCAAATAAAACAAATGAGGCGTTTGTACGGTTTATATTTTCTGAGCTGGTCCGTTCACACACACACACACACACAACACACACAGACCATTTCGCGGGACTTGGTTATTTGGACTCAGGGGACCCCAAAATGTGTATTTCCGTTGAAAACCGGAAGTCGAAATTTTTCACGATCGCAATACTCTCCCTTACTACATATTTCATGTATAGGTAAGTGAGTGACCATATATAAGGGAGTGATTTTGGGTATTCTGAGGTATGCGTCCCCTGCCTGGTACCCTAACCTTTCACGCCGACAGAAAAGCAGATTGGCAACCATCCAGCGAACGGCGCTGTTGCGAGTTACGCGTGCGTATCGGAGTGTGTCTCATGAGGCGGTGCAGATTTTAGCAGGAGCGGTACCTCTCGACCTCCTCCTGCGAGAAGACCTTTTTCAAAC